>CM053792.1:402973763-404173763 GCA_028749045.1 Cupressus sempervirens | reverse complement strand
TAGTAGTCATAAAAGAGAGATTGACTGAGTCAACAAGAGGAAGTATGTAGTAGGATGCCCATGACTTCCACATCATGAAGTATATAGAACTCATCATTGCATTTAATGGCGATAAGTATTATCACATCATGGAATAGTCAAACATGGATGATGCAAGCCATTGAGGTCACATAACATTTATGACTTCTATTCATACATGCTATATTTGACAAGAACAATACATAATAGTGACAAGAGGACAAGCTAGGAATAGGATTGAGAATTCAAATTTTGAATTCACAGTTTAGGGTATTGAAGAAAAGAAAAGAAATACTCTAGAAGAGAACATTGCTCCAACGAAAAAGGTTAGATTGCAGAGTGATTAGAAAAAGAGCCAAGAGAGATGAACTAAGTTGTAATTTGAAAGTGAGAAGTGTGACAATGAGAAGCCATGAACAAAGTACACGTTGCTAGTGTATTGAGGAGCAGCTAGTGAGCCCAAGCAACACAAGTGAGAAATCATGCAAGAGCAAGTAATGCCACACATGTAAGTGATTGTTTCTGAATTTGTAGAGATGAGGAAGGATAGAGCACAATTGTAGATAGGTCCAAGGTGCAGTAATGAGATCTATACTAAAGTTATGTGCAATGCTTATTTCATTACATCATTGCCATTTTGTTTACTAATCTCTACATCAATAAATCCCATCAAGGGTGGACCCTAATAGGTTTCTTGTACTTAATCCCCTTATAGGTTGACACATTAACTAGTGTTATGAAGTCCTTTAACTAGACTTCTCATAACAGGGAAAGATCTTCATGGCTCTTATTCAAATCCCTTAACCTAGTGGCACCTAACAATGACTTTGTAATCTTATAACAAAGATAAGCTCTTGATTGAGCACACATCATTAGAGTGCAAGTATTGTAAAGGTTGACTCACACACAATGATTTTTAAGCTAGTTAGGTTTCCACGAGATAAATACTATGTTATCTATTGCTATGATTGTCTTCATTATTTTTGCTTAATCCTGATCGGTTAAGTTGTAGCTAGCACTAACCTGTAAACTAGAATGAAGTTAGATAAAAGAGGAAAGTTGAAATTACCTAGTGTATACAGATTCATCTCCCTCTCAGTATATTGACCCATTAGTTGACCAACAAAGTTACCAAATTAAGACTTAATTTATATTCTATGGAGTAATGCACGATTCTTAATTTAACATATATATTTTATGTTTTTCATCTTCATGTTTTATCCTTTGTATGTGAGATGTGAAATTAAGAAGCGAGAAAAACATCTTTAATGCAATAGATATTTAATGTGAATGAATATAACAAAATATATGTGCCATTAATGAGGGAAGACATTTATTTTTCCTTTCAAATCACAAGCCAAAATTGAATATAAATAAAAAAATGGATGAAAAATGAAAATCAAATCAATGGGACAACGATACCAAGAAGACAATAAAGAGAGATGAAGGACACAATGAATTAGAAGCTATGTAAAATGGTCAACAGTTTGAAACAATTCAATTGTATTGCATGGCTATTGGAGCCCATACATCATAGCTTTTTAAAGCTAACTTGTTTTTGTTAGAATAGGAATATCTTCAACGTGAAAATGAAATAATGGAACACAAAATAAATTGAGAATTATAGCCAAATACACTTGTGTGCAACTCTCAACCACACAAGATAATACCATAGACCCTTTAGTCCAAACTCTCATAAAATCATCCTTTTATTTAAAATAAATAAAAATATAAGAAGCAACTTACCTTTCCCACAAAAAATTGTGGTATCGAGCTGGACCATGCCGGATTTAAATAACTATTAGTCATAAAACTAGTTCGCCATTAAGGATAGCTACAAAATATCCTCGTATGCCGCATGCCCATCAATCCTCAACTCTTTTGATAGTCCTTTGTATGTGTATCATGCATAATGAAATTAGAATAGGGTATGCCTAGTGAAATAATATAAAAGATTTTAAAAGTGTTTTTTTTTTGTATGACCTACTCAATGGAATTCTTGGATAGAACTACATATATAGGGTAAATGACCTAGTAACCATTAGGGGGTTCAATAATGGGAACCTATTGTGAGTTTGACCCCCCAATTACTAATATGAAAGGAGCCCCAAAAATTATAGCACATGTATGAATAGCTGATCACACATGTACTAATAGTCAATCACTTTTTATCTTTTTGGGTTGGTAAATGACCCATTTGTGCACCACTATTGGAAATTTCATAAAAAATACTGTGACATTTTCCCACAAGTACTGACATGTTTGAGTGATTGAATATTGGTGCAAGAACATAGTGGGTATCAAGTCAGACTTTGAAATGACCATTTTCAGACCACTCTATGTTTAACAATTTCTATAGAGGGATTCATGAATACCTAGAAGCTAAAATCTTATCTTTAAGTAGTTAATTCATAAATGAATACCATTAAAAAAAATTGAAATCTGAAGTATACAACTTTGGATTTGTAGGTGCACGAACTCAAGTTGTGCAACTACTAGACTCTTTCCCCTATAAGTGTAATGTTTAAATGTAAACTTATTACAAAAAATTTAAACCCATTTAAAATAAAACTAAATTATAGTGGGCATATTCACCAAGGTGGTGTACAAATAAGCGAACACCATGAAAAAAAAAAGGTTAAAAGTACACACAATGCAATTGTTTTATGTGTACTTTTGATCAAATTTTGAAATGGGCCTTAGATCGATAACAAGCCAACGAAGAAACTTTAAAATATTTGAACGCCTAAATAACACAATCATGTTATGCTTAACAAAACACGATCACACTATTAAGATCTAGAAGCATTGCTTCTAGTTCTCCATAACCCCATCGGGTTATGAAGAACTAGAAGCAATGCGAGTGATATATATATATATATATATATATATATATATATATATATCACTCGCATTGCTTCTAGTTCTTCATAACCCGATGGGGTTATGGAGAACTAGAAGCAATGCTTCTAGATATATATATATATATATATATATATATATATATATATATATATATATATATATAGAGAGAGAGAGAGAGAGAGAGAGAGAGAGAGAGAGAGAGAGAGAGAGAGAGAGAGAGAGAGCATTACTCTATGGATAATTCTAGAACACTTGTCACTTCTCTATCTGAAAATTTAATTTTTGAGTGCATGTGCACTAAAGACCTTCTATCACTACTTGAGTTACTAGTAGAAGGTGAGTATTTATCATCATCATCTAACATAGGCTGACATGCATATCTTACTTCTTTCCTTTGTTGCTTTCCCCTTTCTAGTTCTTTGGGTCATTATTTGTAACTTCTATCATAGGTTCAAGAAGCTCTTTCAACTCTTGTCCATTAACCTGGTGGGATTTGTCTCTTAATCTTGAGTAATTGGTTAATAGTTCCATTCTTAACAAAATTCATAACCAAATTCTCCATAGCTAGTTTTCTTTTTGATCATTGCAATATTTTCTCCTCAATTGAACATTTTGTAATAAGTTGATATACAATCACAATTTTCTCTTAGCTAATCCTTTAGGCATATGATATAGGCTCTTTTAGATCAACAAAAGTGTGGGAATCTAGATCTGGTAGAAGAATAGTATTAGATCCCCAATTTTAAAACTTCATCACCCAATAAATTTTCAAATTTGAATGACACCATTTGATAGCTTTTGTTGGCACCAAGAACTTTTGAAACAATAAGCATTTTACAGTAGGAATCCCCCATCATCCTCATAAGATGAAGGCTTGAACTTCTTTTTGTTTGTTATTTATCCAATGATTCTAAAGGGAATAACATTCTTACCAACAAACTCACTTGCAAAGCACATCTTTTCTTTTTGGTTGTGTGCATCAGATTTTAGTATTTAATTCATCTTGATGTATTTTTTCCAACACAAGCGGGAATATACAACCACTATAATGTGCTCCATCTTATCATCTTCAGTTATTATTGTTAAAGTGTACATGACTACAAAGGGTTTATCGACTTCACAAGCTATAGACTCCAAAATACCTCTAACTGATGCCTTCTATCTACTGATAATTTGAATGATGGATATGCAAGATATTATTGAAGAATAGTCATATACAAATCTTTTTTGAATTGATCTTCTCCTACTGGAAGTGTATGCAAATAGATGATAGTTGAAACTGACACCTCCTTTTGCTCTAATGCTTGTGATAGATTTTGAGGTGAAAGAGTCTTATACATTGATAGGCTTTGATGATCCCTTAGATTGTTGAGACTTGAAAGATCTAGTTAACATTAACCTTGGTTGCAATTAACACGTGATATGTGTCATGTCCCCAATTTTTGGTGACAGTTCGATTTAATTAATTTAATTAATGGTTGTCCAAAGACGACTAATTAATTATTTTAATTAAATAAATAGTTATTAAAAGATAACTTTATATTTAATAAAGTGACTTGGAAAATATTTAATAAAGTCACTTAAGAGATAAGATCAAAATTTTTCTAGAAGTCTCTGGAGAGGATGGAGGGAAAAGAATAAATAGGCACCCCGGGGCTCCATTCGAATAAGGCAGTTGATTATCTCTCTTTGTGTTTCAGATTGTGATTCAATCACGGGTGCATTGTGGAACCTAGGGTTCTCGCAATTGTCACAATTGGCCATTGAGAACGATAACTCTCAATTGGTACGCAATTTTGAGGGTGTGAAATATCATCTGAATTATTGCAGATTGGAGGTGACATCCAGTCATTTCATCAGGGCATTAAAAAGATCGGGTTATAGAAGATATTCCGTATAAAAGATTTTGCACAAGATTAGCGAAATTGACAGACAAACATTTGAGACCCTATCCAAACCCTCAGCAAAGTCAGTTAATTCCACAGAGGGATTTGTGGGACAGAGGACAATATACAGTTTGCATAATCAAAGGAGCCATCACTGATTTGGAGATTTTTAAAACTGGATAAGGGTGGGACATTTGTAATGGTTTGCTTCCCGATTCAGTATTTCCGCAAGCAGAAGACGAGATTCATTAAAAAACTCGGGTGACAAACGCTACCCAATACCAAGCCAAAGGCGGAAGTAATTAATTGATAAAGGAGTCGTTTCTGATATATTCGATCGCACAGCATTGGTAGGCGGTGTCCAAGGCGATTTGACTTCGAGGAAACATGCTGCACAATCCGCCAGCAATGTGAGTAGGAGAAATCATCTCAGGAAGGGAGTTCAAGACGACTGCGCGATTTGACATGACCCGGATATTAGGCGTGCGCCATTCTGCGGATTACAAACAAGAGCGACTCACCTTGGACTAGTGGTTAAGACAGTCAACAGTCGGATTCAGGGCAACCTTGGTTCCGCAAACTCTGGGGGTGCATTCCCATAACAAAGACTGTGATCGGTATCTCAGTATTGAGAAATGTGAGGGTCGGAATACTATATCCAATTTAGCGGCAGCAGCTAATTCAAGTCCTGGTCAAACTGGTGATCTTTCACAGAGGAAGCTTTATATTGGTGGTCTTTCATATGACACAACTACTGACAAACTGCTGGAAGTATTTTCAAAGTATGGAGAGATTGAGGAAGGTTCAGTTGCATATGATAAGAGTACAAACAAATCCAGGGGATTTGCATTTGTGACTTTTAAGACTGTGGAAGCTGCAAAGCGGGCTCTAAAGGAACCAAACAAAACCATTGATGGTAGAGGGGTTAATGCAAAACTTGCAGTCGAGGGTCAGAAGGAGAAACCGACACCACAACCTACAGCATCTCCACAAGCACAGCCACTTCCACAAATTCAGACAGGTTATGCAGCTGAGTATCCAAGCATGATGTCATATCACAGGTCGGTACCACAGGCACCGGCTTCTGCACCCCTATCAATTGGTTACTCGACATATCCTCCAGGTCTATCTGCATATGCTGTTCAGCTGACACCATATCCAAACAACAGCCCTTCATAATCATTGATGGAGCCGGCAACCTCAGGTTTTTATTCCTATATAGTCTGGTTCATTGTTGATTATTGGATTATGAAACATTGATTTGTTTTCTGGACACCATTGGCATTATTAACTACTGCTTGTACATCTACTATTTGAGATACTCTCCTGAGCATACTGTTTGACGAAATGTCAAACCCATGAAGTTTAGTATTTTGGTCGGAGTTATTCCAGTATTTGATAAACCCCCTCAGTACAATATTGGTATTTAGTGCCCCTTTATAGTAAGGGTCATCTCAGTGGTATCAGAGCCTGTTTTGCAAACCATTTGACGAATTGCCACAGTACATTGTTGGAATTTAGTGACCTTTATAGCTAGGGTCATCTCAATATGAATGTGAGCCTAGATGTTAGATAATGATGATGAATGTACTCACCATCTACTAGTAGCTCAAGTAGTGATAGAAGGTCTTCAGTGCACATGTACTTAGAAACAATATTTTTAGGGATCTTATGGGATCTTAAGGGATCCTACTGTCCCTTTGAACACACCATGACACCTTTTGACACATTAGACCCAACCATTCCATTCTTGTTCTTGCTCTTGTCACTCTACATGATTTTGTGAATTAGGATTCAATGGTTGTACAACTTCATGAGAAATCTAGAATAAATATTTGTTTCATAGAAACAACAATATTTACCCCATACTGATTGCATTTCCATTCCCTCCTTGGTGGTAGCATATTGACAGGATTTGAAGATTCCTAAGATTGTTGATATTGGGAAGACCTAGTTAAGATTTACTTTGGTTGCACTTGATCCATGATATGCATGTGAGCCTATGTCAGATGATGATGATGAATACTCACCATCTACTAGTATCTCAAGTAGTGACAAAAGGTCTTTAGTGCACATGTACATTTTAGAAACAAAATTTTAAGGGACCATATGATGATTCCTGAGATTATTGAGACTGGGAATACCTAGTTAACATTCACCTTGGTTATACTTAACACATGATATGCATGAAAATCTATGGAAGATGATGATGATGAATACTCACCATCTACTAGTAGCTAAATTAGTGACATATACCTGATACCTGTGGTAATATATGCATAATGGATTCCAAGGATCACCCAGCTTCATAAAACAAGAAGTAAAACATCCCACTATAGAAGTAGCATAGACTTGTTTAATGATCGTATTATGTTAAAGATGGATTTTGATGTCTGATGATGATGATGAATACTCACCAACCCAAGTAGTAATAGAAGGTTTTTAGTGCACGTGTACCCAGAAACAAAATTTAGAGGGATCTTATGGGGTCTTAAGGGGTCCTAATGTCTCCTTCAACATCCTAGTACCCCTGATGATCCATTTTGATACATTAGAGCCAACATTTGTCAATAGAGGAGATAGACCTATTGGATTTGCAATAATCTTAGATATCTCACCTCAATTGATATCATGTCAGTTTTTAAGCTTTCTCCCAACTAGACCTCATTGTGCTTTCATAGTACCTAGATGAAAATATAAACCTAAAGTTCAATGATAAGCTTTACATATACCTTGAATAAGAAGGTGCACTAAAACAAAAATTAACATGATCTTATAAAAAGATATAGGAGAGATGACAACAAATAAAACATTCTAGTTGTTAGAAACCATATTAAACCAAGCTTGATTAAAAAATGTTATTTTAATCTTGACTTGATACCTCTTTCTATATCTACCAGTATGTTCTTATTCTTGTTCTTGCCACTCTAAAGAATTTTGTGAATTATGATTCAATGGTTGTACAAAATCTTCATGAGAAATCCAAAAGAAATATTTATTGCTCATAAATAACATGTAAAGTCATAACTACATACTTAAACCCAAATACTTATACACAAATTTTTTACAATGGAAAGAAGATGACGTTTACAAGTGACAAAACAATTGAAACATATGAAATTAAGTGTCCCACATATGATAATGATGTTTTCATTTCTCTATCCAAAACTGGTGGTTGTGACATATTGACAAGCTCTGATGATTCCTGAGATTGGGAAGACCTATTTAACATTCACCTTGGTTTCACTTAATACAATATATGCATGCGAGCCTATGTCAGATGATAATGATGAAGAATGCTCACCATCTACTAGTAGGTCAAGTAGTGACATACGGTATCCAGTGCACATGTACTTCTAGGCTTGTGATGAAGATGACACCTGCAACTGTTGGACTATCACAGAAAACTTCTGATGAAGATGACACCTACAACTATTGGACTATCATCAAAAACTTGTTATGAAGATGACACCTCCATCTACTATTTTACCATGGAAAAATTGTGATGAAGATGACACCTACAACTACTGGTCTATCATGGAAAAATTGTGATGAAGACAACACCTACAACTACTCAACTATCATGGAAAACTTGTGATGAAGATGACACCTGCAACTAGTAGAGTGTCAAGGAAAACTTGTGATGAAGATGACACCTAAAACTACTAGACTATCATGGAAAAATTGTGATGAAGATGACACCTCTATCCATTAGAATTCCATAGAAAATTTTACGTCTTGTTTCAAATTGGGGGGGGGGAGAGAGAGAGAGAGAGAGAGAGAGAGAGAGAGAGAGAGAGAGAGAGAGAGAGAGAGAGAAATTGGGTCACCTCCAAAATTATATCAATACATTCACCAGCGCGCTTATCAACATGTTTCATTGATCAAGATCTACACTAAATTGGCTATTAATGTCAAGCATCAATTTTTCTTTCATCTTAGCAAAACCTCCAATAATTTCTCTAGTCATTCAAGAAGAATATTGTTGAAGGTTTCCTTGTTGGTCAAGATGATGCACCCTTGGCTTAATTTCATACCCTTCTTCTTTTTCTTGACATACACACAAAAACCCATCCTTGAATTTTCCTACATGGTAAAAATCAAAGAGAAAGTTGAGTAAAATGAATCAATGTACCTCAAAACCTTCACAAGAAGTCTTTGTCATTTATTTAGAAGATGATTTATCTTCTGGTTCAACCACAAGAATCTTTGTCTTATATCTTGACCTTACATTGCAATCAGATCTTCCCTATAAGGGACAACATTTGGATGAACAATAAATTGAATGATTCTAAGACCCATGGTCTGAGTTTTGGAAGCTAAACTTTCCTTGATAGAATTGGCATTTGGTTCTTTGTATAAAACTCATTGTACATTGTCCCTCCAATCATTTATTTGATGAAATTAATCCATTTTAAGGCAGATGCTTCATTAATTGGGCCTAATTAGGCCTATTAGGCCTTTGAACAATTGGCTATACTTTTACATAGACATAACACAATCATGTTATGCCTAGTAAAGTCATAGTAGACATAATGTGGTTGCCTTATGTCTAGTATTGTCATACTAGACATAACACAATCGTGTTATGTCTAGTATGAAAATTTAGTCATACGAAGAATAACATGATCATGTTTTGTTATAAAAAAAAGCATGACCATGTTTAGACTTGGTAATTGGCCTATTTAACTACCCAAAGGCTTGGGTTGATGTTTTCCCTCCATTTTTTGTTGGTTTAGACATCTTTTTCAACTTCTAAGATCAATTCTCATCTTTAATTTCATTAGGTTTGCAAATGGTGAAGTGGGTATCTCTAAAATTACCACCATAATCTCACACATTTTCTTACCTTTCTAGCCATATAATTAAAAAAAGAAGAAGCTTTTGGACAAGATTAGCATTGTGAACTTGATATTTCTATATCAATGTCTCGACAATCCTCTCAGACATGTATGTCTATGATTATTTTAATAACTTTTGATCTACTTAATCAAATGAAAAATAAATTACATATTATTGTTCTACACTTGATTCTATACACTCTTAAAAAAATGTTGATTTTAGATTATTTTGATGCAAGTTATGCACCGTGCATGAAGAGGTACCAAAATCTCAAGATGTTGTCACTTAAAAAAATCATAGAAAAAAATTTTACTAGTCAAAAAATAATGCAAAAGTACACAAATTCTAGATCTCACTCTTGCCTATCATCCTACCAAATAAATTTTAAAAATACCAAATATAACAATATATATTTTTAGCGCATGGAAAAAACTATGTTATATTTTCAAAAAAAAATAGGAACAATTTTTCGTGCATGTGGGGTTTGACCCTCTTAATCTTATCTATTTTATAAAAATCTTAGTATTTTAGAGCTAGATTCAAAGTACTATGATTTTTTTTGTTTTACATTTTCTCATTTTGAGTGCATGGCCCTCAAATGGGTCTTCCAAGATCATGTTTACTTGAATTCAGAAAAAAATGTTTACTCATACCCCCATTTTTGCACACCATCTTAGTGCACTTACCCTAGTAAAAATGTTTATGATTAAATATGATGTAACTTTCAATAAATGCACTATTTATGGATTCCACCATGTGATAATCTTAATAAAATTATCAAACCATTACTTCTAATTTTTTATTTTTGAAGTTCATCTAAACATGTTTCTAATTGAGTTGCGAATTTAAAAGAATTCAAGATTATTATTATTATGTGAAGGCATCTATTATTTGGATTTAAAAAATAATTAATATGATATTTTCAATTGATTATATTCTTATGTTAAAACCTTAAAACTTTGGGATTTAATAATAGATCTTTTACTTAATGACACAAAATTCACCATTTTACAACAAGGGATAATTTATAGTCTTAAAAAATTTCACCTTAACCTCCATCCTCCTTGTTCCATTTTGCTTCAAATTGTACAATATTCTCAGCCCTAACCCTTGGCCATTATTGGCCTTGAACCTAATTGCTCAATTTTTTAAAAGATTCTTGCTAAGGTTGAAATGGACATGTTAAATATTGTTACTCCCCATGAAACCCTTACTTCTCATAAGGAAAATAAATGGCTTTCCCCCTTGCTAACAATAAACCTACCGAGCCCTTTGTTGTAATGATCTATTTAGTGGAGGCTACAAAAATTGGTATAGAACTTCTATGCTGGATATTATTTAAGAGCACCTATTTAGCAGATCTAGAGAAGGTGTTGATTAATTTCAATGAGAATCAAATGATTTTGAGGCCTTGGAACTATGACCTGAATATGCTTGATACAAATAATCTTCCTCTTTTCCTTATTGTATTCACTAAGGATCCCAAAATTCTTAAAAAGTAGAAACCTATCATAAGGAGGAATGTGGACTTCCTTATGCACTTCCTCCATGTTAGATACCCTCCTGGATATGATTGGATTGATAATTTTATGCTTGAAGACCACATTGGCTTATGCAAAGATATTGACAACATCAATCCTGAATTTACTAAGCTAAATAATCCCTATGAGGAATTTCCTGATTTAGATGTTACTCCTTAGTAGTTTGGCTTCAAGCCTTTGTTTCTATTTTTAGGATAAGGATGCATGTCTATGATTTATTCTCTTTCATTTATGTGTATAGGAAGGAAATATATGTATTTCTTAAGAATAACTATTGAGCAATAAAATTTGGTATGCTTTACAAGTTCGGGAAATTTTCATATGAATAGATAGCATATAGAGGAAAACTTTATGATATTATTTTTTTGTTATTTCTAATATTCCACTCCATTTAATTTTAATTTATACAATTAAGATTTATGAACAAAGATTTATATTTCAGAACATGGATTAAATTTTCATTTAATTTTCTAACAACTCATTCTTAGCCAAATTTTAATTTTTAGGAATTATACACAAGGACTTCTCAAGATAGAAAGAAATACATTATGGAATCAAAAGCGGGTTTTAAAATTTATTATTTATAAATCCGTGAGGGCTAAACCAAGGATACTTTCCCATTTCTTATTCTTGGTGCCCAATTGAGATGGGTCATATAGTTAATTTTCATAATCTTTGACCTCTAGACCTATTATCTATGAACAAAATCCCTATTGAGCCCCAAAAAAGCCTAAACTCAAAATTTAGGAGATTGATTTGAATGTAGAGATCACTAATGAAACTAATTACCCCCATTATTCAACTAGGATTGCTACCAAACCCTCTAAAAAGAAGAAAACTCTAAAGTAACCGTCTTCTTTTGAGAAAACATTGACTCTACTAGCGTAGATGAGGAGGCCTCCCCCCAAAAAACTATTTCCTCTTTGATTGCCATTGCTCTCACCCCCAAGGTTAGTAGCTCTGGACCACTATGTCTAAAAGCCCAAACACAACTTTATACCCTATTGTGGATGCTACCACGCTTCCTAACTCTCCCTCCCCAACCATGAGGATTGATAATAATACAATCATTGAGGATGGCAATAGTGTTTGTGAGGATGCTAACAATATAATGATAAACATGGAAAAGAGAGTGGATCTAGTCTCGAGAATGTTAAGTGAATTATTTGCAATGTTGATGCCATTGAAAGTAAGATGTAGGAGATCACCAAATTTGTGTTAAAGGTCATGCGCATTTTGCTACTCTCTCTGCTTGTTGCATGGGGATGCTAACAAAAAGAAATTGGATGAAGAAGGTACTCGATAAAGAAGATGATTACAAGGACCTGCTCAAGTTTCTTTTAGAAGATTGGGCTAGGACATATTACGGTCCATACCCAATTATGCTAGGAAGAATTTATCATGGGTTTTATATGATTTTTTAGCATTATGGATAGCCCAAGTCATTGTAACACTTCTATTTTTAGTTCTATTATTAGTTGGTTTAACTTGGACTTTTATAGCCAACTTGTTATTTTAAAACTTACTTCTATACATTGGTGAACTTGCATAGTTTAGACTATTTATGTTTTTCGCTTTATATTATGTCTATGGTTTTTAATAGAGGAAAGCATTAGTTGGGTACTATAGGGATAGTTAATATATTATTGTACGCTCGTCAATATTTTTAAGATTATAATATTAAAAATAAAGATTTTATTTCATTCCTATAAAAATAACTTTAGATATAATTTTATTATTTCTTTTGTTAATAGAACATAATCTCTAATTAATTAAATTAAAAAAAAAAAATTAAAAAATGTATTTAATTAAAAAAAATTAAAATCTATTATATAATTTGAAATAATAAACTTTTATTTGGATATGCATGCATAAACTCATTTTTTTACACACTACTCTTCAATTTGTAGGTAGGTACATATCTCCTTTAATGTCAAACTTGACACCAAGTTATTTTTGTTTCCAATAATCATTTAGGGCCCGTTTGGTTGATGGAATAGAAGGGGAATAGGAAGACAAAAATAGTATATAATTTATATTCTCTGTTTGGTACATCAAAATGGAATTGAGAATTAGAAATCATATTCCAATTTTGACCCCAAATTGAGCATATGTCTATGCCAAAAAATATCAGTTATTAGAATAGGCCATTCTTATTCCATATCTTAATTTTTGAAATTCTATAATCTGTCGGGTCCGTGAGCAGTTGAATAATTTTTTGGGATGATATTTTTGAACAGTTTGAGAGTGGTTTTTTCCTGAGTTATTTTGCAGCTTCCGCGAATGGCTTCTTATCTAGTTTTTTTTTTGTAGCTGGGCGAGTGGCTTCTTCTCTGGATTGTCATTTGTATGTATTCTTTCGACGGCGACGATGGATTTTCTGACCTTTGAATCGATCAGAATGTCGTAGAAGGTGGATCTGATGGGTGAGCGGGCTCTAGTGGTGTTGACAAAGTGTGACAAGGCTCCCGAGGGACTGGTCGAGAAAGTCACGATGAACATCGTCCACATTGGCCTCAAATACGTTTGCATCCGCATTGACATTTGCGATGAAAGCAATGCCGAAGCCCAGTAGAGAGAAAAGTAGCTCTTTGGCTCCAACCTGCTGCTCAGGGAGATTGAGAAGGAGACGATGGGAATACTGATGTCAACACAGAATCTCGTGCAAATCCAGGCCATAATGATGAACACAACCCTCCCGCAAATTTGCAACCAAATCGATGAGATGTTGGCGAAGCACCAAACTGAGCTGAGCAGTCTCTGCCAACATTTGTACAATCAAATTATTTTTTTTATAAATTTTATCTTATTCCAATTCTAAATTTGTACAACCAAACAAAGGATCAACATATGCTTAATCGAATTCCAGTTGAACCAAAGAGGACTGTTATTGCCAATTTCTATTCTTATTCTCCATTCCCATTCCTATTGCAATTTTCTAATCTAATTTTCAATTCCTATGCCAGCAACCAAACGAACCCATATTTATTTACATTTTAATTGGCTTTCCCTTCCCTCCTAGTCCTTTTTTTCTTGTGAGATGGAAATATTAGAGATGTGGTCTTAAATCTATTATTACTTTTGACAATATAAGATTTTTTTTCCCCTTGCTTCTTTGAGATGTACGTTTGAAATAAGTACTCTTTTTGACAGATTGGCATCCAGGCTGGATAGCCGTTGCCCACAACCTCCTCCTCAAACAGTCACCTCTTGTGACGGGACCCACCATAGTCTTCCTTCACCCAAAAACACCATTTCCTTTGCTTTAATCACCCCAGACACTGCGTTTTTATTTGCTTTATTTTCCCGTTAATCCCCGATTTCTTTGTTTGCTTCCCACACAAGTTTTTTTTTTTGGTATTTATATGTTTTACAAGGAATGCTCAATATTGCCATCTGCTGTGATTTAGAACATTTGATTATAAGAAATTACAGTGTTTTGTTGTTTGAATGCCATCATGGGCAGAAGGAAGTTGGAGGTCGCGTACAGAGGTGAGAGGGCCAAAAGGGCCAAGACTTTTCATGACAGATCATCTGGACTGGCAAAGAAAGCCAATGAACTTGTTTCCCTCTCTGGCTGCAATATTTATCTCTTCATCCAATATGAAGACGGCGAGCCCCTCGAATTCACAAATCTTGATTCATTACATATGAATCCACAAACTCATAATTATGCCAAGCAGATCACTTCACCGCCTCCATTAATGGAGGTCATCCAGCAGCCTGCAACACCCACCACTTGTACTGATGAAACCCATTTTCTGCCAGAATTCTGCATGGGCCCAAGTGTTTCTCCTCCTCCTCCTCACATTGAATATGGCAATGCCAGTTTGTCCAATGATTATATGCTTCAACAGCAACCACAACATGATCATCAAATTCTCTCAAAGGAAGATGTATTCTGTGACGTCCCTTCCCTGGATTTAGATGCTTATTGGACCCAAATGGATGTAACTGCTTCTTTTTCAACGTCGTTCAATGCTTTTCTTCACAATGATGTTCATCATGTTCCACATGAAGAGGAGGAAAATCTGTTCTTGGAAGATATATTTGCCGACTTCCCTCATTATAAACATCCTGCTGCTCCATAGAGGTAAAGGCATTTTGATGATCTTCAATTTTAGAGGATTCAAGAAACTGAAAAAGCATATTAGTAGTCTGGACTCTGCAGCTTTAATGGCGGTAGGAGTTGGGGCAGCATGACGATGATTCAATCTAGCAATATTAGCATGCCCATGATTTAGTAGGCCATCTTCTAGGGTCCTCAAATTTGTTTCTTGACCAGAGGATGTCATATTGTAAATCTTTGATGGTAAATCAGTTTTATCATTGATGGATGGAAGTAATGGAAAATGTTTTTTGCAGATGTGATATTAAACATGTTAATTATACTGATTGTGGGTCTTATTGATCGTATAGTTCTGAATAGAGCTTGGGTGAGTAATAGAAAATGTTTGTTGCAGATGTGATACTAAGCATGTTAATAGAGCTTCGTTGAGTTTCCTGTATTAGCTTGTGCAGCCTTCCATACTATCTTTTGACTTTCTTTTTCAATAATTATCAGCAAATAACCGCCAATATAATCAATGTTGGCAGGCCACTTTTGCCAGTTAGTCAGTTTTCTCGGGGTTTTATTTGCTTCCCTATAAATGTGATCTATGGACGTATTGAGTAGTCTATGATCTTTATGTTAGTGTCCGTTAATTGCAACCTCCTGATTAACTTCAGTTTTACAGTAATTTGCAGTAATTTAAGACTTCTTTATTGAGGATCATTTCTTTTGCATTAGTTTTTCCCCAAATGAAGGCTGTTAGTTCAGATAGACTCCTGTTAACTGTTCATGCATGTTGTGATAACTCAAATTCTTCAGTTTAATTTCTTGATTTATACATTGATTATCTTGTATAAATCATACATATTGTAATATTTATTATTCAATGAGAAATTGAATTTCATTCTTGCTTATTATGTCTATGTTTCTTCTTTTCTATAAAAGATATACCCAGTTTTCTCTTTTTCTTAATTAGATCTGGGAGTTACAGCTGCCAAAATTCTACACTTTAATGTGAGTTGTTTGAGTGCTAAAAAAATATTAAAAGGTTCATGAAGAATTTGAGTTAATGTTTCAATTAATCAATTCTACACAGCTATAGCTTTATACAATTTTTTACTATCTATTTAATGTTTTAATCTACAAAATCAAAATTTATGAATTGTTAATTCAACATTAAATTATTAATCTCACTTAATTCTTGCTGTAAAAACATCTTAAGACTATCTCTATAGATCAATTTTTAATTATTTGGTATGGAAATAATTGTGCAAAATGACTACAATCCAACAACTCTTAAACTATTATGTAGGCCAATTATAAGAGGGGTTGATGTAGAATATTTTTTCACATAATATGAGGCTTTGGGGTTTGACATCTCAGACCCACTGGTTCCACATAACAAAAATGTCCTTTTATAATGAATGTAGACCGAGGTAGCAATATGAGCGTAGACAGAGGTAGCAATATGAGCAATAACCTTAACAATGATTTTGAAATGGGAGGTCATTAATGAAAATGATTAAAAAACTATCTCACCTCATCAAACAAATGACTAATCGGTCGAGCATTAGGCACAAATTGTAAAGAGCAGAGGAAGACTAACTTCCTCTTTCCAAGGAAAATTTAGGTTAAGCTGGTGGTTTCTTTACTCCTTTAAGAAGTGGTAGTAGATGATAATACAATTTATACTTTCTTTAGTTAATCATTTCCCTTTCCAATTTTCTATTTTTTGTCTAATTTGTCTTAGATAAGGTTCTAGGTATTACCTACTATAACACATTTTTCTATCTGGATTGTAATGTTCCCATGTTTTAGCCTTCACATTCTCCAAAGTCTAAGTGGAGGATAAGAAGAAATTAAATTAATTTCTTATAAAGTCATTCAATTAAAAATTAAAGGTGACTTTGTATTTAATTATTTACAAGGGAGTAGCTTCTAGGGTATGTATTAATTATTGGAAGGATGGAAGCCTCTCGTGATTTAATTAATTATTGCCAGCGAGGAATTTTTAAGGTACACATTAATTATTGGAAGGAGGAAGCTTCTAGCTCTTGCAATTAATTAATGTTTTAGTTTGTTCCAAAAGGATGAAGAAAAGGATAAATAGGGCTAAAAGTCTCATTGCTGATCATGGGATGATTATAACTTGCATTTGATAAGAGCTTGGATGTGTGAATCACACTCCCTTCTTTTGGCAATAGAGGACGTTAATTCTCTGTTGTAACATTCTAGACGTCATTCCCTTAGGGTTTGGCCTTTGGAATACATCTCTTTGTAATTGATTGCAACATTCTTAGCATTAATATAATTTCAGCCTTGGTTCAGCTTTGGGCATTGCTGGGTGCCCATTATAGTGGTATCAGAGCAATAAGTCCTGCCATCCTGTGGAGATCTTCAACATCTATGTTTGAGCATGCGACAAGGGCTTTATAATTTTTGCAATAGTACTAGAGCAAGACAAATTAGGAGTTCTGACTCACATAACGAACGAGATAGTTCATCCATGCAGAGGGACACACAATCGAGTCATACAGACACAAAGGAGAGATTCTTTGAACAAGACATCAATATGGATGATCAAGATGATAGGAGTACCGGTCCAGATCAAGAAAATGCAATGCTTGGGTTACTGAGTTCATTAGAGGAGCATAATAGGCGAATGGATACAATGATGTAGCTAATGGCTAGACAAATGGGCATCAATATTAATCCAGGTGATGCCAACAATTGAAACAAAAATAATAGGGGCAATGATAATGGAGGCCAAGACAACATTAATGGTAATAATAACAATGGGAATGAGGCTGATAACTTTAGACATGTTGCACGACCAACTGGAACAACTAGCTCAAGACCCCTTCTACCCACCTTCCCACCTAGAGAACCAGTTCAACTGATTAATGAACCATAGATTGTAGAGTTACATGATTAGTTTAGGAGAGATTGGGAGGCTAGTGGGCCAGAGTTTCAAGCGGATATCTCTCTCAGAGATTACTTGGACTTGAGGATGAGACACATGCCCAGATCAGGAGGAAGAAGTCAAAACTTTGAGCTGAGAAAGAAAGTGGGAAAACTTTCTTTACCATATTATGATGCTTCTGGGAAGATGACTGCACGAGCTTGGGTGCAGAAGATGGATACTTACTTGCAGCTGAATCCTATGCCCGAAGAGGAGGCTATAAAATATCCAGCTATTCACTTGGATGGATCGACACATGAGTGGTGGCACCATGGCATGGTAACCTTGGGACATAACCAGATCACATCTTATGAGGAGTTCACTGAGAAGCTCATAGAGACATTTGATACTAGGGATCTTGAATTACAGTTTAAGGAGTTGGCACAACTCAAGCAATGGGGATCAATTGAAACATATATCAGTGAGTTTTAGAGGTTAGCTGTGTCGGTCATAGATATTTTAGAGAGGAGGTTAGTAGTGTTGTTTATGGATGGAATCTCAGAACCCTTGCGAGGTTGGGTCAAGGGACATGACTCAGGTACGTTGCAGGAGGCCACTAAAAAAGCTCGTGACTTAGCACCTTCTTCATTTAGGAGTAGATTTCAGCACAAGGATTATTATATGAAAAGGGACAAGGAGAAGGACAAAAAACCTTTTCACAAGTATGCTCAGCCCAAAAGAGATAAGTTGGATAATGACACTTTGAATGATATAAGAAAGAAGAAGTTATGTTTTCATTCTAGAGAGCCTTGGGATTTATCTCATAAGTGTCCCCTCAAGGCTAAGGCAAATCAAATGAAATATTTCTTAGCAGAAGAGTCACAGTCAGAAAGGGAGGATCAATGCTTCGATTCAAATGAGGATGCCAGTACTGAGGGAAGCAACATTCTTGAGGATGAGAAGTCATTAGCACGATTAACAGGGGCTCAGAAGGCAATCACATTTAGGGTTAGAGGTACTATCCAAGGGCAGAAAGTGATCTCACTCATTGACACTGGGGCTACACATAATTTTATAGACACACAATTTGTAGCCAAGAGAGGTCTACAGACTAAGGAGCATGTTGGATTTAGGGTTATGGTAGCTAATGGTGACAAACTATTATGCACTCAGAAGATATCTAATCTTCACATCAAGTTTGGAGATGACTATGAGTTGAAAGATGAGTTCTATGTGGTAGACATGGGAGACTATGATGTCATCCTTGGCATGGTATGGATGGCCTCCCTAGTAGATTTCACATTTAACTTAGAAAAATTGGAGATGAAGTTTCAGCATAAGGGAAGAACTGTGGTACTTAGGGGACTTTTAGATGGAAGTTGCATAGTAGTTTCCTTGAGAAAAATGCAAAGAATTTTTTGGCATGATAACATAGAGTGGGCAATAGAATGTTTGACTATGCCAACTTCACAAGAGCCACAGGTGAAGAGTCATCCACTAGAGATTCAGGAGATAGTTGACAGGCACATTAAGGTATTTGGCAAGATTCTACATGGGGTTCTTCCTAACAAAGGAATATAGCATGTTATTGAGCTTGAGGAGGGAGCCAAACCAGTCATGATTACTCCCTATCGTCATCCTAAGAAACATAAGGATGAGATAGAGAAGGAAATTAAGGAGTTGTTGGAAATAGGGCATATCAGGCCTAGTAAGAGTCCCTTTGCTTTAGTAGTAGTGTTGGTAAAGAAGAAGGATGGGACAATGTGCATGTGCATTGATTATAGGGCATTAAACAAGAAGACCATTAAGAACATATATCCCATCCCACGAATAGATGAGGTTATTGATGAGTTACATGGTGCATTTTTTTTTACAAGGATTGATCTACGGTCAGGATATTATTAGATCAGGATGAGGGAGGAGGACATTGAGAAGAAAACTTTTTGGTGTCACTATGGTCACTTCAAGTTTTTGGTTATGCCATTTGGGCTAACCAATGCCCCTGCTACATTCCAGAGTTGCATGAATCAGGTATTTATGGGGCAGCTTAGGAGATTTGTTTTGATTTTATTTGACGACATTTTAGTCTTTAGTAAGAATTGGGAGGAGCATTTACATCATCTTGAGATGGTGTTGTCTACTTTGGAAAAAGAATCATTATATGCCAAGGAATCTAAGTGCAAGTTTGGAATGATTGAGCTACTATATCTTGGACATATTATCAGTGTAGAGGGAGTTTGGGTAGATCTTGAAAAGATTAGGGCTATTGTTGATTGGCCTACACCTACAAATCTTACACAGCTTAAGGGATTCCTTGGTCTCTGTGGATTTTACAGGAGATTTGTTAAAAGATTTTCATAGCTTGCTACACCCCTGACAGACCTTACCAGGATAGGGACTTTCACATGGACAGAGGCAGCTCAGAGAAGCTTTGATCATTTCAAGAAGGTGATGTCATCATGTCCAGTACTAGCTTTACTAGATTTCACAAAGCCATTTGAGCTTCATTGTGATGCATCAAGAGATGGGATCGGGGCGGTCCTAATGCAGGAGAAGCATCCCATTGTTTTCAAGAGTAGGAAGCTTTGTGGAGTGGAGAGGAGCTATTCCATCTATGATCAGGAGATGTTGGCTATAATGCATGCATTGGCCAAGTTTAAGTCCTACCTAGTTGGGGGAAAGTTTGTTATCAGAACCGATCACAACATCATCAAGTACTTCATGAACCAACATGATTTTAATGATAGACAACAAAAGTGGATCATGAAGTTGCAAGCTTATGACTTTGACATTGAGTTTTTCAAAGGTAAGAAGAATGTGGTTGCATATGCCTTATCCAGGAGGCCCCATATTTGTGCTCTAGCTGAGGTTACAGGAGTTTGGAGAAATAAGGTCACAGAAGAATATGCGAAGGACACTTGGGCTTCTAGAGTAATTGCAGGCACCATACATGATGATCACTATGTGGTGATGGATGGATTGATAAAGTTTCAGGACAGGATATATTTGATTCCTTCATCTTAGTTTTAAGGAAGTAATACTGAAGGCAATTGGACATCCAGGGATCTTTAAGACCTACAGGCAGATTCGTGAGTGATTCACATGGAAAGGGCTCAAGGATGATGTTCAAAAGTATGTCAGGGAGTGTGCGATTTACCAGCAGAATAAGGGAGAGCACACATATCCTGTAGGGTTGTTACAACCTTTGCCCATTCCAAATAGAAAATGGGAAAGTATTTCCATGGACTTCATCACTGGGTTACCACGAGCACAAGGGAAAGATTGCATCTATGTGATAGTTGACCGACTGACGAAGTTTACTCACTTCTTTGCTATTCCATCCACTTATACAACAACACATGTGGCTGATCTTTTCTTCAGAGAGATTTAGATTACATGGGCTACCTACTTTCATTGTTAGTGATAGGGATAGTAAATTTATGAGCACTTTTTGGCAAGAGTTGTTTAGGTTGTGTGTTACTGAACTTACACCTAGCACTAGTTATCATCCACAAACAGATGGGCAGACAAAGATTGTGAATAAATGGGTGGAAGGATATCTGAGGAACTATGTGACTACACAGCAGAGGGCTTGGGTCAAATGGCTACATATGGGAGAGTACTGTTATAATACCACTTATCATATGTCCATTAAGATGACTCCATTCACAACACTGTATGGTTATGAAGCATCTAGTTTCATGGATTTGGTTTTGGGAGATAGTAGAGTGCCCAAAGAAAAAAACTTCTTGCAGGATAGTCAGGATATTTTGGGGGTGCTCAAGGAGAATATACAGCAAGCCCAAAATCAGCAAAAATTGTATGCTGACCAGCACCGGATAGAGCGTAGTTTTGAAGTTGGGGATATGGTTTACCTGAGGCTACAACCATATAGACAGTCATCACTCAAGAAAAGCGGAGCAAAGAAGTTGAAGCCTAGGTTTTATGGCCCCTACAAAGTGATCCATAAGGTGGGTGAGGTTTCTTATGGGATAGAGCTTCTAGAAGATAGTCAGGTGCATAATGTGTTTCATGTGTCAAGACTTAAGAAAGCCATCGAACAAAGAGTTGTGCCTTCAGCAGAATTACCACCATTAGATGAGGAGGGAAAGCTTGTATTAATTCATGAGGCTATTCTGGATACTAGGGAAAGGACTTTGCGAAGCAGGTTGATTAAAGAATATTTAGTCAAATGGAAATATCTGCTTGAGGAAGATGCTACTTGGGAGAGTGAGTAGGTGCTACAACAAATAGGACTAAGATTGCTTGAGGACAAGCAATTTCAAGGAGGGCGGACCTGTAATGTTCCCATGTTTTAGCCTTCACGTTATCCGAAGTCTAAGTGGAGGATAAGAAGAAATTAAATTAATTTCTTATAAAGTCATTCAATTAAAAATTAAAGGTGACTTTGTATTTAATTATTTACAAGGGAGTAGCTTCTAGGGGATGTATTAATTATTGGAAGGATGGAAGCCTCTTGTGATTTAATTAATTATTGCTAGGGAGGAATTTCTAGGGTATGCATTAATTATTGGAAGGAGGAAGCTTCTAGCTCTTGCAATTAATTAATGTTTTAGTTCCTTCTAGAAGGATGAAGAAAAGGATAAATAGGGCTGAAAGTCTCATTGCTGATCATGGGATGATTATAACTTGCATTTGATAAGAGCTTGGATGTGTGAATCACACTCCCTTCTTTTGGCAATAGAGGACGTTCATTCTCTGTTGTAACATTCTAGATGTCATTCCCTTAGGGTTTGGCCTTTGGAATACATCTCTTTGTAATTGATTGCAACGTTCTCAGCATTAATATAATTTCAGCCTTGGTTCAGCTTTGGGCATTCTTGGGTGCCCATTACATGGACTCCAAGATATTTACATGAAATGGTTCCCTTCCTATATCACATTAGATTATAGGACGTTATTTTTTGATTTCGGTGAAGTATTGAGAAAGAAGATTTCTGAATTTAAAGTATTCACAATTTGGTTTACGGACTCTGTATAAGTCCTAATGATTTAATTGAAAATTTGGATTCCTCCATAGTACTTTCCCCTTGTAGCAGTTGGTTTTTTCTTCCAAAATAAGTTTAGGAGGGAATTGTTTGAACCTATTTAGTTTTTAAACCTATTTACCAATGCTTTGGATAGGATCTTGTAGATGGTATTATATAAGGCTATTATTAAACTATCTTGTAGATTAAAGCTAAAAGGGTATTATTGTTTCATATATATTATAATTACAAGAAATTCAAAAGATATAAAACATACATTATGCTTCTAACATGCTTATAAGATATCCAATTTACTATTATTTTAATAAAATAAATTATTTAATTTAATTGACATTAATAAAAAATTATTTAAATACAAATATCAAACAAAAGAATTATTTAATATATAGCATTAAAAGTACACATATACATACAAGAAAAGACGAAAGAAACACAATCCTTTAACACTAAGAATGTTTAAATGCAAGTAAACTATTTAATTTTATAATTTTGTAGCCATTGGATAAGACCCTTGAAGTGGAATTTATTTGTAGAAATCAAATATACATAATGAAATAAAGGTGATTGTGTGTACATACATGTTCCCAAATCCTAGTCTATCAATGTTACATCCAAAAACACAAAACAAAGAAAACATTGAAAAAAAACAAGGGGAGATTTGTCTAGCAATCAAATAGGCCCTCTTTTAATTGTGGTTTTGATTTCACTATCATTTTTCTTTCAGGTGAATGTATACCACAATTATATTAATAATTAAAATTTGGTTCAAGAGCTCAATAGGAAAGAATGAGTAAAGAAAACCTTATATCATGCTCAAATAGAAAGTGTAGAAAAAAAAGGTATGATCTAAATGATCTAAATAGAAAGTTGGAAAATAAGCTTAGCCAATTATACTTTTGTCATTTCCCATCAATTTTTCATTGTGGTAGAAAATGAAAACAAATAGAAAGTTGGCCTCATAGTCATGTTTGGCTTTTGAATATGTATGACACTTATATTTATTAACACTTGCACCTATGAGAGAAGAAAATAGTCGACAGAAATGTGAGAGGAAATTGTAATTAAAACTTTACATTATATAAGGTAGTGTATAATAGTTTAGATCTACAAATGTGTGTCATTGTTAAAGGCAATTATGTACATAATTGTAGTAACCTCATGCATCTAAGTCAACAATTTTTCTTTATGTAACAACATCTATTTTGGATGAATTAAAATAACATTAGTGTGTTATTTGGCTTTAGAAAGAAAATTTCTGTCTTTCTCGTACTTTTTGTAAGTCATCTTCAAAAATCATAACATTAAAATGTATTGAAAAACATTAGAAGCTTTTTTTTTGTAATTATAAATGTACCATATTTTTCTTTACTTGATCATCAAGTGTCCAAGTATACAACATAAATTATTGTAATTGATTAGCAATAGTTTTTTAAGAAATCAAAGAAAGGAGATTTTATAAAGTATATGAATTTAAAAATGAGTATAGAAATAATTGCACATACATGGACATGCCATGAAAAAAGAAAATTTAGGCAACCTTCTTCATTCTTTCTAATAATGTTATATTGATTTTTTTTTTTCATTGCAAAGCCCAAAACATGGAGATGTGGATGCATATATTCATTATTTTGATTGCATTTTCTTTCAAAGAGAGTCATAATAAATTAAAAGAGACAATCAATTGCAATAAAAATTATAAGATGATAAGTAAATTTTGATGGTGAGGACAAATTTTCCATTACTCACAAGAATAATGAAAAAATACATAACATGATTTTTTTTGATTCTGTGTGAAACAAAATTACCAAGAAAAAGTAATCTACATTGTTATAGAAGATGTAAAGATGGAAGGAAATCCCTCAACCCAACAATTATTTGGTAATTCTTGATAGGAATGATTTCATTAAGAAAAGCTAAATCATGCATAAGCTTAATTATTGGAATAAACATGATTTTATAATTTGGATAATCTATTCTATATCAAAAATTAATCTTTCTTTTCTATGACACTTCAAAAGAGGAGCAAAGCAACAAATTTACTGTTATATGTATTAAATAAAGAAATGTAGACTTGTATCATGTTGAAAAAAGTTATTGTAATACATGCTTGAATTAAATTGGAGCAACAAACACGTGTATAATTTAAGTTATCCAGATTGTACTAACAACATAAATGTCCATATTTACTACACATAAAAATATGGTTAGAGAAGAAACTTTCATATGTAAGGGTTCAAAATGTAGATCATAAAGCTATATTGAATAATTCTAAGAGTTTATATACAATTAACTTTTAACATATCTAAAACTACAATAGGACAATTAATCATTTTCAAAGTTGTAGCTTTTTATCTTTTCTTTTACTCAAGACTTATATTATAGTTAGGAAAATTATGTGAAAAGTGAAAAGTTAAAATTAATATATATATTTTTATTGGCCTAGATTAATTATTATTAATTGTTAGAAATAATTATTATAATATGTTAAGCGAACATAGATTCGAACCCAAGACCTCCCACATAAGAGGCTCGCAAGTTACCATTGCGTTGTAGGCTTTTGCCTAAAATAATATATGTTCTTAATGTGGTATCTGTTTCTTATATTTTATTTACAATTAATCTTTTTAAAATATATTATATACACTTCAATTATAATTTCATGTTTTCATATTAAATTTAAGTTTATTTTTTTAATGAACTTCTACTTGCTTCTTTCTAAAAATGAAAAAGTCTAAGATAACACAATTTTCCTAATTAATAAAAATATTCCAACATTTTTTCATCACAATAATCCACATATACCTAGAAACCTAAATAAATTTATTTTATTGCATTTTACTATATAAATATAAGGGTAGTTTAATTTTATCACTTTTGATACATTTTATTTTAAAATTAATTTTTAAAAAAAATATTTTATTTGTCTTTTTTTATACATAGTAATGTGTTTATTTTCCCTCTTACAAAAATTCATTATTAATGATATATCAGCATAAGTGCTTTGTAACTACGAGAATTTTGCTGAAAAGTTTACAATTGTTAGAATTCTTTAGAATAACTGAGAGGGGGGGTGAATCAGTTATTCAAGGTCCAAATGCCCTTATAATACTTTTTCTCAAATTATAGTGAATCCATAAAATTTTCATCCATCCAAGATTAGCAAATTACAGTAAATCAATATGCAGAGATAAAACATACAAGATCAAAACATGACACAATGATTTACATGGAAACCCAATTTCGGAAAACCACCAGTAACATGCTACTTGATTTTCACTCTTCTAAAGTGATGCCCTGTTAAAAGCCTACCCTGTTAAAGGCTTACAACACACTATTAAATGTGACCTTGTTAGAGGATTTCACCATACTGTTAGGAATGGGCCTGGTCAAAGGACTTTAGAACATTCACTTGGAATGTCACCCTGTTAAAGGATTCACAACATGGCTATTAAACCAACCTAAGTCCATAGGATTTAAACTAACTGTTATAATTGCTAGAAAGTAACAATAATGGCTTTTTGATCTGATACAACTTACAACATATCTTGCAGATTTCAGATCACACTTCAGCTCAATCCTTTACTTGGCTTTAATCACTTCAGCTTTGACAGCTTGTCATCTCAAGCTTCATCTCCTTGAGTCTTCTTACTCATCATACCAATGCAATCATATCTGTGGTCATCTGTTGAAGCAGAGTAACTGTGCTTTCTTACTCCTTAGCACCTCCTTCAACACTTTATGCTTTCATGCTTGACCTCTTCTCTCTTTTTGTTTCGTAGCCTTATGACTCCTTAAATAGAAATCTGGATTGCCTTTGCCGCTCGATTCTCCCTCTCCAACTTTAGGGTTTCAAATGGATTAGGTAAGATACAATGTATCTACCCCATATCTTGCCCTTTTCTAGAAACTTCGTCTAGAGTCTAGTTGTATTATTCAAAAAATTCTACATGGTGTTCTGTGCCACCAGCTCATCACTCTTGTCTTCTATTTGATTCACAGAATTCAAGATAACAACCTTGTTGGCTTGAATCTTTGATCTTTGAAATAATGCAACAACTCGACACTATTGGTTTACTGATGCTCGACATCTCTGTGTTACTCGACACTTGTATTTGCTCGGCACTTGATCTTCGCTCGGCATCTGATCTTTACTCGACATTTGATCTTTACTCGGCATCTAATATTTACTCAGCATCTGACATTCACTCGGCACTTGAAGATCACTCGGCATCTGAAGTTGAACTTGCTCAGCTTCAACTAGGAATCTGTTTGGCACTAACTAGCTTGCTCGGCTCTCTCTCTCTAATGAACTTAGTTAGGCTGTACAAATGACTTAGCTAAAACCTTACATCTTTGATATGTTTCAGTGTGCCCATTCTCCGTGTCTTAGAGTATGTCATCAATACACTTTTTCATCAATGGCTTAGCTGATCCTTGTACTTCATTACAACATCATAACTTCAACCTTTCTCTAGGTGTTCTAGTTACATCTTATTGATTGCCTCCTCCTTGTCAATCAACCAATTGATAGTATTTGGATCACTAAAGCAATTGTCATTCTTGCAAGTTGCAAGTTTGACATCAATGACAAAACAATGATTGAGAACATTCTTTACCAGTTCCATTACTTTTTATATATGATCTCTTCAGTCATTTCCAACAATCTCTCTCATGATCTTTTCAATAAGTTCCAACAGCAATATGGAGAACCTCCGAAAAAAAGGCTCCTATAACACAAAACCAATTTAGCCAATCATATAATTTGTATAAAATATAAAAATTATAAATGAATGAAAAAACATTATAAGTATTTGAATTATTAAAAAATAAGTAATTGTGATTCGATGATAGATGATGAACTAATACAATACTTGTGCAAACTGAATGCAATAGTACTAGCCTACGACAAGTACAATAAGTAATTTATTTCAAATTTAGAAAGTAAGTCAAAATTATTAGAAAAAAAATTGTTTGTGTAAAAAAACTAAAAAGAATTTTAAAAATATTATATAACTTTGTTTAAATGTAGGAAAAGAATATATAGTTAAAAAACTCCAATATATATGGTTGAGACTTAATCTTTAAAAAAATAAATAAATTTAAACTATAGAAAAATTATATTAAAAATGTTAATGATAATTTTTTAAAAAATAAAATAAAAATTCAAACTACAAAAAAATTATATTAAAAATGTTAATGATAATTTAAAAATAAATAAATGTACTACTTATGGATTTTCCTATGTGACAATCTTCATTAAAAACTTAATTTTAAAAATATAAATTTGAACTACATTGGGCTATTTCTTCTAATTTATTTAAGTAGAATAATTTCATAATAATAGAATTTACTTAATGTGTGAACCACATTGATAAAAAATGGCAATCATAACAAAAAAAGTGGAATATAGGAAAAAAGAAAGCATTCAAAACTTGACAAAATTTTTTGGTCAAAATCAAACATCTTCACTATAATGAAAACCTAGGGTTTAGAATCAATCAACGGTTCCTCCCTCAAGCACAATAAATATCTTTGAAATATTAACATTATTGTAGGATGGAAAATATAATATCAAAATTGTAGAGAGGAAGAACACATTTGATTCTGTGGTTTGACTACATGAAGCAAGAGATAAATGAATCTTCAAAACCTAGAAGGAAATTAGCGATCGAACATAAATGAATGGAAATGGGTAGTTAGTCGAAAAACTAGAGGAACATCGATACATCAAACATAGATGGAAACTAGATCAAAAAAATAGAAAATTTGTCACTAAAGAATCAAAATGTACATTTCAACAAGACAAAGTATGCAAAGACTGCCAAATCTATGCCCACACATGAGAAGCCCCAAATCAATTTTTATACATTATCAACAAGCCTCTCCCTAAAATTATTTTAGCTGTTAGTAGCATCCCTTTGAGTCATTCAAAACCTAGCTTATTCTTAGAATCAGACTAGATCAAAGGGTAGAGTAATTTACTCTCCCTATCTAAATGTTCCAAAGCCTATATCCCTCCACACAAAAAATGGCCTAAAAACAATGACAAAGATGAAGATAGAGAAAAGAAATACCCAAAAGTAGAAACTAGATTTAATCTATAGGTTGAGCTTCACAAATTTTGAAGGAGAGATACAAGGATATTTTGGATAGAAAATCAGATTGGAGAGTAAATGCACAAATATCAAAGAGGTAATTAGGAACATCAATATATGGGGAAAAAGAGTAGATGAAAAAATAGGAAAATGATGTACAAATTGTTGAGCAAAGAGGAGAACAAAGATATGAACCAAGAGAAGAGATAAGAGTTGAGTTAGCAACTCCTACCTCTAATATGAAATTGACAAAGAATCACCCTCCAAAGAAGATAATTGGAAGAAAAGACAAAGGAGTGTTGACAAGAAATAGAGAAAATGAGGAATTATATTTAATTTCTCAAGTTGAACCTAAGCGTGAAAATGAGGCATGCAAAGATGATCATTGGATTCAAGCAATGAAGGAAGAATTAGATTAGATTGTGAAGAATGACACATGGGAATTGGTCCCTAGACCTAAATACAAGAATGTTATAGGGACTAAATGGGTATTAAGAAACAAGATGAATGAACTAGGCAGAGTTGTAAGAAGCAAGGCTAGAATAGTATGAAAAGGCTATTCATAGCAAGAAGGAATGGACTATGAGGAAACATGTGCCCCTGTAGCCAAAATGGAAGCAGTGAGAATGTTCTTGGCTTATGCAGAAAATAAAAGGTTCAAAGTGTATCAAATGGATGCCAAATCAGTGTTCCTGAATGGAGAACTTGAAGAAGAGATATACATTGAGTAGCTTGAAGATTTCTCTTTGATAGAAGATAAAGATATGGTATGTAGATTAAAGAAAGAATTATATGGGTTACAACAAGCACCTAGAACTTGGTATGCAAGGTTGGACAAGTATTTGACAAAGCTTGGATTTTCTAAAGGTACGATATATAGTAACTTGTATTTGAAAGAAATTGAAAATGGTTTGTTGATAATAGTAAGATTTGTTGATGACATAATATATTTGGAGGTAATGATGAAGCAAGTGATAAGTTTGTTGAAGAAATGAAGAATGAGTTTGAAATAAGCATAATAGGAGAGATGAAGTTATTTCTAGGTTTGTAGATTGCGCAAAATAGTGATGGAATTTTTATTTCACAAGCTAAGTATTTGAAATGTTTGTTGAAAATATTTGGCTTAGAAAATTGTAAGCCTGCTGGTACACCAATTATAACTGGTCATAAGTTATCTAGTAAAGATGAAACACTTACTGTTGAGAAGAAGTACAAATCCATGATTAAAGGTTTGCAATATTTGACTCACACTAGACTAGATATAGAAAATGTAGTTGGGATTGTAGCTAGATTTCAAGTTGATCCTAAGGAGTATCATTATGCAACAATAAAGAGGATATTTAGATATTTGAAGGGACCATTTGATTATGGAATATGGTATGATAGATCAAGTGATTTCACTCTATATGCTTATACTGATACACATTGGGCATGCAGTATGGATGATTCAAGAAAAAACACTAGTGGTGTAGCATTCTTTCTTGGAGGAAGATTGGTTTCTTGGCCAAGCAAGAAACAAGATTGTATTTCATAGAGCAAAATTGAGGCAAAGTATGTAGTAGCAAAAAATAATTATAATAAAGTCATGTGGATGAAGTAGATGTCGAAAGATATTGAGATCAAATTTTCATAACCTATTATCATATATTGTGATAACACAAGTACAACAAGTATGTCTAAGAATCCTACTATTGCATTATAAGACTAAGCATATATCTATTTTAAGTATAATGTTTTGAGAGAGAAGTTAGCAGAGAAAGAGATCAAATTAGAGTATGTCAGTATTAAAGATCATATTGCAAATGTCTTTACAAAACTCTTGTCTAAAGATACATTTGAGTACTTGAGAGGTATGCTTGGGGTTATGCCCCTGCCTACTTTAGAGTAGATGGTGCAAAGATTGCATCAGTCCATTGGTATAAAATACTATTGTTTGACTGGAATAAATGTTGATGCTTCTAATATGGGGGAGTATCTGCGATGAGTAGAGTCATTAAGGACTCTTGGTAATTCATCTTGAATAGTGTCTTTGGACACTTGAGTTGAATGAAGACTTGAAGCATAGGATTGACATAATGAGGCCTTTGACATTGATGTGAATGGGGGAGAGAATGCATTAAAAAATATCCTAATTATGGGAGAGAGAAGTGAGAAATATATGGGAGAGAAATGTAACAACATCCTCTAGATGAATGAGGGAGATATAGATGCGAATATCTTTATTAGGGAGATTTAGAAAGATTCATTAAGTAAGAAGAAAGAATATCTCTATGGGGGAGATATACAACATGAAGAGTTATGATGAATGGGGGAGAAGTTGAGAGACTTTGTTTAGTGTGTGAACAACTGATACCAATCCTAAGAGATGCAGAACAAAGTAGTGTTCTAGAGGATTTTAGATTTGATTGATGAAAATAATTTAGAAAGATGAGAACAACAACAAAAAGAGTAGAGTATTATTTGGTATTCTTGGAACCTAGATGTTTTTCATCTATGTTTCCATCAATGCACAAGGGGGAGATTGTTAGCATGAATGCTGATGGTATTCCTTTGGGGGAGTGTCCTAAGCATTGGAAAATATGTGGTAGTATTGACATGTTGCATTCATGACTATGTTTGTCATTGATGTCAACATAGTAGTAATTCTGTGAAGATTGATAGAGTAGCAGACATAGATATGCTAGAAAGATAAGAGGAGTAACTGAAAGGGGAGGGTGAATTAGTTACCATAAAAAAAAATCCAAAATTCCTTAAGATGTCAATATAATACAAAACCAAAACTCTGTTAAAACTGAAATGTTGATGTAACTTGGTTAACACAGTAACACTCAGTTTATACTAAGAATTACTATCACTCGGCAAACATGAAATAATCATTTCTTTAGATGTTTAGTGTGTTTAACCTTGATTAAATTAGTTGTAGAATCATAAAGAAAATAACATGAACACAAGAGATACCAAGATTTAATGTGGAAACCCAATTTGGGGGAACAACCAATTGCAACTAGTTATAGTTTTTCACTCTTTTGAAGTGAGCCTTGTTAGGAGCCAACCCTATTAAAAGTTACAAAACACACTATTAGGTGTAGGATGAACCCACAATAGTGGGTTACACTTTTGGAGGAAGAAATTCCTCTAAAATCTCAAAAGGTGTAATTTTTGCCCAAAAACTTTTGATAGAAAGTAATCATCTAGTTTTGATATAGATTATAAAAGTTTTGATCAAAACTACTTTTGATGGTAGTTTCAATCAAAACTAACTAAACAAAGAAAATCCATCCTAAATAGTTTCGATAGAAACTAAATATTTTCTATAGAAACTATTTAGTTTCTATTAAAAATATTTTTTACATGAAAAATTAGACTAATTAGTTTCAATAGAAACTAACTAAAAATATTTTCTATTGAAACTATTAAAAAACTTTCGATAGAAAGTTAGCTTCTATCAAAACTAGTAAAGTAGATGGATTTTATAAAGTCTATATTATTTTCAATTGTTCTCATGGCTTCTAATATCAATTGCTAGGTTCAGATGGAGCACTAAACACATGTCATTTTGCATGACGCAAGTACTCAGATTGAGCTTTCTAATGAATATGGATTTGATACATTTTGATTCCTTTAAGTATACATTTTTTTATGTTAATTGAATAGAGGTTTGTTATAAAAAATAAATCTATATATTGAATGCTCATGGAGAAATAGTAAATAAGAGATTTTTTTTTTTTGAAAAATAACTACAATCTCCATATTCGAGTCCTCTTTCAATCAAAATAAGAAATTTTGAAATTAGATAAACATATAATAAGTTACATGTGTCAAAAGCCATGTATGTCCAAATTAGTGTTAGGTCAAGTTTGAACTCTAATAAAATATGAAATACAAAGGATAAAGACATCAGATCACTCTATGATTTTGGTATGGATGTTAACAAACTAAAGTCAAAAGAATCACATTGAAATCTATTGTAGAAAAAAAGTTATGTATGTCAAAAATAATGTCACTTTTTAAAAATTAGGTTTTGATAACATAGCAATTTTCGCGGGAGAAAAATTAATTCAATCAAATCAATTCAAATTTTTTTATAAAAAATATATTTAGAATTTACACAAAAAATCCTAAAAGACTCTAATTTACTTCCTCTTCAAATTCCTTACTATTAAATGACAATTTGTATCTGAATGTAAATTTTTTCTTGAAAATTTACAATTAAAATTTAGGAAAAAAAGTGTAACCCATTATTATGGGTCAACCTTGTGACCCTATTAAAGTATTTAGTTCACCCTATTAGGAGTGGGCTTGTTAGAGGTCTTCAGACACTTCAATTCAGAAATGCTACAATTAGGCTAACTCTGTTAAGAGATTTTATTCATTGCTACAATTATTAGAGAGTAAAAATGACTTGACCTAATTGCTGATGCAACTATCTTTGCTAATTTTAGATCTCTGTTTTGGCTTGAATACTTGATCCTCCTTGATCAGATTTATCTATATAGCTCGATCAACTTTGGATACTCTAATATCCTTCCAATTTTCTTCCTTAATTTATCTTTTTCAATTTGATGCTTCTTACAATTCAATCCTCAACTTGAACTTATATTTATATGATTTACCTTGTCAAGTTGGCTTGAATACACTTTCAAAAAAATAATATTCATGCCTTGAGTTAGTTAGAATGAACCAAAAAAACTGTAAGATCTAATATGCTGATACAGGAAAATCCTTCACTAGCCAACCCAACTTGATCAACACTAACTCAGAAAAGAATTTCTTTCAAACTTCCTTTCATAACCGAGTGAGCTTGATTAATACTGGTTCCATGCCAACTTCCTTTGGTAATTGAGTGAACTCGGTTAACATTGATTTTTTGCTCTGTTTCTTGGAACACTCGACATACATAGGAAACTTCCTTCAATGCTTGAGTGAGCTTGGTTGGAACTGATTGCTTGGCAAAGACTTGACATTTGTGTAACATGAAAGACAACATACACTTAAATAATTGTATAATTCAACAAGATCGTGATTATAAAAACATAGTTTTTATGGTCAGGTGACATGCGGTTAAGGACATGTTCAACACTATATCCTGATGATAAGGTTAAGTGAGTATAACATATGTCAAAGAGATATAAAAGATATACATGATTTATAGAGAGTAGTACAAAAATATAGTACTTGAGAAGTAGTTTCTGATGATTTTATTTTATCTCTTATCAAAGATATAATTAGGGTACGCGAAGTTATACAGTGATAGAGGATAGTTTGATGATGACACCAGTGAGTGTGCAAGTCTTGAAGTCACACATGTGAGAACTTGTATAGACTATTAGCCGATAGTGCTATGTGGTTATGAAATAATTAATTATCTTATTATTTTCCTATTATAATTAATTGGGAAAGCCTCAAGGCCGACTCAAGGAATTGTTTTGAGGACTTGGTATAAAGAAAAGTATTTTCCTTGATTGTAAAGTAAGTATGGGATGTGAAGTGTTCATGAAAGTGCGAATAAGAGAAGAGTGTTTGATAAATGTGAGTAAGCGATCCAAGGGATTATTGGATGAAATTTTTTTGATCTAGTATCAAGATCAGAGAGAGCATAAGTCTGGTTGATAGGACACAGAAAGAGGAAGGATATTATTTCTATTTTTCTGCAAGGAGTAATACATAGATCATTTGGACAGTGGGTTCATTGGTCTTACCCTTGAAGCTATTTGGAAAGTGGGTCCATCTGCCTTCTAGAACTCCTAATAGGGCTGGCGCAACTCCTAACAAGGTTGAAATCTCTTAATAGGGACTAATATGTATTGAATGCTTTATTGGCTCCTAACAGGGTCCATCCTCTAACAAGTAATATTTATATTAGTACATCATCTTGCTAGTACCACATCCACTAGGGTTTTCCCTTTGATCAAGGGTTTCCCTAATTAACATATTTGGTGTTATTGTGTATGAGTATCTTGTTATGGTTGCTGATTATATTGCTCATATGGTTAAGATGAGTAATAAGGTTGATAATTGTGATAATAATTGGATAACTAATTCACCCTCCCCCCCCCCCCTCAATTATATTGGTGGACTATATATTCTAACAAACTACAAGGTAAACATGTGTGAGATTTAGAAGCAACAATTATTGGATAAAATTACAAGAATTAATAAAAATAAGTATGTTAAATTTAGATTTGAATATTTGATAATCTATCTTTTCTTTCATAACATGATTTTTCCCCACAAAATGCCTACATATGATTGGAATTCAAGAAGTATAATAGGGACTTGTTATGACAGAAACCATTAGAAAAATGATAAAATGTTTCCAATTTAAGATGAAACAAAGAGTAAGGATAGCTACATCAATTGTTGAGAAATATAAATAAGACATTTCCTTCATGGTAGAGATAGAATTCACATGTATGGAAGTAGTGGAACCTGAAGTTAAGTATATTGATCCTATTGGATATGAGGTTATTGGGCATATGGTTGATAGATATGCAAAGGTAAGTCTTGCATTTGAAAGAGATGAAGCATGCCCTAGATAGAGCACTCATGAAGAAAAGTATAGTGAAGCGAAAAATTAGTTACACATCAAGAAAGAAAGGTAAAGACCTGATAAGAAAGTAGATCAGATACTTATAGATTCAAGGATGACAAACAAAGAATTTGAAGAGGCTAAGAAGACTACATTTGAAATGAGAGCTAGTGGAAAATTAGAGATTCTATTTGTTAAACCACTTGCTATTGATGCTACCCCTATCACCCCTACAATACCTACTACACCTACAATGATAGTAGAACAATCAAAACCTATAGAGGAAGTGAGAATAACTCGTGTATAATTAGTTCTGTGCTTGTACCTATTAGGTCTACAAGGACCTCTCCCATAAAGAAGCCACTGATTGTTTTGAGAATAGAGATTAAGTAAGAGAAGGAAGATGAACCCAAGAAATCTATGAGGATGAAAGAGATGGAAACATGACCTAGACCTAAAAATAAACAAAAAATTGAATATGTCTATAAAGGGAGGAAGAGTCGGAGTCAAGAAAAAGATAATACATCAAAGATACCAAAGATGAGAGGGAAAATATCATTTCCTAAAAATGGACCTAAACAAGATCAACTTGAACCAAGCAACAATGGAAATAAAAAGAAGAAAAATTGGAATCATTGAGATTGGTGAGATGAATAAAGTGGTTATGAATGATGGTAATCTAGAAAAGTTGAAGAAATTTTATGGTAACTATGATCCTAATCAAAAGAGGAACCTAGATATACTTGTCATAAAGTATATGATAAAGTTTAGGACACCTCTTCTCAGTATTCATGGGACTTTACCTAATAAGATGTATGAAAGATTGAATAAGTCAAGGCTTATATTAGTGGAAGAAGTGAAGAAGCTTAGAAATTTTGTGATTCATAAATGTCTTATGATTGAGAATAAAGAGCAACTGAAAAGAATTAAGTCTAGAGTTTGAATCCACTCTTGAGGAATAAGATGAGAGCAATATGATTAATGAGTGGAATTTATGAAGAAGTCAAGACAGACTAAGAAGGAAGTTTACCAAGTGTTGAGTGAGGATGGCATTTTACATCAACCACAATAATATATTCATGTGATGAATACTTAAGATAGTTCTATTCCCACAAAATAGATGGACAACACTTCAATGTTTATAGATGGATCACACATTACTATCAATACAATAGTAGATCCTTTCAAAGATTATTTAGAATTTTCAACTAGCAATTTGGCTAGTGAAATGTTGAAGACTATTCCATTGATGGAGAAGAAAAAGATGTTAAAAAATAACACCTTGAAGTGAAATAAAGTATAGGTCATTAGGACCTAAGTGTTTAGGTAAGTGAGGAGAGATCTAAGGGACTACTTTGACTTGGCCCTATCCAAATTTGATAGTAGTAGCAAAGAGTTGAGAGTACATATATCATTTCACAAGGACAAGAACAAGAAACACAAGTGAACAAGAAAGAAGAGGAAAAATAAAAAGAGGAGAAGAAAGAAGAGAAAGAGAAAGAACAAGAAAAGAGAGAAATGATGGATGTATAGTAGATCATAGTTGAGAAAATTCATACACCAGATCAGATAACTAAGGCTTCAACAAAGAGGATAGATGAAATCAATAAGGAAACATAGATTACAATGTTGGAGACACCACCTAAGGCAACTTATAAAACTTCAGGTAGTACTTGAAAATCACCTTTTAAAACATTAATTTCAAGTTTTCCAAAAGATGTTACATATATGTTTTCTAGAAAAATGGACACTCAAAAGTATATTGAATTATTATATTTTTCTATTAGAAAGATAATTGAGGCATCGGGTAAAATGAGTAAGAATGCACAAATATTAGTTGAGCTGAATATTGAGAAATTGCACAATATCTTATGATTCCATATACAATTGACTGAGAAAAATATTGACAATAAGTTAGAGAAGATAATATAAGAATTTGACAACCATTTTTGGACACTTGAAGAAGCAACATACACCAAGTTATAGATAGAGCATTATGTTAAATTATTCAACACAAGCTGTAAAAATATAAGGAATGATTAGATAGTTCTAGATATTTGCACAAAAGATCATAGAAGTTAGACTTTTGAGGGAAAGGACTTATATGTGATATGTGTTTTAGCACATAAATACACTCATAATGTTTCAAAGACCATCAGAGAAAAGGAGAATGAATAAAAAAAAATGGGTTAAGAATTGAAGAAACTAGATAAAAATATCATGACATTGTTAGTTTAAAACTTACTTCTATACATTAGTGAACTTGCATAGTTTAGACTTTTTAAGTTTTTCGCTTTATATTATGTCTATGGTTTTTAATAGAGGAAAGCATTAGCTGGGTATCCCTATACTACATTTTTAGTTAATATATTAATGTGCACTTTAATATTTTAAATATTATAATATTAAAAATAAAGATTTTATTTCATTCATATAAAACTTTAGATATAATTTTATTATTACTTTTGTTAATAGAACATAATCTATAATTAATTAAATTAAAAATAAAAATAATTCAAAAATGTATTTAATTAAAAAAATTTAAAATCTATTATATAATTTGAAATAATGGACTTTTGTTTGGATATGTATGCATGAATTTACTCCTTGTGGTTATTACTGCTCATTTTCTTGCACATTGAAACCATAAAGAGGACCACTCTTCAATTTGTAGGTAGGTACACATGTGTCTACTTTAGGGCCTGTTTGGCTGCGGGAATAGGAATAACTATTTTGGAATAGAACATGCGGGTACATAATCCTATTCTCTGCTTGGTTCAGCCAGGATTCGATGGGGAATTTGCGAACCCAAAATTTTATGTTTTCTAAAATAAATAAAACTGGAATATGAATACGTGTTCCAATTCCACCTATTTGGGTGGAATTTGCAAAACCTCATTTTTGGGCCAAAATTAGGATTCATATTCCTATTCCAATTTGGTGCATCCAAATGAAAAATTCAAAATTTTAAGAATTTACATATGCCTATTCTGCTTGTATTCCAAGTTATTTTTTTTCCTAATAATCATTTATTTATTTACATTTTAATTGGCTAATTAGCCCCTACCGAAGGCTTTGCCTTGCCCTCCTCATCCTTCTTTTTCTTGTGAGATGGAGATGTTAGACCTTGTGAGATGGAGATATTAGAGATGTAGTTTTACATCTATTATTACTATTGACAGATATGTAAGTTTTTTTTTCCTTACTTTTTTGAGATGTACGTTTGAAATCAGTACACTTTTTGACAGATGGGCATCCAGGCTGGATAGCCGTTGCCCACGACCTCCTTCTCAAACTGTCACCTCTTGTGACGAGACCCACCATAGTCTTCCTTCACATAAAATGACCATTACCTTTGCTTTAATCACCCCAGACGCTGCATTTTTATTTGCTTTATTTTCCTGTTAATCCCCGATTTCTTTGTTTGCTTCCCACACAAGTTTTTTTTTTTTGGTATTTATATGTTTTACAAGGAATGCTCAATATTGCCATCTGCTGTGATTTAGAACATTTGATTATAAGAAATTACAGTGTTTTGTTGTTTGAATGCCATCATGGGCAGAAGGAAGTTGGAGGTCGCGTACAGAGGTGAGAGGGCCAAAAGGGCCAAGGCTTTTCATGACAGAAGATCTGGACTGGCAAAGAAAGCCAATGAACTTGTTTCCCTCTCTGGCTGCAATATTTATCTCTTCATCCAATATGAAGACGGCGAGCCCTTCGAATTCACAAATCTTGATTCATTACATATGAATCCACAAACTCATAATTATGCCAAGCAGATCACTTCACCGCCTCCATTAATGGAGGTCATCCAGCAGCCTGCAACACCCACCACTCGTATCGATGAAGCTCATTTTCTGCCAGAATTCTGCATGGGCCCAATTGTTCCTCCTCCTCCTCCTCACATTGAATATGGCAATGCCAGTTTGTCCAATGATTATATGCTTCAACAACAACCACAACATGATCATCAAATTCTCTCAAAGGAAGATGTATTCTGTGACGTCCCTTCCCTGGATTTAGATGCTTATTGGACCCAAATGGATGTAACTGCTTCTTTTTCAACGTCGTTCAATGCTTTTCTTCACAATGATGTTCATCATGTTCCACATGAAGAGGAGGAAAATCTGTTCTTGGAAGATATATTTGCCGACTTCCCTCATTATAAAGATCCTGCTGCTCCATAGAGGTAAAGGCATTTTGATGATCTTCAATTTTAGAGGATTCAAGAAACTGAAAAAGCATATTAGTAGTCTGGACTCTGCAGCTTTAATGGCGGTAGGAGTTGGGGCAGCATGACGATGATTCAATCTAGCAATATTAGCATGCCCATGATTTAGTAGGCCATCTTCTAGGGTCCTCAAATTTGTTTCTTGACCAGAGGATGTCATATTGTAAATCTTTGATGGTAAATCAGTTTTATCATTGATGGATGGAAGTAATGGAAAATGTTTTTTGCAGATGTGATATTAAACATGTTAATTATACTGATTGTGGGTCTTATTGATCGTATAGTTCTGAATAGAGCTTGGGTGAGTAATAGAAAATGTTTGTTGCAGATGTGATACTAAGCATGTTAATAGAGCTTCGTTGAGTTTCCTGTATTAGCTTGTGCAGCCTTCCATTCTATCTTTTGACTTTCTTTTTCAATAATTATCAGCAAATAACCACCAATATAATCAATGTTGGTAGGCCACTTTTGCCAGTTAGTCAGTTTTCTTGGGGTTTTATTTGCTTCCCTATAAATGTGATCTATGGACGTATTGAGTAGTCTATGATCTTTATGTTAGTGTCCGTTAATTGCAACCTCCTGATTAACTTCAGTTTTACAGTAATTTGCAGTAATTTAAGACTTCTTTATTGAGGATCATTTATTTTGCATTAGTTTTTTCCCAAATGAAGGCTGTTAGTTCAGATAGATTCCTGTTAACTGTTCATGCATGTTGTGATAACTCAAATTCTTCAGTTTAATTTCTTGATTTATACATTGATTATCTTGTATAAATCATACATATTGTAATATTTATTATTCAATGAGAAATTGAATTTCATTCTTGCTTATTATGTCTATGTTTCTTCTTTTCTATAAAAGATATACCCAGTTTTCTCTTTTTCTTAATTAGATCTGGGAGTTACAGCTGCCAAAATTCTACACTTTAATGCGAGGTATGAAATTCTACACTTTAATGTAAGCTATTTGAGTGCTAAAAATATATTAAAAGGTTCATAACGAAATTGAGTTAATTTTTCAATTATTCAATCCTACACAGCCATAGCTTTATACAATTTTTTTCCTATCTATCTAATGTTTTAATCTAAAATCAAAATTTATGAATTGTTAATTCAACATTAAATTACTAATCTCTCTTAATTCTTGCTGTAAAAACATCTTAAGACTATCTCTATAGATCAATTTTTTATTATTTGGTATGGAAATAATTGTGCAAAAGGATTACAATCCAACAACTCTTAAACCATTATGTAGGCCAATTATAAGAGAGGTTGATGTAGAATATATTTTCAAATAATATGAGGTTTTGGGGTTTTGGCATCTCAGACCCACTAGTTCCACATAACAAAAATGCTCTTTTATAATAAATGTAGAACAAGGTAGCAATATGAGCAATAACCTTAACAATGATTTTGAAATGGGAGGTCATTAGTGAAATTGATTAAAAAAACTATCTCACCTCATCAAACGAATGACTAATCTGTCGAGCATTACACACAAATTGTAAAGAGCAAAGGAAGAATAACTTCCTCTTTCCAAGGAAAATTTAGGTTAAGCTGGTGGTTTCTTTTTACTCCTTTGGGAAGTGGTAGTAGATGATAATACAATTTATACTTGCTTTAGTTAATCATTTCCCTTTCCAATTTTCTATTTTTTGTCTAATTTGTCTTAAATAAGGTTCTAGGTATTACCTACTATAACACATTTTTCTATTTGGACTCCAAGATATTTACATGAAAAGGTTCCCTTCCTATATCACATTAGATTACAAGACATTATTTTCTAATTCCGATGAAATATTGAGAAAGAAGATATCTGAATTTAAAGCATTCACAATTTGGTCTAAGGAATTTGTATAAGTCCTAATGATTTAATTGAAAATTTGAATCTCTTCCATAGTACTTTCCCCTTGTAGAATTGTGTCATCTAATTTTTTTTGATGTGTTCTTTTGGAGACTTCCTTAGTTACTTCTGTCCCTTTGATGGTCCTTCTAACTATGCTTGTGTAATAGCTTTGCCAAAAGCTTCTACCATGATGATGAACAAAAACAGGAATATTGGGTCCCCTTGCCTTCTAGATATGTTGAAAAAACCCTTACGGGGTAACATTAATGAGAAGGGAAATTTTAGATGTTGAAATGCAATTATAAATTAGATTGATCCATTTGTGGGTGAAGCTGAAGGGCTTAAGAGTTTTACACAAAAAATGCCAATCTGCTTTGTGGTAAGTTATTTCATTAACATACATGATTCCTTATTTAATTGAGTAGAATGTATAAGTTCTTGGATTATTATAAGTCCCATCAAAGATTGACCTATTTATGATATAGTTGGTTTTTTCTTCCAAAATAAGTTTAGGAGGGAATTTTTTGAACCTATTTAGTTTTTAAACCTATTTGCCAATGCTTTGGATAGGATTTTGTAGATGGTATTATATAAGGCTATTAGTAAGCTTTCTTGTAGATTAAAGCTAAAGGGTATTATTATTTCATATATATTATAATTACAAGAAATTCAAAAGATATAAAACATACAGTATGCTTCCAACATGCTTATAAGATATCCACTTTACTGTTATTTTAATAAAATAAATTATTTAATTTAACTGACATTAATAAAAAATTATTTAAATACAAATATCAAACAAAAGACATATAAACATACAAGAAAAGACAAAAGAAACAAAATCCTTTAACACTAAGAATGTTTAAATGCAAGTAAACTATTTAATTTTATAATTTTGCAACCATTGGATAAGAACCTTTAAATGGTATTTATATGTAAAAAGCAGATATAAATAATAAAATAAAGGTGATTGTGTGTACATACATGTTCCCAAATCCTAGTCTATCAATGTTGCATCCAAAAACACAAAAGAAAGAAAACGTTGAAAAAAAAACAAGGGGAGATTTGTCTAGCAATCAAATAGGCCTTCTTTTCATTGAGGTTTCGATTTCACTATCATTTTTCTTTTTCTTTTCTCTCTCAAGTGAATGTATACATCAATTATATTAATAATTAAAATTTGGTTCAAGAGCTCAATATGAAAGAATGAGTAAAGAAAACCTTATATCATGCTCAAATAGAAAGCGTAGAAAAAAAGGTATGATCAAAATGATCTAAATAGAAAGTTGGAAAATAAGCTTAGCCAATTATACTTTTGTCATTTCCCATCAATTTTTCATTGTGGTAGAAAATGAAAACAAATAGAAAGTTGGCCTCATAGTCATGTTTAACTTTTGAATATGTATGACACTTATATTTATTAGCACTTGCACCTATCAGAGAAGAAATTAGTCGAAAAAATGTGAGAGAAAATTGTAATTAAAACTTTACATTAGATAAGGTAGTGTATAATAGTTTAGATCTACAAATGTGTGTCATTGTTAAAGGCAATTATGTACATAATTGTGGTAACCTCATGCATCTAAGTGGACAATTTTTCTTTATGTAACAACATCTATTTTGGATGAATTAAAATAACATTAGTGTGTTTTTTAGCTTTAGAAAAAATTTTAGTGTCTTTCTTGTACTTTTTGTAAGTCATCTTCAAAAATCATAACATTAAAATGCATTGAAAAACATTAGAAGATTTTTTTGCAATTATAAATGTACCATATTTTTCTTTACTTGATCATCAAGTGTCCAAGTATACAAAATAAATTATTGTAACTGATTAGCAATAGTTTTTTTAGAAATCAAAGACAGGAGATTTTATAAAGTATATGAATTTAAAAACAAGTATAGAAGTAATTGCACATACATGGACATGCCATGAAAAAAGAAAATTTAGGCAACCTTCTTCATTCTTTCTAATAATGTTATATTGATTTTTTTTTCATTGCAAAGCCCAAAACATGGAGATGTGGATGCATATATTCATTATTTTGATTGCATTTTCTTTCAAAGAGAGTCATAATAAATTAAAAGAGACAATCAATTGCAATAACAATTATAAGATTATAAGTAAATTTTGATGGAGAGGACAAATTTTCCATTACTCACAAGAATAATGAAAAAAATAAATAACATGATTTTTTTTGATTCTGTGTGAAACAAAATTACGAAGCAAAAGTAATCTACATTGTTATAGAAGATGTAAAGATAGAAGGAAATCCCTCAACCCAACAATTATTAGGTAATTCTTGATAGGAATGATTTCATTAAGAAAAACTAAATCATGCATAAGCTTAATTATTGGAATAAACATGATTTTATAATTTGGATAATCTATTCTATATCAAAAATTAATCTTTCTTTTTTGTGACACTTCAAAAGAGGAGCAAAGCAACAAATATACTGTTATATGTATTAAATAAAGAAATGTAGACTTGTATCATGTTGAAAAAAGTTATTGTAATACATGCTTGAATTAAATTGGAGCAACAGATAGGTGTATAATTTAAGTTATCCAAATTGTACTAACAACATAAATGTCCATATTTACCACACATAAAAATATGGTTAAAGAAGAAACTTTCATATGTAAGGGTTCAAAATGTAGATCATAAAGCTATATTGAATAATTCTAAGAGTTTATATACAATTAACTTTTAGCATGTCTAAAACTACAATAGCACAATTAATCATTTTCAAATTTGTAGCTTTTTATCTTTTCATTTGAATCTTTGACCAAGATTATCCTAAATCAACTAATTTATCTAGACGGTGAAAATTAGAATTTAAAGGGCTACACCCACTATTCATTTAACCAATTTTAAACTCTAAGCATATTTGATGTTGAAAGTATGTGTTATTCAACCAAGAAAATCATGTTTGTAGAGCATATAAAATTTTAAATGTAGAATAATAACAAGTGCCACGTAGTGACATGTACTTGCCTTATAATTTAATTGTATTTGTAATAAGTTTATAGAATATAATTGTTATTTTTAATATTTTAAATAGAATTAATTTAGTCTAATTCAAATTTTCTTTTACTCAAGACTTATATTATAGTTAGAAAAATTATGTGAAAAGTGAAAAAAATTCATAATTAATAAATTTTGTTGTATAGTTATAAATAAACTAATAGAATTGTTGAAAAAATGAAAACAAATTACATTATTAATTTTAATGTAGGCAACTCTTTTTAGCATGAATCTACAATGTAATCAATATTAAAATTAATATATGTTCTTAATGTAGTATTTGTTTCTTATATTTTATTTACAGTTAATCTTTTGAAAATATATTATATACACTTCAATTATAATTTCATGTTTTCATATTAAATTTAAGTTTATTTTTTTAATTAACTTCCACTTACTTCTTTCTTAAAATGAAAAAGTCTAAGATAATACAATTTTCCTAATTAATAAAAATATTCCAACATTTTTTCATCACAATAATCTACATATACCTAGAAACCTAAGTAAATTTATTTTATTGCATTTTCCTATATAAATATAAGGGTAGTTTAATTTTATCACTTTTGTTATATTTTATTTTAGAATTAAGTTTTTCTTTTATATTTTATTTAAATGTCTTTTTGTATACATAGTAATGTGTTTATTTTCCCTCTTAAACTTCATTATTAATGATATATCAGCATAAGTGCTTTCTAACTACAAGAATTTAGCTGAAAAGATTACAATATGGAGAACCTACGAAAAAAAGGCTCCTATAACACAAAACTAATTTAGCCAATCATATAATTTGTATAAAATATAAAAATTATAAATGAATAACAAAACTTTATAAGTATTTGAATTATTCAAAAATAAGTACTTGTGATTGGACGATAGATGATAAACTAATATAATACTTGTGCAAACTGAATGCAATAGTACTAGCCTACAACAAGTACAATAAGTAATTTATTTCAAATTTGAAAAGTAAGTCAAAATTATTAAACAAAAATTGTTCATGTAAAAAAAACTAAAAAGAATTTTAAAAATATTATATCAACTTTGTTTAAATGTAGGAAAAGAATATATAGTTAAAAAACTCCAATATATATGGTTGAGACTTAAACTTATTTAAAAAGAAAATTCAAACTACAATAAAATTATATTAAAAATGTTAATGATAATTTTTTTAATAAAAAAATGTAGTACTTATGGATTTGCCTATGTGACAATCTTCATAAAAAACTTAATGTTAAAAATATAAATTTGAACTACATTGGGCTATTTCTTCTAATTTATTTAAGTAGGATAATTTCATAATAATAGATTTTTACTTAATGTGTGAACCATATTGATAAAAAATGGTGATCATAAAAAAAAAGGTAGAATATAGGAAAAAAGCAAGCATTCAAAACTTGATAAATTTTTTTAGTCAAAATCAGACATCTTCACTATAATGCAAACCTAGGGTTCAAACTCAATCGACAGTTCCTCCCTCAAGCACAATAAATATCTTCAAAATGTTAGCATTATTGTAGGATGGAAAATAATAGAATATCAAAATTGTAGAGAGGAAGAACATATTTGATTCCCTAGTTTGACTACATGAAGCAAGAGATAAGGAAATCTTCAAAACCCAGAAGGAAATTAGTGACCAAATGGAAACGAATGGAAACAGGTAGTTAGTTGAAAAACTAGAGGAACATTGATACATCAAACGCAAATGGAAACTAGATCAAACAAAAAAATAGAAAATTTGTGGCTAAAGAATCAAAATTTACATTTCAACAAGACAAAGTATGCAAAGATTAGGGATTGCACCAAATCTATGCACACACATGAGAACACCTCAAATCGATCTTTATATGTTATCAATAAGCCTCTCCCTAAAATTAATTTAGCTGTTAGTAGCATCCCTTCAGGTCATTCAAAACCTAGCTTATTCTTAGAATCGGACCAGATCAAAGGGCAGAGTAATTTACTCTCCCTATTCAAATGTTCCAAAGCCTATATCCCTCCACATAAAAAATGGCCTAAAAATAATGACAAAGATGAAGATAGAGAAAAGAAATACCCAAAAGTAGAAACCCTAATTAAAAACCTAAAACAAGAAGAAGAAATTTTAATTATAAGTAATAGATTCAGTGAACATAGATGGTAGGATTGTCCAATTTTAGGAGTATATGTATACTAGAACGGTCCAAAAGATCACAAAGAAAAATTGATAAGAAGTTTAACAAAGATCTGTAGGACCTAGGTAAGTATTACTAATTATTCTAAGCATTTACTATATCTTCATTGTATGGACAATAAAATTTGGAATGAATTGGTTTCAATATCAAATTGTTTTTATAAAGGTTATCCAATCAAATTTATGGCATGGGAACCTAATTTGTATGAACTATATAGTAGAAAATTGCAGGCACCAAAGTGGTTTGAATGTGAAAATTATCCACCTAAATTAAACCACATTGAATTCCTAATAAAGATAGGGAAATATTTAGGAGACTTAATAGGAATTGAATCAAATTAAAAACATCCAAGAGGATCAGATTTTTAGTGAACATAGAGTTAGGACAAAAGGAGATCAAACCTTAGAAACTAATAACAAAAAGATCAATCTATAGATTGAGCTTCGCAAATTTTGAAGGAGAGATATAAGGATTTTTTGAATAAAAAATTAGATAGGAGAGTAAATGCACAAATATCAAAGAGGTACTTAGGAACATCTCTATATGGGGAAAAATAATAGATGAAAAAACAAGAAATAAGGGAGAGACCCAACTATCAAGTAAAAGCCGAAAGGAAAACCCATAAATAACAACATAAGGAAGGAGAAAAAAGTAGGAAATAAAATACAGAAGTAGGAAAATTAGTAATACAAGAGGATCAACTAGGAAAAATGAAGATAATGGAAGATCCAACAAATGAATTTAAGAAAATCCAAGAAAATCAGTCCAAACTCACAAAATTGAAAGAATGTGAAGTATGTAAAAGAGAGAATGATACTCTAGAGGGTATGGAAACCAACATACATAATTTAAATAGATTGAGTCATGATATCCCGATTCTACAAAATGACATTGAAGATCAAATAATACTAGGAGAGAAAAAACATAAGGAACATGAGCAAAAGGTATTGCATAATCAGACAATAGAAAAGATTAAAGAATCAACAATTAAAGAAACAAAATGAAGTTTATTAAAAGATGTAAACAATCAACATCAATATAAAATTAGTACAAATAATATCATCATAGGAAAGTAGGACACGTAAAAATAGAGTCAGGAAATTGGAACAAACAATAACAACATGACACAATCAAAATCTTTTAAAGAAGAGAAAATGAATCAAGAAGGTACATAAATAGAAAAGTCTAGAGAAATTCAAGTACATGAAACTATTATACCTACAACTGCATAAGCACATTGGAGTAATGTTACAATTTGAAAAAAGTCAAAGAAAAGGAGTTATAAATTTTGGCAAGCACTGGCTAATGGAAAATATCTATTTGAAGATAGAGGGAAAGAGGATCAACAAACATATGAGAAAAAGGATAACAAAAAGGAGCCCTAAATACCTATGGAAATAAAAACCATATATTAAAAAAACAAATCTAGAGGAGCGTCAAATCTTCAAAGAACAAAGGAAAGAAAAGGATAAGAAGACATAAAATAGCCAGATATGGGAAGAATTTGGGGTGTTGGAGGATATCTAAATCAAACCAATGATGAAGAAGAGGCTAGAGAAAAGAAAAAACATTACAAAGAAAGTAAAGAAAAAGATATAGATGAAAGGATATTAAAAAAATAGATTGTCAAAGAATTAATAAAAGAAGAAGAGAATAACAAAGAAGGTAAAAACTCAATTAGTACAAAAAATGAGCAGATATCCTTGGATAAGCTAGGCATATATATTAATTAAGAAAGACTCAAAACTATGAAATGTGGCAAATAGAATATGAAAATGGGAAGGAAATAACTTAAAGAATTAAGAGAGGCTGTTGGGAAAGAGAAGGAACAAACAAAGATCAACACAATTTTTAATGCAGGGAAGGGGAAGATCCTTCCCACAGATCAATGAGAATCACAACTTGAAATGCTAGGGGACTAAATGCCCCTAGAAAGAAGTGCCCCCCCTTTTAAAATGCCAATGTTGACCAATCTCATAATTACCAGGTGGTATCCATGCTCAAATTCGTTTGAATTTGCATTTTAATGTTGTGGATACTTAAAAAGGGATACAAAAAAACCATAGCATATCTTTTATATTCCTAAGTCTTCAGTCCTTTATATTTCATGTTATATGCTTATGTTGATCCAAGTTGCAATCTTGAAATTCATGCTTGTTCACATGATCACAAGTAGTCATGACTTAACCACGTGAAGGGTGGCGAGGGTACGACATGGTCTTCTCAGCAGTCAGTGCAACTTCACAAGACAAGGGGCTAGCATCTAGTTAACAATTGCAAGGTTGTGATAAGTCAACAACTCATTCAAAGTCAAGTGTTTCACATGATCACTCATGGTTAATGTCAACCCCTGGTCAAGGTAGCAAAGTGGCAATCGCTTTTGTTCACACATTCGTATGGAGTTGAGAGAAAACCTTGGTTAAGGATGCAAAGTGGAAAGGGCATCTGCATGCATGGTCATGGGGTTAAAATTCTAGAACAAGAGTTAAGGTCACAAGGAAATGACAAGTGGATATGTGTCATGGTGGGCTAGGTGCATTCCAGTTCTCTTCATCACAGCATTGTAAGGGTTAGTTTTGAAGTTTTCTATCAAATGAAAGTAGATCAAATGGATCATTTCACTCCATCGATGAGCTTCAGATTTTTAAGTTGTGACCATGCGATGGTCAAAAAATGCAATCAAAATTCAGTTTTTTGCATCATCATAGAGGATCAAGGGTTACCCTAGGTCAGAGTTACAAAGAAATGATCCCTTTTGTTCGCACTGTCACATGGAGTCAAGGGATAATCATGGTGAAGGTTGTGAAGTAGCAATACATATGGAGCGTATCATCACAGAGTTAATAGTAAGGTTAAGACTTTAAGTTGTGATGGTGTGATGGTAGTTAATCTGATGGTTTCTCTTGTTCACAATAGTTAACAGAGAGGATCAACTAGTAGTTCTGATGGAATGATCAATGGTAAAAGGTGGTTACATAGATTCACAAGGTCTAGTCCGCAGTTATGATAGATAGTTGTGATATTGCATTGGCAACACAAGCAATAAAGTTCTTGGCATTAAAAGAGTCGAATGCATTTTATGTCATGTTCATTAAGGCTTGCAAGATTGCGATGGCATAGGGCAATCAAGTCTAATGATTTTTGCAACATCACATGGTCAGTTGGCAGTTAAGCTTATAAGTTGTGAGGCTATGCTATAGTCAGAGTTCAAATTGTGAATGTGTGAGGGGTTCATCTACAGTTAAATGTTATGCCTTCACATGAGTCAATGCTGAACCATGGTTGGGTCAGTGATGGTGTGAATGCTTTGTTCACTCATTTGTGGGGTTAGTTGACGAGTTAAGGAAATAGGTTGCAATGATGTGAATGACAATCAAGTAGTTAATTTAACAGATTTGCAACATCACAAAGGATAGAAATTCTAAGTCTTAAATAGTTGTGAGGCTGCGAACAAAGAGTCATAAACATTTAATGTTCTTCACAGCATCACATGTTCCACTATCTTCATGGCTAGAGGTTTTGAGGATGCAAAATAGTTAAGGATGCAATTTTTGCATCATCGCAGGGACAAGAAATGTTAGACCCATAACTATAGCAATGGTGCAAGAGGGTAAATTTCATGTATGTGTGAGGTCACAACAGTCAAAGGGTTGAAATGATAAAAGGTTGTGAAGAAATGATAGACATAAAACATGAAGGTGTCATGACTTTGTAGGGTCAAACAACTAATGAAGAAAATGAGTCGCAAAGTTGCGAGATATGAAAGCATAGGTCAACAAAAACTAATAAAAGCTAGCAAGGTGGCGAAACACTTTAGGGGCATTGGGCCACATGGCAAGTTTGAGGATTGACTTCAGTTGACTTGATGATTTGGCATGTCGAGAATACTATAAAGAACAACTCTTTAATGGAAAATTGATCTCTTAGATCATCTGCAACTATTCTTTTGGTGTTCTCCAAGCCTGTTTAAATGCATTTTCATCTTTCTGCTACCATATAGATCCATCTACCATCTAGAGTAGTAATGGCCACCATTTCTATCTCTTCTAACTAGGTTTGTATGTAAAAGATTAGATCTTCTATATGAGAATGTGCATATGATCATGATTTTCTCTTATCAAACTTAGTAGTTGAGTTGGGATTTCAATGTAGTATTAGAGTTATGCCTAAACTCTATAAAACGTAATTGTAAATATTTGTAAAGGGTTGTTCCTCTTTTTTCTATGGGGTATACTTGTAGTAGCCTTAGGATCTTTAACTGTATTCTGTAATCACCCAAAATTGGTCAATCCTTTAACTGCAGAATTATATCTCATGGTGATGGTTCATATTGAATTAATTGAATCAAAGAATAAAATGAATTGATTCAAATCAACTATTACAACCCATTTGAATTTTGACACATGAATATTAATTTTAGAATAAGCATTAATGAGTCATTATTCTAGAAATCAATTTAATATTGATAAGGGACCCCCTTTCCATAAATGAATATTTTATCCTTTATAGGGTCCGAGGATATTCTTAAACAATTCTGAGTAGGATCTTCACTTCAGATTGTCTATTTTGAGTGGGATCTCCACTCTGCATTATTTATTCTAGTGGGATCTCCACCATGAATAAAATAATCAACCCCCAACCTCACCATGGTTGGATCAAACTCTACCCCAAGCCCTTGGAAAAATCTATAAATACAAGGCATTCTAAGAGCTAAGGGAGGCAATGTTAGAGCAAAGAAATTTTGTTAGATTAAGCATTCTAGCATTTCAATTCTAGCTTAATTTCTTTGTTTCTTAGCTTGATTGTACTCCATGCTAGCTTAATATTTCAATTCTAAGTTTGAATCTTGCATTCATTCTAGCTTGAATCTCTCATTCTAGGGGTGTTATTGTCACTGATTTGGTCTTAATTCTGAGAGCAATTAATTCCATTTACATACTCATTCCTTAGTTAGAGAGCAATAGGATAGTTTCATTGGTTTTATGTTCAATTTTGATATCTTATATGTGCTAACCCTCTGATCTAATGTCTTGTTGAAGTGTGTTAGTTTTGCAGATACATGATCCACATTTTTCACACACATTTTTGTCGCCCACTATGGGGCAAGAACCAAGTTTCTAGCTCAATTTTCTTGTTGGTATTTTAGTTGTATTCTCATGTTTGGTTTTTTTCGGCAACCTATTGCATCTAACCAAGTGGTTTTGCAAGTTTCTTACTTTGGTTTTAAGGCTAACCCATATGCAGATTGGTTTGAAGGCTACAACTCTACATTTTGAAAGATTTAATCATATCTTCCAAACCGTTTGGGATAAAAATCTAATTTTTTTTGTAGGGTGGAAATAGTCTAGAGAGTCTTCAATCCAAAATTCAGACTTATTCGAATTGATATTCATGATTTGTAATTTTTAATTTTTTTTTCATAAAAATGGGTTTTTAGGTGCAAATCAGTGAATTTTTCATTAAACTCAACATTTTTGGATAGTTCTGCAAATTATAGAGGGGATTTATTCTTTATATCTTAGTTTACATGTTATATCAATGCTCAAATAGTTAGTTTGCCAAAACTAGTCTATTTTGACAAAGTGGGTCCCACAGGAGCAAATGGGCAGATACAACCAAAATTCTTACATTTTTAGAAACCTCTCTAATTTTTAGTAGGGGTGCCTTCTTTTTACTTCTATTTTTGAAGCCGAAACCATAAGAAATAAATCAAATCTTGTTGACTAGGTCAAAAACCAATATTAAAAAAGGGAATTTGATGAATAGCTTGCATTTAATTTTCACATGGATCAATACATGATGTGAGCTTTCATTTGGGCTATTTACTGGTTATTATCACTCTTTAAAATTATATTTTCAGATCTAACTCTAGTTTTGCATAATTTGGATATATATTGCATATCTTGTGTTTGCCTATTTTGCCTGTTCCTTTGTTTATTGCGAGTGAGCGTCAAAGAGTAAATGAAAGGTACAATAGAGAAAAGATGCATTGCAAGGATTACCAGGTATTTTGTAGGATCTCTATAACATTTGGATTTGAAAAGGAAATGAACCCTCTCATGTGTTTGGCTTGAGTGCTTTTACATGCTTTCATAGGCTCACTTCATTTGGTGCTCTAAAATTGGATCTAGATTTGCCTTCATGAATATGTGTTTCACATAGTAATTAGGCCCTATGAACACTATTTGTGAAGTTCTTGAGGGAATGTGCTTCATTTTCTTGCCTTACATTGGAAGCTCTTCTTGATGATAGATCCCCAAGTAGGTAGGAAAAAATATTTGTTATTATCTTACTATTCTGCTTGGGTTTGTCCTCAACATCCATTACTACTTTCTCTTTTGAGATTGGTGGTGTTTGTTATTGGCTTTTCCAAAAAAATTGGTGAGGTGATTTCAAATTAGCATGTCAAAGAATCTTGTTTGCTATGTTTGGGTAAGGTGAAGAGGGCTAGAGGATTATGCTCCGTTCCCTTTTGGGTATATTAGAAACTTGGAACTCTTGAATCCAAACAAAGTCCCCATGTGGTACAAATTTGTGATTCTTCCTTGATTAGAGAGGGTTAACCATAATGGACATTACCTTTATTGGGTCAACCATGTGGACAGAATCTCAAGCGGTAATAGCCATTTTTGACTTGTTAGTAGCAATTGCTATATAAATGTCCTTGTGGGGGAAATCCTCACAGGCTTAGTCTTTTGTTGGGTTGTCAGATCTCCTTAGTATCTTTGATTGATTAAATTCTCAAAATATATCAAAATCCTAGTGCATTTGGATTTCGCCCACTCTAGATTACAAAAGCTGTAGAGTTGAACATTACTAAGAACCATAGTGCTACCAAATTTTATTTTCTAGGACTATGTGCATAATTGGAAAATATTTTGAGAACATACACAGTGGTGGTTCTAAGGATTAGAATGGAACTATGACACTATTCTTGTTTATGTGCAAGGTTGCTTTGTCCTTTGCTCATTGTTTGAAGATGTTTTCTTGAAATCCTTGATTGTTGTCTTGCATGCTTAGTTCATGATTCAAGATTAATCACACCTAGTTGGATATTTAAAATGAATACAATCTAAGTTCTCGAGTCGAGACTTTATGGTCAAGTTTCTTTGCTATCTTTTTATTTTGAGTCTTCCTATGATGATCTAGTTCAAATTAGGCAATTTACCCTAATGTTAGAAGCTTGTTTACACCTTGGGTTATAGTGCTTTGACCCCCTTCAGGATCTTAGTCTAAACCTGCCAAATTTTTTCTACCTATGACTATTGCAACTAAGGGTGGAAGAGAGTTTTCTTGCTTCACATAAAGCTAGACATCAAAATGGCTAATAAAAAATGCACTAAATCCAACATTCCTACTAAGGAAGAAGCCATACTTATTGTAGACATGAAGAAACAAATCCAATCATTGAGAACTCAACTTCAAAGACTAAAGTAAGAAGATGACACATCATCAAACAAATTCTCCTGGCAAGATTATTCTCCTTCATCCAATGATAACAAACCATCAACTTCTTACGATGTTGAATCCAAGCCATCTAAGAACAATGCACAAGCACCCAAGAAATCTAGAAGTATCTTTGAAGGAAAACCTTAGGGACCTAAACCAAAGCGTGATTTCACCCCTTTGGGAAAATCTTATTAATCAACTTTGGAAGAACTTCTTGAAAGAAAATTCATTGTTTTACCTAAAGTTAGTTTGGCTGGAGTCTTCTTTATGAGTGACTATTGTGCCTACCATAGACATAATCTACATAAAACTTCACATTGCATGGAGTTGAAAAATAGAACCCAAGATTTATTTGATGAAGGCATAATTCCAAAACCTAAGAAATTATCTTTTAAAGATACTACTCTCAAGCTTGATCAACATCATGAAACCATGTCTAGTAATGGTTCAAATGTGGCTTCTACTTCTACCAACATGCCATCACCTTCTAAAGCATCTAAGCTTTCCAACATACCTTCACCGAATAAAGAACTCACTACTTTCTCTATTGACTATCTGTACCCTCAAGGACTACCTCTAAAAGAAAGCCAATCTAATCTTGACCTACCTGCAAACCTCTTCCATACTACTCATACTAAAGACCCAAAACCTTCATGCATTGTTACTCTTATTATTCCCACTCTAGCTAGTCCTTCACTATCTCTTTAAGAGCCTACCATCCAAACTTCACATTCTACCTTATCCTTAGAAGTGGATCCATGTCAAGAGGATTCTAACAAAGCTAAAGATCAAGATCAAGAACCATCTTATCTCCCTCAAGATGTCATCCCTCCATCTCAAGAGTCACATAGTCCTCCATCTCCCAAATCGTGCCTCTCTACTAAGCAAGATCATGATATTCCTTTCACCATCCCTGATGGTACTATTCATGATCAAGAGAAGGATGCTTTTCCCTCACCCTCTTGTTCTACTTCTCTACATCGATTTCAAATCTACACTCAAGCTATAAATGCTGCTATCAATGGTGTTGCTCCTATAAAAGTTACTTACGAGTCTATTAATGGCCTAGGTCATGTTGCTCTCTCTAAAGATGCTGATATCCCTATCCACTATCCATTTGTATCTTTTAAATCTATCCTTGGTCCTTATCCATCTAAGCTAAAGCCTTCAAACCTTCCATCTATTTTGCCTTATATTCCTTCATCTCCTACATATCCAACTCTTAGCTCACTACCTACTACTCCTACCCTACCTCAAGATCAACAAAGATACAAATCCTTGAGTCCTTCACATAAAGCTTTCCATCTAAACCAGCCATATCAACCTTCTTCATCCATAAGTCCCAAGCCTTTTGGAAGCAATTTGGATGATCAAATTTAAAATAAACATAATCACTATGTCTCCTCTAATTGACATGTGAATGATAAGAAAGGAAATGCACAAAAGAGACCACAAAGGTCCGTTGTTGCAAAATCAAAGCAAATATGGGTTCCTAAATCCATTATGGAAGAAATATGATCTAAAGCATCTAATGAGAAATCAAAAGCTATATGGATTCCCATGTATTTTGAAGAACTTGAATAATAAAAATAAATCAAAGTTGACATTCAAGCTTCCAAAGGCTTCCACTCCATCTTCTTCCAAACATCTTCTTAAAAAGATTTCAAAACATTCCACTCCACCTTCCTCCAAAATTGCTCTACTACCTCATACATCAAAACCTCAAGCTATTTTGTCCATGATTCCTCAATTATTCCACTATCCTTCAAGGCGTGTGTGTCTTTGTTGATCTTTCCCACTTTGACACCTACCCTTCTACAATCTTTTGAAGCCTACTCTTCCCTATTATCAATCCTCCATCTATCCATTCAAAACCTACAATCTTATCATCCATCTACCTCTCTTTTTCCTACAATCTCCTTGCATTAGCCCATCAACATCTTTGAGCATACATTTCTATGATCTTGGCCTAAAATGACTTATCCTTCCAATAGGAGCACTATTAAAATTGAATAAAGCTTGGACTCTTTCTAAAAAAAAAAATTCAATTTTTTTTTTTAAAAAAAAAGTGCCTTGGTGAAAACCACTTGTCATGGCACCTTGGTAGCAAAAAAAAAGTAAAAATAAATTTTTCCTATGGTGAAAACCACTTCTTGTGGAATTTCGGACAAGTACCATGATGAAAACTTGGCAAACAAGCATCATGTGTAATTCTTCCATCACCCATCTATTTGCTCTTTCACCTTTGATCTTGACAAAGTTGATTTGCCTATGAGTATTGGCTATCTTATCTATTTGTTTCCCTATCATGACCTTGTGTATCACACATCTCATAGCCTCCATACCAAACTTTGCTATCCTATTCACTTTACCCTTTGGTCTTGATAAAAAAAAAATAATAATTAAAAAAATTGGTTCTTAGAAACCTCTTGACATGTCTGTTCTCTTGGATAACTTATATTTCATGACATCATGCCAATATACTACATGCTACCTTCCATTACACCATATTTACATATCCTTTTCCCTAGCTTGGGTACTCTTGAGGAGTCAATCCTTGAGGATCACATTCACTGCTTCATACTCCTTTCCTATCCATCTCTACTTATCCACCAACTTGCTACTACATCTTGTCCTACACCTTGCTAGACATTGGGGACAAACCAATATGATCATGCTTGAGAACTAGATATCTCTAAAAGAAAAATGCTAAAAATTGCAAAAAGTCCTGACAAAGTCATTATCCTGGTGAAATCCTAGCAATAACCATCTTGATAATACCAAAAAAAATCTGAAAATCAAAAAAAAAAAAAACAATTGCTCAACATTCTTGTACAAATATCTTTTTCTATGCTACTTTGTGTGATTTTCTCTCTACAAGTTTTATGCTTTATCTTTGCTATCTTCGCTTGTGTATAAATTCTCAATTAACTTCAAAATATTGCTCATACCTACTGTTGGTGTTTTGAAAAACTACTAAGCGACAAAATGCTCAATACCAAAATGATATCACTCACACAATCTAAGGATCAACCAATTCCTATTAACAATTATGTGTGCAAACCATTTGGACCCAATTTCAACAAAACCATAGGTGGTTTTCTACTCTTAAGGCTCTGCAAAACCAGGGTGGGTATACCCAGGGATGATTCAAGACTAGGAAACACTGTATGAGAATTATTTTAGTTTCATTCTGATTCTCATCTCAAATCCTCAAATACATGCATAATTCTTAACAATTTGATAAACACATCCCATATAGCAGATCTAGCCAAAATCCTTCTATAGATCTGCACGTGTTCTCAACAATAGTGGCTAATTGAAGCTAAAACATTCCATGCAAACAAGTATAGGCCAAATTTGAAAATCTTCAAGAAATAAAAGTAAAATTGATTATAATTTTGCATTTGAAAACTATCTATGACATATTTCTCTTCCAGCTGAATCAATTTGACCAGTGCCTAATCCATTGAGGTTCAGAGTCTACTAAAAATCCTTAGATCTAATTTGTTGCCTTACAACAAATGTTATCAACAATTCGTATCAGAATTCATCATTCAAAAATCCTTTCCATTACTATAGAAACCTTATCAAATTCATTAAAGATTTTACTTAATCCATTGAACTAATAGCAGTGATGAACATATATACAACCTAACTAGATTGCATTCAATTGCATAAGCCTTTACTCATACAATATCAAGATAAACAAGTAATCAAAAGAAGACAAAATTCAGAAAGAACTGATATGGGGGCAACTCATAATTTGTATTCATTTTCTTTGAAAATTGTATACATTTACAGTAAACTCAGAATGACCTTAGGAAGAAACACATAGATCATTCTATTATTCATGTATTCTCAGGAACTAATAGAGAAAATACATCATAAACTTGCTCCAAACATTGGACAAAAAATAGATTAAGTATATCACTTAGAAAAAATAGAATTCAGACCCTTTCTCTAGCCTTGGAATCTCACTTATATAGTGTGAGATGCAACAAGCTTCAGGCTAAGAGAAATTGATAGGTGTCCTTTAAAAGGTTTTACATACACCCATCACAACAAGACAAAACTGCGAATAACAGAAAGACTGGTACATTGAACATTCCTTTGTGGGCCCACTTTTATTATTCCCTTTGGAAAGACAAATATTATGATTCGATTCCTTTAGCACTTTGGTTCCTCAGGGTAGGTGGCCATCAAATGTGACAGTGATGAGTCATCTCCTGCTACCTAAGGATCCTCTTTGTCTTTATCTTTGGTGGCAGAGGTAGCTTCTACTTTTGTACCCTCTTCTTTATCATCATCCTCCACCTCATCACCTCCTTCTATCTATTCTGTAGACATAAAATCTTCCTTCCACTTATTATAGGTAGTTTCCTCCAGCCAATCAAAATTTAGGGCTTCTCTTTTTATAGTTATCAGGGAATTTACAATTGTGTCCATATCAACCAATTCTTTTCTGATGGAGTTATAAAATATCTGCACTTTAACCAACTCCTCATTTGTCATAGCCCATAACAAGTGTCCAGTTTCATTTATAACTTATTTATCCTTTCACAAAAAATCTCATCTAACTCCCTTTTCCAATCAACAGCCTTTAATGCACAAGGGAATAAATCAAACTTTTCTGCAATATACTTGGAAAAGAAAATAGTTAATCTTTTTTGAAAAGAATTTTGCATATCATCAAATCCTTGCAATTTATTCAATAAGTCAAAGATTTTTTCTATTTGATGACAGGGTAGCTAGATGACAGATATACACATAGTGGAGATATCTTCATTTGTTTTTGTCCACTTCTGCACAAGGGTTATGAATATAGCTTTATCTCTCTTCAATTCATCCCTGATGGATGCAATCTTTTCTAATAAATCAAAACATGATGATCACTCAATTCTATCTACTAAATACATTATACCTTGCCTGATTTTCTCCTCAAATTGATTATTTAGTTCTACATGCAATGCATACAACTTATTCTTTTCTTCTTAAAAATCTTCTGCAGTGTAGAACTATGGCCTTTCAGGGGTATTTAGTACCTCAATAATTGGAGTGGACTTGAAAGGTTCAATAGGTGGGCTAGGAGGGTATACAATCATGGGTCTGCTAGATTTTCCTACTTTTCTTTTCCCAAGGATCTTCTCCATTTGAGATACTTTATTTTCCAATGAATATATCTGCATACCCCTTTCCTCATACGCTTTCAAAAATTCTTCAAACCTAGCATTGAGTTGGGAAAATCTATCTTCTTCTTGGCCAGATATAACACTACTAAATTTTAACATTTCAAAGGCCATGCCTATTATCTGCTTACTGCCTACCTCACCAGCCTTGAAAACTGTCAATGCACTAGTATGCTCTGTAGTGGAAATTTCCTACATTCTGGTCTTGTCTGTTTCTTCAATTGACCAAATAACAAGGGATTGGTGGTCATCACTAAATTTTACTCCTCTATGAGCTTGTAATACCTCTTCTTCAGTTTTAAATTGGACGTCCTTTTGCTTCCTAACTGAATAAAAAATCATGGCATTCACTATATCCCATTCTGGAAAAATAAGGACTCCTGACTATTTAATTACTTGCCTACCAGCCTCAGGGGTAAATTGAGAAAAATCTTTCAAAAATTTAGACTTTACCTCCTCCTTAATAGTAGAATTTGATTTATTAGGTTGTTCTGCCTTTATTTTTTCACAAATCTTCTCAAAATTTCCTATATTTAGCCTCCATAAAAATTGTACAAATGCTCTAGACTTCACAAAATTTTCATCATTAATAAACCTCTTAGAGGCTTGGGCAACTATAGGGTCCATTTCCTTACCTTGGTAATTAGAAATAGTTAAATCTAAGGAAGGTGTAGGTGGTTCTTGAGGTTCTCCAATATCCAAATTTGTGGAGGTAATAATCACATCTCCCTCTCCACCAATTTGTCTAAGTTGTTCTCTCAGAGATGTTTCATCATCAATTCTGATTGGAGACTAGCTTGGGGAATATTGTTCCACTTGGGAAGAAGACCCTTGCTCTAACTTTTATCTTTTTGGAGCACTGGCTGCAGGTGGGCTTCCTGGCCTTGGTCTCTACTGAGGGGGAGCCTGTTGTACATTCTGGACCATTACATATCCTGCCCTTTTCTGCAAGGTGTACTGACCAGGAGACACCACATTTCTACTATTTATTCTCTCCTGGACCTTTGTAGCCTTTTTTGGATAAGCCTTGACACATGCATCCTTCTTCTCATTCATAGATTGTATTATGACAAAAAAATTATTCATTAGTGCCTACATCTTGGCTCCCCAATATTTTTTTTCTCTCAATAGATCAAAATGGAGGTAAAAAACATTAATAAATTCTAAGGTTTTGCTATATACTATCCATTTCTCCTTTCTCAATTCCTGTTCTTGCAGAGTGAAAACATTTATGATCCCATCCTCTGGATAGTATACTTGTTGCACCATGCGGGAAGCTTTTATTCTCTCGCTTAAGAGATCATAGAATCCTTCAAGGTCAGTAAACCTCGCATGAGACTCTGCCATGTTATATCTATCTAAGAACAAATTAAAATGCTTTCATCCTTTTCTTACAAAAACAAAATCATGTGCCATAGTAACAATTGGAAAAAACTTGCCCTTCTTAGGTAATTCCCTCTCATCTATAGTGCCTATTTGCCATAACAACTCAACTATTCCTATTTTCAAAGCCACATGAAAAGGCAACACATGAGGCTTTTCCAGGAAGCCATATACTCTTATCACTATTGAAACATTATAGGGAATGATATCCCCCCAATTATGACTAACCAATAGCCCTTTTGCATGGTCCTTGGGTCTAACCAATTCTAACAGTGCTTGTGGAATTCTAGGGCTATCTCCTCTCAAAAGCAATCTAAGATTTGATGCAAAATACCTATCAAACCTCACACAACTGGCATCTATGGCTTCTGAGGTCATATCCACACTCCACAAGTGTACTAGATTCCTCTCTCCATCCCTGGTTGTTTCCAACTCCATACCATTGGAGAAGAAGGTGAATCCCTTGTACAAGCATACATGCATAAGCAATGAACACCAACATAATGGTTTGTTCACTTTTCCCCTTGCTATTCCCACCAAACCATTGTGAATCTCCTTTGCAAGGAAAGTAGAAAAATCTAGAATAGTACTCATTCCAAATTGAAGAGTTTGAACCATTATGAGAACAATTGAGCCTGGGATCTGCTCAGCTTCATCCATCCCAAAAATTTTGCAAAGAGAAGTATATAATGCCTGATCCCTGGGGTTAAAATGTCTTTTCAATAATGACTCAGGTGTGTTAGCAGTAATCATAGACAAGGTTCCAACTTTAGTAGCATGCTCCTGCAATGGCCCTATCCTCAAGTATATTCTTTGTGCATCATATCTTGCTTGTAAATCATCCATATCAATGATTTCATGTACATCGTGGTTAGGGTAAAGGTTGAAAACTTCACTAAACAACTTAGGGAAAACCCTAAAAAGATTGACTCCAGAATGATTTTTCACCCATCCCGTAGTAGGATCATATTTCTTTGCTAGGTTAGTCAATAGATCACTATCGAAGAAGACTGAAGGAACTATTAATTTTCCAATGTCGAATTCCTAGACATTGCTCATGGGGGTATCTAAATTCCATTCTAAGAACCATTTCTTGAACAATTGCAAACCCCTGATAGAGACTTGGGCATCTCTTACCCAGTTTTCCCTATCATAGAAACCCTTAGCCACAACTACCCTAGGGTTCTTAGGAATGAGTTCCCTCCCTTTAGTTATTTCATTTACTGATAAGGGAAATTGTTCTAGGAAATCATCATGCACAACCCTTTTTAAATAATCTGTTTGCCTAGAAAATTCCTTTTGTGGAGGCATTTTAAAATTTCACACTCTTACAATAGCAAATTCTTGATTTTTATAGGTTAAAAATTACTTACCGACTAAATTTTCCCTTCTTTCTCTGTAATTTTCTCTACAAATTTGCTAAAACCCTTGAGAAATTCTGTGCCCTTGCTCTGAAAATCCTTTTCGCTCTAAGAAAATCTATGATTGTATGCTTCAATAATGGTGATTTTTCATATTATACCAGTGCATTAAGGTCGCATGAAGGAAACTTTGAGTCATATTAATTCCTGTAACTGTTAGTTTCATATTATATTTCAAATTTGAATCTGACCCGTTGATCTCTCAAAGATCGAATGACTTTATTTCAAAAGTAAAATCCCCTTAAAAACTTTAAGCCCCTAGCCACCTGTCAAAAGGGCACATGCTCACATTACTTAAAATTCTTGCAACTTCTTATTGCGGGTATGCGCTATCTGTCGATCTTTCCCAGATTGACGATGGGCCAAAATCCTTTTCTCTGATGACCCACTTGGCTGATTTAACCAATCAAATATTATCCTTTCACAATGTGCTCTGACAAATTTTACTGCAGCATTTAAACTTTTAGCGCCCATGACATCACTGCTTTCAACTTGGCACACCTGTCACATTCCACCAATGAGTGCACTTTACTCCATCTGACCTTTCTAGCATGGCATGACTCAAAATTCCCTTTAAGTCTTGGTCCCACTGTGCCTGCTTGCTCGCATTACTTAAAATTTGAGCAAGTCCATATTGCGGGGAAGCGCTAACCCTCGATTTTATTCAGATCGACTATGATCACAAATCTTTTGTGACTATAACATCTAGTCAGCTAGTCAAACCAATGAGACACTTTCTTTATACTCTAGCTCATCTGACAAGTACCACATAAGACAAGTTGTTATTATCTTCTAAGCAAGGCAGGCCCATGATGTCATACTATGCCACGCGTTGCATTTACGCTTCCCTGCATTACTTAAAATTTGTGTACTTTAGAATTGTGGGGAAGCACCACTCGTTGATCAAGACAAGATCAACGATCAGATCAATTCACATTTGAAACAAAGTCCAGTCAACTATACTGACCAATAGGAAACCTTCATATGGGTATGCATCTCCTGACAACATTCCACACCAGTAGGTCCCATATCTTCTTCTAAGAAAGTAGGTGCTTGATGTCATCTTTTCCACATGTCAAGCTGGCACATTCCCACTTTTCTTATCTGATGAGCATCTTCAAATTGCGAGCTTGCACTAGTCATCAATCTTCAAAAAATCAACTAGGGTAGTGCTTATACCCTATAGAGCTTTTGAGTTAAAATTTTAGATATCACCATGGACACATGTCCGCATGGTGCATTCCCACTTTGTTTAAACTTCACTCAAGTTCTTAATGCAGGAAAGCACCCCTCGTTGATCAAGGCAAGATCAACGGTGCAAAATAATTATGCATTTTATACTCACATCATCCACTTGGGCCAATGAAATGACTGCTTTCAATCCACGTGCTCTGATTCACCTAACTATTGCATTAATTTTTGAAACTTTCTATGCCCACATCATAAGTGTTTCCAGCTAAGCACGAGTGGCAGACCACATGGTGTGACTGAGTGTTCTCCCATACATTGGCCCCACTGTGACATGCATTACAAAGGCTAATACCCGCATTTCTTATCTGATTAGTAGCTTCATAATGCAGGATTGCACTAACCCTCAATCTTTGAAAGATCTATGGCTGACAAGGCTTCACTTCCATTTGGAAAACAAACCTCTACAGTGGCACATCTGGCAATACATGTTAGCGATTATTTTACAATGTGGTACCTCACAGTATATAGTTAGAAATTCTTGACCCCACCTTGCCATATGTCAAAAAACCGCTTGCCCGCATTATTTATCTCTCATGCAACTTCAAAATGCGGGCATGTCCTAGCCTTTGATTCTTTGCAAGATCAATGATCAGGAACCCCGACTTATAAAATAATACCTTTATTAAAAAGTGGGCCAATGCTATTGCAGGGATTTTAAAACATGCACGGGGAACACTGACAGTTCTGCAAAAGTTCTGACTAACTTTGACAGCCATGAAATTTTTTTAGTGCACTGAAGTTGAAATGTCATCAGGAGCTACGTGTTGAAAAGGTGCTTCCTCATAATTTTTAAAGACCTTGTAGCTTTGAATTGTGGGAATGCGACGGTCGTTGATCTGATCAAGATCAACAGTCACACAAAGTTTGCTGTTACATAGGACTTTTTCAAAATAAAATAATGCAGTTTAGGAAAACTTTATAGGGTTTATCAAAATATTAAAAGGTCACTCTTTTGTAAATAAACCTTTAGGATAAAAATTTTCCCGACAAAATTTATTTGAAATAATATTCTCTAAAGTTTTCAAAGGCTAGGGCCAAACAAGGCAAAGCACAAGGTTATTTGGTGAATTTTTTGCCTAAGTTTTTTCTTTTTAACCAAATTTCAAATTGCTTGGAGTGCACACTTAGGGTTTTTCACTGCTGAATACAACAAAACAAAGGTGGTGAAAAACTAGGCCAACACCTACATGGATTAAAATCGGTCATAAGTTTAGGGGGCAACCTACTTGTTCTAGGGGGAAATATCCTATACTTTTTGAATGTCTCTCTTATGACAGTCACTAGTTTTTCTAACTAAGTCTATCTACTATCACTCTACTACAATGAGATTCCTTTAGTGTTCTTATAAACTCACTCTCACTTCAGTCACCAGTTGTTCTAACTGTGTCTATCTACTGTTGCTTTACTACAAAGATTTCTCACACTCACACTATGACTTTCAAACATGACATCAATCCACTTATACCAAACTTGAAAACTAAAAACTAAAACTGTTTGAGCTATGCTAAGCTTTACTTTTGAAAACTACTAAAAAAATCTATATATCAACAAAATAAAATAAAAAATTCAAAATTTTCAAAAATCCCAAAAACATTCACAAAATTCCAAAAATTGTAAACATTCATATTGAATTAAGATCATCTCATTAGGTGATACATGTTTGAGACAATGTTTAGAAACAAAAATAATATGCACTTTATTAACAAGCATCTGAAGCATCGGTTACAAATATAGAAAGCCAAAACATAAAAAAAATTCTCATTGAGCTCCTCCTTGTGGAGGCTGGATATTTGGATTCCCAACAAGTGGCATTCCCACTACTGTTTGCACAATTCTAGATGATTAAGCTCCTAGTGTTAGTCTTGCACCTTTTCAAATTGTATCCATAGGAATCAGGATATGGCTGTCTCAACATAGTGTTCATTTGTGTCATAGATGTTCTATCCGAGAAGGATATTCCTCTCCTATGCTCTGGAGGGACTTCATGATGATACAATCCCATGTAGCATGCTGCCTCTCATGCAAGCTTCTCCGACTACTCTTAGACTTCATTCATATCTGACCATAGTCTTACTACCCCTAGTAGCATTGTTGCCTGCTTAGTGATGTCTTTTTTTGCCTTATAAGTATTTGCAGTCATTTTCCAAGACTTTCTCTTATGCTTCACTTCATGCATCTGATTCATGAAGTGGGCGATCCATGCACTGGTAGCATTTAATTGATCTTGTGATCAATATGCTATGGCATTAGTCTTTGCCATAGTTTTTCTAAATACTTCCACTTGAGCTCATAAAAACACCATCTCATTGCAAATTTGTTCCACTAATGCCCGCTCTGCTACTAGAGATGCCTCTGTAGTCTCTACTCGTGCTCATTCTTTTGCCAACATTTCTTCCACCCATTTGGCTTCCTCACATGCTCCATCTTCTCAAGCTCTCTCAATCAAACCTTGAAAGAACTCTACATCTTTCTCTGCATTATCGATCTACTCTATCTCTGCCACCAACACTTTCTTTAGCTCTACTTCCATTTCCATGACTACATCATGAACTGGTTGCAAGACAATACCAGGCTGTACTTCTTTGAAAGGATGAAATGAAGACATAATAGAACTACTCGCATTCTCTGCAAATAAGTCAATCATTCCCCCTAGGATGTTCTTTCCATGCCAAAATGGTGATGCTACTAGCTTCACCACTGTTCCTTGCTCAATGACTGGGGTAGCCTTTTCTATAGGCATTTGGTCTTCTATCTGGCTATCAGTAAAGAAAACACACACGTTGCTATCTTTTGGTTGCATCCCATCACCTAGAGATTTAGTCTCCTCCACTTTCTCATTTTTCCCTATGATCTGTGTCACACTTTTAGCTAACATCTATAGCAGGGTAGGATCCTCCTCATTTTTTTTTGTTGGATCTTGGGGTAGTTCACCTTGACTTGCCTCTACGGCTTCCTATTCACATCGATGCACATTTTGATGAGAGGATTCTTTGCTTGCTTCTGATCGGCTACACTTTTCTCTTATATGTCTTCTCCACTACGTTCTATCTACCACATTATCACTATCATCATCCATCCATCCTCCAAGCTTTGCTTCTCCCATCTGCTACTCTTGTTGCAATTTTTCTTGTGATCTTTCCATGGCTATTTTTGCACACAAACAAATACAACTATCTTCTTATGGATTTTTGGAGTCTTTTGATGCTTTCGACACACTATGAATCAACTCATTAAGACTCACACACTTATTTATGGCAAAAAACTCTCAATACCTTCTACTACACACTACTGACTTCTTAAATTAGGAGAGTTGTCCACCATCTTTTTCAAAATGACATGTAATAATGCTACTCTGATTGATTTTTGCACATCTCATGAAACATAACAATCACACAACAATCAACCTCATCTTGTTAGCACATCAAACATAATGCCTTTTGATAGTTGCATTGCACTCTTGTTTCTTCCAACAGATGCTTCCCATGTGCACTCATGCTTGTCCTCCAAACAAGCCAAAACTGACACACTTCGATAGAAACATCACATGCAACACAATTTGTAAGATTCTTTACAACAATGATTTATCCAATCTTTACTTGGTTGAATTCTATGAGCATCCAAAAATATTATCACAATAGACAAACCTTCAATTATTTGCTACAACGAGTTTGTTATTTACACTTGTTGACAAACGCACACAGTTCTATCATTGGTTTTATTTTTTGCATGGTGACAAATTTCATACTATTGTTTATAATTGTTCTTCAAACAAACATGCACACGATGTTTATTTTTTTTTTTAGTCATGATTTTTCTAGCAACTCGATGATGTCTAAGACTAGAGAAGGCAAGATGAAAAATATGCAAAATGCCATTAATGAGAACCACCCCCCTACTATTCTATGTTAGTCGGCCCTACTATTATATGCGGGCGATTGTGGGGGGCTAGAAGTTGCAACTCTAATTGGAGGGAGGGGGCATGTTACGTATAGAATATGGCCCCTTAGAATAGTAGGGGCCCAGCCGAATTGCCAGTGCATGTGGACTCGCATGGATGCATCTATTCGATTCTCGGTCCGAATGATTGTGCATAAAATTTGAGGGCGGCAGGAGGGGGGGCTCGTCTGGTTCATATGACTTTGAAAGTGACCCAACGTCTATTCCCCTAATAAACCCACCGTTAGTCGATCAAAAGTCTGGCTCCTATGACTGTTCAAGTGACCCAATGTCCATTCCCCTAATAAACCCACCTAACGTCGATCATTCGTCTGGTTCATATGACTGGCAAACCGACTGAATTGGGAGTACGCATGAATGGCCTCCAGAAGAGTGACCGACTACCTAGTGATTGATGCCCGACCGACTTCACTTCAATCGATCGGGCAGTTACTCTTATCTTTCTCTGGGCGGCCGACCCCCTATCATGGGTAAGCTCGCATTTCAGGGAAGGTCAATTCTTCGCCTATCAAAATAGTGGGGGACCCTCGCTGGACTTATAGGTGTGTGTGCGAAAGTGAAGGGTATGTAGGAGTGTTTGGTCTGATCTAAAGGATCTTAGGCACAGGCACTTTTTGGCTCTATGCCAGCTGGAGGTAGTCGGGCGATCGCCCCTAGATATATAGGCCAGCGGCGAGGTAGAATAAATGGCCCCTTAGAATAGTAGGCATCAGGTCTACCTAAATCTGTAGGTTCAAATCCTGCCCTCGCCCAGTAGTGCGTAGAGTTATTTCCCATTATTGAATTCATTAGCCCTAGTAGAGTACAGGCCCACGCTTCCTGAAAGCAGGAAACCCTGACGACAGGCGTAGCACCGTCGACAGGGAACAGGGAATGGAACCAAAGGTGTAGTGATTGCCCTCATTACTAGATTCTATTATGCACGCACGTTATATGAGTAGGAGCATCCTCGACTCCGGAGAGGGGAGAGGCGAGTAATAACCGTCGACCGTCAACTGAAGATGGGATGGACGAACGAGTAATAACCGTCACCGTCGACTAACTTTTTCTTTGTTTTCTAACTGTGGTGTTTTACTATGACAATTTTGTAATTATTGTACGTATTGGTAATTATTGTAAATAATTTTCTTTTCACTAACATATTGGCTCAAAATGATAAAGTATTCATATTGCCATGGTTGAACCAATGGTGATTGTACTATATCATCTTTTTTCTGCTCAATGATGAAAATTAAACCATACTGATTCAATGACCAAGTCCTAGGGTTGCATTCATTTAAGGTTTGCATTTTAGCTCAGCTTTGTACTACAAAATATCTCCCATAGCTCTTTGACTAGCCTTTGACAACATAACGGGTAGAATATTCAACAAAGATTACATTTCATCATCCCCTCCTTAATTTGATAAGAATGAGTCCATTTTTGGGGTCAAAATAAAAATTTGATATTCTTTGACTTTGAGACAACCATTTTCAATCTTGGTCAAACCTAGTCATATGGACCCTCACATCACTCTAAATGGACTCTACACTTTCTACAATCTATTATGATCTATTCTACATTCTTTTGAATCACTCATCACATCTTCACATCTATTATTCTACATCACTTTTTTTGAAGTATCATCTTTCAATTTTGCTTCTGAGGGGGTAGGATGATTACATCATTGAATCTTACTTCAAATCTTTCTTCAAAATTTTACTTCAAATCTTGCTTCAAAATCTTTCTTCAACATTTTCTTCAATATCTTTCTTCAAAATCTTGCTTCTTCAATCAAATCTTGCTTCAAAGTCAACCTCATCTAAAGAAAAAGTCCTCATTGCTAGGGGCATCTACGCTCTCTATATCTCACACATCTTCTATCTATCCTATCAATCAATCTATTAACTGAATTTAGGTCATTTATCTCAATCAAACTTATGACAACTCAAATCATAGACTGATGGACAAGTAATGGGGCATTCTAACCCTGACTCTTGAGAGTTAAGCCTTGTTCTGAGGATATTCCTACAACTCATGATAGGTCTTATCATCTATTTTATGGATTGGTATTGGGGCATTCTAATCTAGACTCTGGAGGACTAAGCTTTGTTCTTGAGATAGTCCTAAAAATCTTATCAATTAGTCTTCACACAATCAAAATTGGAACTGATCTCAATTCTCATTCTACACTTCAAATAAAACTATTCTTTGAATCAATGTGCTACTCGTACATCAATTCAAAGAGGGGAAAATGTAATCACCCAAAATTGGCCAATCATTTAATTGTAGAATTATATCTCATGGTGATGGTTCAAATCGAATTAATTGAATCAAAAAATAAAATGAATTGATTCAAATCAACTATTACAACCCATTTGAATTTTGACACATGAATATTGATTTCAGAATAAACATTAATGAGTCATTAGTCTAGAAATCGATTTAATATTGATAAGGGATCCCCTATCCATAAATGAATATTTTATTCTTTATGGGGTCCAAGGATATTCTTAAAAATTTTTGAGTGGGGTCTCCACCACTTTAGATTGTTTATTCTGAGTGGGATCTCCACTTTAGATTGTTTATTCTGAGTGGGATCTCCACTCTACATTATTTATTCTAGTGGGATGTCCACCATGAATAAAATAATCAACCCCCAACCTCACCATTGTTGGATCAAACTCTACCCAAGCCCTTGGAAAAATCTATAAATACAAGGCATTCTAAGAGCTAAGGGAGGCAATGTTAGAGCAAAGAAACTTTGTTAGATTAAGCATTCTAGCATTGCAATTCTAATTCTATCTTTCAATTCTAGCTTAATTGCTTTGTTTCTTAGCTTGATTGTACTCCATGTTAGCTTAATATTTCAATTCTAAGTTTGAATCTTGCATTCATTCTAGCTTGAATCTCTCATTCTAGGGGTGTTATTGTCACTGATTTGGTCTTAATTCTAAGAGCAATTAATTTCATTTACATACTCATTCCTTAGGTAGAGAGCAATAGGACGGTTTCATAGGTTTTATGTTCAATTTTTATATCTTATATGTGCTAACCCTATGATCTAATGTCTTATTGAAGTGTGTTGGTTTTGGAGATACATGATCCACATTTCTCACACACATATTATTTTCCTTTCATTAATGAAATAGTTCCCTTCTTTACCTCTTCTTGCCATTCACTATTCGTGCATGTATTTTGCCTTGTTTTGAATGTTTCTTTCCATTTTCTGAAGTTTTTATATTGTGTCCAAAATGTTGACAATTTCTATATTGTGAAGATGTATTTCCCTTCAACATTTGATTAGTTCAAAACTTGCATGTGAATTCTTGGAGAGTATAATAGAGTGAAGACTAGTGTATCTATACTTTTCATTGATGTGTTGTGCATCCCAAAGCAGAGTTGCAACCATCTCAATTAGGTGCATCACCCCCCTTTAGATTAGATTAGGTAATTTTATTTCATGCATCTCATTCTCCCTTTTCCTTCAAAGATTGGTTAGGTGCATCCTGACTATAAGGAGGCCAACCTTCTCTAGAGATTCAACCTCAGAGTGCAAGTCCCACACTTGGAGGTCATTTCCATGTTACGTGAGGTTGCTTGAGGACCATACCTCAAGAAAGGGTGCATACTTTTGTGTCAACAATAACCATACCTTATTTGAATAAGTAGTTATATTAATTCAAGAGACTAAAATGAATAAAGAGGAAGGAAATAAGTTAGAATAGAAACTAGGTCACTAGAAAGCAACACTTAAGGAATCAAATGGGGCATCAGGAGGAATAGGAATAATATGGAGCCCTTAGAAGATAGATATGAATATAATGATATCAAATAAACATTGGATGGGATGTAGGGTCACAATTTTTAGACATAACCTCCAAATAATCTCAATAAATATCTATGGACCCACTCAAACATTAGACAAGAAAGAGATATGGAATAAAATTAGTTCATTTATGGAAAAGCATTTGAATGAAAACTTCATCATTGGAGGAGATTTTAATGCAATATTAAAAGTAGAAGAAAAATATGAGGGATCACAAATGGTTTCATAGGCAACATTGGAGTTCAAAGAATGAGTAGGGAAGAATACATTAATATATATTCCAACCAACAATGGAATATTTACCTGGAATAATAGGACAAAAGAATTCAACTTTATAGCTAAAAAACTTGATAGGTTCTTCTTTAAAGGATAATTAAGTAATATATATCTAGAGATAAAGACAACTATCATGCCACTTGCTAGCTCAGATCACTATCTAGTTAGAGTAGACTTGGTAGAACCAAATAAATAATCCAAAAACCCATTTAAATGTGATAAAATGTGGTTTTTATATAAAAACTTCATGGAAACATTAAGAACTGGTGGCAAGAAGGACAATTCCAAGGATAAAATATATATTATTTTGTATCTAAACTAAAAATGCTCAAAGAAAAAATCCTAAAATGGAACAATTCTCAATTCAATAATATATTCAAAGAACAACTAGAAAATGAAGAAGATCTTAAGAATTTAAACTAAGAATTTATTAAAAAAGGCATGGACAATGAAAAAATCATTAAAGAAAAAGAATTGCTAGCAAAACAAGAAGATATCCTGGAAAAGGAGGAAATATTTTGGAAATAGGAGTCAAGGGAGAAATGGTTAGTAGAAGGTGATCGAAACACAATTTTTTTCATAACAGTACCATTTATAATAAATTTGTCAATAGAATAATGGAAATAAAAAGCAAAGAGGGAAATATGGAAGAAAATCATTCTAAGATAGTAGAGGTGTTTGTAGATTATTTTGAGAACATCCTTAACAATTTTGAATTTTTAAACCAATTAACTTAAGAAAAGATGTTAAAAGCTTTCCCTAGAATAATCATAGAAGAAGACAACCTATCTCTAAATAAACCCTTCACATTAGAAGAAATTAAATCAACACTCTTTAACATCAATCCAGATATATCTCCAAGACTGGATGGATTTGAAGAATTCTTTTTTTAGAAATGTTGGGAAATTATAGGGGGGACTTATGGAAGGCAATAGAAGCATCTAGAAATGGAGGTTCACTATTAACAGAAATCAACCACACCTTCTTAACTCTAATACCAAAAAAAAATGCCACAGAGAAACTTGAAGATTTCAGACCAATAACATTATGTAATACAATTTACAAAATTTTATCACAAGCTTTAGCAAGCTAGTTAAAATTATTCCTTCCTAAACTCATTTCAGAAGAGAAAACAAGTTTTTTGCTTGGTAGATCCATTCTAGATGGTATATCAATTATCTATGAAACCATTCATTCAATGTCAAGGAATAAGGAAGCATGTATGCTTATGAAATTAGATATCCAAAAAGCATATGATATGTTGGATTGGATATTTTTATGTAAAACACTAAAAGCCTTTAGATTCTCATATTAATAGATCAATATCATATTTAAATGTATATCAACTCCTAAAATATCACTTCTTATCAATGACACACCAGAAGGTTTCTTTAGTATATCTAGAGGAATACAACGAGGGGATCCAATCTCACCTTTCATATTCATAGTCATGGCTGAAGCATTTGGGAGATCAATAAAGTAAGCCCAACTAGAAGAAAATATTAGAGGAATTATGGTAACAAAAAAAATTCCCAATATTACACACCAACAATTTGCTGAAAACACAATTCTACCAAGGCTTAGATCAGGGGAAGAAATTGAAAATTTTCAACAAATTATATATGAATATACCAAAGCACTGGGACAAAAAGTAAATGCTGAAAAATCAAAAAAATTCTTTCTCAACACATCACTATTAATGAAATAATATATTTGCAATAAGATGAGATATAAGAAAGGATAATTCCAATGTAAGTATCTAGGAATTCATCTAGAAAAAGGGGAAAACAAGAATATAGGATGGGAAAATATCTTAAATAAAATTGACAAATAGACGGAGGTCTAGAAAGGGAAATGGATGACCAAAGCTAGTAGAGCAACAAAAATAAAAGCAATTCTCTTAGACCTACTTATCAAATGTTGTGTTTTCCACTACCTAAAAACATTAACAAAAAAGTAGTATGGAAACTTAGAGACTTGTTTTGGAAGGAAACAAAAGATAAAAAGAAATCAACCTTCATCAAATGGGAAAATATTTGCAAACAAAAAGAATTTGGTGGATTAGGGATCTAGAACCTCAATTGGAAAAATGAAGCTCTGGGAGCCAAACTAGTCTAGCAAATGTATCGAGAAAGAGATAGTAAATCAGCCAAAATCTTATACAATAAATATTTGAATGTTGCTAATCCATTATCACTTCTAAGAACAAGGAACTCACCTAAAGGATCAGAGGCTTGGAATTTCATGCAAAAGTTTGGCTCAATGATTAGAAAATATGCTACTTGGGACTTAGGAAGAGGAGATGAAGTATTATTTTGGAAAGAACTCATCGGATGGCTACCACCCTTTAGTTAGACTCAATATATCAGTTAAAATTAAAACACGCTTGTGAATAAATGGGAAATAAAGGTAGCAGATTATAAAAAAATCAAAAATAAATTAAGAGGATATTTGGATGTGGAAATCTCTAGATAATATAGGCTTGTCACCTAAAGAAAAAGAGATACTAGAGAAATTTTTTGGAGAGCAACAGGTCAATCATAAAGATAGGAAAGACAAGTTGATATGGGGAGCTTTAAAAGATGGATTGTATAGTGTAAATAAATGATACAATCTAATAATCAATTCTCAAAGCTGGGAGAATATAAACATGACTTTAAAGCTTTTTTGGGATCTAATCAGCTTACGAAAAGTAGGTTGGGATCTTCTTGTGGGAAAAAATTCAAAATAGAATTTTAACAACTGATAGGTTTAGGAAGATGGGGTTCGAAGGCCCCTCAAGATATAACCTGTACAAATAAAATGTTGAATTAATAAAGAACTTACTTTTTCAATGCCCCTATGCTAAGGAATGTTGGAATTGGCTTTGACATAAACTAAGTTGGACTAACCCCCTTCTTGGGGATCTAAATAATCATCTAATAGGGTGGCCCAATGGAAGTAATTGCAAAATTTATGGCAAAATTTGGAACATATCTCCTACCATTTTAATGTGGAAAGTTTGGAAAGAAAGGAATAGATGGATATTTAGTAATATAGATCTTAGTTTAACCTCTCTCCTTAACAAAGTTGAAGCAATTATAATAAAAGTTATGAATAATTAGTTAAGGAAGACAACCAAAGAAGAAGGGACCTTTATGAAATGGGATGAAGAAGTGAAAAATAATTGGCACCATTTAATCAATCCATCATTAGTCTACAATAAAAAAGACCAAAAGGCAAGAAAAAAATTTAAATGGGAACTGCCACCAACAAGATGGAAGAAACTAAATTTCTATGGAGTATCAAGAGGAAATCCTAGAAAGGCAAGAATAGGCTGTATAATTAGCTCTAATTATGGAAATTGGACCATCAAAAGAGTTAAAACCTTAGGTATAAAAATGAACAACATCGTAAAACTAGAAGCTCTTCATGAGGGGATATTACAGAGTCTAAAAATTGAGGGTCAAGAGAATAATTTGTTGACATTATAGTCATGTTTGTTATTAGTAACATACACTTATTTAGATTGTAAGTATCTACCAAGCATATTGTACAGTTAATAGTGTTAACCAAGCATTTCAGTATCTACCAAGTTCTATAGTTGCTACCAAGTCCAAGGGACAATATTCAATCTATACCGAGTAGTTACTACCAAGGTGTTGATCAGTAGTATAAACTGAGCATCTCAGTGTATGCCAAGTTTATTAGTGAAAACTAAATTGTGTAGTGCTTACCAAGTTCATAGTTGATGTGATGTGAGTCTAGTGTTAACTAAACCACTCAATGTTAACCAAGTGACTTAGCTTATACTAAGCTCATAGTGATAGCATTAACTGAGCTATGCAGCATGAATCAAGTGATTTAGTTTATATACTAAGTTTCACAGTATTCATCGAGTCACTTGTGCAGACCGAGTTCAAGACTAATTGGAAGTGATTAGTATGGACCAAGCTTCTATGTCTATTAAGTGTATGATGATGCCAAGTATTAACAGTGGATGTTGAGTATCAAAACCTCACTGAGCCAGTCTTTAGAACCTAAGTTCCTATAGTTGGGCCAACTTTGTGGTTTTTGTGTAAAACTGTATTGCGTTTGACTTTGTAATTTGTAAATTAGATTGGTATATGTGTAACATATTGTATCACATCCAATGTATGATATGAAAGTAATGTAATAAGAAGAAAAGAGCAGATGAGAAAATTACAAAGGCTACAATAGTATAATGAGCAACAAAGATTTATCTATCATAGCAAGGTGATTACTATACTCAAAATAATCTCATTCAAAAAACCAAGTTGTAGATCAGAGATCAGCTACTATTTCATCCTAATAGGTGGATTTGTCAATTCCTTTCACAAGATAGACTTAACAGTCTTATGTAAATCTCTTTAGTGAGTGCATACTTCATTGTATGTTTTTAAATTCTTTTGCAAGGTGAACCTAGTAGTCCTTATTACTCCTAATAGGGCAGATCATCAGAAGTGATCATTGTAAGCCTTAATAGGCCAACTTTATGTTGTAGTACTAAAACTTGTGGGTATCATCCCTACCCTAGTTTTACTTTCTATTTGGAAGGTTTTTGGGTCACCAAATTGTGTGTCAAAGTGTTATGAATGCTTTAATGTTTTCAGTTTCTCATGCATGCAATTAGATTAGAATACTCATGAAGGATTAATTGCTAATTAAGGATTAATTTTGTTGGTTATTGATTCACCCCTCCCCTCTTAGTAACCTAGCCTATCATAATATTTCCAATAATTTGTATCAAAGCTTTGTGGTTCTCAAGAAAGAAGTTTAATAGCTCAAGCAAAAATCAAAGGCTGTAAAGGTATTTAGACTTGAAAAGGCTATTGAAAATGAGAAGCTAGATTTGTAATTGGTTATTGGACAACTCAAGAAAGCAAAAGAGCAACTCTCTCAATCCCTAAAAAGAAGAAAAGATCTTGCAATCTAGATGAATGACCAACTCTACATTGAAGAAAGAATTGATGACATCCATTCAAGTAATTTAGATGAAGTTCATGAAGTAATCAAAGAACTATTTGAAAAGAATAGTACTCTTTGAGAAGAAGTAAGAAAACTAAGAAGAGAGCAAGAAATTCAGTCAGTAAGATTGTGTGAAGTCATGGAAGAGAGGAACAAGATAAAAGAAGAGATAGAAGGAACGAACAATGCAATTCAGCATCTATCCCTTCAACATACATACTTCATTGATCATCTCACTAATGAAAATGAAGGAATCATAAATCTAAGATCAAAGAATGAAAGATTTCAAGATGATCTAAACATTGAAAGACAAACCAATAAGAGGATTATGAAATCTCAAGTAGACATGAATCAATTGAATGAGAAAAGCCATTGCAGACAAAAGAGAAAATCAGGAATTGGATATATAGAAGAAGGTGAATCATCGAAGCAAGGAGCTCAAAAGAATCAAAGACCTACTTGTAGTCACTGTGGTAAGATAGGCCATACATCAAACAAATTTTGGAGCAATGGGAAATGTAAATTCAATGGAAAGTGCTACAATTGCAATCAACATGGTCATAGGGAAAATGAATGCAAAGGGAAACCTAAGTTTGAAGGAAAATGTCATAAATGTAAGAAGCATGGGCACAAATCCTTAGAATGTAAAACTAAGATATTGAACCTAGCAGAATAGATTGTGAAAGCTATATTTGGTTGGGACTATAACACTTGGTGCAGATGTCACTACTATGGAGGATTTGAACACATTGGAATGAATTGTGTAAAACATCACATGAGGACAAGAGACACTACCAGAAGATGTTCATTTGTACAAAACTTGGTCATCTTGCCAAGAACTGTATGACTACTGGAAGAATTAAAGATGAAAAGAAGGCAAAAGTTGATAACATCAGAAAATAGATGAGACAATAATGGGTTCCAAAATATTTTGAGAATACAAGTTTGAGCAATAATGATAATGTTACTCAAGAATTGGGTGACTCCACCATTTCCACTTGATCTCTCATAGGAGAAATGGAACTAGGATTTTGAAGATATCTCACATCAGTTCCAATTAGTAGAATGAAAGATCCAAATCAACATTCAAGATGCAAAGGGATCACTAAGTAAAAGATGCAAATAATTATTGAGTATGGTTAGGATGTAGACCTCACTGAGTGAGGTCAAGTTGTAAGACCCTACTAAGCAAGGTCAGGAGCTACTATATTTATTGTGTGGTTATTTAGTCATGGAAGACTCTATTGAACATTCAATGCAAGTGAAGTGGACGATAGTCTGTCATTTGAGCTAACAATTGTACCAGACATTTATGGCAAAATTTGATGAAAAAGGGAGAAATCAAAGTCATTTCTCATTGCAAATATTTAAGAGCTATCTATGCAAGGAAATTCTTAGAGAATTCAAGTGATTTGAGTGAATTTTTATTCAATATTTTGGTATTCTCTAAAACCCTATTGAGTGAAGATAGTATCCACTAGCTGTTAGAATGGCTTTAGAATAACTGAGAGGGTGGGGGGTGAATCAGTTATTCAAGGTCTAGATATCCCTTGTACACTTTTCTCCTGAGTGTGATAAATCCATTCAATCATTCATTCATGCAAACTTTAACTTTTCTAATTAGCAAGTTATTGTAAATCAACATGCAAGTACAACACAGAGGAAATCAACTCATGACACAGTGATTTATGTGGAAACCCAATTTGGGAAAAACCACTAGTAACATGCTATTCAATTCTCACCCTTCTAAAGTGATGTCCTATGAAAGACCTACTCTGTTAAAGGCTTACAAAAAACACTATTAAATGTGACCTCGTTGGAGGATTTAACCACCCTGTTAGAAGTGGGCTCGGTAAAAGGACTTTAGAACATTCACTAGGAATGCCACCCTATTAAAGGATTTACAAATGGCTGTTAGGCCAATCTAAATCCATATGATTTTTAGAACTAATACAATTTCTAGATAGTATTAAAAAATATTGACCTAACTACAACATACAACTTATCTTGTAGATTTCAGATCACTTCTTAGCTCATATCCTTGCCTGGCCTTCTATCTTTACAACTCTTAACTGCTTGCCTTTTCTTTCAAGCTTTGTCTTTTTGAGTCTCCATACTCAATGTACCAGTGCAATCATCTCTTCATGACCACTTGTAGAAGCAGAGCCTCTATGCTCTTCCTTCTCCTAGATGTCTCCTTGATACCCTTTCAATCACTTCGCAGATTTTGGCACTTTTGTAGCAACAGGATCAACAACTTCTTGCTTCTTGGTCTATGATTTCTTAAATAGAAGTCTTGAAGTTCTTTTTCTTACTCAATTCTTCCATTTTTCAATTTCAATTCGCATGGATTAGGTAGGATACATTGTATCTATCCCATAATTTGTTTCCTCTAGAAACTTTTTGATTAATCTTTTAGAATTTTCCCAAAAATAGTTTACATAAGATTCTGTGCCAACAACTCACCATCCTTATCTTCCAACTTGTTCACAAAATTCAATGCAACCACTATGTTGGCTCAAATTTTGCAAATCTTCATTATTTGAAATAATGCAACAGCTCAGCACTATTGAAATATTAGTGCTTGGCACATACCGTGTTACTCAGCATCAACTATGTTTTTCCTGATGCTTGACACTAACTAATTTTTTTTCTAATGCTCAACACCTGATCTTTTACTCGACACTTGAAGATCACTCAGCACTAACTGAAATTTCTATTACTTGGCTTCTATTAAGAATTTTCTCGGCTTCAACTAACTTGCTCGACACCTTCTGATGATCAAAGTTAAAGCTTTTTAGTCAACCTTATTACAACTTCTTCTTCCAATATATCTAAGTGTAACTAACCTCTATATCTTTGAGTATGTCATCAATACATTACTTGAGCATTGTCTTAACTGATTCTTGCACTTCATTACAAAATTATAATTCAACCCTTCCTTTAGGTGCTCTTTTTACATCTTGTTGATCAAATCCTCTTCATCAATCAACTAAGTGATAGTGCATGAATCTTGTAAGTGAATATCATCCCTACATATAGAAGGTTTGACATCAATGGAAAAACAATGATTAAAAACAATATTTTACAATAATCTCCCTCTTTGATCTTCAACAACAATAAACTTTTCAATTAGATTTCCAACACTAGCAACAAATCTAAGAAAGGTTTAGTCATGTTGGTTTGAGGCATGGAGTGGAAGGCACTAGATTTTAAGCCAAGTCCTACCATTGTAGAAACCCTATATCTGGGTGAAACACAGTCACAAATTCCACCAAAGGTACTATTGATCAATGATATTTGTTTACATTTTAAATGTGCTATTCAAGATATTGGAACATTGGAGTTGGATGAATCATTGAAGGAATTATGTGTTAATGGTGGTGTGTTGAAACTAGAACATCAACATCTTAAAACTAAAGGTTTAACTCACATTCCACATATGCCATGGGATTTTCAAATAAAATGGATAAGATATATTCTTAGTCATGCACACAATGGTTAGTTGTGGTTGGAACAACTTGTTTTGATAACCAAGAAGATGATCCATAAGATTAGTGGTCTTCCTATGTTGACAAAAGTGAAAATGACCAAAACCCTAAGTTGGGTCAAACTAGAAAAGAAAACCCTTGCTGAGTGGGATGGAAGGGGAATGAAGATCAATTGTGTCATAGACATGGAAATCAAGTTTGGGATACATGTCATCACTCACAAGATTTACAACTTGAACAAACTAAACAACGTGTCATGCGAAGTAGTGAATTTAGCATACAAAGTGGTCAAGAATTACTTGTCACTTGACATTGCCAAGTTGATGCTAAACTAGTTCAACAAGAACATGAAGAGTATAAGAACTTCTAAGAAAAATCCTTGTAAGTTTGGTTCAATTTTGACTTGTCTATTTTTCTATGTAAAAAATTTCTTCCCGTTTAAAGGTACAGTAGTATGGAGGAAGGATCTACCTATTCTTTATCAGATCAATGAGTATATAGATGAAATAGGAGAGAACTATGTTAGTATTATGGACAACTACTTTGATGCATTCAAAGAGAAGATAATAAAAAATTCAAGATTTCCAAGAAACTAGTTGATGATTACAAAGATGGTGTTTGTTTCATGGTTGATAGTGACAAAGTATATATTTTGGCAGTTAGACCAAGGAAAATATGGGTAAAACCTCTTGGTTATGAGGTAAACATATATGAAACCAATAATGTTGTTGAAGCATTGATTAATGATCTTGTTGACCCTATAGCTACATACTTTGGCACTTATGATGAGGTAAATCCTAGAATTAAACTTGAAATTAAACTCTCTTCGGTAGTTAACAAAGGGAAGAAGAGAATTGCCAAACTGAAAACTAGTTCCACTCTTCTATTAATTGAAGGTAAAGGGGATGATATTGAGGATGAAGAAGCATAAGATGAAGAGAAATCAAAGGATGAAAAGCCAATAAAGAAGAAAGGTAAGGTAATTGTTACCAAGCCTACCAAGACCTCTACTACTATGTTTACAAGAAGATCATCTAGGAAGAAAGTGGATAAAGAAGGAGGAGATGTAATCTTCAAGAGGCCTCCACCTACTTTTGAGGAAAGGATGAAAAATTTAGAATTAGGATCTGGCATATCAAATTTCAAGGCACTAAATTATGAGACTAGGACTATAGAGGAGAAGAAGCAAATAGAGGACTTGATAATATCTAAAATGGGTAAATGGAAGTATTGTCTAGACCAACTTGCTCAGTAGATTCCTAATATTCTAATGGAGAAGATCAAGCCAAGATGGGAGAATGCCATGAAAATTGTAATAGACATATATGAGAAGACCTTGAGACAACTCATGCCAAGTTTGGATGATAAGGAGGTAAAGGAATCTTTGAAGAAAAATGAAGAAAATCTTACTTTGAGATTCAACACTTGTCTTGTGCTATTGAAAGACATTGAACATGTAGTGAAGAATGCTATAAACACATGGAAGAAAATTTATCTTCTTCACAAGCTGAGTGATTTTTTGGTCAGTGTTACTGACAAAGATGAAGATGATGATGAACAAGAAAAAGATGAGGAAATTGATAATGAAGAAGTTACACATTTTAACAATATAGATGATGAGGAAGAAGAATAGGGACATGAAGCTACCAAGGAAGATTTACTAGATGCTCAAGATACTGAGGAGTCTGACCTAGAGAAAATTATTGCAACAGTCATAGCCTCAGTTCCTCATTCTCCAAGAAAAAAACTAAAAACATCAAGCCTGGAGAAAGCTTCAGCAAGATTGATTGTGACTAACACTAAAAGTGCAAGTACTCAATCAATCTTTGCACCTATCCAACTTAGCACCACATTGACTTAAGTGACAAGCACTTCATCTACTAAGCAACCAAAACTTCCCTCTGCATTAGTTTATGTAAATCCAAGTATTTCTACTATAGGTATTTTGACAATAAGTGCAGTATCTATAATTAATCCTACTATTTCTACAATTGTTTCCATTCTTGGCATGCAATTCATAAGTACACAGATAGTTGAGACCAAGTCTCAATCGAGTACAAAATTTTTGGGTAAAGGAAAAGAGAATGAAGAAGACATAGATCCTAATGAGGAGACTATAATTTTGAATTGGGACATCTCAAATCTCAATCATAATCAAATGAATGTTTTTGGATAAATTCTTTAGAAGAAGGCCAAGCAACAAAGACTTAGAGAAGAAAGGAACAAGGAATTCCAAATAATAGAAGATGCAAAGAATATCCTTGCAGAGGCATTAAATATAGAGGTTTATATTTCTCAACCAATTTTGAACCAGTTAGCAGAGGTAGTCCAAAAATTCAATGATGATTTGAATGGACAAGAGAAATTGTTGCAGAGAGCCAAGAAGAAGTTTGAGAATAATTTTTTGGAACTTATTTCTTACCAAATTGCTATCCATCAAGTAGAATTATCTACTATTCTAGGCTCACTGGAGACCTCTTGCAACAATGTATCTTCACTATTCAGTAAACTCTACAATATCTAAAATTTCACTAAGAAAATAAAAGATAAATTGTCGAATATTGATGAAGATCTAAAGGCAAGTGCACAACAGTTGCAACTTGACCCAAGCTACAACTCTTCCCATTACAACAAGATTAGATTCCTAACTAATATGCAGGCAAAATTTTTGAAAGAAGAGACAAGAATAAGAGCTACATTGATAGATATATAGGTCATGATTCTACCAAACATGGATGCATTGTGGAAACACATTACACATTCTAAAATACTCATCCATGATAATAACTTCTCCATTGTAGACCACATGATAGAACTGTCAATAGAAGTGAAAATTGCATTGCGTACATGCAAGGTGTTGCAAGAGAATTGGGACAAGACATTGGAATCAATTTTGAAGGTACATTCAAATTTCTTGTCATATTTTTCCATTAATATATAATATATATAGCATGCATCTTTGGCATTAATGTCAAAAAGGGGGAGATATTGTGTAAAGGGGAGAAGATGTATAGAAAAGAGGAGAAAATGTATATATTAGATGTGAAAAGATGTATAGTATACTATATATTATGTATGGGGGAGCATTATAATATTATTCATGTACAGATACTTAGAGGTACATCTCTTACAAAACTAATTTTGAAAAATCTCAAAAATAATATACTCTACCAAGTCAGAGACATAAGGCGATGGATAAAAGATGTTCTTGAACATTTTGAGTTTCTAAGTTTTGACTGATAAATGTTTTTATCACTAATGCCAAAGGGGGGGATTTTTAATAGTGTTGCTACCAAGTCCAAGGAACAATATTTAGTTTGCACCCAACAGTTACTACCAAGGTGTTGATCAGTAGTATAAATTGAGCATCTTAGTGTATGCCAAGTTTATCAGTGAAAACCGAGTTGTGTAGTGCTTATCGAGTTCGTAGTTGATGTGATGTGAATCTAGTGTTAATTGAGCCACTTAGTGTTAACCAAGTGACTTAGTTTATACTAAGATCATAGTGATAGCATTGACTAAGCTATGGAGTATGAATCAAGTGATTCAATTTATATGCTAAGTTTTATAGTATTCACCAAGTCACCAGTGTAGACTAAGTTCAAGACTACTTGGAAGTGATTAGTATGGACTGAGCTTCTACATCTACCAAGTGCATGACGATGCTAAGCATTGACAATGGATGCTGAGTATTAGAACCTCACTAAATCAGTCTTCAGAACCTGAGTTCCTATAGTTAGGCCAACTTTGTGGTTTTTTTGTAAACTTGTATTGTGTTTAACTTTGTAATTTTTAATTTGGATTGGTATATATGTAACATATTGTATCACATCTAATGCATGATATGGAAGTAATGTAATAAGAAGAAAAGAGCAAAAGAGTGAATTACAAAGGCTACATAAATATTAGAAGAAAAAAAGATTTATCTATTCCAATAAGGTGATTACTATACTCAAATGATTCTCATTCAGCAAACCAAGTTGTAGATCAGAGATCAACTACTATTTCATCCTAACAAATGGATCAGTCAAATCCTTTCACAAGGTAGACTTAACAATCTTATGTAAATCTCTTTATTGAGTGCATACTTCATTGTATGTTTGTAAATCCTTTCAAAAGGTGGACCTAGCAGTCCTTATTGCTCCTAATAGGGAAGATCATCAAAAGTGATCATTGTGAGCCTTAATAGGCAAACTTTATACTACAATACTAAAACTTGTGGGTATCATCCCCACCCCAATTTTATTTTCTATTTGGAAGATTTCTAGGTCACCAAATTGTGTGTCAAAGTGTTATGAATGCTTTAATGTTTTTAGTTTCTCTTGCATGCAATTAGATCAGAATACTCATGAAGGATTAATTGCTAATTAAGGATTAAGTTTTATTGGTTAATGATTCACCCCTCCCCTCTTCGTAACTTAGCCTATCATAATATTTCTAATATAATTATTGAAGGGGATTCCCAAATAATTTTAAACACCTTAAGAAAATGGAAAACTCCAAATTGGGTCATAAATTCAAAACATGAGAGTGTAGTAAATTTCTTGTTGATAAGTTCGAAGAAATAAGGATTAAACATATATAGCAAGAAGGAAACACAAAGGATAACCAATTGGCTAATAGAGGAGTGGAAGGGGAGGACATAATTCTCCAAGCAACAAAGACCCCTCTTAGTTAAAAATTTCATAACCCTTAGTCAATATTTTTAACCCATCATTAACCTTAAGTCTAACTATTAATATTTAAAAATAAAATATAGAGAATTAAGTGATTTATTAGACCTTTTTAATACTGTTTAAATAGGACCTCTAAAGAAATTAATAAAGTAAGCATTCCTTAGCAATAATGATGTTTATACATAGAAAAATTCACAAATAATAATGATTAGAATGCTATGTATATCATTACTCTCTCTCTCTCTCTCTCTCTCTCTCTCTCTCTCTCTCTCTCTCTCTCTCTCTCTCTCTCTCTCTCTCTCTCTCTCTCTCTCTCTCTCTCTCTCTCTCTCTTTCTCTCTCCTAGTTCATTCTAGGTCTTTTGAGGTGGAGAATTTATACTTATCTTTGAGAAATTATCTGTCGCTTTTGACAAGTGTTTTCTAGTTGTCTGTATCTAAGGTTTCTCTACTTAGCATGGAGTCTTCCCTTTGTTTGTATTATAACTTAGAGGTACAAACTATGTTTTTTAAGGGTAATGTTAAACTTGAGAGATGGAATAGGATATTCAATCCTGTAGATGACATGACTAGGGTAGCCGTTAGCCAAGTTTTAGGTGAGAGGTTTTTTAATTATGATTTTACTTGATGAACAAATAATAATGTCTTAGGTTACTTCATTGGCTATTTGGAGAGTGCTAATGTAGGGAAGTGTAAGATAATTTGACTATGTTAGAACATTTTTTATCCTATTTGGCTTGAGGATTTAGAGCATTTAGTCCTTAGCATTGATAAAAAATTAAGGATCCCCTTACCTGAAGTCTATATGTCCCATCCTCTTGGGAGTCTAGAGCTACCCAATGTATCCATGCGATCTATCCTTGTTATTTGAGATAATATTCAATTTTATTAGGAATGACCAAAGATGAAAGCAAGCATCAACTTTTTGCTTTGGTGGAGAGGGATTATGGAAGACCAAGACAAGGATTGACTCCTTCAATATCTGCAAATTTTTGATCCCTATATCGAATCAAGGGTAGATTTTGATGATATCAATAATCTGGATTTTAGTTTGCCAAATCCGTTCAAATCTAGCAAAGAGAAAACAAATGTTGTCTTCCACTAGGCTCGAGGGAAAAAGATTTGGATGAAGCAACTGAAATCATCATGGTTTCCTAGAAAATTAGGGTGGAATCTTAACCTTTGATCTTATTTGGTAGGGGGTTATCTAGGGCCATTTTCCCTAGTTTTTTTTGTAGTTATTTTGGTTCTTTTCTCCAAATATGTAGATTTTGTTCTTTTGGTTTTCCTTAGTTGGGATATCTCTGCATTGGTCCTAGTCTGGCAGACAGGTTTTATTTTGTTCTATCTATGGTCCTTTTTCTTTCCGCTTAGTATTAGCTGGTTGTATATATGTTTGCTTCCAATTTGATCATGACACTAAATCAGTAAGGTGTATATGTACAAATTATGAATATCAATATACAAGATACTCTTTTAGCATAAGAAGTTGGTTGATTATAATTTGCATCTCTCTTCTCTCTAATTTAATCAATTCTTCTTTTTTATCATTATTTAAAAATTACAAGTGGATTTTATTGAAGAATAAGAGATAGATTTGGGAGAATTTAAATTATTAAGTTGTTAACATAATCATATTTCCACAATCCATTAGTATGTGAGCAATGTTTCTGGATTAGATTGTGTGAGTTTTTTTAGCATCAACGTTTCAGATCATACTACATGATCCATCATTAGGACGAGAGAACATCACATTCCATATTCTGATGTTCTCTCGTCCTGATGATGGATCATGTAGTATGATCCGAAACATTGATGCTAAAAAAACTCACACAATCTAATCCAGAAACATTGCTCACATATTAAGTTGTTGCAAGTGAGAATCTAGTAGTAGGATAATATTTTTTCTCATTATTATCTTCAGGATAATTATAATCAATTCACCTTAAATATTTAGTCTCAAAATTTCCCAATTCTTTTACTTTATTACAATAGATCTATAGGATGAGAATTCTTACTAATTTTAGGTTGAGATCAATCATTAGATTTCTCAGACTCAGTTAGGATAAATTTGAATCTTTACCTAATCTTTAGAAATTTTTTCGTGCCTTTTCTCCTTTTATCTTTCCCCTTATGTATTTTAATATTTATACAACTCTAGGAATCTACACCATATTAATTTCAAATTTCATACTTTTTTATTTAATTTATATTAAATTTATGAAAACAATGGAATTGATTAAAAAGGGATAAGATTTTGTAACATAAGAATTGTTAACACTAATTAAGTACTAATGACTACTATGTATAAGAAGTTGTCTTAATTACAGAGAGACAGGAAGGAGACTCACTTCATAAGCAAAACTTGCAATTGATAGGGAGAGATTTCACCGTTAAGTCTTTCCTTTGATTATCCTAAGCTTTTTTTTTCATTCTTGTTTTCTCCCCTTTATTATTAAAATAAGATGTAAAGTAAGGTATGCCTTCCTAAGTTCCCAAAGAAGATTTGGGAAATCGTACGAAAGTTTGAATAAAAATAGTGAATTAATAAAAAACTAAGAATAAAGTATTATGAAGGATGACCTTCATAAAAAATAGAAACTACGGTATGCCCCTTTTAGATATTTGTAATTTTATTTGTGTTATTATATAATCTATAAGGCTTTGGCCATTTACCAATAAAATAATTTTTTACTTCTTAAAATAAACTTCATTATTCACATTTATAAACTTCCATGATATTCTCTAAAAATGTAGTTTGAAAAATGAAGATTTTATTAATTATTTTATAGTTAACTTATATAGAATTTTTAATTAATTATATTAAAATAAAAAATAATTTAAAAATTAAAATCTATTATATTATAGAAGGGTTTTGCATATTTCTTAGAATTGAGGAGTCACTTTCACTTGCACATGATCTCAACGATGATGACTCTTTCGTTTATAGTTAAATGCCTTCTTTAATGTCTAATATTGTTACTAAATTTTCTTTTCCTTAGTCATTTATATATTTATATATTTTATGTTGGCTATTTAGTTAGCTTTGACCCTAGGTTTTGCACTTTTATTTAAGATGGAGATGGATACGTACGTTTTAAATCATTTACTCTTTTATCAAATTGGCATGTCCAGGTTGAATAACAACAATTGATAATTTCTTTGATCCTTTACCTATCAATTAATGTTCATATCGATTTATAAGCATTCTATTATTAAACATTGGGAGATAGGAAAATTTATGTAATTAGATTTAAATTTGCTAATACATTTTCTTGGAATTTCCAAAAGTGGCCATTGTGGCCTTAATGATACCTAGATCTCTCTTCAAATTCAATTAATTCTAGATACTGAATTGACCAAAGCCTTATATAGATTCTCAACTAAATGGATCACCATTTGTTCTATTTTTAAATAAATATATTCACAACATTCCTGAAAAAAAGAGAACAAGAAATTGCTCTATTCTATTAAAAATTAGAATCTAAGATTCTTCTATTAAAAATTAGAATATAAGATTCTTCTATTAGGAAAGGATTGATTGATGTTGGAAAAAATGAACTCAACTTGGCATTAGTTTTGTATGGGAGTTGTGCAAACATGAGTCCCCTCTTTTACAAATTATAAAGTTAAGTATGCCTTTTAACAACCCCTTCCCATTTTTCTTATACTCCCTCTATTCCCCCACTTTCCCCTTCTCATACATGTGGGATCAAGATGCCATGCCTCTAAACAACCACCATCAATGCTCTTTTTCGAATCCACCAAACACATTATTACAATTCACAGATTTGGCTTTGGTCAATATATAATTGTGATCAACATATATCTACAATGTTCTCACATTCCATTAGGCATGTAGAAACTAGATAGTACAACAACAAATAAGTAATCTATGAACATTTATTAGTCCCTACCGCCTAAAGGTGGGGACTAATATTTTCGCCACACTTTTCCAATTTAATCATACTTCAGGAATAGTGAGAATTGGAAATCAATCCCATATACATTGGTTACCCTTTTAAATTAAATGTCATTTTCAGATTTAAATTTTTTGCATCCTCATTGGCTTGTAGCCATTTTTCTCGTAGTCTTTTCTTCTTTTTCTTTTCCACAAAACTACAAGAAATTCATTAAATTCATTTTCAGTGATGGGAGCACGACATTATGCAAGATAGGAGGCATGTGATTTATAGGTGAACTCCTGATGGCATTATGTATGAGCGCTTATACTCCCTTATATGTTTTCCATTCCTATTTAATTGGTCTTTTTGCAAATGATTGAAGAAGCATTTTGATTGAGGCTATCCTTATGCTACAACTCCAACAAAATTAGAAAGTGTACCCATGGTAAAGCCTAAGAAAATTGTCATAATTCCATTCAATTTTGTTGATATTGAGATACCCAAATTCAAAAAAGTGCCTTCCATGAGCTTTCATAGATATTTGCATTACAAGGGTCTGTGGGTGGGTTATATGATATCTATGGGTAATATGTTATATTCTTTATTTTCAAAATTCAAATTAGGAGATTATCTTTGTTTTTCTCCAATTCTTGGCAGGAAATAAAAATTTATATGGGTACTACTTCTGTCAAAACTTGTGATAAATGATATCAGATCTCTCATCCACTTGGCTCCCTCTAGTATTTTTGCAGACATTTTGAATGTTTCTACAATGCTGACTATGATGGGTGAAGATGAATGTCCATTGTAAGGAGTGTGGGTCCATGTTAAATCATTTACAAGCTTAGCCAACATTCCTTATTGGTTTGATGTTGATGTCTATGCATTTGAGGGGGTAGCCATGATTCTACCCCGTGAATCAAAAATACAGAGGAACCATAAATTTGTTCATATTTTGTGCCTTGCATTTGATTTCATATCATGCATTCAACAATACTAATTTCACATATATGAGAAAATTTTGAAATTAGGAAACCTAATTACCTAAACTACTTGAATTAAAGCTAACATGTCCAATATCTTGTTTTCAAGTATCTACACATGCATTGCCAATTTGGTAGATTTGTAGAAGGACATCTTCTAATGTGATATTTTATAATCTCTTTCATTCCAATCTATCATTTTTCTATATTATTGAAAAAATATATATTTTCTTCTATTTTTAAGTTATTTTTTAGTGACTAGCTTTTGATGATCACTCTTGTTTATGTGCGTTTTCTTTTTTATCCCTACAATTGATAATGTACCATTGTGAATATCCAGTGTAAGAAAGATTTGCATTTATATTTTTTACATGAAGTGCTTGAAAGAAAGCCTAAGTGCGGAAACACTTCCACATGATAAATCTAATAGGACAGATGATGCTGAAATTTATCTCACAAAAATTTAAAATATTGCAAGTTAAATAAACATATATAGAAAGATTCAACTCATAAACATAGAACAAAAGATATATGTGGGAAACCCTTCTCAAAAAAAAAACCCACCATTCCAAAGCCAAACTTAGCTATATTACAACAATAATAGTTACATAAAACCTATAGAGCCACAAATCTCCAAGAGTATTCAATTTGATATCAAATCCAAAATAATTTTGGCAGTGTAGCAACACTCTTTAAAAAATGCTTCTCTTATAATTCTCTACAAAAATGCCTTGTACTTATAGAGTTTTCATACAAGAGGAAACCATTTCTAAAGAGTCTACATTCAACACATCTAAAAATTATTTTAGAAACTTCCTCATGTACAACCCGTGCATAAAAACAAAGCATAAGAGAATAAATCATAAAAAAAAAGATGCTTTCTATTTTTCTATTCCAATTTTTTTCTTGTGGAATAATCTAGCTTCATTTAGTAACTTTCCATGAAAGCAAAAATAAAAGAATAAATCATGGTAAGGCTGAGTCACCCTATCCCAAAAATCTACCACTTGATGAAGACCTTACATGATATCACAACATAAGCCCAAAGGCCCATAGAGCCAACACCATCTAAACTTCTTAGTGTTCACTGGCTTTGTCAATGCATCCACAATATTCTCCAAAGTTGCAACCTTTTCTAGCTTCATCTTCCTACCTTCCACCATATCACAAAAAAAATGATACTGTACATCAATATTTTTTTATGGGATGGAAAGTAGCATTCTTTGCTAAACAGATAACACATTGGCTATCATAATAGATAGTGATCTTTCCTACATTAAAACCAATATTAGAACACAATCTCTTAAGTCAACTGAACACTTTAGAAGCATGAGTAGCTGCCATGTACTCTGCTTCCATAGTGGAAAAAGAAGCTACAACCTACCACATACTCATCCAACTAATTGCACCACCAAACATCATGAAAACATATCCACTTTTGGATCTTCTACTATCATTGTCACTTGCCCAATCTGAATCCACATATCCGTGAATGTAAATAGAGCATTGAGATACATAATAGTTACCATGGAAACACAAGAAATACTTAGATTACCCTCTCAAATATCTAAAGACTCTCTTAAGAACATCCTATTAAACCCTTCCAAGATTAACCATATATTGACTAATTACTCCCACTGTTTGGGCAATGTCTAGTCTTGTACAAACCATAACATACATCAATCTACCAATATAACTCACATAAGGTACTCAATACATGTCCTCCATCTCTATGGGAGATTTTGGAAAATATTTCTTGGATAAATTTGTTCCATGTGACATTGGAACTTTAATTACCCAAAAATGGCCATCTAGACTAATTGCCCCCTTTCTTGCATTTTTGCATAACTTATTCTTTTCTTTTCTTTGATAAAATTCTCAAAAATGTATTTATTTGATTATCATCTTTAGTTTGACCACTTTATCCCAAATTTCTTATTTAATTAAAAGAACATGCTCCCTTTTAATTAAATAAAAATCCCTACTTCCCACTTATCCTAAATGTGCACACATAAAGCATTATTCCTATTTTAAAAATAAGAGGATAAGGAATTTTTGTCTACACATGAATGAACAATTTTCTATGTGAGAGGAATCTTCTATTTTAAAAATAACTTTAATTATCCTCCACACATTTCTTTCCCTCTCAAAATTCAACCGTTGTTTCTTATTGGTTGAGATGCTTGCGCACATGGATCACTCAAGATGCATTCTCCTTTCATGATTATGCCTCTTTTTCCTCTTAATTCCTACTGTCCATTTTTATTTAAAAGGGAGGGCTCTCTATGAATTTTAGAGACATTAGAATCTCATGCTAACATTATGCTATACATTTTCTTGGTTCTTTTGGAGACTTGGAGCATTCTTGCATTTTGGCATTTTATCTTAGCTCTCATTCTAGTTTATTTATGGAATTTTAGCTTACTCTTTCTTTATGCTCATTGTTTAGCTTACCTAGTCTAAATAATGGTTTTTCAACTCTTCATTTTTTAAATCTTGCATCTTGCATTTCATATAGCTTAGATTTGAATTTGCATTGCATACCCATTTGAGGATTCTTGGATATTGGCACTCATTGCCTCTACTTTTTGAATCTCTCGTTCTATGGAAGACCTTGCAAGGGTTGCATAGTTTGGTTCATTTGAGAGCCACCATCTCATAGCCTTTGCACATCATAGATAGAGAGCTATAAGCCACCTCTTGAGTTGCGCTCTTTCATGGGTATTCTTGAGTATAATGGTTTATAGAAGTGTGACGCTTTTTTTGTACACACATTTTTGGCACCCACCATGGGGCTAGAACCAACTTTTTAGCTCCATTTTTCGTGCTTGTATTTTAGTTACATTCTTATTTATGGTATTTTACAACAAGGTATTGGATCTAATCAAGTGGTTTTGTAGGTTTCCCACTTTATTTTTTAGGCTAACCCATATGTAGATTCATTTGGAGGCCAAACCTTTAGATTTTTAAAGATTCGATCATATCTCCTAAACTGCTTGAATTTTGGAGGTGGAAGATCCATTGAAAATGCCTTAGTCCAATTTTAAAATTGTTTTGAGTTGATTTGCATTAGTTATGTTTAAAAATAAACAAATAAATTTTTGGTCATAAATCACTGATTTTTTTGGAAACATTTACATTTTCAGAAAGGTCTATCAATTTTATATGGGGTTAGTTATTTTTGATTTTTAATTTAAAGGTCATATTAGTGTTTAATAACTCAATTAAAAAAAATTGGTCTATTTTGACAAAATGAGTTCCTAGGGCACAAATGAAGAGATATTGTTGAATGTCTTGCATATTTGGAAATCTATTTGGTTTTTAGTAGGGGTCTTTTCTTTGCACTTCTTTTTTTGAAGCTGAAATAATAGCAAACAAATCAAGTCTTGTTGACTAAGTCAAAAATGAAAATTAAAAAAGAAAGAATTTGTGATTAGTTGCACTTTTTTTGCATATGCTTGATTGGAAGACAACTTGGATTCTGAGGCAACTAACCATGTTGTGTTGCAGGTCTTACTTATTTTTGATGTCCTAAACTTATTTTTGATGTCCTAAACATATTTTTTTGTATGGGTTTCACACTTTATTGTCAAAACAAAAGAAAAGAACACATGTCAAAGACCTCGCTTACTAAAAGGGCAACTAACATTTGTTTGCAGGGCTTCTCTAGCTAAAAAATCAACAACAAAAATTCATTTTCATTTCATACTTTCATGTTTCTATAGTGCTTTCCTAGATTAAGCTAGATTTCATTTTTTCATAGGCACATAATTACTTTATTTACCAAATCTTGACACTTGGTAGGAGAGTATGCTCTTCACTTTTAGGTGAATAAGAAATATTGACCCATTTGATATGCCAAGGTAGAGTAAGGGGTACATAAACTTGCTTGGCATGTCTTGAGGAAGAATTTGGAGCTTGGATTTCATTGGTGTAAACCCCTTGTAACCTTGGTTCTTGGTGTTACTCATCTTTTTTTAGTCTATAATCCTTTAACAGGCCTACTCTTGAGAGATCAAGAGGAATGAACCAAGTGGGGACAAGCAAACCTGACTCTTCCAAACCACTATAAAATCAAGGCTACCAAGGACACAAAACCTTGATAAACACAAGAAAATATTTTCACTTGATGCTTTGACTCAGTTGACAAAGTTTGACAATAGGTGATAGCATAGCAAGTTTGATGTTCAAAAGCAAGCTTTTTCTAAGAAATATAGTGATACATGGAGTTGTCTTCAAGTAATCAAGCAAGGGACAAATAAACCTTGCATGATACAAGCATAAGTGAGGTCTAAAAAGGAAATCCCTATAACTACCATCATGTGTATGTTCTAAAGATCTCCATAGGTCTAGCACACTCAAAAACACATCAAGAAATAGCTACCTAAAGGACATGGCTCATTGTTCAATATCTTGGCCCACAACTTGATGCTCCCTTGCCTCATGCAATGCTTTTTCCCACAATAGATATTGGAATTGTTGTAGATGGGTTACCCACATCTAAAGGAACATATATGATGAGTCTAATCTTGGGGTGATCCAAGTAGTCCACTAGGATCAATCCTTGCACCAAGATATTAAGCAAAAAAATAGGGTGGCCTCTAATCCTAAGGTGTCTAGTAAGGGCTTTCATTCATAGTACTCCTCTTGTTAATTTGTGGTGATTGATCAAGAAAGTATTGTACACACTTCGTAAATTCCACAAAATTTTGGGCTATTATTTGCCATTTGCTAATGGCACAAAATTTTGGGCTACTATTCGCCAATTGGCTATTGCTTATATTCACCAATTTATGGCTGACATGTTGTAACTAGTTTTAACCCTAAAGTGGCATAAATACTTGTATAAAAGGGCTTAGGGTTAGGGATTTTTTGATAAGTTGTGATGAAAAAATTGGTTCTTGTGGCAGTATTGAGTTATACGAGATTATAGACTATAATCAAGTTGTAATCATTGGATCGTAATAATATTGGACTTGCTATTTGGTGGATGTAGCCCAAGGATTGGGTGAACCACATTAAATCTTGTTGTATTGTGTTCTTTGCTATGTGATCTATTATTTTTTGATATTATTTATATTTGCATTTAACTTTTATTTTTGTTTGTGGTTAAATCCTAGCACCTTTTCTCTAGATATGGGACACCTTATCATATGATAAGTAATAGACCTCACACCCACAAGAGTACCTTAAGCCTTCTCACCTAGTAATTTCTTCATGGTCACAATCCCACAAGTACTTCCACTAGATGAAGACATGCATTATTTCTTGCTAAGGAGATTTTCATCATTTGACTTTGATTCTCTATGTCTCTAGTCCTCTAACATACTTAAAGTGGATCTTTGGTCTTAGTGCTCTTGGTCTTTTCCATCTTCATGGTGTAGACACCTAAATCTGATTACACTACTTCGGTAATCTTATTTAGCTATCTCTAAAGGCATCATTAATTAAATTCTTATTTAATTAATCCTTTTCCATCCCCTAGTTGATTAATTTAATTAATCATCTATAGTCCTAATTGATAAATAAAATAACCTATCATTTATCAATTAAATCCTATTCTCCTATCTAATTCCAAAATTCCCATTTATTAAATAAATCTATTTGATAAACAAAGCCCTCAAATCTAATAAATCCTAAATCCTCCATTTAGCCTAATCTACCCCATCCATCCATACTAACCAAGATTAACTACTAACTCACCCACCCTCATGAATGCCATCCACTTGCACATCTCTAACATTCTTAATCTAATCCTAAAACCAAGCCTAATCCCTCCCCTAACCTTGTCACATTCCCTAAGTGAGCTTAAGACTTTCTTAAGCCAAATCAAAGTCTCCTCCCTCAAAATATCCCAGCCATATTAAATGCCCTTAAAAGCTCTTACAAGACATTATGAGGGCCATTTAAGGCCTTGAGCCACCTTTGTTGACTCATCCTTTCCCTTTCCTCTGCCCAATGACCCTATGACATGTGTCACTCCTTGATTGGTGCTAAACAATCACATTCCATGTGCTCCCCTTTGAGTACATCCTAGCCCTCCTTAAGCTTTCATCTCTCCTTGCATCTTGAACCTCCATCCCTCAAGCCCTTGGCCTATAAATTGGATCCCCTCTCAAGCCATTTCATCACAACCTTTAAGCTAAAGTTATAATACCCTTTTGAAGACCAAATTTATACCAATCTCATACATCCACACCAAAAATCCAAAAAATCTCCATTGAAGCTAGTTTGAAGCTTGAGCATACATCCCATAATCCTACCAAACTAATCCATTAGACTCATCCATACATCAAGAGAATAATCTCATTGAGAGAGCCATTCCATGGCTCATATTCTCATTTGAGGGTTTCTCTTTTGGTCTCTCTTATATGTTATAGTAATTTTTTGAGTTAATGCTTTGTTCTTTTAATAGATTAGTATTCCTTTGCTAACATATTTCTCATACACACATGGTTTATGGTAGCATACAAAGAATTTATTTTTCTAAAATGGTTACCTTGATCTCTTGACTACACTCTTTAATTGTGAAATTTGTTCACTTGTCATCCTTGTTACTTTATGTACTTTTCTATTTGGGCTCCTTTCCCAGCTCTTGACTCGAGTCACGAGTGTCATAAGTTTCTTGGGAACTTTTCTTGACAAGTCATTCTTTCATTGCTACCTATCTTGGAAAGTGAACACTCTACCTCTCTAGTTTGGACATCATGTTATCTTGTGTCACCTTATTAGCTTCCTCTAGTCTCCTTCATGATTAATTTTCTATCTACCTCTATGGGATTCAAACCCTGTGCTATGAAACCTTGATCAAATCTAGATGATCATGAGTTCTTCCATGCCACTAAAGAGCTTCAAAATTTATACGCTCGATATAAAGAACTAGAAGAAATAAATGATCTTATTTACCTTCACCTCACTAGGTGCATGATAGAAATAAAGTCTAAATTTAAGAAAATGTTAGAGGAAAGAATAGAATCATCATATGAACTTCCCTTAAGCTCTCAATATACATATGGGTAATCTTCTTCTAGGTATACATTCTCTACTCTAAGACATCAATTGTCTTCATCTATTGGCTCTAAAGACTTCTTTAAAGCTCTAGCAAGTAAACCCTCCTTCAATCATATGCCAAAGTTTCATGACAAGCCTATCTTTGACCAACATGATAAAGAAATGTATGTGTTCGATTCACTTGAGAAACAACAAGATCCTAGGCATACTCTTGAGAGAAATTTTACTCCCTTGGAAGATTCTTATGATACTATCTTGCAAAAACTTCTTGATAATGAGTTCATCACATTACCAGACAAATCTAGACCTTATGAACCTAAAATAAAACTTACATGGTGGAGAGATGATCACTTTTTTAATTATCATAGAAATAAAGGTCATAAAATTGAAGATTTCATTGAGTTGAAACATAAAATTCAAGATCTTATTGATAATGGGACCGTTGATGTTGGAACCCTTAATGACTCATGTGATGAGGATATTTCTCTTGAGAAAGATCATATGGATGAACCTATATCTAGTTATGGTCTTCTTGACATCTCTCCTTCTTCCAACATGCATGCACTTCCTAAAATTTCAAACCTTTCTAGCATGCCTTCATCAAACAGAGAGCCTACTGTTTTTCACACTGACTATGTGTGTCCTCAAGGGCTACCTCTAAAATGAACTTAGTCTAATCTTCACTTGTATGCAAATATTTTCCATTCTACTATGCCTAAATATCCTTGACCTTCATGCGAAGCTATTCCTATTATGCCAACATTAGCTAGTCCTTCGTTACCTCTTCAAGATTATATCATGCAAACCTCATATTTCCCATGTCCTTAGAAGTGGCTCCATGTCAAGAGGAATCTCAAAAGGCTAAAGCTATCATTATCAAGAAAGATCAAGATTAAGCACCCTTTCATCTCCTTCAAAATGTCACCTTTCCATATCCTATGTCTTACCGACCTCCTATGTATGATGAAGACATCACTTCCACTATTTCTATTGAGCTTACTAAAAATCATGAGAAAATTTCTATGCCTATTCTCTCCAAAGTTACTTGTAAAGGTCAAAGCATCCTCTCTTGTTCTAATTCTCCATATCCACTTCAAAACTATGCTCAAGCTTCAAATGCTCTTACTAAAAATGTTTCTCCTATCAAAGCTTCTCACAAGTCTATTTATGACCTTGGCCATAATGCTCACTCTAAATATGATGATATCCCTATTCATTATCCCTTTGCATCTCCTAAATCTATCATTGGTCCTTATCCATCAAAGATAAATCCTTCAAACATTTCATCTATATTGGGACCTTATGCTCCTTCGTCTCATACATTTTTCAGTTCTAGCTCATCACCTACTTACCTTATCATACCTCAAGATCAACAAAGATACACATCCTTGAATAATTCACATAAATCTATCCATCTAAACCTTCCATATCGTCCTTATTCATCCAAAAGTCCCAAGTCTTTTGGAAGCAATTTTGATGATCAACTTAAGAATAAACACAAGAACCCATTTACAAATGAATATCACTATGTCCTACATAATCAACATGTGAATGAAAAGAAAGAAACAATATTCAAGAGACCACAAACGTCCACTACCCAAAGAGCTAAATAAAATAAAATATGGGTTCCTAAATCCATTGTTGAGGAAATGCATTCTAAAGTATCCAAAGGAAATTAAAAATTAAAAGCTATATGGTTTCCCAAGTCTCTTTTGAAAGATGCCAATATTGAAAATAAATCAAAGTTGACATTCAAGCTTCTAAAGACCTCCACTTCATATTATTCCAAACATCTTCCTAAAATTATTACTCCACCACTTCATACATCTAAAACATAAGCTATTTCCTCCACGATTACTCCATTATTTCACAACCCTTCAAGGTGTGTGTCAGTGTTGACCTTGCCCACTTTTTCACCTACCCTTATGCAATCCTTTTAAGACTACATTTATGTTCTATCCATACTCCTACAATCCTTTCAAGGTATGAACTCTTATCCTCCATATACTTATCCTACTACCACCTCTCTTCCTTCACCCTATCAACATCTTTGAGCATAATTATCTATGGTATTGGCTTATCATGACTTATCTTTCCCAAAGGAGCACTATCTAACTTGAAAAAGGTTGACCTATGTCTAAAAATATAAAAAAAGCAAAAAAAAAATTCCTTGGTGAAAACCACTTCTTGTGGCACCTTGGTAGAAAAAGTAAAGATAAATAAATTTGTCCTATGGTGAAAACCACTTCTTGTGGTGCCTTGGATAAGTACCATGATGAAAATCTAGCAAATAGACATCATGCATAATTCCTCCATAATCAATCCATTCTATCTTCCCTCTTTGATCTTGACAATGTTGAGGTATCCTTGTGTATTAGCCATCTTATCCATGAGCTTCCCTATTATGCTTTCTCATTCACCGATAGCCTTCATATCCAACTTCATTCTTATTTCTCTATCCCATTACTATCCTATCCAGTCAATCCCTTAGTCTTGATCACTCAAAAAAAACCATGGCTCTCATAGGCCTCTTGATATACCTACTCCTTTGGACTACACACTTTCATGCTATTAGCTTCCAATACTCATCCTACATGTTATCTCACTTACTTATTGGCTTCCATTTCTTATCCTATATGATATCTCACATGTTGGCTTCACTACTTATCCTACATGTTATCTTTCTCATCGCTTCCATTTTTTATCCAAAACCTGATTCATATGGTTATCTTTACCTAGCTTAGGTACTCTTGAGGAGTCAGTCCTTGATGATCATTTTCACTTTCTTCATTCTTTGTTGCTTATCCATCTTATCCACTTGGTTTCTAATCCATATTCTAAACCTTTCTTGAAAATGGAACAAATATGATGTAATCTTTCTTGAGAAATAGTGATATCTAAATCATTCTAAAAAATCCAAAAAAATCATATGTAATGCTGAAAATAGTAGTAAAAACTCGAAAACAATGGCTGTTTGAGACCCTTGTACTTATGTCTATCAGCATATCACTTAATTCTCTAAGCTTAATCCATTTCACTTAATGCTCCAAGCTTAATCCATTTCACTTCATATGTCCTTTTGGTATTCTTGGTTTGAAGTTGATCCTATTCTAGGTCTAGGGGGCATAGGTAGTCTATTTCTTTATCTAGGGTTTCTTTATTACATTGGCATTTCTTTGGAAATTCCTCCAAATAGTGTTTTTCAACACTCCCATTGACATCAAGTGTTTCTCAACACTTATCAAATACTTTAAATAAATTCTAGGATGTTGTGATACTTCTCATTGGTAGATTCAATTCCTACAAGAGACAATTATGTGACCTCCCCACACACACCTAAGCTAATAACTAGCTTAGACTTGTTGGCTTTATTTCTCTTTATGTGTTGTCTATGATGATTTCTTTGCTACGTTTTCCCTCCCTAATAGTCTCTCAATGATGTGTTAGACTAGAGGATTGGGGGCATGAGGCATGTTTTCCTTTGGTTTCTATCTGTGGGTGTTCTCTTTGATTTTATCTTAGGTGTCCTAAGCATTTCCCTTGGTCCCATGGACAATTAGAATCAATTCAAAGGCCTCATCCTTATCTATTTTGTGAGTGCATACTTATGGTCATCTCACTTACTTATATCTTGATGCAAGCACTATCTCACTACATTAAAATTAGGGAATCTAATTACGTAGTCATCTTGACCTATATGTCTTTGATGCATGGGTTGGGCTCCCATATTTCAATTCAATATAGAACATATTTATATCCTCATATTTATACTAGTAATGATTGTATGATCTTCTGATGTCCCTAATAAGGCTCAATGATAAAATTAGGATCTATCTGTATAACGCTTAAAATTACACCTTTTGCATACTAGCTTTCATTTTAGGGTTCATTTTAGCTTAGCTTTGAATTTTTGAATGTTGAGAGAGTCTTCTTTATCTTTCATATACATGTCATTTAACTCCGTTCAGTTCTCTTGCTTCTGCTTGATCATACCTTGTCATCTCTTCTTAGGTCTTGCTTGCTTCTCTTTTCCATCCTATCATCACATCTATATAACCTTTTGACCATATTTTGACATAATTTTGACATCCTAGATGCATTTTTGGGATTGAAATCAAAAATTTGGGTTCATCATGATGGTCAAAATTGTGCTTTAAAATTCTTCATTCTTCTTTGTAGTTAGCTGATTTTCTGAGGCTTAATCTTTAAATCTTGGGTTGAAATCATCATATCTTAATTTCTTCATCAATTATACTCTCTGTTTCTCTTCTTATTCATTTCATTTCATCCTTATTCTTGCTTTGACCTACTTCTAATGCTTTATCTTACTAGTCAAACTTAGTCAAACTGGGGCATATTTTCACTACTTCGTAGTCACTCTTTGGTCTTAATCACTTACCTATAATCATAGAACTTATTTTCTCTTAATTTGAACATACTTAGCTCATTTATGCATCTCCTCTATTTCATTTCAATTTTAATCCCAAGGGAGCAAAATATTATATCATTGTTACAAATTGCTTTTCTATCTATTTCTCAGGAGCATATGCTTGAACTTTCCATTTTCTCTTGATCCATCTGCTTTCTTTTCTTGACATATTAGTGCTCATCTCAGGTATTGGTATTGTCTATTTCTCTTTCCTAATGTATAGTTTCATTGTTAACATGTTGTGCATTTAGGATTTTCCATCTCTCTATACTTTGTTCTTTGGAGTTAGATTTCTCTTCTACTTGTTTGGCTTCTTCATTGTTTGACTTAATGTATTCCCATATTGTTCACACATTATTCAAAGAGGGGAAAATTTAATCACCCAAAAATGGTCATCTAGACTATTAGCCCCCTTTCTAGCATTTTTGCATAATTTATTCATTGTTTATCTTTGATCAAATTCTCAAAAATATATCTATTTGATTGTAACCTATAGTTTGACCAATTTATCATTAGTCTCTTATTTACTTAAAAGAACATGCTTCCTTTTAATTAAATAAAAATCCTCACTTCCCACTTATCCTAAGTGTGCACACATAAAGCATTATTCCTATTTTAAAAATAAGAGGAAAAAACATTTTTGTCTACACATGAATGCACAATTTTCTAGGTGAGAGGAATCTTCTATTTTTAAAATAACTTTAATTCTCCTCCACACATTTCTTTTCCTCTCAAAAGTCAACCATTTTTTCTTATTGGTTGAGATGCTTGTGCACGTGGATCACTCAAGATGTATTCTCCTCCTTTGATTATGCCTCTTTTTCCTCTTAATCCCTACCATCCATTTTTATTTAAAAGGGAGGGTTCTCTCCTCATTTTAAAGATATTAGACTCTCCCACTAACATTATGTTGTAGGCTCTCTTGATGCTTTTGGAGCTTTTGGAGACTTGGACCATTCTTGTATTTTGGAATTTTAACTTAGCTCTCATTCTAGTTGCATTATGGAATTTTATCTTACTCTTTCTTTATGCTCATAGTTTAACTCACCTAGTCTAAATAGTGATTTTTTATCTCTTCATTTTTTAATCTTGCATCTTGCATTTTATATAGCGTAGATTTACATTTGCATTGCATACCCATTTGAGGATTCTTTGATATTGGCACTTATTGCCTCTACTATTTGAATCTCTCATTCTATGGTGCATCTTATAAGAGTTTCATAACTTGGTTCATTTGAGAGTCACGATCTCATAGCCTTTTCATGTCATATATAGAGAGCTATAAGCCACCTCTTGAGATACCCTCTTTCATGGGTATTATTTAGCATAATGGTTTATAAAAGTGTGACACTTTTTTTGTACGCACAGGAACAACTAATTGCTTGTAAGATGATATGTTGAATTTCTTCAACAAAAAGTTAACATACTTCCTCTGGCTCATCCAAAGCTTTTTATTAGCTCTATCTCTAATGATCTCAATCCCAATAATATATCAATTGCACCTAGATATTTTATCTCAAATTGTGCTGCTAACTAAGAGTTCAAATCTAAAATAATTCTTTTACCATTCCTAATAAACAACATATCATCCATATACATGACAATGATAAGAATGTGACCATTTTCAGATTTATAATACACACAATGGTTAGATTTAGATCTTAAAAATCTCAAGGAAAACACATAGGTGTCAAAATTTTGGTACCACATTGTAGGAGACTACTTCAAACCACTTAGAGATTTCTTCAACTTACAAACAAGATTATCTTTAGCTTTTTCAACAAAGTGCTCTGGCTCTGACATATAAATTTCCTCCTTCAAGTCAACATGAAGAAACATTGTCTTCACATCCATTTTCTTAGCTTCAAAATCATAAGCTACTGCAAGTGATAAAGATAGTTGAATGAAAAAAATTCTAGTATTACAATTAGTCATATTAGAGACAAAATCAAAACTAAAATCAAAACTTTTGAAGAGATTTATGTGTCTCATAAATTTAGAGAAGCAAATAAAGTTTCTCATAGGTTGGCTAATTTGACCATGAGGAGTAATGAAAGTATAAAGTGGAAAGGCATAGAGAATATGGAGGATGAGCTCACTAATATTATTAATCATGATAGATTAAACTCCTAGGCAGGGGTCATTATTAATAAGAATGAAGGAAAATTTCAATTTTTTTAAACACCAATTCTTTGCTCACAAGGAATAACATTGGCTTTTGGGATTGTGTGGGGTTCAAGATTTACTCAGATTATAGAGAGGATTGTATAAGTAAGTGAGAAGTATGCAAAGTTTGGTGTTACAAGGGCTTAATACTCACATAACAAAGTAGATCATGGGGATTCATCTTAATTTTCTTGAGCTGAAGGATTGCTATTGGAAGGAGCATAAAAACACCTAGAGAGTTTTAAAGAAAAGTGGTATTGTGAAGTTTTTTGGGAAGTTCCATGGTGCTGACAAGGAGATTACTCACAAATTTGTGAAGATGTGGGTGAATGGTAAGGTAATTCTGCACAATCAAAGGGCTATTGAAATGGATAATAATATTAAGAATTTGACTAAAAGGACAAAAAAGAATGAAACTATGTTGGTTACCATTTTTCTCTATAATCACAAGCAACTAAAGGCATCCATGATGAACCATAAAAAGCTCTACAAAATACTATAAAAGTAGAAGGTCATTAATTTGGACAAGGACAAGGTAGACAATGATAAAATCATAGGTCCTAGCAAGAGGATGAGGGCCAATGTGAGAAAGAAAATGGAGGACACCAAAGTGGAAGAGATAAAAGAGGACTCAATCCTTCAGACTCTACAAAAGCTATAAGATTTGGAAAACCAAACAAAGTGTCTTCTCCTGAACTTGGTCTAATTTCCTAGTTTTTTTTTTTTTTTTCTTTTTTTTTTCTCTGTATTGATCTTTTTTTATTTTTGTGTCTTTGTTGGACTGTTTCACTCTCATCATTTTTGTTGTTGATGATGCATCATTTCTTGTTGTTAGTTTTCTTTTTATTTATTTTTGGTAACTATTTTATGACTATTATTATCATGTGTATCTTCCTGTAAGAGGCTTTTGTTGTAAAGGGTTTCAGGTCCCTTCAAAACTTTTTTTTGCCTTTAATCCAAAATAATAGTTGAATGGATGCCATATTTTCTACAAGAGAGAATATTTCACCATAATCAATTTCTTCCACCTGTGAATATCCCTTCACAAGAAACTATGCCTTATACTTCTCAACACTTCCATCTAGACTCTGTTTCTTCTTGAACACCCATTTACATCCAACAAATTTTTGTCCTTCAGGAATTGGTACCAAATCTCATGTAACATTCTTCTTCAATGCTTCCATCTCTTCATTCATGGCTTCTATCTAGGAATTTGTTTCATTCATACCATTGGACTCTCTAACAGTCCTAAGCTCACCAATGTTAGAAATTAAAGAAAATATGCAACTGGAATCCAACAAAGAATATCCAAAACTCTTAAGTGAATAACCAAATCTATTAGGTTCTCTATCATGAGTAGACCTCCTCAAATTTTGAGGTTTAGGTTCTTTCTCTTCTTCAAGACTTTCAAAGCTTCTTAGCCTCTCCTCATTTTGAGGTCTATCAAGAGCTCATAGTTATTCTTCCTTAGAGGTAGTAGGAATATGAAATACTTCCTTTTTCTACTTCTCTTCCTTCTCTAGCTGTAAATTAATTACAGAAGGTTTCATCTCACAAAATATAACACTTCTACTATAGAGAAGCTTCTCTGCAACTGGATCCCAAAGCTTGTAACCTTTCACACTAACACCATAACCAATGAAGACACACTTAACTACCTTGTTTTCCAACTTCAATCTTTTTATACTTGGAAAATGAGCATATGCTTTATAAACAAAGACTCTCAGATGTCTCAAAGAGGGATTCTTGTTAGACCACACTTTCATGGGTGTCTTCTCAACAAGTGCTAAAGTGGGAGACTTGTTAATTAAATAACATGCAGTGGCTACAACTTCAGTCCAAATTTTTTGTTCAAGACTAGCACCACTCAAAATACTCCTAGCCTTGTCCATCAACTTTCTATTCATCCTCTTCACAACTCCATTTTACAGTGGAGTTTATGGAGTTGTCTTATGTCTCTCAATTCCATGATCCTTACAAAACTTGTCAAACCTTGCTAAACAAAACTCACTACCATTATGAGTCCTCAAACACTTAATTTTTCTACCAGTCTAATTTTCAACCAAGGATTTAAATTCCTTAAACTTACTAAAAACATTAGATTTACTTATGAGAAAATACATAAATGTCCTTCTACTATAATAATCTATGAATGAGACAAAATACAAAGATCTAGATATCGAAGGAACATTAAGTAGACCAAACAAATCTAAATAAATATAATCCAAAACCCCAAAAGACTTATGAGAACTAGAATAAAAAGAAACATAGTATTGTTTACCATGAATATAATATTCACATAAGTCAAACTCCATATTATAATCATCAAGGATTTCAACAAAGATCTTATTTTTTAGGGCGCTAACACCAATGTGACGAAGTCTTTGGTGCCATAACATTATCTTCTCAATAGGGAGCTTCATCAAATATTCTAAAGCCCTTTTCTTAGATTTCACAGAAGTGCTATTGCATTGAATCATGCATGCATCTAGCCTTAACAAGATGCCCATCTTGAGACCCTTAGCAAGTACCATAGAACCTCTTGCCATCTTGTATCCATCACTCAAGAAAAAAATTTGCACACCTACATCGCCAAGCTTGCTTACTGAAAGTAGGTTTCTTCCTAAATCGGGGATATGCAGTACACCATAAATCCCCTTCACTCTACCATCAAGGAATCTAATCTTCTCTCTACCATGACCAAAAATATGTAGGTGTGAGTTATCAGCCAGATACACCTTTCCACTGTCAAACTCTTCATACTTTGAGAACCAATCTTTGTGAGATTTCACGTGGAAAGAAGCACCCAAATCTATCAACCACACATCTTTTGACACATGCATTGCCCTGGGTGCAAAAAAAACATCTACATCATCATGAGAAAATTTATCAATGTCAGAATTAGAGAAATTATTTTAACCTTTCTTTTTCTTCTCCTCTTTGCAGTCTCTTCAAAGATGTCTAGGTTTTCCATAGTTCCAACATTTTTCCTTGAATTTTTTACCAGGAGACTTGGATTTTTCCTTCTTGTCATTTTTATTTCTTTTCTCTATTGTTTTACCATGAGCAAAAAGGGCCTCCTTAGCCATCTCAGAAGGTTTTCTTTTCATCTCTTTAGATAACATCGAACCAACCACATCCTCCAATTTGGAAGTGGTTTTTGTGCTTCCAATAGCCATAACAAGGAGATCCCATGAATTTAACAAAGAACATAAAATAAGCATGCCTTTATCTTGATCATCAATCTTATCACCAACATAATTCAACTGAGTAATCAACATATTAAATGTATTCAAGTGATCAACAAAAGAACCTCCTTCCTCCATTCTCAAAGAATACAACTTCTTTCTTAAAAATAACTTATTTACCAAGGATTTACCTTGATAAATGTCACCAATTTTTTTCCAAAGGCTAGCTAAAGTCTTCTCTTAATGAATATTCAAGAGTACAAAATCAACCAAATAGAGTCTTATCAAACCCTTGGATTTTTTATCAATCTTGTCCAAGTCTTCTTGCGATGTAGTTTGAGGTTTCATTGAATAAACCACAACCCATAGATCTCTATCTACAAGCATGTCCTCCATTTTAAGTTTCCATAACTCAAAGTTTTTGCCACTGAGCTTATCTATTTCTACTCTACTAGATGTTCTTTTCATGTCTAACCTGTAATAAGATTATGGAAAAACTTCAGCAAAAATCCCACTAAAACTAGATCAGCACAAAAAAACCCCTCTACCCAACAACAATAACAAAGTTGGCTAGGCTTTGATACCAATTGAAAGGAAACCTAAGTGCGGAAATGCTTCCAAAGGTTAAATCTAACAGAAGAGATGATGCTGAAATTTATCTCACAAAACCTTAAACCATTGCAAGCTAACTAAACACATACAAAAAGATTCAACTCATAAATGCAAAACATAGGATATACATGGGAAATCCTTCTAAAAAAACCTCACCACTCCAAAGCCAGACTCAACTATATTATCAGCAAAAATAGTTACAACACAATCTACAAAGACACAACTCTCCAAAATTATTTAGCTATGATATCAAATCCAAAACAATTTTGGCAACGTAACAATTCTCTTCAAACATTTCTCTATCTCTTATAATTCTCTGCAACAATGCCTCATATTTATAGAGTTTATGTACAAAAGGAAACCATTTCTAGAGCATCTACATTCAATGCATACAAAAATTATTTTAGAAACTTTCTTATGCATAACCCTTGCATAACAATAAAGCATTAGAGAACAAATCACCAAAAAATACAAGCCTTTTGTATTTCTACTCCAAGTCTTTTCTTGTAGAAGAATCCAACTTCATTAAGAAACTTTGCATGAAAGTACAAATAAAATAGTAAATCGTTGTAAGGATAAGTCACCTTATCACAACAATGTCATGTAATTTTCCTCTTTTTTTGATATCTCTTTCATTTTTTAGGAAGTTCTTTAATTTCCTAATTGAAACATGGGAGGAATATTATTTGGGTTTTATGACGACAAATCTATCTCATTGGTATAGGCTTTCTTGATTTTGGCTATTAATATGCTAGTTGGTTTAGCCTTGTAGTTAGAATGCTTGTTCCCATGAGTTTTCTTCTTTGTAGATCTTTGCAAACATCACACTCATTATTCTTGGCATGGGCTTTGGCTTTGTCAGGAGAATTTGTCCATTGTTCAAATACGTAGCAATTAAAGTTGTTATCAAGATGTAAATAATGTAATTTCTAACCCAATTATATTTAAGAAAATCTAAAATTGGTAAATTATTAGTTTGCAAAGTTTCTTTCCAGAAACTTTGTCCTCTATTGGTATGGTCTTTCAAAACAATTTTTTTTTGATTTTGACAAAGAACAACAAGACATCAATTTGTTTCTTTGGCAAATTTATCACAATTTCAAACTTCACACTAAAATTTTGGACATTCTTCATTGAAATAGTCATTGAATTTGATTAGTTTATCGTACAACATCTTATTAACTTCTATTTTTTCTTTATTTTATACTATTCAAATTAGTATCTTCTCTCTGTTTCTAAAATCTTATATGTGTTTCTAAAACACTTAAGCGTTGTAAAATTTAGGGAAAATTTTTATATGTTCCAAAATTTTAAAAAGTTCTCATTTAGTAGATGATATAATTTAGGCCAAATGTAGGCAAGACGGTCCTATAAAAGATTCAGTAACTTCTAAAGTGGCAATAGAGGAATGGCCCACTATTGAAGAGAAGCCAAATAAGGGTTTTGAGAGAAACACATTGCAAATTGAGGTCTCTATATGTAACAATAGTACAGAGGAGTATGTTCCTTTTCAAATGCAAGATTTGCGAATTGAGGGTTCCTAAAAGAATGCAATATAATAGTGTTGGAGCATAAAATTTTGAAGAGGGCTTTTTTGAAGCTAGAAAAATTGTGTCTAGAACTAAGGGATACACAATGATTGATCTTTTTGATAAAGATGTAGAGATTTTGTGTGTTCTTGGAGACAAATGCATCACCTACACTTATTGGAGGCTAATGTATCACCTGCAATCCCTTGCACAAAAGAATATGTTGTAGAAAATTCAAAGGAGGATGACAATATTTCATAATCTCTAGAGTTGTTGAAGGTGCAGACAATCCATCCTGATGGGAAGCTAGAAATTGGACCTCATGGACTATAAAGAATTAGTTGATAAGATGTTAGAGAAACTACAACCCATGGAAGATATTACCATGGAGACACCTATTGGATTAATGTCATTTTCATTATGTGAAAATTCTTTTGTATTGTGCTTTAGTCTTTGTGTCATGTGGGTTTTTCTCTTTATACCACATACTATTGTTTGGATTGTGGCTTCTTCTTATATTGCTGATGCGACTTTCATGTCGAATTTTATCAACTCATAGTTTATGGGGTGCCCCTTCTCTTGTCTCTTTGTGTCACACTCTCCCTATATTCTAATATTATATTTACATGAGATTATTTCTTTAATAAGGGGTTTCCAAATCATGACCAATGCTTTCCTAGACACAAGGTTTTGAATTTCACACCTTTCAATATTATCCAATACTGTGGAACTCCTCAACGGTGTCAATAATTGCATCCTTTGCTATAATTATATTGATCTTTCATCATGTTGGCCAAATCATTGGGAAAAGTCCTTATTTGGGTTTATTTGTTTAATATCAAAATGCTTTCATATTAATATCTAGGATTCTAGGGTAACCCAACTTGAAAATCTAGGACCACATATCTTTCTAATGCACGTGTAAATTTATCTAAAATATTTTCTATAAAAATTTCTAATGCACATGTAAATTTATTTACAACATTTTTTATACAAATTTCCAACACACACATGTAAATTTATTAGACATTAAAAATTATCTATGAATTTCTAAAACATTATTGCACATGTATAAATTTCTAAGACATGTAAATTTATATGTGAAACATATGTAATTCAAATGTAAATATCTAATCTAATAGGTACATAATAAATGCATGTCAAATATGTCAACTATAAATGTAAATTATGGTTAGACAACTCATGAAATATCAAACATGTCAAATATGAGCACTATAAATGTAAAACGTCCCATAATAGGTCTATCTTTATGAGATATAAAAAACAAGTAGTATAAATCTAAATGATCTCATGGTAAATGAATATCAAACATCTTAAACATATGGTCCAAGGTCATGTATATGACATGTATAACTATCAAAAAAATTCCTATCGCAATCCACGATGTGATCAATCACCACAACATCTTGAAGCCTAGGTGCAATGTAAGAACAAATGTATCATCTACATGTGTATATAGAAAATAAATGAAATTTAATTCATTCTTTATAAATACTAACTTATGCACAGACACATTTACTTGTGACTCAAGATGAATGGGGTGAATAGGCCTCTTAAATCTCCACCCTCCCGAGTTGCAAATGCAACCTGTATGTAATAGAAGAAACAAATATATCACATACATTCAAATTTATAATTTACTAAATTGAATATTATATTTAAAAATTAAATAGAAGATCAGTAGATAATTGAATAGACATGTTTATAAATTTTTACCTATGTCTCATGTTGTAAAAGATGGGTAGGTGTCTATAGGTCCCCATATGATATCATTGTCGCAAATATATGTCTACCTATGTCACTCAGGTCAACATCACCAAAGATAATATATGGGATGTCGAGCATAGAATATGTGAGCATGTCTATGAGAAATGATCCTTGTGGTGGGTAAGGTGTTACATCCTCCTCAATTGTGGTCTATGATGGAGCTATAGCTACTACAGGTATGTCCTCTTTCCCCTAACCTTTGTATGCATCTAATCTACCAGTAATGGTACTAGTCACATATGATGGCACTACACTAAGAGTTTGTCCATTCAACATGTGAATAGCTCAATAGGTTGTAATAAAATTGGTTGACAACCATGTACTCATAGCCCTTAAATAGTCTACTAAAGACTCTCTAAAGACCTCTAGTGGAGATGGGATTTCAAACTTGTGATATATATCTCTAGCTAAAGATGATGCACCATCCTATTCCCCTGTAGATGCTAACTATGATTGTGCCATGTATCTATACACTCAATCAATAGACATCTCCTACACCTACATCACAATAGTGGTGATCCTCTCATACACATCTTTATGTGTATCATCTAGAACTCTATCTCTAGCTATAACTAACTCCAAACATTTTGGCATCACCAAAAGGTTTGGACCAATAAATACCCATTTATTAACAAGTGTTAGAGCATTAGGGTGTCTAAATTTATATAAAAACCTACCATAACCCTACCAAACATGGCCAGGGACAATTGTATAATCAACATCATGATGTAGATGAAATTTTGCAAACAATCATTTGCATAAATACAAGGGGAACTCATCCTTTTGGGGCCACAAGTGATGAGCATCCAACCAACAAGGATATATTAAGGGAGCCACTAATGGGATAGTACACCTTATAGCACAATACCTTATGACCTTTTTAAATAGTTGATAATGTGGGAACATGCTCTTCATATTCTCCAATAACACTACATTGTCTATCTCTCTTCATCTCAAGCACCATTGACACTATGAGAGAGAGTGCTATAAAAAGTATCCAAACTCAAACTATTGTAAGGGTTAAAACCAAGAATAATGTTGATCATGATTATCAACTCATCCCTAATTGCAATCACCTTGTCCCTATGTTGTAGGGTAGGTGAAGCTTGTAATCTATGATCAATGACATCAAGTGTTCTCTTTAAGAATTGAAGAGTATCAATGAAAAGTGTCTATCTATCCTAGGTAGTATTAGTGGATCTACACGAAAATCCACTATGTGAATGACCATGTACACTAGCCTCTCAAAAATCACTACCACCAGATGCCATAATGATGAAATATATATACAAACAAAATAAGAGAGCTGATAATAGAGATGTACACACACACACACACACACACACACACACACACACACACACACACATGTATATGTACACAATTTTAAAAACTAATTTAATCAAAACATACTAAATGGATCTTTTTGAATTAATCTACATGAAATTTAAGTACAAATTTGAGTCATATTGTAAAACATATAAAGAAAATTTAACTACATTACATTTTGATTTCATTAATAGGTGCAAATAAAATTTAGATAAAAATTTAAAAAATGAACTTAGTCATACTTGAAAATGTAATCATGATTAGAGAGAAGAGGTTAGGAGTTTGAGAGAGATTTAGGGATTTGTGTGTGTGTGTGTGTGTGTGTGTGTGAGAGAGAGAGAGAGAGAGAGAGAGAGAGAGAGAGAGAGAGAGAGAGAGAGGGGGGGGGGGGGGGGGGTTTAGGAGTGAGAGAGAGAGATGAGGCTAGGGTTGAGAGAGAGAGATGAGGCTAGGGTTGAGAGAGATGAGGTTATTTAAGTTAGAGATAGAGACAAGTTTAGGGATTATGGATTTAGAGAGAGAGAGGGTTTGAGAGAGAGGGGGTTAGGGTTTAGAGAGATGTAGTTAAGAGTTAGAGGGGGGTTTAGGGGTTAAAGAGATGATGTTAGGGATTAGAGAGATGGCGGTAAGAGTTAGAGAGAGGAACTAGGGGCTAGAGAGAGATGGGGTTAGGAGTTAGAGAGAACTAGGGGTTAGAGAGAGAGGGGGGCTAGTATTTAGAGAGACAAGGTTAAGAGTTAGAGAGAGATAATTAAAGATTAGAGAGACGAGGTTAGCAATTAGAGAGATCGGGTTAGGAGTTAGAGAGAGAGGAAATATGGGTTAGAGAAAGTGGAGGTTAGGGTTTAAAGAGATGGGGTTAAAAGTGATAGAGAGAGAGGTTTAGGTGTTAAAGAGATGGGGTTAAAAGTGATAGAGAGAGAGGTTTAGGTGTTAGAGAGATGGGGTTAAAAGTGATAGAGAGAGAGGTTTAGGTGTTAGAGAGATGGGGTTAGGGATTAGAGATAATGGTTTAGGAGTTAGAGAGATGAACTAGGGGTTAGAGAGAGATAGGGTTAGGAGTTAGAGAGAGGAACTAGGGGTTAGAGAGAGAGAGAGAGAGAGAGAGAGAGAGAGAGAGAGAGAGAGAGAGAGAGAGAGAGAGATTATGAGTTACAAACAGATACATGGTTAAGGTTTAGAGAGATGGGGGTTGGAGTGAGAGAGATGGGGTTAGGGATTAGAGAGACTAGGTTAGAGTTAGAGAGAAGTTAGGGGTTAGAGAGAGAGGGGATTAGACATTAGAGATAAGAGGTTAGGAGTTAAAGAGAGATAGAGAGAGAAGGTTCGGAGTTAGAGATAGGTTAAGAGTTTTAGAGTTTCAATTAGAATTTCATTAGGTGAACAATACTAGGTTTTAAGGTTCAATGTAGGAGTTAGAGCCTAATTTGGCTCAATGTGAGAGTTAGAGTTTGATTAGGTTAAATATCATGGTTAAATTGGACTTAATGTTATAGTTCCAGTTAGCTATAATTTATTAGGTTCAATGTTACAGTTTTAGTTAGAGTTTAATTAGGTTCAATATAAGAGGTAGAGTTTGATTTGGTTCAATGTGAGGGTTTTAGTTATTAGTTTCATTTGGTTCAATGTAAGAGTTTTACTTATGTTAGATAAAGTTTTCTATTATTTTCTACATTTCTTAGTTTTTATAATATTTTAAGTAGTATTTTCTAAACTTTTGTCTAACATTTTCAGATGCTATTTAACAAAAAAAAAGTTAATTTTTAATTTATTTTTCTCTAAATAATTTTATATATTATCTAAATAATGAAAAAATGTTTTACAATTTATCTAATTCCTCTAATATTTTCTAATATTACACAAATTTAAAATAAAATATTACAATACTAATTTAAAATAGTAAAACATTAAAGAAAATCAATATAAAACTAATTTATAACTAAGAAAATATAAAACACACTATAATGTTGGACATAATGCCAACATACCTGTTCCGATCAAAATGCTCATGTAGCCTCTACCCACTCCACAATCCTTCGATGTAATTCTGTGCAAATGAGAGATTTCTCATTTCACTATTTATATAAATTTTGAGGGTTCCAGTCGATCCCAACTTGCCCAAACTGAATTAAGCCAGAATAGTTTCAACCAGAAGCGCCTTGCACACATACGTGTTGTGTGGTGCCTAATCGGCACCACATAGATCTAGTCGGGCTCCTTCCACTCGAAACTAATCTAGTTAGATCGGTCAAGTTAGCTAAAAGGGTGACACAGATCCATGCTTTCACCCATCACCATTGATAGGCTTTCTTGGTGTTGGAATATTATATTTATATATTATTATCACAATAGGCAGGGGAGAGGAGGTTTTGGTTTTGTGCCTATTAAAATTTCCTCCTATAATGTATCACAAAATACTAAGAGAAAGAATGCATCCTTGTGTGAATATGTGTGTTGTCAGTAATGTTAGAAAGTAAAAGAATACAAAATTAGGTCCTAGGTGAACATAAAGGAGTTTTTGGGGTTGCAGCTAAGATCAAAAAAGGATTATTTGGATTTTATGTTGTATGTAAATAGGAGAGAGCAAAGAGCATGTGGTTAGAACACCACATCAATTCCTTGTACAAGAAGGAACTACATTTTTTAGTGCTTAGAATTCATGATTGTTTATATTCTTACCCACCTTTGAAAAATCCTAGTTATTTCCCATCATATCCCACCTAGCTTTAAAAATCAAAACCACACAAACCAGAATTTAAAAAACCATAATCAGGGTCAAAAGATACTAAATGAAAATATGATTACCATAAGAATGGTAATGTTGTATAGTTAGGCCACAGGGTCACATTTTTGCTACAAAATCGTACTAATAGGAAGTCGTCCCAAAAATATTGGTGCTACAAATTGTGGCACTCAAATACATCAAGGGTTACTATGTTCTTAGGGTGTAATTAATGAGATTTTTGTAGAGATTTATTTTTAGTATCATGAAATTCCATTTTGAAATAAAATCAAGTTTCAAGATGGGTAATTTTATTTTTAAATGGGCCTAAATGAGGTTTCAAACAATCTCTAGATTTTTGCACCATCAAAAAGATCTCAGTGTCCTGATTCCAACACAATTTGAACGGAGCAAAAAGGAGTCCGTTTGTGCAAGTTATGCTCGGTCAAAATTTTGGTCAACAGGTATACCAGAGGGCTAGATAAGGGGCAAAATCAAACCATCTTAAAAGTGGTCAATAGTGGATTGCAAAATGAAGAGCTTGATAAGAGCTTTCCAATGGCGTTCATTTCGTCAAAAATAGACTTCATATGTGAAAGTTATGGCCATTTGAATTTTGGAGGCAAAATGTAATGGTGATGACATCATCATGATATCAACAGCTTAGGTGATGACACATGTCAAAAATATGAGCAAATAAAATAGTGTCACATGGCACCTCGAGCTCAAATTTGGTCGTTTAAAAGAATTATTGAGGAGGTTTGAACTTTGAACCTCCCTTATCCCACTTTTTCTCCTTGCCACTAAGCCACATGGAGTTCTTAACAATCACCTAACAAACTTTCTATTTAAAGTGTTACAGCCGCCAACTTCAGTTTAAATGGCCTGCAGATTTGAACCCCCAACCCTGTGGTAGTTGTAAAAGATATGTGGCCATTGCACCACGTGTTGGGTTTTGTTATGTATAGGGCATAATTGTTATTTGAGTGGAAACAAACAAACCAACCACTTTTTAAATATGATTTATTTGTTATTTTATTAATAACTAAACCCCAAAATTGTATAAATGCCAAAATATAAAAAATGGCAAAGGGGGTTATTTGAAGGGGGTGTTTTGTTTTATACCCTTAATTGGTTTTGAGCCAATTTAAGAAAACTTTATGTATAAAAAGGAAGGGGGTAGGTCACTTTGAAGATGAAATAGAAGGCAAGGTAGATTTGGAGAGAAATTGCTCTTGGTGAAGTTTTGAAGGATTAGGGAGATTTTTCTAAGAGATTATGAGATCCATTTTTGTACTTCAGAGTATTGCTATGCTATCGAAGTGCTAGAAGAAATGGTCTTCTTGGTGCTTAATTGTAATTGATTTTTGGAGATTAATCGGATGGTCATACTCTATTGGAGCCAACTCAGAGGCATAGTCATAGTTGTGGCAAACTCTGAAATCAAACTTTGTTTGCACTTCCTATCTTCTTCTCTCTCTCAATTCTGTTTATTTCACCTCAAGCTTTTAAGTTTTTGATGCTTAATTTCATTTATGTTAAATGTATTAAGACTTCTGTTGAGTTGTGTTTTAAATTAAGCATTCAATACTACAATTAGTCTAGATCCGTCCATTAGATCAAGTGGTATCAGAGCTCAGTTGACTATTATTGTAGTTATTTTTTTGAATGCTAACAAGATCCAGGATTCAAAAGGGCAAAGACAAGCTTGAAGAATATAATCCTGAGATTGGGAATCGAAGAATATTTTTGAAGATGTCTATTTCTGGAATGGATGTTCCTAATGAGATTAGTGAGCAGGAATTTCGAAGAGAATTCCTTGAGATGAAGGCTAAGGTGGACATTCTTTTTCAAGAGAGACAAGAATGAAAGGAACATGAAGAAGGTTCGTCGAAGCAAGGATATTGTGAAGACAAGATAGGGAAACATCATGGAGATTGTGATAAGCAACAAGATCCATCCTCTTCTTCTTCTCCTCCCTTTTCTCCTTCTTCTCCATCTTCTCCTCATTCTACTTCTTTTAATCCTTTCAAGAGTGGGTATAAGCCTAAGATCAAACTGGATGTAAAAAATTGTGGTGAACTTAATGCTGAAAAATTGGATGATTGGATTCAACAAGTAGAAGTCTACTGTAGAGTCCAGAACCTACTAGATGATGTTGATAGAATTCAATTAGCTACTCTTCAATTAGGAGATATAGCTTTAACCTGGTGGGAGAGTAAGACTAAGGCAGAAGTTTCACAACATGGTAGAGTCAATTTAACTTGGGCAGAGTTTTTTAATGCTCTTAAAAAGCAATTTTATCCCCTAGAACATATGCAACAGTTAATGATGAACTGAAAAATGTTTAGACAAGGGAAAGGTCAAACTGTCCAGGAGTACACCCATGAATTTAGGAAAAGGGCTATTGCTTTGAATGTTCCTTTGTATACCTAGGATACTTTGTTGAAGTACATAGGAGGTCTTCATTCCTACCTTAGACATTCTATTTTGGTATTGAACCCTTGTAATTTGGATGAAGTGTCTATTCAAGCTACACACTTAGAGTCAAGGGGTAAGGGATCTTTTATTGATAACTTTGATAATGATGTAAATAAATCTTCTAAGAATGCAAAGACAAAGAAAGGAAAGAAGGCAGCTACAGTCAAGAAGGATGATAAGCTTTCTTGCACTCATTGTGACAGGAAGGGTCATGATGAAGAACATTGTTGGAAGTTGCATCCTAAATTGAAGCCTAAGTGGGCCCATAAATTTGATTAGAAACAAAAAGGTAAGGAGAAAGCCACAAATGTTGTTATGGATCTTGGTTTAGATTCAGATGATGAGACTAAGATAATAGCTATGGGTTTGAAAGGTAAAGCTCCTATTTCTAGTGTTTCTGTTGCTAGTTGTGCTTCTACTTCTACAGTAAATGATTTGTTTGAAGATAAGAAAAGGAATGAGCTTTTTCATTTAAGGGTTGTTGCTAAGAACACTAAAATTGATGCACTCATAGATAGTGGTTCTCAAGTGAACTTGATTTCTGAGAGTATTGTGAGAAACTTGGGATTGAAAACCACATTACATAAGAAACCTTATCCACTAGGTTGGATTTGTGAAAATGATAAGTTGCAAGTAACAAGACAATGCACCTTAAGATTCGCAATCACTAGTAAGTTTGCGGATAAAGTACAGTTTGATGTGGTTCCACTGGATATCTATGGGATAGTGCTTGGTAGCCCTTATCTTTATTATTGAAAAGCAATTTTCTATAGGGAGAAGAATCATTATCACTTGTTTAAAGATGCCATTCAATATATTGTGCATTCTCACAGAATTAAGACTGATCATTCTTTTGCAAACACAGGGTAGTTAAAGAGGGTAATTAATGCAAGTAAAGAGTTAACTCTTATGACTATTAGTATAGGTGGTTCTACACTTGAACTTGGAGTAGCTAACCAAGGTCAGATGTTGTAGGATGCACCCATAGTACAATATGAGGGAATGATGATTGAAAGCATTGATGGTTCCCTGGGTAAAAATGTTCCTATTGTGAAGGATCGATATGTTGTTGATTTATTCTCTTTCATTTCTGCATTATTGTTTAGCTTGATGCTAGTCAATGTTTGTTGGTTAGTGGCTACGACAACTGATGTAGATGTTTATGAAAGTGATAGAATAATGTTTATGATCAACAATGTTGTTGCAGTCTTCATTGTGCTTGTGAGCCAGGTATTCAGATGTACAGATGATACAGGACAAGTGGAGAGGCCAAGTCCTCACTTAATGTTAGAGTAAATTGCACTTTTGGAGGTCCAAAAGGTCTTCAATGGGGAGGCCTGATCCGATGGATAATTTTAGTGAAAATTGAAGTGTCTTCAAATTTCCAAATTTTTGCACCATGAAAAAGATCTCAGCGTCCTTATTCCAACACAATTTGAACACAGCAAAAAGGAGTCCATTCGTGCAAGTTACTCTCAATCAAAGTTTTGGTCAACAGGTAGACCAGAGGGCTAGATAAGGGGTAAAATAAAACCATCTTTAAAGTGGTCAACAATGGATTTCAAAATGAAGAGCTTGATGAGAGCTTTCCAACGGTGTTCGTTTTGTCAAAAATGGACTTCATATGTGAAAGTTATGGCCGTTTGAATTTTGGAGGCAAAATGTAATGGTGATGATGTCATCATGATATCAACAGCTTAGGTGGTGACACATATCAAAAAATGAGCAAATAAAATAGTGCCACATGGCACCTCAAGCTCAAATTTGGTCGTTTAAAAGAATTATTGAGGAGGTTTGAACTTTGAACCTCCCTTATCCCACTTTTTCTCCTTTCCACTAAGCCACATGGAGTTCTTAACAATCACCTAACAAACTTTCTATTTAAAGTGTTACAGCCGCCAACTTCAGTTTAAATGACCTGCGGATTTGAACCCCCAACCCTGTGGTAGTTGTAAAAGATATGTGGCCATTGCACCACGTGTTGGGTTTTGTTATGTATAGGGCATAATTGTTATTTGAGTGGAAACAAACAAACGACCCACTTTTTAAATAGGATTTATTTGTTATTTTATTAATAACTAAACCCCAAAATTGTATAAATGCCAAAATATAAAAATGGCAATGGGGGTTATTTGAAGGGGGTGTTTTGTTTTATACCCTTAATTGGTTTTGAGCCAATTTAAGCAAATTTAATGTATAAAAAGGAAGGGGGTAGGTCATTTTGAAGATGAAATGGAAAGCAAGGTAGATTTGGAGAGAAATTTCTCTTGGTGAAGTTTTGAAGGATTAGGGAGATTTTTCTAGGAGATTATGAGATACATTTTCGTACTTCAGAGTATTGCTATGCTATCGAAGTGTTAGAAGAAATGGTATTCTTGGTGCATAATTGTAACTGATTTTTGGAGATTAATTGGATCAGTCATACTCTATTGGAGCTAACCTGGAGATGTAGTCACAGTTGTGGTGAACTCCGAAATAAAACTTTGTTTGCACTTCCTATCTTCTTCTCTCTCTCAATTCTGTTTATTTCACCTCAAGCTTTTGAGTTTGTGATGCTTAATTTCATTTATGTTAAATGTATTAAGACTTCTGCTGAGTTGTGTTTTTAATTAAGCATTCAACACTGCAATTAGTCTAGATCTATCCATTAGATCAAATACATATCCTTACCCAAGGAATGTCAATAATATGTAATCTTGCAGTGTTGAGTCATTGGGTAGAAAATTTTTATGCTCAAATTCCACATTCAAATAGTTCCCTTTCACGTGTAGTTGACTATGAATATGATGGTTACAACTTAAGTAGTCAAGAATTACAATAATTTAAGGTCACATTTTAAAAAAATATCATTTTCAAAAATGTAACCCCTCTATCAGAAAGTAATGTCATAAAATAGGGCTAAATGTTGGTGTGTAGATACTTTATTCTATTTTTTTCAAGGATGATAACTATAATGTTGTAAAAGTTAAATTTGATGCAATTATAATGTTCAAGTCATATAAAGAAAGGGTTGACAAGGAAAGTGGTAAGATTTTTTTCTTTTTGAGATATGATAGAGGAGGATAGTTTTAGATTACAAAAAAAATAGGTTTTGAAGGGACCCTGAAACCCTTTTACATCCTCAAAAAAGGAAAAAACACACTAACCAAAAGGAAAGAGTCCATAAACCTACTAAAAACTAGCATCAAAATCAGGTTTTATAGGGACTTGAAACCACTATTAAAGTCCAGATAATAAACCCAGGTTTTACAAGGACCTGGAACCGATAGTATATATAAAAAACTAAAAACTAGAAACTAGGACCAAACACGGGAATGAGAAGAACCAGCCAGCAAATAGGACCAACATAGGAACCTGACCAGAAAAGAAGACCCAGGAAACTATTGCAATTCTATAATCATCTTCATAGCCTCCTTACAAATCTTAGTTGTATCCTAGATGGAGTTAACAGTCGAAGAAGCAACATCAATCAAAGCTTTTTTCCTCGAACTCTATCTTGTCCTCTTGCTTGGGCCCTCTGAAGATATGGTTACTTCTTTAGCTCTTTTACCCTGAGTTGCCGCAATTGCACAGATGCTAGAGGTAACTTGCTCCATTTTTGTTCCACTTTCCCTGATGAGCAATCTAAGATTCTACTCATAGTCCTTTAGTCTTTTTGGGATATCTCCCATTTGCACCTCCATGTGTTGAATAATAGCCTGGTCAGCCTCCTAGTTATGTTGCAATGTATCCACTTTCTTCTTCAACCCCATTATTTCATTATATAACCAGGAGTGGACCTAAAGGAAAGAGTTAGGTTTTTGTTTAGCAGAATGGAGGAAGGAAAGACAGGTTTCCCTCTCCATGGAGTCACCCACATCATCAACAATGGTGTGTGGAATAGGACCATCTTTATCAATGTGAATCCCCCCATCCAACCGTTCCATTTCACCAGGCTCCTCTTGAATATGGTGGCTCTTTCCCACCTTATCATGTCCCTCTGTCTTCTTCAGAGGAGTGGAAGCTTTCCTTGTGTTTTCCTCCTCACTCAAAATGGCTAAATCATTATTATTTTTCTCTTTGTCACCTCCCCTAGACTCGAGATGAGTGTCCTCATTTTTAGACTTGCTCTGTTCTAAATTCACCTCTGTAGTATCTTCCTCTCCCCTCCTCATTATTATCTTTCAAGTCTTGGTAACCATCCAAGTTAGAGCTAAACTCCCCAGCATCTGTCCCCTCCTCTTCCTCAAGGGCCTCCTTATCAGAGCCATCAGTGCTCTCCACCTCAGTGTCCTCTTCCTCAATATGTCTTTGAGAACTAGAGGGTTTCAATTTGACCTTTGTTATCTTTTTAACACTGTCATCCATTTTTCCAGTAACAAGATTAGGACTCTTATTCTTGGCAATAGACGGGGATGAAGCAATGGACTTATTTTTACAAAAACCCTCAATGAGTAAAATTAGACCTTCATGTAATATGGGTCAAGACTGTTTCTTTTTATGGGCATTCAAACTTTGGAGCAAAGAAAATTACAAATAGAAAGGGAAGGAGATTCTATCCTTGTACCTGAAATGGTTAAGAAAACAAAATGGAATTTGTGCACCCTTTTACTTCTACCATCAAGGATGAAATATTTGTGAATACAACCAAGTACATCACGCCAAATACCTTTTATCTATTGCACATCAAGGAAGTCGCCGCTCTTTTCCAATTGCAGTTCTTCTTCTTCCATCTTTGAGAATTTTTCGTAGGCCGTGTTGGAAATACTGGTCTACTTTGAAAACTTGATACCTTTCATGGGAAGATCGGTGACTTCAGCAATGAATTCCTCAATCAGCTTAACAGACACTCCATGTAGGGTAACTTTGTCATCCACCTAGTTTTTAAAGAAGGCAATGGTGACATGGGGTTTGAATCCATGCAACCGCTCCAAGTAGCTGGCCACCTTCCCTTTCTGGAGAATCTTCCAAACGTCCTGCCTAGCCTTCCAATCATCACATTTTTTGGGTTCCTACTTCCTCGGTTCACCTCCCATATTGTAGAGCATACAAAAAACTAGAGACACCCAGATATCAAATGCCAAGAGAAAGAAGTGAGACCAATTTTTAATGACACGATATTGATAATGCCTTTTTGAGGATACGTGTAGAGAGAAAATAGCCTTCACATGAATGTACCTCCGAGGGAGTGCTAAACTGACAATCGTAAGGTCACTCCCTTAAATCATTAAATTTCTAATTCAAGCTAATCTTTCCCACTCTGGAATGAATAACATCATAATTAATGATCACTTTAAGATCCACTTGTTTGTGCAAGTCATTGAGCCACCTCATCTTTTGCCCCATTTGAATAGCATGATTAGCTATCCAATCAGCAACCCCGTTGGATTCTCTATAAGTATGGGAGATGACCACCTTTTCAAAATTTTGAAAAAGAGTTTTGATTTTCATAACCGTTGCCTCTATAGACCAAGAGGTAGTATTTTTTTTATTAAGGATATTTATAATATTCAGAGAGTCACCTTCCAACCATAATTTGGAGTACCGCAGCTCAACAGCTAAAATGGTAGTATAAAGGGCAATAGTAGCTTCAACAATATGACTATTTGAGTGACCAATAGGGATTGCAACAACATCAATAACATTTCCCATGTGATCTCTAAGAACACCTCCACATCTTGCTCTTCCCAGATTTCCCTTGTTTGCTTCATCAAAATTTCCTTTGATCCATCCATTAGGAGGAACAAGCCATTTTATAATCGATCTAGGATTATCAATTTTCAACTTAGGATCTTGAGATCTTGAAGGGTGATCAAGTTGGAAGGTCTAAGCAGGCTCCCTCTAGGACAAAAAATTCTCCTTGCATGCTCTGATAATATTCTGACCCAACACCCAACCTGGAAGATCTTTGTTTTTGAATATCATGTTATTTCTTTCTTTCCATAAACCCCACCAAAGATGGGGAAGTGTTAGTTTCCAAAGAAATTGAGCATTAGGATCCTTTGAGGGGCATCTCTAGCTCTTGAAAGCAAGCTCCACATTGTTTTGATGAACCCATGTCATGCCCCAAAAGTTCAAAATTTTAGTCTAGACTTCTTGAGAAAAAGAACAACTCGAAAACATATGATCTCTATCTTCATAACCCTTTCTGCATAAAGAACACCTGTTAACAAAATTTATACCTCTTTTTTGCAAATTATCTAGACTCAAAATTTTGTTTTGGAGAAGAGTCCAATAGAAAATGTTAATTTTGGGAATGAGACCCTTAATCCAAGCTAGAGTCCAAAGAGGTTGATTGTTCTTATTCTTAGGAGCAAAGATAGAAGAGACTTTGAAATTCCCACTAGGTTCAGCAAACTAGATAATCTCATCCTCTAGACAGGGTTAAAGAGAGACATCATTAAGGGATAATTGGATATTCTTGAACACTTGGCTAACATCAGTTAAACTCACCCATGAGTCATTCTGCCAATAATGACAAACAAGAAGGAAAAATCTTTGCTTGCAATGATCAATAAAGGTCTTGTCATTAAAATCTTCAGTCAAAGGGTGATCCAAAAGCCATATATCTTCCCAAAAATTCACTTTAAATCCATTGCAAACTTTCCAAGCACAACCTTTTTTTAAAGTATTCTTGGTCCCCTAAACAACTACCCATATGGAGGAAGAATGAATAGCATCAGGAGAATCAAGGAAATCAGGAAGGGAGTAGGCATTGGAGAGATACTTATGTTTCCATATGGAACTCCACTCTCTATTGTCATGATACACTCTCCACCCCTGTTTGGCAAGAAGGGCTTTATTCAAACTACTGGTTTTCCTAATTCCTAATCCCCCTTCACTATGAGGTTTACAAACTTGGTCCCAAGCAATTAAAGACATTCTCCTTTTATCCTCTGAGCTAGACCATAAGAAATTTCTTTGAATTTTATCAATTAACTAAGAAAATTTAGAAGGAATTCTAAAAAGAATTAAAGCATAAGTAGGAATGCTCTGGAGACAAGCTTTGAGAAGATTTAACTTACCATCTTGGCTTAAAATATTACCTTTCCATCTCGCCAACTTTTTGCTGAATTTGTTAATAAGATCTTCCCAGAAAGCATCAGGGACCTTCAGACCAAGGGGGAGCCCCAAGTAAGAGGAAGGGAGAGAACCTATAGAACAACCCAAGGTTTTAGCAATTTTAATTTGTCTGTGGATAGGGGTGTTCATGAAGAACACAACACTTTTTCTCTAGTTAACCCCTTGACTAGAAGCAATAGAATATAAGTTAATAGCTTGTTTTAAAATTCTAGCTTCCTTCACTTCAGCCTTTCCCATGAAGATAGTATCATCAAAAAATTGACCATGGGAGCAAGTTAATGGTTGAGAAGAAGGTTGTAAGCCCTTGAGAAGACCTTTATGGACCAAGTCCCCAATAAATCTCCCCAAAAAATCAGCCATAATAACAAAAAGGATGGGGGATAAAGGATCACCTTGTCTTAGTCCATGAGAAGGAAAAAAGAAGGGAGAGGAACTACCATTAACCAAGACCGCTATAGAGACAGTAGAAACCAAGTGGTGAGGATAGTTAATGTCTAATGAGTTTGTTGATTTTTTTATGGATCATGGAATTAAAAGGAAAGAATTTACACCTAGAATACCACCACATAATGGTATTACAAAGAGGAGGAATAGATCCATTGTTGATTGTGTGAACACATTGTTGAATTAGAAAGGTGTTGCACAAATATACTAGAGAGAAGCTATAAGTACCTGATATTTACACCCTCAACCAAGTTTAGTTGAAGAAAGGTACAAACAAGACACCCTATGAACTCTCATATGGTCGAACACTGACTATAAGTTATTTCAAAATCTTTGGAAGTAGGTTTTACATTCATAAGGGTGCTAGAAATGGAAAATTTAATTGAAAAGGAAATGAAGGGATATTCTTGGGATACTTTACTAGAATCAAACCATATAGGTGTTTGATTAAAGTGACTTTGTCTATACTGTTGGTCTGACTTTTTCTACAGTAAAAAATTTTTCAGTTAAACCATAGAAGAGTCAGATGTTCTATGTCTAAGTGAAGTATAAGGTTTTGGATAAACCATCTGTAAGAAATATTCGCCATATAAGCCCTATATTCATCCCTATTCATAAATGGTCGGGCGCGAAATTTTCAAATTTTAAAAGAAGCGAATATGCTTTCTTCTTCCTTTTCCTTTCTCCAGGGTTACCTTTTTTCCTATTTGTCCCAACCATCAGATCCGATTAGATCTACCGCTGGCGTTACCTTGCTATTGAAAGTTGCCTGCTCATTAAGTATAGCGAGATAGCGAGTGTTGAGTTTGTAAGCGGTGGGACCATGAAGTGAAGGTGCGGCGATCGAAGATTTGCTTATTAATTGCTTTATTTTGCAGGTACACTTTGCAATTCGCCATAAAAAGGGGGAGAAGGACCCACTAGAATATCTGACATCAGAGCCGGAATGTTGATTTTTTCCGGAAGCTCCACCACCTCGCTATCGGAAAATTTAGGCACTTCACCATTAGCGAAGTAGCGAGGCCACGTGAAAATCTGAAAATGATGACATTGCATCCTGCTTGTATCATGATTACACCAGGTGGCATGACCAGTCATAAATACCGTTGTCAGAATCAATTTTAATTAACAGAAGTAATTACTGGGTACCCCTTGCGTTTTTCGGCACGGAATCCTTTAAAGTGCCGAAGCTCGCTACCTCACTATCGGAAAATTGAGATGCTTCATCGTTAGCGAGTTAGCGAGGCCCCGTAAAATGCCAAAAGATCGGCAAGATCTATGATGACGTGTAATGACAGATGACTGTGATAATTTTGACATGTGCCAGCTATGCAGAGATCCGATTCTCATTAATACCTACCTGACTAAATGTACAAGAAATCTGGAACATCAGCTTGAAGTGAATCAACGGAGCTCGCTACCTCGCTATGAAGAGTTGCAAGGAAGATAATTACCGCGACATAGCGAGATGGGCCCACCGCCTTCTTTCTTAAGAAGTCCTGTAGCGTATCTTTCGATCATTTCTTGATCCGATCAACGGTTGTCGCCGCCTCGTCATGGCAAGGTGCTTGTTCTTTATGCATAACGAAGTAGCGACATGCTGACACGTGTTCTCCGTCGTCAGTGGGTCTAAAGGTAAGCACCATCAAAAGAAAGAATTATGTACGTGGCAAGCTCTCATTGGGTAATATAACTGACATGGCAAGTATAACTCCTAGTTGTTCTCTTTGTACCGCATGATCGTAGGATCTTTGAAGATCAACGGCGCAGTTTTAAATAAAAAATGTAGTGCCACTCTCTGTATTAATTAGACAAGAAAGCTTTGTCCGTGAGAAAAAACAGAGTATAATACAGAGAGATTGCATCAGTTTCATTTCACGTGAGAAAAGATTTGAAGCCATTCTTGTGCAGAAGCTATTACTGAAAGAAAGGCCTGCCAAGGTTGATAAGAATTGTCAAGTTATCTGTTCGCTGAAATTTTGCAGGAATTCAAAGGAGAATTGAGACAGAATTCAAGTAAGTAAAACTGCCATCATCTTTGTGAGCTTTTAAGTTTTAAAAAGGATAGCCCAAGATGCCTCCTAAGAAGGGATTTACAGGAGCAGTAAACTACCTGGATATAAATGTGCATGATGATTTGCTTGAGCTACTTCCCGAGTCCACTGTAGAAATGGTGCAAGTTAAGAGGTTAACCTCACTCAATCCTAGGCTTAGGGTAGCTGATGGATTGTATGATAAGGGTAATTGGGTCCGGGATGCTCAAACTGCTCAGACTGGTTTGAGTTTATTCAAGAAATGGTTTGCAGAGAGAAAGTTATATGCCCCTCATGCCAACATTTGGAATTTTGATCTTGGGAAGCTTGTTGTTCCCAGCGTGTTTATGGATTTTGACCTGCTTGAAGCCATAGCAAAAAACTATGACCAAGCCACTAAGGTAGTGAGGAGAATAGATGGTGAGGCTTTAGTTACCATCAGTCCTGAGGAGATTAGGAAGGTTTTCAGTCTGGGACCCCTCACCATGTATCATGTGCCCATTAATCTGATAGATTTAGAAAAAGAATATATATCCAAGAGGGATGTAGTTAGACAGGGTGCACTGAAAGCCCACATAGGCCGGATTGGAGGCCTCCCAACCATAACATCATCTTCTAAAGAGCCCTTCAAGAAATCATGTTTTAATGCCAGGGCAGTGGAGATATATAGGACCCTGTGCAGAGTCTTCGGAGAGGGCGAAGAAGACTTTATTCCGGTGAGCTTCATGTATATGATCACCCAAATCTCTTCTTTTGGTGTGGAAATAATTTTTGATTTTGCATCTTACTTGGCAAATGAAATCCATCATGGATTGGTGGGGATTGCACAGGGCAAGGTGGAAAAGGTTTGGGGTCAGTATTCCTTACTGATGCATATGTTTCTTTTTAAAGGGGCCACTTATTTTGGTAAAGAAATGGTTTTAAATAGGGAACAAGAAGGGGAAGCACTACCAGTCCAATTATGGAGTGCAGACATGACCTGGGAAGCAGAAAATGCCAGCTTCGTTAGATTTGATAGGCACTTTGCCTCCAAACTAAGGTGCCTCTTATTGAGTGACAATCCCAGAATCCCTAAGGCATTAATGCACCTTATCAGGCCTATGGACAAAACCCACAATCTAAAAGTTTCACATAATTGGGGAGATATTATCCCATATTCAGTCTCAACGGTCATCAGGGTCTATGGTTTCAAAGGAACACCCCATGTGTTACCCTATCAGGTACCTTTAAAGGTAGGGATAGCTGAATTTTTGTGGCAGTTGGGAGGAGTGGAGGAGGCCTTTTTGCACAAAAGGGGGACAGGATCAATTTTTCCTACTTGTACTATAGCCCACCAGTTTGTGATAACTAAAGAAGGGTGGGTCTTTCTCCATAAATTTTTGGATCAATATAAAATGGCAGTGTCTCACTCTCATTTTTGTGATACAGAAGGTTTCTTTAACTCTTCCCTTAGATTGAGAATCAAGCTTCATCCATTTCAGCATGAATTCTATTTTCCTGAAGATATAATAAGAAATGAATACTCTCTCCATGAGCAAGAAATTAAGAAAGAAAAATGGAGAGTCTATTCAAAAGTTTTGGAATTCATTAATTGTTTTGATAAAAATTTCAGTCCTCTTAGTAATGCTGCAAACAATGCAGATAAAATACATAAGCTCATGAGTAATTTCTCTGAGATAATGGAGGTAATGAATGAGAAGAAACAACATTTTATTAATTCTTTTCCAGATAAAGCCAGAGAAATTATGAGAAAATTGGGTTTCACTCCCAACATTGGAATAGGTCCACTGGTGGTACGAAAGAAAATAGGATATACTATTGTCCGACAGCAGGTGCCCATTGTGCATAAAGAAAAACAGATTGTTGGATCCACCAGCACTGTCCTAGAAGAAAGACCCCCTGAACCTTCCCCCAAAAGAAGGAGAATAATAAGGGAGGAAGAATCCCCTGATGAAAGTGGCTCACCTTCTCAAACCCCAATAAGAGTTGAGGAAGAACAGCTCACCAATGAGCAATTCGAACAAATGGGGTCACAAGGAGAAATTTTTGTTACACAAGCAGAGATTGATGAAGGGAACCCTCGGGAACCCCCTGTACCAAGTTTTGAATTAACTACAGCAGATTTCAGAGGAAGGGAATTGGACCCTGTTTTGGAACAAGCCAGTCAGCATTTTTTGTCTGATAACAATTTTGTAAGATCTAGGGCTTTCCATTAGTTTGCGTGGAGAGTAAACATGCACATTTTTGAGCAAAGGTGCAATAATATGAGAGCAGAACATCTAGAAATGGATGAGCCTTCCATTCAAAATCTAATAAAGGAACAAATGGTTCAAGAGTTCCAAAATATAACCCCTGATGAGGGAAGACAGATGGTAAAAAATGCTAATATTTTATTATTGCCCAATTGGGACATTGCTGACGCATTAATTTTTAATTCTGTTTCAAATAATTTAGGCCTCCAGGATCCAAATAAAGAAGAATTCTTGGGTACAACATTCAGCAATGATCAAGCTGCCCTTGTTATGTGGTCCCTGAGAAGAGGATCCAGAATTACTTCATCACAGCCTGATGATTCAGGATTGACAGGGAGTATCATTGTAAGAAGAGTTGCTGACACTTCCAATGTACAAGCAGCCCACATGAATGTGGATTATTCTGAATTTGCCCTGGCTACTGCGGAAAGAGAAGAGAGGGAAATGATGGATATGCATAATAAATATGAACTAGTGGTGGAAGCCTATAATCAAGAAGTAAAGAGGAGAATTGAGTTAGAAAACAGGGTATCTCAATTGGAAAAGGTACTTGGAAAGAGAAAAGTGGGAGAATCCAGTACACTAAGAATTGCATATCCCCCACAGTCATCTGTGGGATTAACCCCTATTATTGAGATACCTGACACCCCTGAAAGACCCCAATTCTATACTGTAGAGGAATTTGAAGCAGAAAAAACCAAATTGCATGAGTGGCAGATAGAATTTAGAAATCAGCAGGAAGAGAAATGGAGGCAGGGTGTGACATACTTGAGGGATAAAATACAATGGTCAAATTTTTATGACCAGTTGACAAGGATTGTAGCCCTCATAGATGAGTTAAATAAAGAAAAGAATGGACTAGATTCTCTTGTACAGAAGTGGAGACAGAGAAATAACGATGTTACAATTATTTGTATATCTGTAGTTCAAATGCCTTACCATCAGGTTGAGAGGATTTTTGATTTATTGAATCAATTAGATAATTTTGAAAATAAAAGAGATTCTTTACAGAGGAAATTGACACTCTGTTTTTCAAGATATCTTGCTAAAAAATTCACCCTATTTCCTTGTGCCTTAGAATCTGTTGATACAGTAAAGGAAAAGGACAAATGGAAAAAGGAAATGGATGAATTATTTGATAACAGAATAACAAACATCATCAGTGAGACTGGCTATTGGTTTTGGGCAAAGACAAATGAAGAGCTGGTAAAGATACAATTGTATTATGCTGATATAAGAAAAGAATTCGATGATTTAGAAGAAAATGCCAATTCTTTAATAAAGATACAAAGAGAAATCGTAAGTTTTGAATGGCCAGATGATGATACTTTCAACAGATGGAAAGATCAGTTTAGTGAACAGATGTCAGGAGAAGATGACGAGGAAGATGTAAGAGTAATAGTTACTCTTATAGTCAGCAATGATGACATAGAAAATCCCCAGGTTAAAGTGATTTTGCATGTAACAGAAGATGATACATCACTTGCAGACCTTATGGGTATGTACTCTGAAGATGAGGAATGATTGCGAGAGCAGATCATAACAACCAAGAAGCATAACAGAAAGGGACCCGCCAAGAAGTGTTGTTGTAATCAACCTTTCTGTTATTCTTGTTTTTTGTTTTTCAACAGAAGGACACCTGTCACCTACTGTAGCCTGAAGCTTGTTGCATCTCACATTATTTAAGTGAGATCCCAAGGCTAAAGATAGGGCCGAATTTGGTTTTCACTAAGTATTGTGCTTAGTTCTTTTTTGGTCCAAACATTTTGGAAAAGAAATTTATAGTATACTTTTTCTGTCAAAATTTCTGAGATATGGATGAATGTAGAAAGAACTGTGCTTCTTCTATGAAGGTTTTTCTGGGTCTTTTGTAAAGGATATACCATTTTCAAAGGAAATGAAAAAAAATTATGAACTGTCCCCATATTTGTTCTTCTCTGAATTTTGTCTCCTTTTTAATACTGAACTACCTTGATGTTGTGTAAGTAAAAGGTTATGCAACTGATTGCAATTTAGTAAGATTGTACATCCATTTGTTATTGCTGTTAATTCAATGGATTAAGTAAAGGCTTTGATGAATGTGATGAGGTTGCTTGGGTGTTAATAAGGATTTTTGAATGATAAATTCTGGTAAGAATTGCTGATGAAAATTCGTTGCAAGGCAACAAATTAGATCTAAGAATTTACTTGACTCTGAATTCCCAATGGATTAGGCACTGATCGAAAGTATTTCAGCCAAAAGAGAAGTATATTATAACTAGCTTTTTTCAAAATACATCATAAAATCAATTTTCATTTATCTTTCCTGTAAGATTTTCAAAGTTGGCCAGCACTTGCCTGCCTAGATTGTTTTAGCTTCATTTAGCCATTGTTGTTGGAAACATCTGCAGAGCTATAGAAGATTTCTTGGCCATATCTGTTCAAGGGATGTGTTTATCAGTTATTTACCTATATGTTTGAAGATTTGGAGATGAGAATCAAAATGAAACTAAGGATAATTCTCATACAATTATTCCATCTTTGAACCATCCCCGGGTGCACCCGCCCTGGTTTTACAGAGCCAAAAGAGTAGAAAACCGTCTAAGGTTTTGTTGAAGTTGGGCCCTAATACTTTGCATATGCAAGTGATAATGAGAATTGGCTATTCTTTAGGTTGTGTATGTACTAATATCTAGGTACTAAGCCTTTTTGTCGCTTAGTAGTTTTAGTACTGTTAACATCAAAATAAAACTCCAACATATACTATGGTTAAAAGTAATTTTTTTAGAATTGATGAGTTTGCAAATAAGAATGATGAGGAAAGAAAGAAGGAAGTTGAAGACTATAAAAAAATCATCTATGTACAAGATGAAGCACCTGATACTTTACCCAAGCACCAAACCAAGTCACGACAATGCTACATAAGCAACACCAAAGAGAAACTAAGAAACATCTTGAAGTTCATGAGTCATAGATAGAGAACACCACATAAAATGATGAGCCGCAACCAAGTGTTGAGAATCATGTTGAAGAACAAAGAACTGGGCCTATTTTAGAAAAATATCTCAGAAGGCATCACTCATAGAGTCATAATATTAGAGATAAGAATGTTGGATTCATGACAAGAAGTAAGCTAAGAGACAATAAATTCTTGATTTATGAGTTTGAGTCTAGAACAATAAAAGATGCACCTAAGAATGATGATTATATCAATCCAATTTATGAAGAGATGGATGAAATTGAGAACAATAATACAGGAACATTGGTACCAAGACCTAAAGACAAAAATTTGATTAGAACAAAGTGGATTTTAAGAAATAAATTGAGTGTGAAAGGAGAAGTTGTGAGGAATAAAGAATGATTTGTATGTAAATATTTTTTTACAAGAAGAAGGAATTGATTATGTTGAAACCTTTGCACCTATTGCAAGATTGGAAAGAGTGAGAACTCTACTTTTATATGCTTCATATAAAAGATTCAATGTATATCAAATGGTTGTCAAGTATGCATTTCTTAATAGAATTCTCGAGCAAGTTGTTTACACTGAACAACCTAAACAATTTGTGGAGAAAAATCAGAGGCACTTGGTATGTAAACTAAACAAGGCTCTATACAGATTGAAGTAAGCACCTAGAGCATGGTATGAAACATTACATTCCTATTTAATCATAATTGGTTTTGTCAGAACTAGTGATAACAATAATCTATATTTGAAGATTGAATCTAAAAATAAGGTATTGATAGCTAAAATATTTGTTGACGATATTATTATTACAATATAGGATTGTCATTGCACCAAAAGATCAACCTGTCAATTCTTGATACAACCACTAGACTTATGGAACACATGAGGTGGTTAAGCCATGTCACAAATCCTAAAGGGAAATGTTGGTGGTTAGTCCAAAAATCCCCCCCTCAACATTACCCAAGGAGATTTGAACCTGTGACAAGCTTTGATACCAGTTGTTACAAGCTAGGATTGTCATTGCACCAAAAGATCAACCTATCAATGCCTAATACAACCACTAGACTTATAGAACACAAGAGGTGGTTAAGCCATGTCACAAATCCTAAAGGGGAATGTTGGAAGTTAGTCCAACAATTATCTATGGAGGAAATGAAATGATGTGTAAGTAATTTATTGATCAATTGAGTAAAAAAATTGAAATTTCTATGTTTGGTGAGATAAATTTCTTTATTGTTTTACAAGTTCATCAAGAAAAAGGAAGAATATATGTTACTCATTCCAAATAGAGTGAGTCAAGACTAGTTGACACCCCAATGGTTATTGGATGTAAATTGTCTAAGGAAGATAAATCAACATAAGTTAATGAGGCATTATACAAGTCTATAATTAGAAAGTTACAATATGTAGTTCGTAGTAGACCTGTTATTGCACATGCAATAGGAATAGTTGTAACATTTTTAGCTAATCCTAAGGAGACACACATGATTGTAGTGAAAAGTATATTTAGGTATTTGAAAGGAACTAAAGATTATGGATTATGGTATATGAAAGAAGGTGATTTTTAACTAATATTATACATTGATGTTGATTGGAAAGGAAATATTGATGACAAAAGAACACTAGTGGTGGAGCTTTATTTTTAGGAGAAATATTGGTAACATGGATAAGCAAGAAGCAAATTTGTATCTCACAATCCATTGTTGAATCTAAGTATGTGGTTGTAATTAATTATTAAAATATTTTATGGAAACAACTATTGGAAGGTATGCAAGAGGAAGTCATAGAGCTTGTTATTATCAAGTATCACTACTTGAGAGATAAAGTTAAAGAAAAATAAGTCATATTGGATTATGTGAAGACTATATAGAAGATTGTAAATATATTCAAAGAGTCATTGCCTAAGGATGTTTCATAAATTCATTTATTATGAATATATCTTATGGAATTGATGTAAAAGTTCACACTTATGGAACTATCCTAGAGTCACAATGATGTTTATAACAAATAATATGAAATAAATACATGTAAGGTACAAGGTATAATTACAATGTTTTATAAGTTTCACTTTGAAGCTTATAGTTATCTTTGACATTTCTTTGAAAGGGGGAGTGATGTAGTGAATACTCAAAAGGGGAGCATGAAACAAACCAAGTCCAAGGAGAACTAAGAAGCAGTATAGGAGAATGGATGGAACATATTGTACACCTTAAGGGGAAGAATAAGTTGATTATGTTGTTGAATAGTAAAGCATATCCAAAGGAGGAGCATAAGAATAGAGTTACAGATCAAGAAAGAGTCCTCAATGAAGTCAAAGTTGAAGATATTTATATTGGTAAGATGGTATTGTTTCCTAATGCACTAGTATTGATACATAAGAGTCTTAGGTTGCATGACTATGCTACTCATTTTGTTCATTCTTCTAGTTAATGTCAAGTTCTAGTGGTTGTTGAGTTGTAGTCATTGCTAAGCTCAAGTATGTGCTAAGTTATTTAGTGTTGGATGAGCATTTATGTATGTGTTGAGATTTCTAGTGTTGGTCAAGTGTTCCTTCATGTGTTGAGTGAACCTGATATTGTTGATACTTGGTTACTTCTTTGAAATTTTCTTTCTATGATTATTTGTTTGTGTGAACCAACTTGTGTATTTAATTTAGTTCGTGACTTTAATGTAAGGATTTTATCATTGGATGAGTGCAAACCATTTTAAGGTCAGACTTCTATTATGTAATGATCCAAAATCTTTTGTAAGCCATTTTGGAAAGAATAAATAGGAGTGTTTAGGTTTATGTTATTATCACTTAGAGAGTTGAGAGAAGATGTTTCTAGGGGAGGGAGTTTAGAGTTGGATTGTGGAATTTAAAAGTAGTATTTTATATTGGTTATAACCTACAAGACCTTACAAATAGGCATGTATGATGTTAACTTGATGAATCAATAAAGTATTTTTTTCTTCTTCTCTCGTTGGTGTTGTTCTATGCTTTGTTTTCTTCTACTATGTTTACTCAGTAAGGTGATTGGGTAGTTAGGCATGTCTTTGGTCCTAGCTAGTCAATAACTCCTTGTGTCAAGTGGTATTAGAGCTTGAGGTTCATCATTGAGAGTATTTGATCATGTAGAACCCTAAGTTGATTTGGTTATAGAGTGGATAATTTTTGGATTTGATTGATAACTTGCATAGGTTTATGATCTTGTAGGAACATGTTTGTCAAGATGGTTCAAGGTAGAGGAAATTTTGACATTGCTATTATGGACTTGTTGAGACAAATTGCATCCAAATTAGATGACATGGAGATAACCCAGAGGAGAGGAACACATCTTGATGATGTGAGTGATGATGAAGCAATGACACAAAACCCTAATCATGAACCTGAAGAAGATCAACATGAGGAAATACTATTGATAGTATTGTCTAGGGCACATTTGAAGCCTTTTGTGGAATTTTTTCCTTATGATGAATAGTTGGAAATGAATGTTGTGTTGGATTGGATCTCTAATATGGAGAATTTTTTTGAGTTTGAAGACACTCTTGATAATAGAAAGGTGAAGATTGATGTCACTAGGTTGAAAGGCCATGCTGCATTATGGTGGGAGCATTTGAAAAATGATGGACAAAGAAGAGGAAAGGAGAAGATTAGAGCTTGGTTGAAAATGGTGAACAAGCTGAAGATGAAGTTTCTTCCTATGGATTACCAAGTTATCTTGTTGAGGAAGATGTAAAATTTAAGACAAAAGAACATGATTGCAAAAAAGTATATTGAGGGATTCTACAAATTGGACATCAGATCTAGACATGTGGATGATGAGGTTGAGAAATTTGCAAGGTACTTGAATGGTTTAAGATCTAGAACTCAATATGAAATAAGTTTTATGAAGTTTGAAATTTTGGAAGAAGAATATCAATATGCCTTGAAAGTTGAAGAGATCTTGACAAAGAATCATGAACAAAGATAGAGAGGTAGAGGTGGTAGATTCTAGAGAGGTATAGGTAGATCATATGGAGAAGGTGGTAGATCTAACAATTATACATAAGATAAGGGCAATTCTGAATGGAAAATTGATGATAAAGGCAAGACTAGGTGGAAAGGTGGTAGTTCCTATCTAGCAGGTACTAGTTCTTATTGAGGAAGAGGCAATTCTTATTCTAGAGGTGGTTTAAATGGTAATTGTTGTAGATGTGGAAAACAAGGGCATAGATCCTTTGAGTGTAGATACTCTAGTGAAAATGAACAAGGTAACATAAATGATGTGATTCAAGAAGATCTTGTGAGTTTACCTTGTGGAGCTAGGGATGGGGAAAACTTGATGGTAAGGAGAACTTTCTGTTATAAGACATTTGATGAGGAACCTATCTAGAGGAGAAGTATTTTCAAGACTACATATAAGATGGTAGGAGAATATTGTAAAGTGATCATTGACAATGGAAGTTTAGTGAATTTGGCATTAGAGGAGCTCATTACAAAGTTACAGTTGCAGATGTTGAGATACCCTTCCTAAATGTTTCATGGGTCAAGGATGAGCATATAAATGTATTGTGAAATTCAAGATTGTAAACTATTTTGATGAAGTTATGTGTTATATTATGCCTATTGATTATTGACATATTCTATTGGGTAGACCTTGGTAGTATGATAGACATGTTGTGCATGATGGTAAAATAAATTAGTATACATTTTGGGTCAATGCAAAAAATAAAATATTGTTTCCTTTGACTGAAGCTCATGATGAGATAAATTGTACTACTATTAGAATTTGCATGATTGATGGAAATCAATTTGAAAAGGAAATAAAAAACAATAAAGTCTATTTTTATATAATCCCTAGATTGTTGAGAATGTAGTAATGATTGAGTGACAATTAAAGGTCAAGTGACAGAAGCCAATAGAGGCTAAGTGACAATAGGTATTGATAGTTTTGGTTGAGTGCCTATAAAAATAGAAAAAATGTTGAATGAGTACAAGGAGATTGTTGTTGAAGATATACTTGATGGTTTACCACTAGTAAGAAGTATTATTCATTATATGGATCTGATTCCTGGAGCTAGTTTATTGAATAAAGCACCATATAGATTGAAACCTATAGAGAATGAAGAACTTAACATATTAGTACAAGAGCTTCTACATAAAAGTTTGATTAGAGAAAGTTTGAGTCCATGTGATGTACCTATTGTATTGGTACTTAAGAAAAATGGGGAATGGAGAATGTTCACAAATTTTAGAGCCATTAACAAGATCACAATAAAATATAGGTTTCCTATGTCAAGGATGGATGACATAATAGATTATTTGAGTGAAGCAAAATATTTTATCAAGATTGATTAGAAGAGTGGTTATCATCAATCAAAATTAGAGAAGGTGATGAATGGAAGACTACTTTCAAGACAAAAGAAGGTTTGTATGAATGGCTGGTAATGCCTTTTGGTTTGAATAATGCACATAGTATTTTCATGAGATTAATGAATGAAGTTCTCAAGAGATTTTTGGGTAAGTTTGTGATTTTTTATTTGGATGATATTCTGATATTTAGTAAGACTAAGGGAGAGAATCTTGAGCATGTTAGGCAAGTACTACAAATATTACAAGAGGACAAGTTGTTGATTAATTTAAAAATGTTCCTTTATGCAAGAAGAGATTGTGTATTTGGGATTTTTGATTTCAGCTGATGGTTTGAGAATGGTTCCTGAGAAGGTTAAATAAATTTTGGAATAGCCTCCACTGGAGAATATTGGTGAGGTAAGATCATTTCATATTTTGACTAGTTTCTACAAAAATTTTATAGAGAATTTTAGTTCTTTTTGTAATATTATGACTAAGACAATGAGAGGAGATAAAAAGGATTTCAAGTGGACACATGGAGCTAACAAGAGTTTTGAGACTTTTAATCAAGAGGTTGTTGAGTTACCTATATTAGCATTGTGTGATTTCAATAAGGTATTTTAAGTTGAATGTGATGCAAGTGGCAATGAAATAGGAGCTATGTTGAGTCAAGAAGGTAAACTTGTTGCTTTCTATAGTGAGAAGTTGAATGATGCTAAAAGGAAATATTATGTGTATAATCAAGATTTTTATGCTATTTTTCAAGCCTTTAAAAATTGGAGACATTATTTGATTCGTAAGGAGTTTTTATCATGCACTGATCATAAAGGTTCATAGTATTTGGGAAGTCAACATAAGTTGAATAAGAGACATATGAAATAGGTTGTAGAGTTTCAAATTTGTGATAAAGCATAATAATGGGGTTACTAATATAGTTGCAAATGCATTGAGCATAAGATATTCTTTATTGACTGAGATGTGTGTTGAATTTTTTGGTTTTGATGAGATGAAAGAGTTATACGATATTGACTCTATTTTTTTGAGGCATGGAGAGAGTGCAGATCACAAAATCTATCAAGTCAATTGAGTGAATATGGTGAGTATTTTATTCAAGAAAGTATGTTGTTCAAAGGAATTTATTTGTGTATACCAAGGAGTTCTATGAGAATTAATTTGATCAAAGAAAAGCATTGTGGAGGTTTGGATAGACATTTTGGAATTGATAAGACATTAATTTTTCTTAAAGAAAAGTGTTATTGGCCATATGTGTATAATGATGTTCAAAAGTTTGTAAGGAGTTATGGGATTTGTCAAGTTGCAAAAGGAGTAAGTAAAAATATTGGATTGTATACAACTATTTGATTCCTAAGGAACCTGGGAGTGACATCATTATTGATTTTTTTAGTGGATTACCTAAGATAACAAAGGGGTATGATTCTATATGTGTTGTTGTGGATAGATTCTCTAAGATGGCAGATTTCATACCATATAAAAAAATATCAGATGTTTTGCATGTTGCTGAGATTTTCTTCAAAGAGATTGTTAGATTTCATGGATTACCATGAAGTATTATTTTTGACAGAGATAGTAAATTTTTTGGTTAGTTCTATAGTTTTTTGTGGAAGACGATGGATAGTGAGGTGAAGTTTAGTTCTACAGTGCATCCATAGACAAATGAATAGATAGAGGTTGTGAATAGAAGTTGGGTAATTTGTTCAAATGTTTAGTTGGAGATAAGCCAAGTAATTGAGATATGGTATTGGAACAAGCTGAGTTTGCATATAACAATTTTGTGAATAGGAGTACAAGGAAGACACCATTTGAGACTATTACTGGGATATAGCTTAGAGGTATATCAGATTTGAGGGATGTTGTTTGTAAATAGAAGAGAAGCACTAGAGGAGAAATAATTTTTAATTTTATGAAGTCTTTTCATGAGGAAGTGAAGTTGAAGTTGGAATAAAGTAATCTTAAGTATAAGGAGAATGCTGATAAGTCTATAAAAAATTATGTTTTTGAAGTTGGTGATGAGTTAATGGTTCATTTGAAGAAAAATAGATTTCATGTTGGAACATAGAGTAAGTTGAACATGAAGAAGTTTGATCCTTATAGAGTTTTGAAGAATTTTGATAGTGGTACTGCTTATAAAGTTGAGCTACCCAATGGCATGGATACATCTCCTATATTAAATGTTTCTAATTTGCATAAGTATCATAAGTCTGATGATGAAATTATTGTACCAGATGATTATCCTAAGAAGTAGATTGAAAAGGTTGAATGTATACTGGATCAAAGAGTTGGTAAGGGCACAAGTGGAAAGGATTACTATGAATATTTGGTAAAGTGGAAGAATAGACTAGTTGAAGATGCTACATAGATTTCTCAATCTGAGTTGGATTTAGATTATGTTGTGACACTTGCATGATTTAGGAGAATCATTTCTTTCAACCCCGGTTGTTTGATGTAGGAGCATCCTAGGTTGCCTTGTTATCCTTCTCATTTTGTTCATTCTACCAATTAATGTCAAGTTCTTGTGGTTGTTGAGTTGTAGTCAAATGTTGTATAGTTCCTATATGTGTCGAGTTGTTCAGTGTTGGTTGAGCATTTTTGTATGTGCTGAGTTGTCCAATGTTGATTGAGCATTCCTTTGTATGTTGAGTGAACCTGATGATATTGATGCTTGTTTCCTTCTTCGACTGAGTCTGTTTGTGATTGATTCCTAGTGTGAGTTGATTTGTATATTTAATTCGGATCATGAATTTAATGTAGAAATATTGTCTTGGGATGAGTGTAGGTCATTTTAATATCGACCTTCTATTATGTAATGATCTAGAATATTTTGTAAGCCATTTTGGCAAGAATAAATAGGGGCATTTAGGTTTAGGTTATTATCACTTAGAGAGTTCAAAGTAGATGTTTCTAGAGAAGTGAGTTTAGAGCTAGATTGTGGAATTTAAAAGATGTATTTTGTATTGGCCATAACCCAGAAGGCCTTACAATTGGGCATGTATGTTGTTAACTTGATAAATTAATAGAGTATTTACTACTTCTTCTCTCGTTGGTCATGTTCTTTGTGTTATTTTCTTCTGTTGCATTTACTCAACAAGGCGATTGGGTAGTTAGGAATGCCTCTAGCCTTAGCTATTCAATGCCTTCTTGCATCAATTATGAAATAATGTGTTTCCATCAATGCCAAAGGAGGAGATTGTTAGAACCAACTGATAATGTTGATAATGTATGCAAAGAGTCATATGAATTGTTACATGCTGTTATTGATATCAAACCTGAATTGGTAAGACATTATGCTAATTTAGTAGAGTGTCATATCATTTGATTGATGAAGAGGATTTGAAGAAAGAATTGATAAGTGTATAAATTTTAATGGGCACCTAATTAGTTAGAATTTGATAGTATATATGATTTGATTAATTTTTGAGATCATGATTAAATAAGATATGGAGTTATGAAGTGAGAAGACAAAGAGATAAAAAGCTGCACTAAGCTAATCAATTTGTTTGATGAATGAAGAAATAATTCATAATTGAGCTACTATAGTTATCATCGGGCATATGGAAAAGAAGTGAAGATTGGACAATATTAACTAAGAAAGAATAGTGGTAAGCGAGCCTAGTATTGTAAGCAAGTGTAGTGTTAACTGTGTTGGAAATATTAAAGAGTATGCTAGGTAATTGAGAGGGGAGAGTTGAATCAGTAACCTTAAAAACTTTATCAAACTCATATCTTAATTGCAATAATATAATAAACATTTAATTCATTAAATCAGATCTAACTGCATGCATGAGAAACTGAAAACATAAACATTCATGGCACATGAACATAATAATTTGGTAACCTAGAAACCTTCCAAATAGAAATTAAAACTGGGGTTGGGATGATACCCACAAAACTTCAATACTGTAGCATAAAGTTGGTCTGTTAAGGCTTACAATGATCACTTCTAATGATCTTCCCTATTAGGAGCAATTAGGATTGCTAGGTCCAGCTTGTTAGAGGTTTTACAAATATATAATGAAGTATGTACTCGGTAAAGAGATTTGACAAAAGACTGTTAAGTCTACCTTGTTAGAGGATTTTGGACTGGTTCACCTATTAGAATGAAATAGTAGATCTCTAACTTACAACTAATTTTTTGATAGAGATTCTTTAAAGTACTAATCACCTTTATATGATAGATATGACTCTACTGCTCCTTTTTTGATATGGCCTTACAATACACTTTGTTGTTGATTCACATTCACATTCTTCTTACATATTCTTCACTCTCACTTTTCATTCATGCATACATACATCTATATGGATATGATACAATACATTACATATATATATCAATCTAATTTATAAAATTACAAAGTTGGCCAATATACAAGTTAACACCAATATTACAAAGTCGTCTGAAATGAAGACACTCAAATTCTAAAGACTGACTTGTTGAAGTTTTGATACACGACATCCACTATCATTACTCAACATCATCATGCATTTAATAGAAGTGGAATCTCGGTCCATACTAATCATCTCAGGGTAGTCTTGAACTTGTTCTGCATTGGTGACTCAGTAGATACTATGTAACTTGGTAGAAACTAAATTTCTTGTTTACCATGACTGTACTCAGAACACTAATCATCACATCACTCGATTAACACTAACTTTTATTCACATGAACTAATGACTTGATAGAAACTATGAAGCTTGGTAACCACTGAACTGCTTGGTAGGAACTGTAAATCTTGGTGGCTATTGAATTACATGGTAAACACTATAGACTATTCAATGAGCTTAGTAGCCATACATAATCTAAATAAGTGTTGTCACCAATAAAAAACTTGACTTAATGTCAACAATCTCCCCCTTTGGCATTAGTGACAAAAACTCTTACCAGCCAAAACTTATACACATTACAATGTGATACTGGCTCAATACTGGTATACTGTTTTTGAGATTTTTCAAAATTTGTCTTTGTATGTATATACAATATACTTTCCTTTCCTTTTCTTTGCATGATTCTCCCCCATAAAATATACATACTAAGTTTCTCTCCCCTTATATACATACTAAGTTTATCTCCCCATATATATATATATATATATATATATATATATATATATATATATATATATATAATGTTTCTCCCCCTTTTTGACAATAATGCCAAAGATTTATTCAAAACTTATTTACATAGAGATACCAATATAAGAAAGAAACTTAGATGTACCTTAAGTATGAGTGCTAAAGTCTTATCCTAATTTTCTTGAAAAACTTTGCATGTATGTAGAGCAATTTGGACTTCTATAGAGAGTTCTATCATGTGATCTGCAATTGAGAACTTGTTGGCATGGATCAATGTTTTTGAGTAAACAATGTGCTTCTGCATTGTGTCCATGATGGGAATGATCATATTCTAAATATCTATTAGTGAATACCGGATCCTTGCTTCTTCTCTCAAAAATTTTGCTTGCATATCTGATCTAATTTTCATATGATGTGCAGAGCTTGAAATAGGGTCAAGTTTCAACTGTTGTGCACTAACCTTCAGATCTTCATCAATCTTTGTTAGTTTTCTCTTTATTTCCTTTGTGAACTTGGTAACATTGCATAATTTTCCAAAAAGTGATGTTACATTTGTGCAAGAGTTTTCAAGATTGGTCAAAATTGAGGAAAACTCTACTTGCTGAATAACAATTTGTTGAGCAATGTGCTCAAGCACTTTGTTATCAAATTTCTTCTTTGCTTTCTCAATCAATTTTTCTTGACCACTAGAGTCCTCATTAAACTTTTGGACTGCCTCTTCTAATTGAAACAAAATGTGTTGAGAAATATCAACTTCAACACCTATCACGTCAATCAAGATATTCTTAGCACTTTCTATGATTTTATATTCTCTGTCTCTTTCCTCTCTCAATTTCTTTTGTGTTGCTTTCTTTTGGAGGAGTTGGCTAGCTATTTGCATTTGATCTACAATGACATTATCAAAATCCCACTTTGGAATCTCAATCTCCTACTCTAGGTCAATATCCTCCTCTATCTCCTTTCCACTCAAAAGTCTTGTACTAGGTTGAGCCTTAGGTTCAACTGCCTTTGTACTTAATACCTTAGAATCTATAATGAAAACAATAGTAGAGATAATAGGAATAGTTGTAAAAACTAATATAGTACCAATAGATGGAATACTGACTGGAATGCTTGCTGAATCCAAAATTGATGTGCTTACAAATGTATCCAAAGCTATAGAAAACAAAACTGCAGGATCCAAAATTGTAGAACTCAAAACTATACTTATTATTGAAGAAGACAAAATTGTAGAACATGCTATACTCACTATTGATGATGCTAACTTAGGAATTGAAGAAGAGGGAGGTTACAACTTAGTATATTAAGTGTTAGATACTTCTATTAGTGATGTGCTAAGTTGTGAGGGAGTGAAGAGTGATTGGACATTTGATGTATTTGTTGTGGTCACAATCAAACTTGCTGAAGTTGACTCTGAACTTGATGTAGCTGCTAATTTTCTTGGAGAAAGAGGAAGTGAGGCAATGACTACTACTATTATCTTCATAAGATCAGTCTCCTCATCATCTTCTTTATCTTCCTCGATAGCTTCTTCCTTTTTATCTTCTTAAACTTCTTCGTTGTCAAACTATATTGTCTCAAAGTATGTTCCTTCTTCCTCATCATCACTATCATCATCCTTGACTTCTACTGAAAAGTCACTTTGTTTATGCAAGTGATAAATATTCTTCCACATATTTGTAGCATTCTTGACTACATGCTCTATATCTTTTAACAAAACTAAACAAGTATGAAATCTAAGAGTCATCTTGTCTTCATTTTTCTTCATAGACTCTTTTATCTCAGCATTGGTAATGCTTGGTAACAATTGCCTCAAGGTTTTCTCATAGATATCTTTTTCTATCTACATGGATGAGTCCCATCTTGGCTTCAATCTCTCTAATAGATCATTAGAGGTCTAGGAGGCTATCTAATCAAGGGAATACTTCCATTTACCCATCTTGGTTATCACCAATTCCTCAATCTGTTTCTTCTTAGCCTCTACCCCGGTCTCATACTTTAATGTTTTGAAGTTGGTTATGCTCGCACCTTCTTCCATTTTTATTAGTTTTTCCTAGAAGGTGAGGGGAGGCTTGCTAAACAAAACTTCACTACTTTTCTTCCTAGATCTCTTGGTAAACACTGGAGTGGATGGCTTGTGTGGCTTGGTGATCACCTTTCCTTTCTTCTTCATTGACTCTTCTTCCTTTTTAGACTCATCTTCATCATCTGCTTCATCATCATCATTTTCTCCTTTACCCTCCATCAACAAAAGAGGTGTGTTGGTTTTGAGTTTTTCTATTCTCCTCTTGCCTTTGTTAACCACACATTGAAGCTTGATTTCAAGCTCTATTCTTTCCTTGGCCTCATCATATGTTCCAAAGTGTGGTGCCTTTGGATCAACACATTTTTTTTATCAAGGCTTCAATTATGTCTTTTGCTTCATCAATTTTCACCTCATAGGGAAGAGGTTTTACCCATACAACTCTTGCTTTAACTACCTGAATGTAGACCTTGTCACTGTCTACCATGAAACAAACATCATCTTTGCAATCTTCAATCGATTTCTTGGGAATCCTAAATCTGTTATTCATTTTCTCATTGAAGACATCAAAGTAATTATCCATTATTCTAACAAAATTCTGACCCATTTCTACAATATACTCATTAATCTAATACAAAACTAACACATTCTTTCTCCATATGACTGTACCTTTAGAAGGAAAAACTTTTGAACATAGAAAAATAGACATGTCAACAATGAACTGAATTTACAAGGATTTTTCTTGGATGTCCTTATACTTTCCATGTTTTTGTTGAATTTTTCCAACAACAAGTCTACAAGATCATATGATAGATTTTTCTTCATGACATCGAATGCCAAGTCTATTGCTTCACACAACACACTATTTAGATGACTAGAACTGTAGATCTTGTGAGCTATCACATGTATGCTGAATTTTAGTTTTCCATATGTTACACTATTAATCTTCATGCCTCTTCCATACCACTTGGTTAGGGTTTTATTCTCTAACTGTAGCCAACCTAGGGTTTTAGTAGTTTTGGCTTTGGACTGCAAAATTTTAAAAATATTCCAAAAGGCTTCCCTAGCTTGAGATGCATACAATATACAAATTATGCTACCAATGCAGTATTTTTAAGTTAATAATAGTATCAATCATATTCAATCTTGGTCTTCACATAATAAATCATCTTCTTAGTGATCAAAACTAGTTTTCAAGCCATAATTGACTATTGTGAAGTCAGCTTAGGATGTATCTAATCCATTTGATCTGGAAACTTTGGGGCAAGTGGGGAATGTGGGTTAAACCCTTTTCTTCCAAGTGCTTATGTTCAAGTTTAAGAACACCATTCACACACAATTCACCTAGGGCATCATCCATCTCTAAGGTTCTAATTTCTTGAATTGCACACTTAAAATGAGTTTGCATATCATTAATAAGTAGTACCTCAGGAGGGATCTGCGATTGTGCTCCATTTGGATCGAGGGTTTTCACAATTGCTGGTACCAGTTTAAAATCTAGTTGTTTCCATTTGACTCCTTGGACCAGTATCTCTATCCCTCTCTTTGCCTTTCTGTTGCTACTTGATGCTACCATGGCTACTCATAAGGTTATGGAAAATTTTAAAAAAATTTATTGCAAATTTTGCTCAAAATTCCTTGATCGCTCTGCAATTTTCTTGATCGCAACAACACTTTAAGATTGTGGTGAAAAATGAATTCAATTTCCTACCTTTTGATAAAAAATTTCCATTAATTCTTGGTACAAAAGTAGCTATGATGACATCATTATGCATGTCAAATTGTCATTCACTATTTGTTCAGATTTCTTGGTGAATACTTCTTAGCTTGGTAACCAAACATGTGTGACTAGTTACTCTCGAACTTGCTCAATAGAGTCCATGACCTAACCTTACTTGGTGATAACTAATATTAATCTTCTATGATCTGCTTGTATCTTGAATACTGATTTGGATCTTTGCTTCCTTTCAATTTTGGAACTGTTTAGATGTGATCATGATAATGTAGTTCCAGTTCTTACTTAAGAACTTAGTTGGAAATGGTGGAGTCACCCACTTCTTGAGTGACATGACCATAATTTCTTGAACTAGCTTCCGTAGTGGATTTAGGAATCCATTTTTGCCTCATTTTCTTTTTGATGTTATTTTCTTTTGCTTTCTTTTCATCTTCAATTCTACCTATATTCATACAATTCTTGGCTAGATGACCAAGTTTTGTACAAGTGAAACATCTTATGGTGGTATCTCTCTTCCTTTTATGATGTTTAATATAGTTCATGCTAATGTGTTTATATTCTCCATAGTAATGACATCTACACCAAGTGTTATAGTCCCAACCAAATATTTCTTTCACAATTTGCTTTGCTAGATTGAATGACTTGGTTCTACATTTTGATGCCTTGTGACTTTGTTTCTTGCATTTGTGACATTTTCCTTCAAATTTTGGTTTCTCCTTACATTCATTATCCCTGTGACCATGCTGATTGAAATTTTAACATTTACCATTGAAATTTTAACATTTACCATTGAATTTTTCTTTTCTATTACTCCAAGATTTGTTTGATGTATGACCTATCTTACCATAGTGATTGCAAGTAGGTCTTTGATTCCTTTGAGCATCTTGTTTGGAGGATTCACCTTTTTCTTTGTATCCAATTCTTTCTTTACCTTTTTGTCTATAGAGATTCTACTCATTTAGTTGATTCAATTGATTCATGTTTGCTTGGGATTTCATCATTCTCTCATTGACTTGCTTTTTAGCGTTTAGGTCATTTTTCAATCTTTCACTAATTTGCTTTTCAGATCTCATCTCACTTCTTATTCTTTCATTGATTTGTCTTTCTAAATTTAGATCATTCCTTAATCTTCAATTGATCTATCTTTGACTCATGATTTCTTCATTTGCATTGGAGATTTGATCTATAAGATCTTCATGTTGAAGGGATTGGTTCTGGATCTCATTGTTTCTTCCATCCATTTCTTCTTTCATCTTGTTCCTTTCCTCCAAGATTTCACATAGCCTTACTGATTGAACTTATTGTTGTTGGTAAAATAAATAGTATTGACAAATGAGTGTCAACACACTTAACCATTTTCACCATACATGTCGAGTACACAATAGATGCTGAGCTAGAATTTCAATAGGTGTCGAGTCACAGTTAGTGCCAAGTAGATTACAGTATAACATATGCCAAGCAAGATAGGAATTTTTCATGTGATGAGTAACATAATCATTTTGATGATGAGCAACTCAGAACAACATATGCCAAGTGATACATGATACAACAGGTGCTAAGCAAACTAGGAAACATAGTAGATGCCTAGCAATCTAGAAATAATATGTGTTGGGCATCAATAATACTTCATGTACTAAGCAACACAAGATCAACATAAGAGTTTGTGCCTGCAAAAACTAAGATTTAAACCATTTTTGGAGCCAACTTAGAGAAATTTTGAAGGAGAAAGAGGATAAGGATGAGTCATTTGTATTCCCTATGAAATCCACATGCAACCGATGAGAAAAATGCAAAATATGAGCGAGAATTTGAGATTTAATTTGGATCATAGATCCATACCTAACCCTAAGTCTTCACATTCTTTATAAGGAAGATGAATGCACCATTGTATGTATCGATGAAAAGTTGCATAAGGGGAGATTATAGTGAAATTTTAGTGAAAAGGATAGCATTTTATATCTAGTTGACCATAGAAGAACAAGAGACATATTCAGAGATCAGATCAAGCAAGGATCAAAAGAGAAAGAGTAGATCAAGTGCTTGAACCTAGCAATTTGAGATTGCATTCAATCAGGTCAAAATTTCTAATACTCTCTCACAATTATATTAGAAGTTGAAATCCTATGGTGATAGGTTAGCTTAACAACTAGATAGAAAAGTCTTTGGAGAAGGACAAGAAAATCCTATGTATTAGGTAGGTTTAACAACCTTTATGTAAATCCTTTAATATGGTGACACTTCATGTAAAGTGTTTGTAAATCCTTTCAATAGGTCAGTATTGACATAGTGTAAAGCCTTTAACAGGGCAGGCCTTTAACAGGGAAAACCATCAAAAGTGGTTGAATTCATTGCTATAGTAATTTTGTGGGTGTCATCCCCACCCCAGTTTTACCCTCTTATTCCTAGAGGGTTTTTGGGTAACCAAAATCTCTTGTGTTATGTGTTGATGCATGTTCTCATTTTATGCTTGTTTACTTGCATGCATGTTAATTTCAGTTATATGTTATTATGAGTTTGAAAGGATAACAATTGGTACTTTTGATTCACTCCCCCCTCTCAGAAGTACTCTTCTTATTTGAATATTCCAACACTTGTTCTCTTTTGAGCTTTCTTATTTCTTCTTGTAGGGAACCATTCTTCTCTAAGAGTTCTTTGATTACATCATTTTCTTCATCTAAATTGCTTGAAGGGAAAAGATCTTCAATATTTTGTTCAATGTACTAGTGATCATTCATCTAATTTGCAAGTTTCATCCTTCTTTTCAGGGATTAGGAAAGTTGCTCATTATCTTTCTTGAGTTGTGCAATGGCCCTTTCTAGATTTAGCTTTTCATTGTCAATTTCTTTATCAAGTCTGAGTATATCCATTTTCCTTGATCTTTGCTCAAGCTGTCAAGCTTTATCCTAAGAACCACAAAGCTTTGATACTAATTGTTGGAAATATTCAAGACTATGCTAGGTTACTGAGAGGGGAGGGGTGAATTAGTAACCTTAAAAACTTTATCAAATTTAGATCTTAATTGCAATAATCCAATAATCATTTAATTCATTAAGTTAGATCTAACTGCATGCATGAGAAATTGAAAACATAAACATTCATGGCACATGAACACAATAATTTGGTGACCCAGAAACCTTCCAAACATAAAGTAAAACTAGGGTGGGGATGATACCAAAAAAACTTCAATACTGCAACATAAAGTTGGCTTGTTAAGGCTTACAATGATCACTTCTGATAATCTACCCTATTAGGAGCAATTAGGACTACTAGGTCCACCTTGTTAGAGGTTTTACAAGCATACAATGAAGTATGTACCCAGTAAAGAGATTTGACAAAAGACTGTTAAGTTTACCTTGTTAGAGAATTTTGGATTGGTTCACCTGTTAGAATGGAATAGTAGATCTCTGATATACAACTGATTTGCTGATAGAGATTCTTTGAAGTACTGATCACCTTTATGTGATAGATATGACTCTGTTGATCCTTTGTTGATATGGCCTTACAATACACTTTTCTTTTGATTCACATTTCCATGTTTCTTACATATTCTTCACTCTCACTTTTCATTCATGCATACATACATCTATATGGATATGATGCAATATATATATATATATATATATACAAAATATATATATAATATATATATACATCTATATGGATATGATACAATATATATATATATATATATATATATATATATATATCAATCTAATTTATAAAATTACAAAGTTAGCCAATATAGAAGTTAACATCAATATTACAAAGTTAGCTCAAATGAAGACACTCAGGTTCTGAAGACTGACTTGGTGAAGTTCTGATATACAACATCCACTGTCATTACTTGGCATCGTCATGCATTCAGTAGAATTAGAAGCTCGATCCATACTAATCATCTCAAAGTAGTCTTGAACTCGTTCTGCATAGGTGACTTGGTAGATATTTTGTAACTTGGTAGAAACTGAATTACTCATTTACCATGATTGTACTCGGTAAACACTAATCATCACATCATTCAGTTAACAATAACTTGGCTTCACATGAATTAATGGCGCAGTAGAAACTACGAAGCTTGGTAACCACTGAACTACTTGGTATGAACTATAAAGCTTGGTGGCTACTAAATTACATGGCAAACACTGTAAACTATTCAATGATCTTGGTAGCCATACAAAATTTGAATAAGTGTTGTCACTAATAACAAACTTGACTTAATGTCAACAAATTGAGTTAAGAAAAGGAGAAATTTTTGGAGAAGATTTAATTAAAGGCCAATATTTTAAAATATATATATATTGTTGAAGAATTTTTGAAGATAAGGATGAAGTTAGTTTTGAAATCTATTGATAGAAAACTTCAAAGAATACTTGATGAACACGATTTAATGATTTGAATTGAAGAACAAGGTTTGAGAGGAAGGCGTGATACCTAAGCGTCTAGATTCAATGAATTTGAGATGGATGAAGATTAGATGATTATGATTAGGATTCAAAATGAAGGATAATATGGTGAAGTGGAAATAAGTTGTCAATTTAAGGGGTAAACAAGATGATCATTATTGCTTATCAAGTTTTTGATTAAGTCAATTGTGAACAAGGAGAAAGAAGGGTCATCGAGTAGTGCTACATTGTGAAGATCGAGCAAGTGAAGTGCTAAGTTGATGTGTACGAAAATGGATCAGCTAGAAGGAAGGAAGAGGAAGGTTAGAAGATAAAGGATGAGCAAAAAAGGGATATGAACAAGAAAAGTTGGTTGCAAATCTTAAAGATCATTTACTATTACTTTTAAATTAATGTAGTAAAAAATCTCTTAATTGAGTAGAATTAATAGTCTTATTTGTAAATCCTATATGGTAGTATTTAGTTGAATTTTTGTTTTTATGGTAGCATTTAGTTGAATGTTTGTAAGTCATTTAGAGTAGTTTAATCTAAATAATAAGTGATAAGATCTAGATCATCTTTGATGTAAATGTTAGAAATTTTTCTAAGAGGATGTATGAGAATGATATAGAGTTGTCATTTATGGAAACATATATCTACTATGAATAAGGAAAAATATTTTGTGATGTTTTGGATACTTGGACTTAGAAATTTTTCTAAGTATAATTCTAAAAAATTGTAAATAGTCAATATTTTTGCTTTAGTGCAGTTTACTGGAAGCACTTGAGAGTATGTGTGGTTGAGAGAAGGTAGTATAGGATGTATATAACACATGGTTAGTATCTCCCAAGAAGATTCTTTGTACTAATAGAGATATGGGCATTTTACCAAGTATAGGTCATGACAAAAAGAATATGGTAGATGACAGAGTAAAGAAATTTTGGTTAAGGGATTGTTTTGGTTTACAAAAACAATGACTTAACAAGATAGGGATAGCATCATATATGTTAAGCCTCACTCAAAAAAAATCATTTCAAGTTTTGGGGAACATGCAAGGTATTGAAGGCCGATTGGTTAAGCAGTTTGGTATAAAGGATGATAGTTTTGATGTAATGAAAGTGTGGCATTGTAATGTAATGTTATAATGTTTTTATGTGCACTTTTTGTGATAGGTATTGATGTAAAATTGATGATAATATAGAATAGTATAGATGCATGGGCATTTTTGTGAAAAGAGCCATAAAGGGAAAATTAAATATTGAAGATATCAAAATTTTCAAAAAGGTTTTTGTATCTATACCTTTTGTATACATATTGTAGTATTGTATATGCATGTTTGGGTAGTAGGCTCAGCTTGCAACTTTTTTATTATAATAACAACTTCAAATAGGGTTGAGGCTTCTAACAAGGCTTAGACCTCTAACAAGGATAGTTACAATATATGAATATAAGAGACTCCTAATAGGGTCAATATCCTTCACAAGATACTTTTGATAAGTGGGTCATTTTGTGGGTACTGTCCCCACCAGAGTTTTCCCCTGCCAGGGTTTTCCTAGTAAAAAATTAATGGTTACGAGTTTCAATGTGTTATGGTTATGTTTACTTTTCATTTTGATTGTATATGTGATTCTAAAGATTTTTTTTGATAAGAAAAATAGGTTTTACAGGGATCTTGAAACCCAAGAGTTAAAACATATCATAAGGCTGATAATAAGTAGTTAAAGCCCAACTAGTAAAAGAAGGTCAACCAAAGGGCCGATTTAACAAATAGACAAAAATCCAAAGGCTGATAATAAGTAGATAAAGCCCAACCAAAGCATGAAGGCCAACCTAAAGGCCAATACAACAGACTAACAAACCAACTAGACAAAAAACTATAGCAATCTAATAGTCCAAAAGATAGGAAAAGAAAAACCAAAGTTATTCCTCTATCTTTCTCTCCAGCTCCTACATCAGTTCCACTACTTCATAGGCTTTGTTAATCTCCCTAGCCTTTAGTTCCTACTTCTTCTAACTATCCTACTCCATGCTACTGAAGGTAATGTTAGTCATCACTTCCTCTTACATCCTGGCTCTTTCTCTGTTCTTTTCCTCATTTTTATCTAGAAGACCCCTTGTTTTTAGCATTCTAGTAAGGGATGAGATATTATCATTGATAGAAGTTAGCATACTAATCATTTGATTTTCCAGATTATGGTTGTAATTTTCCAAATTCTAGATTCTCTTCTTAGCCAAACTAAGTCAATCCCCTTGATCATTGAAATTACCACAATCTAGCATCTTCCTTTTGTGTTCCAGTTGGCCTATTTTTTCTCTGAACTCCTCCAACTCATGGTAAAGCCATTTGATCAACTTGAAATTGTCAATCATGTTGTTCCTAGCATTATTAAGAAAATTCTTGCTAGTCTCCTTTGCATTATCTGTTATGGCCGCCGTTGCTAGATCAACGAGATCCTCCAACTAGAGTTGCCCCTATTTTTCTTCTAAAATTTGTGGGTTCATTGCCTCTCTTACTATACCCATTTTGAAAGTTCTTACATTAAATTTTATCCAAGTAATGCACCTATCCTTAATAGCCACCTCTCTCCCCTCACCATTTTTCTTCTCCTTTTCTTGTTCCTGAGGATGAATAGGGGAAAGAGGAATGGTAGAGAGCTCCAACCCAGAATCCACAATCCCCTCTACATCCTTCTCTTTTGACCTCCTCTATTTTTTAGCCACTAGCTCTATTGACTTAGTTTCCACCTCCTCTTCAACCTCTTCATCAGTTTTCATATCATCCCCTTCCTCATTATACTCTTCATCTACCTGGCCTAATGATTTAGACTCATCTCCTCTATGGCTCTTCCTGCTCAGGGTTTTTATTAATGAAGGAAACTTCTTGTTTGAATCCTTGGCCTTCTTCATAGGTATAATGTTCTCTTCAACCTCCAATCTAATACTTTGGGCATCCTCTGAATAAGATAACAAACTAGAACTTCTCGTATCCATAGAAGCATCCTTGCCTTGTAGGAGGGTTTTTCTTATGGTGTGAGCCTTGAAGTGCTCATAAATTAGAAGCAATAACCCCTTGTGTAGGGTTGGAATTTTTGAGGGTTTCTTCTTATGCCCATAAATACTCTTACACATTGAAGTATATAAATAGAAAAGGAACAAAATCTTAACACCATAGAAAAAGTGATTGAGTAAAAAAAAGTGACATTTTCTTACTCTATCAAATCTAGTGTCCAAAGAAATATACTCTATAATGACCCATAAAACATACCTCCATAGCTTCTTGATAGAATCAATTTCATAGTAAGTTTCACACTTTACCAATTCATTTCTCTCCTCCGTATTATTTGCAAATTCCTTAACAACTTTTGGTGACATCTTCTTATCCCTATAAAACTTCAACCCCTCTACCCAAATTTTAGTTACCAAAGAAATGATTTCCTTGGTGACCTAAAGTGAGACCCTATCCACTTTAATCCTTCCGTCCTTCCATGAATCCACCATACTATTAGTGATCGTAGGGTCTAAGACATGAAGTTTAGTAATGTAGTTGGCTATACCACCCTTCTCTAGCTTTTTCCAGACTTTTGTTCTTTGCTTCCATTTTTTTGCTTCACCAACAGGTTCCTTCCTAATTCTTTCCCCTACCATTTCTAAATTTTCAACGTGCACTATTCTCATAAATCCCAACTTTTGATAACCCTTCTCCAACCTCTGAAAATTGTAATGGCCACCTCTTTGATTATCGCCAATATGTCTTTCTTTATCACCAAAATGGTAAAGAAAGAGAAAGAATTCAACCTAAGAAATGTGTCAAAGTGATACTGATAACCTCATCTAAATTTTTTTTCTATAAATGTCATTATTATAATTACTTAAACTCCAAATCTCATTAAATATTATTATAACGGTTAGATATCCATTGTACCTCCCTAGATTTTGTCCAGCTCAATTAGGCTTTTCACCTCTTCTGGGATATTTTTTCCAAAATTCCAAATCATCCCCTTTTCTTGCTTGATTGCTTCATTGGAAAACCAATCTACCACATAATTTACCTCCATGTATTCATGGGTGACATGGACACTTTCAAAATTATCAAGAAGGGAGCGGGTCTTTTCAATTATATTAGCTATTGACCATGATGGTTGAGTGACCCCTTTAATACACCTTATGATGTAATATGAATCCCCCTCCAACCATAATTTTTTTTAACTCCCATGTCCAAAGCTAATTTCACCATGTGGCATGCAGTACTGGCTTCTACATAATGGTTTGTCTGATATCCCAAAGGATGGGAAAAAGCCACCTCCCCTCCACCATACCGATTTCTAATGATACCTCCACAACTCGAAGGTCCAAGATTTCTAATGGATTCTAAAGATTGTTAATAATATCCATAGTTGGTAAAAAATTTGAGGAAAATTGTTTCAACCCCCCCAACCCCCCCCCCCCCGCCCCCCCCCCCCCCCTCAACGTTCCTAATTTCTAAAAATTGGTATTGGAACATTGTTACTCAGAGGAGGCCTAAAAATTTGAGTAAGATCTCTATGGATATAGATCAATTATAGAAGAATTTGGAGGAAGCTCTTTAGGAACTTGATGTAGTTACAGAGGAGAGAAACAAATGAATATAACACTAAGAGATGCATGAGATTTCATTCAAAAATTGAAAGAGCATATTAAATCAACTAAATCCACAAAGAAATAGTCACATGATCATATCAAGGATAGTGATGTGGTTTCTAAGCTTTAAAAGGATAATTAAGTTATGAAGCATAGACTTGAGACCTCCAATCTCAAGATGAGTATGATGGAAGATGAAAAGAAAATATATCAAATTTGAGATCTAAAATCTCAACTTACCAAGGTAACACCTAAGCTTGAGAGTATAAAGTTATAATATACAGAAATTGAGAACTAAAACACTATTTTTAAAGGTAAAATTAGACAAACAAAGAAACACCTTGATAAGTTATATTCTAGCACTCAAAATTTTGATGAGAAAATGATGGCACAAAGACTAATTTATGACAATAAAGGGATTGGAAATGTTGAAGGAGAATCATCTAAAGGATCTAAAGTTTGTGAAGAACAAGATTTTTTGAACCATTAACCTAATCAACCTAATCAGATAGAAGATTTGAACAAAGAAGTACCTAAACCACATGAACAACATGAATAAGTAAAGGAAAAATTCAATATAATATTACTTTCATGTAATCATCTTAGAAACATGAAGAAGAACTACATGGGCAAGTATACTAAACCCTTCTCTAGTTATTTTTATAATTTCTTTGATGATGAACATAAATCTAATGAATGTTAGAAACCTAGATATAATAATAATAATAATGGAATATATTAAAGTACTAACTCTAAAACTAGTAGACCATTGGGAGAAATAAATTTCATAATAAATGGGTTTACATGTTACAAGTGCAAATTTTTTGGACATATTTCTAGAAATTGCATATTGTAGACTAATCAATTTGGACCTAGATATGGAAATAATGTTATAACTTGTCAGATTTGCAATAATTTGGAACATACAAAAAGGTTTTGTAGCATTAACAATATAATATCAAAAAATATGAACTTTAGAAGGAATGTAAACAACAATGTAAGAAGGAACAAAAACACCGATGAAAGGAAGAAAGAAAGAGTCAAAGAACAAGCAATAAACTTCAATGAATCATTTGTTAAAGAAAACACACCTACAAGCACTCAAATATGGGTATATAAGAAAAATGATGCATCTAATAAAAGTTTGAAACTAGTAAGAGTATTTTAGAAACCCTTACCAACTTAAGCAATCAATTCATTAGAAAAACAAGGGATAATGCAACTAGAAATTCATCATACCTTGCAATGGTAACAAGAAGTTTTGTACACTTAGGAAAATATTGAAAATTATGTTAGAAGCCATAGTTACCAATACATAAGGATTTGTGGCCATATGTGAGAGAGTGCATAAGGATCTAAGGTCATATGTGAGCATGAAGAAGGAATTTAGTCTACTAGACATAGAATCAAATTTTTAAGTTTTCTGTGCTAGCACTACAAATCACATTTGTGGTATATAAAAGGACATAAACCAATGTAAATTAACCATCATTTGGGTGTTTTGAGTCTAGAGAAACTTGTCGAGGATATTAAAGAATGAATTGAAGGTGAACTAAATCATTTGGAAAACAAATTCTAGCAAGGTTACACAAAAGCCTTAATTCTATGATTTTAAGGTATTTATCTACATCATTAAGGCTAAATTGTGGAGTCATTTGAAATTTTTAAAATGGATCTCTCTTTTCTACACAATATAATGGAGAAACAAAGGTATAAGTTCAAGAGAAGTTCAATTGCAAATTTGAAAGATGTTGCGGCATTTTCACAAATTTTGGAAGGAGTGGTAATTATAGAAGATGTGCAATCTTACATCCATTGAACATTTGAAACCTTAGAGAAAATTACATTTTGAAGGGATTTCACAAGGTTTCTGAAAAAAATAAGCTATAAGGATGAATTCAACCATTTAGGACAATTAAAAAGTGTGCACTTTCTATTTCACCATAAAGTTGACAATGAAGAGTAGGCTAGAGTTATCCTAAGCAAAATCCATGATAACAAACTTTGGTTAGAAGTTCAAGTTATTTAAATAACAAGTGTCCTAATTCATGAGGTGATAGATTCATGCAACAAGGAAAGAATACATATAAATAAGAAGAATGTTAAGAAATTTCTATTGGATAACACTAAGATGAAGTGGAATGGTAGAGGCATGTTGTTGAGTTTAATTCAGCAAGATGATATCAGATTTATTAGAAAAATATTAACTTACAAAATGAGTTCCTACTTTAGAGGAGATGAAGTCTCTAAAAGTTTCATAAATGCATCTTATAAGATGAGTATTGATAAAATAGAAAATAACCTTTGTGAGATTTTGAACCAACAACTTTTTGACAACTTGGAAAGGATCAAGAAGAATAAGTATGCAACCTTTAGATTTGGGTCATTGATAACATACCTATTCTTTCATATCATGAAGAGATTTTCAAATATGCCACAGTCAAAATGGAAATTACATAAGTTCCCAATGGAATTGGTAATATATTAATATAGGAAAACTTTTGAAGACTACATGACTAGTAATATAAACAATTTGACAAGAACATTTCAATCTGAGATGAAGAAAATAATAAGGATACCTAGAAAAATTCTAGAGAAGTATAAGGATAAAATATGCTTTATGATGGAACTGGAAAAACATGTATGGATGAAGTTGAACCAAGAGTGATGTTTGTAGATCCTTTGGGTTAGGAATGTTAGCATGAATGCTAATGATACTACATTGGGGGGGTATCCTACACATTGAAGAATATTGATATGTTGCATTCATGATTGTGTTCATCATTGATATCAACATAGAAGTAATTTTGTTAAGACTAGAAGAATAGCAGCCAGTAATCTTAGTATGTGCAAGAGTTGAGGAAGTTTCAGATGATGCATAGTGGAGGATGTGTTCTTGAGTTTTCATTGAAGATGTGGTTTAAAGGACTAAGTCTAATTCAATGTTGTATGAAAGTTACACCTGTTTTACTAGAAGTCATGTAGAAATAGAGCATTGGATAATAGACTTCTAATGATCTATCATTATCTTTCATCTAATCTATAATGAAGGTGATGTGCAAATAATATTAATAGAGGATGATCATGTGATGATGCAAGAGTGTGCACAAGACATGGTTTCAAATATGTAAGGTTTGGTATAGACCATGAGCCAAAAATATTGTTTTAATTGTGAATTAATTAATTATCTTATTTTAATTAATTGGAAAAGCCTTAAGGCCGACTCAAAGAATTATTATGAAGATATGGTATAAAGGAAATATGTGTTCCATGTTTGTAAATGGAGTTGAATTTAGAGGATCAAGTGGAATGTGAAGCATTAGTGCACAGTGCAAAAAGGAGTAGTATGTTTGCTGAATGTGTGTAAGCAATCCTAGGGATCATTGGATGCATAGTATGAGATCTGGTCACAAGATCTGAAGGAGTAGAAATCTAGTTGATATGACAGAGATAGATGAAGGAAGTACATTTTAGTTCTATTATTCTATAAGGAATAATACAAAGATCATTTGGACAGTGGGTTCTTTGATCTTAAAGATTTTTGGGTAGTGGGTCTAATTGTCTTCCATAACTTCTAACATGGTTGGCATAACTCCTAATAGGTTTGGAATCTCCTAAAATGGATTCAAAGTCTCCTAATAGGAACTCATATGTACTAAATGTTGTAACTGACTCCTAACATGGTCAATCCTCTAACACAATATTTATATTAGTACATCATCTTGTGGGTACCATCCCAACCAAGGTTTTCCCTCTAATCAAGGGTTTCCCTAGTTAAGATATCTGGAGTTAATTGTATATGAGTATTTTGTTTTGCTTTTAGTTTATATTACTCACATGGTTAATTTTTTTTAAGAGTATTATTTTTGATGATAGTTGGATAATTGATTCACCCACCCCCTCTCAGTTATATCAGTGGACTATATATTTTAATAATTAGTATCAGAGCCTCAAGTCCTTGAAGATAAGGCTTAACATGTTTGGGAGATCAAAGGAAAATATTTTTAGGAAAGATAGTCTAAAATTTGATGGGGCCAACTATGATAGTTGGAAGGAAAAGATGAAGACTTGTCTATTGTGCATGGGTCCAGGTTAATGGCTTTTGATGAAAACTAGGGAAATTGTTGAAGAATCAAAGCTAGTTGAGTGTAGTAATGGAGAAAGAGATTTTTTCATGTGTAACATGAGAGCCAGAGAAGCCCTACAATCAGCTCTTCTAGAAAATGAATACAATCAGGTAAAGAAATTTCAAACTTCTCATGAAATTTGGAAAGCATTAGAAGTTACTTTTGAAGGTGATGACCATGCAAAAAGAATGAAACTACAAAGTTTGATTTTCACATTTCAAGATGCTAAGATGATAGAAGATGAATCCATCATAAATTATGTAGGAATAATATTAGAAATTTTTCCAAGTATTCAATCTCTTGGTGGAACTAACCATGGTGATGAGGTTATATGGAAGATCTTGAAAGTTTATCACCACCATTCAAGAAAACAACTTAGATTATTCAATTAGTAATTCCCTACACCAAATATTTCAAAAGGAAACCTTACTTGGAAGATTAGAATCTATAGGAGAAGAAATGAGATAGTCTAGAGAATTAGCCAGAGTTAAGATAGCTTTCAATGCTATGCACATTTGACCTGATCTGTCAAGAAGTACAAGCACAAAAGGAGATTTTTCCAGTAATAGCAGATCTAAAGAAGACAAGAAGATTGAAGAAGGAATATCCCTTCTAGTAAGAAGAGAGAAAGATTGTAAAATATATCTTTAAGTGTTGGACTTGTGATGAACATCGTCATTATGCATCTAAATGTCCTAAAAGAGAGAAAAAAATTAGAGGAAAATTTAAGCCTAGAAGAGATAAGGATAGAAATTTGTTAGTTTGTGGTGAATTATTAGGAAAGTACTATACATACATCATAAATTCTTTGGGCCATGGCTGATGTTTTGGTTGACATATGGCTAACATGTTGTAACCCTAAAGCATCATAAAACTACTTGTATAAAAGGGCTTAGGGTTAGGTATTTTTCATTAAGTTGTGATGTAAAATTGGTTCTTGTGGCGGTATTGAGCTATAAGAGATTAAAAATTGTAATCAGGTTGTCATCACTAGATTATAATAATATTAGACTTGTTGTCTGGTGGACATAGCCTAGGGATTGGGTGAACCACGTTAAATCTTGGTGCCTTGTGTTCTTTTTTGTGTGATCTATTATTTTTTGTTATTGGTTATATTTGCATGTAATTGTTATTTTTTTGTCTATGGTTTAATCCTAACAAGTAGTATTAGAGAAAGGTTGTTTTTTCAGTTATCCTCTACAAGAAAATCTCACAGTTGAGTGGGAGTCTCACAGTTGACTAGGAGCAATGGAAGATGAGGGTAAGCTGAGGGTTGACAAGTATAATGGGAAAAACTTCCAATTATGGAAGATGCAAACGGAAGACTATCTTTATCAGAAGGATTTATGGAAGCCATTGAGAGGTAAAGCCAAGAATTAGGGATCTATGTCAGATGATGAATGGGACCTTTTGGATAGAAAGGCACTTGGAAGCATTCAATTATGCCTGGCACCATTGGTGGCATTTAATATTACAAAAGTGAAGACAACATAAGAATTGATGCAAACCCTAGCAAAGCTGTATGAAAAGCCCTCCGCTTCAAACAAGGTATTTCTCATGAAGCATTTATTTAATATGAAAATAGAAAAAGTTGGATCTGTTACAGATCATTTAAATGAGTTTAATACTATTACTAGTCAGTTATCTTCTGTGGGTGTCAATTTTGATGAAGAAATAAGAGCTTTCTTGATTTTGTGTTCTTTGCCTGAAAGTTGGAATGGCTTGCTAATGACTATGAGTAATTCTATTCCTAGATCTAGTACCCTAAAATATGATGATGTGAGTGGTGTTGTTTTGAGTGAGGAAACTTGTAGGAAAACCTCAGGTGGATCTCCATCAGGAAGTGCTTTGAATGCACAAAGCAGGGGCCGAATGATTGAGAGAGGAAGTAACTCTAGAAATCATGGGAAATCAAGAGGAAAGTCAAAGGGGATGAGGTATTAATTGAGAGGACTAAATGACTACTGGTACTATGGAAAACTAGGGCACAAAAAGAAAGATTATTGGAATCAAAAGAAAAATGGAGATAAACCAGATGGAGGCAAGGAGGAAAATGTGGTAAGTGACAAATTCGAAGAGGATGCTTTGCTTCTATCTTTAGAAAGTGTTGATGATTCATGGGTTTTAGATTCTGGTGCTTCATTTCATGCTACACCTCATAGAGGTTATTTCATTGATTATGTCCAAGGGGATTTTGGACTTGTTTATTTGGGGGATAATGAACCCTATTAGATTTTTGGAAAGGGAAAAGTTAAGATTAAGTTGCAAAATGGGAATCATTGACTACTACATGAGGTAAGACATGTTCCAAGGTTGAGGAGAAATTTAATTTCAGCAGGGCAACTCAGTGATGAGGGTTGTGTAGTTACTTTTAATGATAAAAATTGGAAGGTTTCAAAAGGTTCCCTTGTAGTAGAAAAAGGTGTGAAAGTAGGCACCTTATATCTTTGTACAAGTCATATTGTTTTAGAGAAAAATGTATATTCAGGAACAATTGTTGTAGTTGAGCAAGGAGAACAAATAGCTGCTGTAAATTCTAATACAACATTGTGGCACAATAGTCTTGGGTACATGACTAAGAAAGGTATGAAAGTACTTCATTCAAAGAAAGTTTTACCAGGTCTAAAATGTGTTAATATGGATTTCTGTGAAAGTTGCGTGTATGGAAAACAAAAGAGAGTGAGTTTTTTGAAGACTGGGAAGGAAAACAAAAAGGAGAAATTAGAGCTTCTGCATACCAATGTATGGGACTGGCTCAGGTATCTTCCCTTTGAGGGTCTCATTATTATGTTACATTTATTGATGATGCAACAAGAAAGGTATGGGTTTATTTCCTCAAAAAGAAATATGATGTATTTAAAACTTTTAAGAAATGGAAATGCTTGGTTGGAAATGAGACTAGTAAGATATTAAAATTTCTTAGATCTAATAATGGTGGTGAGTATTGTAGTCATGAATTTGAATATTATGACTCCACTAATGGTATTCATAGATAGAAAACTGTTCCAAGGACTACATAGGAAAATGTAGTGGTTGAACGTATGAACAAGACTATAATGGAGTGCACAAGGAGCATGAGGTTGCATGTTGGGTTGACCTTACACATGTGGGAAGAGGCTATTAATACTACTATATATTTTATTAATAGAGGTCCCTCTACTCCTTTGTGCTGTGGTATTCTAGAGGAAGCATGGACTGGTAAGAAGGTGAGTTATTCTTTTCTCAAAACCTTCGGTTGTGAAGCATTTTCTCACATAGATTCTGAAAATAGAACTAAGATAGAAGCTAAGTCAAAGAAATGTGTATTTGTTGGATATGAAGTTAATAAATTTGGTTATAGGCTTTGGGATTTTGAAAATTAAAAAATTGTAAGAAGTAGGGATGTCATATTCAATGAGAATGTGGTGTACAAATATCTATTGCAGCAACATGAGAAGAAAGAATATGATTATGTCGTGTTGGATGATACTCCACAAGATGATGTTCTAGCCATTCTTCATGATGTGCAACAATTGCAACAAAAAATACCACACACACCAATGAAGTTAGATGGTTGACAAGGCAAATTAGACCTCCACAAATATTTTCACCCTCTTTGTATTCTATTTTAGTTATTGATGCTGGTGAACCTAAATGTTATGATGAAGCTATGCAGGTGGATACTAAGATTTAGTGGGAGTCTACAATGAAAGACGAAATGGACTCTTTGCTGAAGAATAAGACATGTGATTTATGCAAGTTGCTTGCTAGTAAAAGAGCTTTATAGAATAAGTGGGTTTATAGGTTGAAATAAGAGGAAGGAGGTAAGAAAAGATTTAAAGACAGGTTAGTTGTAAAAAGATTTGCATAGAAAAAGGGCATTGATTTTGATGAGATATTTTCTCCTGTTGTTAAGATGACTTCTATCCATACTATTTTAAGTCTTGTGGCTACTAAAGATTTGCATTTAGAGTAGCTTGGTGTTAAAACAACCTTCCTTCATGGTGATTTGGATGAAGAGATATATATGGCTCAGCCATTGGAATTTGCGGTCAAAGGTAAGGAGAACTTAGTGTGAAAATTGAAGAAAAGTTTATATGGCTTGAAGCAAGCACCTCGGCAATGGTATCTAAAATTTGATAGTTTTATGCATGAGCATGGTTATAGTAGGTGTCATTAAGATAATTGTGTCTACTTTAAGAGGTTGGATGATGATAGCTACATTATTTTATGTTTATATGTTGATGATATGCTTGTAGCTGGGTCTAACATAGATCACATTAATGGGCTAAAATGCCAATTACCACATGCATTTTCTATGGACTTGGGGGAAGCAAAAAAAATCCTTGGTATGAAGATTTGTAGAGATAGGAAGAATAGAACATTGATGCTATCTCAGGCTGATTATGTTGAGAAGGTGTTGCAACATTTCTCTATGGAGAATGCTAAAGCTATCATCACACCTTTACCTAGTCATTTGAAGTTGACTAAGGAGATGTGTCCTAAGACACAAAAAGAGGAGGATAAGATGTCTAAGGTACCCTATGCTTTAGTTGTAGGAATTTTGATGTATGCTATGGTATTTACTAGGCCAGATATTGCACATGTAGTGGGAGTTGTTAGCAAGTATATGAGTCATCCAAGAATTGAGCATTAGTATGCACTCAAATGGATTCTCAGATATTTGAAAGGAACATCCAATAAGTGTTTACACTTTGGGGGATGTACTACTAATTTAAAGGGCTATGTTGACTCAAATTTGGTAGGGGATATTGATACTAGGTAGATTACTACAGGTCATGTCTTTACTGTTGGTGGGGCAACTGTGAGTTGGGTTTCTAGGTTATAGAAGATTAATGCTCTATCCACTATAGAGGTAGAGTATGTTGCTACTATAGAGGCAACCAAGGAGATGATATGGCTTTAGTTCTTCTTCAAAGAATTGGACATCCTCAAAAGGATAATTACTTGTTCACAGATAGTTAGAGTGCCATTCATCTTGCAAAGAATTTAGCTCTACATTCAAAGACCAAACATATATAGTTGTGGTACCATTTCATTTGGTCAGTTTTGGAGGATGGACAGTTAAAGCTAGATAAGATACATACACATGACAATCCAGCATATATGTTGACAAAGGTAGTAACAAGAAAGAAGTTGAACTCCTCTTCAACTTCAATTGGTTTTCTAGATTGACCATGAATAAAAGAACAACAAAGTCCAAGGTGGTTTGATCTATTGGGAGCCTCATGGAGTAGTGACATAGCTACAAGATCAATCTCCAAGTGGGAGATTGTTAGTTTGTGGTGACTGATTAGGAAAATACTATACATATGTATAATTCTAAAGCTGACATATGGACGACATATGGCTGACATGTTGTAACCCTAAAGTAGCATAAAACTACTTGTATAAAAGGGCTTAGGGTTAGGTATTTTTCATTAATTTGTGATGCAAAATTGGTTCTTGTGGTGATATTGAGTTGTAAGGGATTACAAATTGTAATCAAGTTGTAATCACTGGATTATAATAATATCATACTTTTTGTTTGGTGGATGTAGCCCAAGGATTGGGTGAACCATGTTAAATCTTGGTGCCTTGTGTTCTTTTTTGTGTGATCTATTATTTTCTATTATTGGTTATATTTACATGTAATTGTTATTTTCTTTTCGTGGTATAATCCTAACAAAATTATTTAATTGCTAATGAGCATGAAGAAATTGATGAAAAGGATCATAATGAAAGTGATGATGAATTAGGATTTATGGTTATTAAGGAACATAACCTTGATAGAGAAATTAAAGAGAGAGCTCTAGTTACCCAAGTTGAGAAGAAATCAGATTGGATAATTGATAGTGGATGTTCACATCACATGACTGGTGATATGAACAAATTTGTTAAGTTCAGAAATCAAGATGGAGGTATTGTTATAGTTGGTAACAATGAAACCTATCATATTACATGGATTGGATCTATTACTCTTGATGGTAAAACTAACACTGATGATGTTTAATTTGTTGATGATTTGAAACATAATTTATTAAGTGTTGGATAGTTGGTAGACAAGGGATATCTATTGTAGTTCACAGATAAAACTTACATTATCAAAGACAAGGATGGTAAGCTAATTGGAACTAGAACCAAATCCAAAGGTAATGTATTTTAGTTGAATCCTACTGAAATAACATGTTTAGTTGCAAAGATTGATAATAATTGGTTATGGCATAGAAGGTCTTGTCATATAAGCTTTGATATTATTGTGAAAATTAATAGTACATTTGCAGTGAGAGATCTGCCTAAGATTATTAAGCCTACTAAAGTTGTTTCCAAGGAATGTATGTTGGCTAAGAAGATTAAAGTGTCTTTTTCTAGCAAGAAATTCTCTACTACAAAGAAACTAGAGATTGTTCACATAGATCTGAGTGGTCCTACAAGAACTAGAGGATTCTATGGTGAAAGGTACTTTATGATTTTTGTTGATGATTTCACTAGGATGATGCGGGTAGAATTTCTTAAAGATAAGCTTGAAGTTTTTGAGAAATTTAAGATATTCAAAAATAGAGTTGAAAATGAATCTAGTGGTAAGATTAAGTGTTTAAGATTAGATAGAGGAGGAGTATTCACTTCTAGAGAGTTCAACATGTTCTATAAAGAAAATGGAATCAAAAGACAATTATCTTCACCTATAACACTTGGATATAATGGGATTTCTATAAGAAGGAACAAGTCAGTAGCAAAAGTAGCAAGAGAAATGTTATTTGAGAATGATGTATCAATGTCATTTTGGAGAAAAGAAGTTAACACTGTAGTATATACTTTGAATAGAGTATAGATTAGAAAAGGTATGGGCAAGACACCCTATGAGTTATGGTTCGGTTGCTCACCATCAGTCAATTATTTTTGAATATTTGGAAGTGTTACATAAAGAGATGATGATATAGGTAAGTTTGATCCTAGAAGTGATGAAGGTATGTTTCTTGGTTACTCATTGTAAAGAAAAGCATATAGGTGTTTCAACCATAGAATTAATACAATAGTCGTGTGTGCAAATGTAAGGATTGATGAAAAGTTTGGTACTAAAGAGAAGATGGTAGATTATAATTCTAATGAAGGAGAGGATAATTTTGGATTTGTTAGACAGAATGTTGAAGATCTTTTGAAGACTAACAATGATTTTTAGAATGAAGTATCTATTGAGCATAGAGAAGAAAAAAGATCTGAACCCATGGAAGAGATCAAAGTTGAGATGTCAACTCCTACTTCTAGCAAAAGCATGACAAAGAATCACCCTCCAGAGAAAATAATTGGAAGAAAGGATAAAGGTGTGATGCCAAGGAATAGAGTAAATGAAGAATTGTATCTAATTTATCAAGTGGAACCTAAGAGCACAAATGAGGCATGTAAGGACGATAACTAGATGCAAGTTATGAAAGAAGAAATAGATCAAATTATGAAGAATGAATTATGGGAATTAGTTCCTAGACCTAAAGAGAAGAATGTGATAGGAACCAAGATGGTATTCAGAAATAAGATGAATAAGTAAGGAGAAGTTGTGAGAAACAAGGTTAGTCTTGTTTGCAAAGGTGACTCACAACAAGAAGGCATAGATTATGAAGAAACCTATGCACCCATGGCAAGAATGGAAGTAGTAAGGATGTTCTTGGCTTATGAAACAAGCAAGAATTTCAAGGTTTATTAGATAGATGTCAAGTCAACTTTTCTTAATGGAGAGCTTAAAGAAGAAGTCTACATGGAGCAACCTAATGGATTTCCTCAACCAGAAGATAAATATTTTGTATGCAGACTAAAGAAAGCATTATATGGCCTAAAGCAAGCATGTAGAACATGGTATGCTAGGTTGGACAAGTATTTGTCAAAGCTTGGATTTATTAAAGGTACAACAAATGGTAATTTTTATTTGAGAAAAATTGATGATGGTCTATTTATCATTGTAATATTTGTAAATCACACAATATTTGGAGAAAATGATGAAGAAAGTGATAATTTTGCTAAAGAGATGAAAAATGAATTTGAAATAAGCATGATAAGAGAAATGACATTTTTCCTAGGATTGTAGATTGCAAAGAACAAAGATGTGATATTTATTTCGCAGACTAAATATTAGAAAGATTTGTTGCAAATATTTGGTTTGGAAAGTTGCAAACCTATTGGTACACCCATGATAACTAGTCACAAGTTATCTAGTAAAGATGAAACACCTATAGTTTAGTAGAAGAAATGTAGATTTATGATTGGAGGATTGAAATAGACGACTCACACCAGACCATATATAGCTAATATAGTTAGCATTTTAGCAATATTTCAAGCTGATCCAAAAGAGTATCATTATGTAGTAGTAAAGAGGATATTTAGATATTTGAAAGGTACATCTAATTATGGAATATGGTATGATAGATCAAGTGATTTCACCTTGTATGCATATATTGATGCAAATTGGGCAAGCAATATAGATGACAAAAAGAGCACCAATGGTGGATCATTCTTTCTTGGAGGTGTTAGAAATAACAGTCCACCAAAATAACAAGTCAATTGGAGAGTGGATTAAAACTAATTAAACCATTGAGGCCTTTGGGTCTCAATCCATGAAATCACTAGGGACTAAGCTAGCTCAAATCAACCTAGTCCTAGATTAGGTTGACCTAGAAGGACTAGGTCAACTTAGTCTATTCTAGGTTGACCTAGTCTATTCTAGGTCAACCTGGTTCTAAAGATTAGGCTAGGGGAGCCATAGGAAGCTTTAAAAAATTAACTAGAAGGAGTAGAGGAGAAAGTGGAAGAAGATAGGGAAAAGAGGACATTAAGCACAAGTCCATCCATGGTCTAAGAAAGGCATTATTAAAAGGGTGATAAAAGGTCTTAAAAGGAAAGTACATCCATTTTAAGATAGTACATTTAGCCCCTACTTTAGTGGGATTATAAGTAATAAAGGTACACACCCTTAGAAACTCATAATCATAAACATAACAATATAGAGACAAAAAGAAGACAAAATACTTCACAAAGAACACTTTAGTATAATTGAAGCTCTTTAAAATATTATCCAAATGAGATAACTCCAAATTCCTAAAATATGAGAGGGTTTCCAATATGAAAGCCTATAAACTAAGAGCTTCCAACAATCTTTCACACCAAGAGCTTCACAAACTAATAACTTCCATAAGAAGAGTCTGCAAACCAAGAGCTTCACAAAGATCTTCCACCAAGAGAACCTCCACAAACAAGAGCTTTACCAAGAAGAGACTTCATCTCAAGATCTTACATACTAAGATTTTCACCTCCAAGCTTGCTTACTAAGAAGAGATCACACCTTGAGAGCTTGATTACAAATGCCCATATGCCTTTCTTATATTACGCAAGATATTACAAACACAACCAATGTGGATAAAAGGTAAATACAACTACCTTACAAAAATTATTAAATCCCCACTCTGTGACAACCAAGCATCACCATGTAGGCCAATTAGAAAATTACTTTGGCTTTGTGGATCACAACAAATATTAAATGCATGATTTAAGGAACTTTCCAAAAACCTCTAAGGTGCCACCTACACACCTCGATGAAATGAGAACTATTTTTCTTATTTTTCTTTTTATGCCAAGCATGCACCTTGGTAAATGAAAAACCTTTTTCTCCATTTTTTCTTCTTTTCTTTAATTTTCATCACTTTCTATCTCCTCCACAAATTTTTTTAATTTTTAATTTTTAATCACACCCCCTTATATTTTTTGATATAAGATGCTCCTGCATCAATGAGTTTCCTAAAACTTATGGTAAAGGATATCAAAAGAAAATGATGATCTTATAATGACTTAAGAGACAAAGAAATCATTAAGGTAGGTACAATGCATAGATTTGAATATTACCCAAAAACCATACCAATCCATAAAGGCTAAAGTACTCTAACCCATACTTAAAATCCATATTTTCCCCTAAGGAATTTGAGTCTTCATCATATCCCAAAATCACAATAAGAGCGATATTAGAAAAAATAAAGAAAGAGAGAGAAGTGGGTGTGATCAACTTGCCCAATAAGGTTTGTGTTCCTTATTGTGAATCACACAAATGGGGATAGGATTGAATGGTCTAACAAGTTTTTTATTCTCAGTAGTAAATCTTGTGAAAATAATAGGAGGTAGGCTCAAATGGTCTGACACTCTTATATTCCTAATAGTTAATCCAACAAAGAAAAGAAAGGGGGAGGATTGAATGGTCTAACAGTTTTGTGTTCCCAATAATCAATCCTAAAAAAAAATTTACAATCTCATGATATAGTACTCATATATCAAAAGAATGGTTTATATGTGCTAGGTGTTGAAAATGTTAATGGAAAAAAGATAATGAGAGGGGGGGACTGAATCAAGATCCATAATACATTTCATTGATAAAAAAATTCACAATTAATCCATCTCATATCTCAAATTTTATACCATATAATAGTAAATATGTATTGTTGAAATGAAATCTCTCTAAGTATAACATCCATGAAAATCATCAAGACATAACATGATGACTCTGACTACACAGGAACACTTCAATATGAAGGTAAAACTGGGGTGGGGATGAAACCCACAAATCTTCACTATGAGGGGTCTACTCTATTAAAAGCATTTAAGATTGTTAGGTCTTACCTTGTTAAAGGATTTTACACTTACAATAAAGTAAGAACTTAGTTAGGAGATTTGAAATAGGTATGTTAGAAACACTTTGTTAAGATATTTTCCCTAACTTAATCTATTAAAACTAATTTAATACCTAACCCTTCAATTTTCTCTTAAACATGATTACAAATCTCCTCTCTTCAAAATCTCAATTTCATCTCCTTATCTAATATCTTTGTTATGTCCTTCACTGCTCTAGTTGCACTATTTGAGCTCCTTCATTCCATACTTAGCTTGTTTTCTCCTTCATTTCACTTCCATACATATTCACACTTCTTGTTCTCTCTCATACTGATCTTAGGTCCTACCCTTCTTAAGTAGATAATCCTCAAAAGTTCTAGATTAGGATCAAGGATCCATATTTCATCATTTCGTCATTTTCCCTTCTGATTTTCTAATTGGTTACTCTGCTTCCCTAAGGATTAATACCATCTGATAAAATGTGTAATCTCAACCTTGATTATCTCTTCAATCTTTAAATGTCATGTAAAATTCAGCTAGAATGATTTACATAAGTGTTTGTGAAATTAAAAACTCATATTTCAATACTAGTTTACTCGGCATTTGAATTTTTTGACACTCAGTCATAACTAACGTTCATGTTGTCACTCAAATTTTAAGAACTCAATATATTCTATCACTCAATAATAATCAACTTCTTGCTTGCTTAGTCTCAATTGAATTACTCGACTTAGATGTGTGCTTGGTATCAACTAGGGTGCTTGGAAACCTTTGAATTTCTTGGAATGTGTTGAAAAATAAACAAGTCCTTTCATAGCTCAACCTTCTCTGGATGACTTGATTGTAGTGATGATCATCCAACACTACCTTGGAAATGACTAAGTGTTAGACATTAATAGGCAACTTAGTCTTAGAGATCAACAATCTCCCCCTTTGACATTAGTGACAAAAACACTTGGTCATGACTTAGCTTTCCATGAAAAATTAATACTCCCCCTGAGACTATAACTTAGTTTGCAAAAGATTAAATCTTTTCTATATAGTATATACATGTCTAAATTTTCTCTAAAACTTTTGATGTTGTCCCATCTAATAATTTTGTCTCTTATTTCTACCAACTTCTATACTTCTCTTTTCCTTATGTCTTTCACGTAGATACTTCTTCCCTAATTTCCCTCTTTAATATATTTCCCCCTTGTTTTTGTCACTTATGGATTAGGGTTTGTTAGGGCTATCTTGTATTTATCATTAAATGTTTGATGAGTAACCAAAATTTCTTTAAGTTCTTCATTTCAACTGTATCTTATAGATTAAATAACTTGAATATGAATCTCTAGCTCGATAGCTAGATCAACTAAGCTCTCAACACTTGAAAATTGTGTGTCTTTCGTCAATAGAATCTAAAATATGGATAACTCTTTTTGACTGATCTCCAAATGTCATAGTAGCATAAATTGAATAGAAATAAATTTGGTAATCATGTCACTGTCTCTAGCTAGTAAATTGGCTAACCTTTGTTGACCAAATCTCAACTTATTATATGAAGGTGAGCTTGAACTTGCACCCTTGCCCAAAAAATGTGAACATGGCTTCATATCTGCCTAAATTATATCAATTGAGATTGATTATCCAATGTGAAGAACTCAACATCACAAGGCTTCATATATAAATAATGAATCATCTTCAAAATTTCTTCCATTTGTTTGACTAGATTAGAAAGCTCTACTTGTCTATGTACAAGTTCCCTAGAGACTTTCTCCAAAAATTTGTGCTCAAAATATCTCTCAAAACATTGCATCAATTCATCATTGGTCTCAATATCATCTATTTGAACTTTATCAATTATATACACCAACTAGTCCAAAATTGGATGTGGACTATTAACAGTAGTGATGCAAAATGCATTTTAAAAAAGTCCTTAATATTAGAAATACAATAGGGAAAGTAAAATTTGAGAGGGGATGAATCAATCCTTCAAAAATTTAATCATAAATTCATTTACCACACATCCATCTCATAATTTTCATGTAAACTGAAATAGCTAGCTAAACATATTCATCCATAGCATGAAACCAAATAACATTCAACACATATATGACACAAGATATTGGGTTACCCAAAAACCCTCCAATAAGAAGGTAAAACTGGGGTGGGGATGACACCCACAAATATCCACTACTACAGTAATAAAGTGCATCAAGGAAGGCTATAATGTGTGATCATAAACTATGATCTACCCTGTGAAAGGCCTGCCTTGTTAAAGGCTTACAAGATTGTTAGATCTTACCCTATTAAATGATTTCAACACCCTATTAGATGTGTTCCTAATTAAAGGACTTCAAACTTACAATGAAGTAACCACCTTGTTAAAAGATTAACAACAACCTTTTAGGACTACTCTATTAATAAATTTGATTTATTCACCTACTAGAATGTCTCAGTGATGATCCTTTGATTAGTACTCTGCTACTAGATAACATATCACCTTTTTCCTGATGTGTACTTGATCCTCTCTGATCAGATATTTCACTTCTAACCTCTAACCCCTTTCCTCTATTCTCCTCTAATTGATTCTGCAATGTATCTTAATTCACAAGTCCTTAGCCACCATGAATTCTCTTTTTGTGCATGCAAACTTCTCTCTTCTATTTATACATGTTTAGGGTTTGTCCTCAAGAAGACCTAGGTGACTTAGGGTTATGTATGAATCAATGATTGTGATTCACCTATTTTGCTACTTAAAACATCCCTTCAACTGATTGGTTACTTGTACTACATAGGGATCCTTAATATAGATTCATTCTTATCAACTAGAATTGCAAAAAAATCCTTAAGTTGTCTCAAAAATAGTTTATATAGAAGTTTGTTCCATTACAAACAACTATGTCCAAGACTGTTTACTCAACACTTGAAGTGTCTGATGCTCAGCATCCACTATATCTTCAATGTTTTAACTCAACCTCTGAATGACTCAACATCCATTTATCACTTAACATCTAAATGACTTGATATCTACTATCTTCTCAACACTTGAGTGACTTGGCACTTACTAATTACTCAACACATACTATATATCTGACAACTTATGCTTGACATACACTACTTGTTTGGCATGAACTACAAAAATGACTTAACTGTGTTGTCACTCATATGTTAAAACCAATTTGAGTTTAACAATGTAATACCTACTTCTTTTTGTGATCTATTCTCAACTATTTTTTCTTTGCATTATAACTCAACAAAGTTTTCAACTCTTTGATTTGTTCCAATGTAAAATTATTTAAGTCATACATAGGTAAAGTGATTACCTCATCTAGATTTATTGAGTCTTTTGTCAGCTCATCTGATTGTGCCACTATCTGAGATCAAGGGGTTGTATCACTGGGTAGTGATTACTACAATTTTTTACCCTTTTCAGTTGATCTAGATGCTTATTTATGCTCATGTTGAGTAGACATAACATGTTTTTTAGATGTCACAGTTAGTATCTTAGATGTCTTAGCATTCTATAGTTGTATAAGAGATTTGGTAGCCTCTTATTCTTTGGGTGTCTCGATTTCTTTTTTCATTTATTTTTATTTCTCTTTTTCAACCTCCTTAATTGTATGGCCCATTGGGATACAAGTAAATTATGGAAACACAGTTATAGCGTTGCCTTTTTTCTCAACACTTATATCATGAGTAATTGACGTAACATAAATACTATTAGTTTTGACACCTTCAATCCTTGACCAATCCTTGATTTGTATTAATATTGGATTGGTGCTTAGTAGATATGTATCAAATTTAACAATTTTTAGGTCTTCTTCAATCAACACATTCCGATCCTATGGGTATGAATCAAGAATGTCCTCAATTGTGACAACATCTTGTTTTCCACACCCTTCTAACAATTTCCTAATTTCTTTAGGAAGTTTTTCAACTTCTTCTACATCATCCTCTTCTTCCTTAACTTCTAGTTCTTATTTTGGTTGCTTGAGCTTGGTAGATGCTAACTTGGTAGCTTCTATTTGCAACTCACGTTCTTGTAGCTCGGTAGGTATTAGCTCGGTTTGAACTTCTTGTGACTCGGTTAATGAAGACTTGGGAGTTAAAGATTCCTAATTAATAGGTATATTTGGCATTGTATTAGGTTCAATGTTAACAAATCTCCTGTAGTCTTTAGGTTCCCTTTTGCTTTCTTCTTCTATTCTTTCTGCAAACTCATCAACTTTCACATGTGCACTTCCTATGACTTTGTGAGTAGATAAGTTCAAACATCTATATGCTTTAATTTTGCAAGAGTATCCCAAAAATATTCCTTCATCACCTTTTACATCAAATTTACCTTTTCTAGATTCTTTCAAAATGTAAAATTTGCTTCCAAATACTTTTAGGTAACTTACATTAGGTTTGTAGCCATACCATAACTCATAGGGGGTTTTGAATGAATCCTTTTTTAGCTGTACTTGGTTCAAGGTATGAACTGTAGTGTTGATAACTTCCTTCCAATATTTGATAGAAATGTTTTTCTCAATCATTAAGGTTCTTGCATAGTCCATGATAGATATGTTCCTTGTTTCTGCTATTCCATTTTTTTTAGGAGTTCTAGGTGCTAAGACTTGTCTTTTGATTCCCCTTTTAATGAAAAAGTTATTGAATTCATGTGAAATGAACTCACCACCTCTGTCAGACCTTAAGCATTTTAGTCTTTTGCATGTTTCCTTTTCTACTCTAGCCAAATACCATTTGAACTTTTCAAATGCTTCTAATTTCTCTCTTAGGTACATGATAGTCATCATTCTTGAATAATCATCAACAAAAAGAATGAAGAATTTTTCACCACTATAACTTTCAATGCCAATAGGTCCACACAAATCAGTATGCACAATTTCTAGAACTTTTTCAGTCTGATAATTTTTGTTTTTAAAGCAGGTCTTTCCCATTTTACCAATTTGACAACTATTGCATAAACCAACCTTGGGTTTCTTTATGTTAGGAATACCTCTTACTTCCCTGAATTTATTGATTTTTATCAAGTTGTTAAAGTTTACATGACATAACCTCCTATGCCATAACCAACTCTCTTCAAATTGAGAAATAAAACATGAACATTCACCAAGTTCAAGATAAAATAAGTTACCTTTTGTTTGAGTGCCTGATCCAATCAGCTTACCTTTGTCATTCAACAGTCTTGCTTTTCCTTGCATGAATTGTACTTTAAATCCATTATTGAGTAATTGTGCCACACTCAATAGATTGTGTTTTAGTCCTTCTACCCAATATGCATTATCACATACAAGTCCCTTGGTCAGAGAGATTCTTCCTTTTCCTTTTATACAAGGTTCATTGTTACCAAATCTTACACTGCCACCATCATAGTCTTCAAAGCATTCAAACTTAGTTTTATCACTAGTCATGTGATGAGAACAACCACTATCTATAATCCATGTATCATTTATGCTCATATGAGAAATAAGTGCCATTTCTTCATCATTATCAGATTCATCTTTCATAGCAATGTAGAAAATTTCATCTTCTTCATCATCATCAGAGTCATCAAAATATTTAGCCATGAAACATGTTTTCTTACCTTTATCCTTGAATGAAGTCTTTCTTGCCATTGTACTTGTGACCTTTCTTCTCATCCTTGTTCTTCTTATTTGGGCACCTAGCAGTAATATGTCCAATTTCTATGCAAGAAAAATAGATTAGAGGAACCTTACCTTTGTATTTTCCTTTGCCTCTTGAATATTTCCTTGCTAGCAGAGCTTCAACCACTTCAAGATCACTATCTGAACTCTGTTTGGATTCTTCATCACTATTTGATTGAGGATCCTTTAAATTTTTGCCTTTTTCTTTGAGTGAAAGCTTAGCTTCAAATGTTGATTCAATGTTCTTGGCAGCTGGAACATAATTATCATAGTTGTCTAGCTCAAATGTAGTCAATCTTCCAACTATGGCCTCTAAAATTATTTTATGATTTGCTTCACATCTTCTTTCTTGAATTGTAGAGACTCTAATTGCATAAATGGGAAGTAGAGTTCTGAGAACTTTACTTATAACTGTCTCCTCCTTGATATCTCCTCCAGATGCTTTGATTGTACTAACACATGCTTTAACTTTTTCAACATATTTTGCAATGTTTTCATCCTCTCTCATCTTCATTTGATCAAATTGTCCTCTCAAACTTTCTTCTTTGGCTCTTCTCACATTTTCATCTCCTCCATAGATCTCTCTCAGCTTGTCCCACATTTCAAAGGTAGTTTTGTAATCCTTGATGTCATCAAATTTTTCATAACTCAAGCAGATGCTATATCTATCATCATGTTGTTGTGAGTCTTCTTTTCAGAAATATCACTAACAGATAGTGTACCAACAGGTTCTGCATATTTTTCATTAAGATTCTTCAGTCCTAAATCACCAATAGAAGCCAGATAAAGTCTCATCAATCCCTACCATGCTGAGAAGTTATCCCTATTAAGTCTTGGAATTTCCCTCTTATAAGACATCCTGACCTTTGGCCTAGATCCTTGAAATATTTTCCTACAAGCACCAAAATCTCTAATACCAATTATTGGAATTATAGATGGAGTAACATGGGGGGGGGGGGGGGGTGTTGAATCAATTACTAACAAAAATTAATCCTCAGATCCCTAGATGTCTTAAAGATCTAGTTACTACTGATACTCAGTAAACATAACAAACATATTGTAACTCAGTAAATTAAACTATTACTTATCATCAAGCATTCATGCATGTAATTGAAAATAAAATGAACACAAGGCATACCAGATTTAACGTGGAAACCCAATATCGAAAAAACCACCAAGTAACTAGCTACCAATTTTTCACTCTTTTGAAGTGAGCCTTGTTAGGAGCCAACCCTATTAATGGTTACAATACACACTATTAGGTGTGACCCTGTTAGAGGATTTTGATCACCTTGTTAGGAGTGGCCTTGCTAAAGGTCTTGAGAACAATTCAACTAAACTATCACCTTGTTAGAGGATTTACAAAATGGCTGTTAAACCAACTATGTTAAGAGATTTGAAATCACTGCTACAATGGTTAGAAAGAAACAATAAATTGAATCAAAAAAGATGCAATTGAATTTGCTGATTACAGGTCTCTGTTCTACATCATTAGATCCTCTTTGATCAAATATGGCTTTGTTGCTCCTCAATGATTCCTGATCATCCTTCAAATTCACTTCCACAATAATTAGTCCTCATATCACATCAATTCTTCTTCCATACTTAGAATTTGTAACTTGACCTCTTATTTATACCATTCAGATTATCAAGTCAACTCATTCTCATGTTACATTTACCAATAATCCATACATCAGTTGGCTACAAATATTACTTCAAACAAATAAATGTTACTTCACAAAACAATGAACTCCTTCACTAGCCGACCCTGCTCAGTAAATACTGCTTCCAAAAATTTCCTGATTTAACCGTCTTGAATCAGTTAACATTGCAACATCTTCAAAATCCTTTGGCTACCAAGTTTAATTGGTAAGAACTAAATTCCTTTTCTATCCATGAGAGCTCAGTAAGAACTATTTTTGCCACATTTCCTTTGATGACCGAGTGAGCTCAGTAAGAGTTGTTTCTTCCATATTTCCCTTTGATGATCGAGTGAACTCGATAACAACTAAATTTCTTTGTTTAACCTTGAAATCTTGGTAACAATTGTCTACTCAATAAAAACTATAAACCTTCTTTACTGATCTTGGTAGACTCTGTCCTTTACCTTGCTAACACACTGAGCTCGGTAGTCTCTATCTTTTTCCTTGTTGACCATTTGAGGTCGGTAGACTTTGTCTGATGACTTATATGACATTTCTATGACATCAAAGACAACACACAATTGAACAATTGTATCTAACACAAGATTTATGTCTTTGAATCCTACCAAACTTGTTAATTTAGTAATCTCTTGACATACCTTATCTACAATTGTGGGAGGTTGTCTTGGCATAATTAGAAACTTTCTCAAATCATTAGGCTCTATTTCTTCATCATCTTCTTCCTCCTATGTTACAACTAGTTTTCTCTTTGGTCTCTTAGGTAAGTTTTTATTTGCTGAACTAGTTAGTTTTCTCTTCGCTAGATTCTCTTTTGATTTGGTAGTCATGGGCTAAACTATCTTTGATCTTGTTATTCTTCTTCTTTTTGGTTCTTGGTGTGTAACAACCTTTTGCACACCTTTCTTAAGATCTTCTTTCACCTTTGGATCAACAATTATTATTTTCTTATTCTTTGTTGCATTAGGATTGGAAACAGCTAGCTCTTTTACTTTAGATTTCTTGGCTTTAGCTATATGTTATAATCCTTCCCCTTTGTCATCTTTCGCTCAAGACCTTTGATTATATTCTTTCTCTTCTTATATATCTTGGGCTCACTTGTCTCTATTTTTATTTGATTCTTTATTGTGTCATTTTTGTTGAATGGCTCAACATTCACATCAACATCCTCTAACAAAAGTGCATCACTATTGCAATGATTTCATCAACATTTACCTCATAAGGCATTGGCCTTAACTATGCAAATCTAGGTAGTACAACCTAGGCATAAAAATAATTATTTTCTACCATGAAACATATATCATAAAAAATACTTCTACAATGGATTTAGGAATCCTCATATGATTTCTCATTTTATTCTTGAATTCCTCAAAATAGTTATCCATGATTGCCTCAAAATATTTTCCTAGCTAACTTATCAAGTCATTAATTTGCTCCATTGCTAGCTTTCTTCTATCTCAAGTTATTGTGTTGAGAGTAGGAAATAAATTTTGTACATAGAAAAATATACAAACTTACATGATGTATTCTTCGTTTCCCTTATAGCTCCAAGGTTCTTTAACAATTATTCTAGTTGCATCTTTGCAAGATCATAACAATGATCCTTTTAAACAATTTTGTAACCTAGGTCCACTACAATGCATGGCACACTATTTAGTTAGCTTGACTATGTTGCCAAGTTTTAGTCTTCCCCTTTTAAGATTGAGGTCATTGGTTCAAGTGAGTGTCTTTCCAAGTGAGAGGTGTCTAAGTCTATTTTAGGTCACTTATTTCTCATCTTTCTTGAAGCACTCTGTTATCTTCATTTTCTAGGTCTCCCTTTGCAATACATTTACCTAACCTTTCTATGTGGGTTTCCTATTTTTCTGGTGCACACGTGGATTAGGTGATTTAGTCATGGTCAGGGTGTGATCATGTGTCCTCTGGATGAAAAGTAAGTGTTCTACACCTTATTATCTATGCTATTGCCCTAACATTGAATATCTCAAGGATTTTGAGCTCTTGTGCTAATTCTCCCATCAAGTGAACTACACCAACTACGAATCCAAAGGTTAAAGCCATGGAAACTGATCTAAAGGGCTATGAACATGATTTTTTTAACTCCTAAAGATTCACGATGCTATGGATAGAGGCCAAGGTGTTTCTCATTTAGATATATGGAGATAAGATCAAATATTGCTAAGGAATATGAGTTTATGGTTTTGCTGCTACATATTCATGGAAATGGAGTCGTTTTGTTCAGTTTCCAAAACCTTATGAACGTAAGCCAAATCTCAGTTTAAATAATCAAATAGTGTGAGTATAATGATTTAAAGGCTCATAACTAGTAAGGTGTGCTCAAGATCTTTCTTCAAGCCCATCATATTGAAGTTAATAGTTGAATACTATTTGTTGTGCCTTAGTCTAGAAAATGTTACTGAGAAAGGAGTTTTCCACCCAAAAGTAAAAAAAAATGGGCTACTTTTCTAGAGGCTTTGAGAATACAAAGTCAAGTTACCCAAAAATTTGAATATCCTTCAAAGATGCCCAAAAGATACTTCTAGAGAAGTTAGTGTTGGAGATGTGGACCTATTATGAAGGAAAAAAAATGTTAAATACCTTAGGTAGAAAGTGGAAGAACAGAGTGCGCAAGCTAGAAAAATGATTACTCCCTATGTTGTGATCCTAAATAAAAGGAAAACAACATATCATAAAAGATAAGTGTTTCTTTCTCTCCTGCATATGTTAATCTTGCTAAGAATGTCTTTGTTCCAGATTCTGAAGCAAAGTGAGGCACTTCCTGGAAAGTAAATGTTTGTGTTGTTTTATCACTCTAGGTTATATCACTTTACTTTATGTAAAGTAAAATTTCTTTCAAAAACTTAGTATTTTATGTGCAAATAAATAGAAGGCTTAAATAGTCATTGCTTAAGGAATTAAATGCAAATCTAGTCATTATAATTGTTGGCCAAACTTAATTTCATTCGTTTGGTGCCAAAATTCTAATTCCTTAAAGCTATTTCATCAAATTTTTAAGAAATTGGTTTCTACAAGTTTATTTAATGACAATTTATCAAGAACTGCATCTTGTGTAATCACAACAAATGGTAATCAAAGTTGCTGGTTACGAAAGATTAATTAGCTTGGAAAGTGAGTTAAAAATTTATATAGATACATCCTTCAAGTTCTACAATTTGGGCGATCTACATAGGAGGCCAAATTCCCACCCCATTCACCCAATTACTCTAAAAGACAAAGAGAGCAAATTGGTAGAAGAAATCAATTTTCCAATTGTAGCTCATGCACCAAAACTAGTGAGAGAGTGCACAGAGAGATATAATCCAAAAACAAAGCAGATTTTTTTTCCAGACTAGCCCATCCTCTTATCAATTAATAAGTCACTAATGCAGTCAACATTTGGTATCTTTGTGCAAGAGCAGTAGTCTAATATTAATTTTGGGTCCTCCATGTCCATGTTTAATGAGAAGAAGACCCTCAAATAGGAGAACATGTAGAGAACTTGGTTCCAAACTACTCGCTCAAAGAAGAGTAAGATGCCAAAGACTTTGTTTGGTACAAACCTAAAGCAAGATATTGTGGATATCCTTGCACTCCTCAAACTAAAGAGGAAAGATGATATTTCGAAATCCATCAAGCACCATTTCTTCCTAGTACAAGAAATCTATGTAGAGGATATGAAGATCAATTGGGCATAGATCATCTATGATGAGCCTACTTCATGGTTGAATTCTGCTAGAGGATTCAAGCAATTTTACATGTCCTCTTATTTGGTTTATGCTTTGGCAACACAGCATTTTTGGCTTGGTCTCCCTAGCATCCAAAATTATGATGAGCACACCAAGGTCTATGATTTCTACCTACATTTGCACCTGCAAAAGAGCTATGAGAAATATTTAGCTATCAATGATGCCTTTTACAATGAGGTTGTGTCATGAATTTCAATGATGCCCAGAAATGAGATTCTTGCCTAAGGAAATTTTAGCCATTAGCTAGATTGGATGCTCATTCATCTAGTTCCTAAGCTTCTCCTATTTTTGAATAGGAGTCTATGATGGATTTCTCAATAGATTTCTCAGATATCTGGAGGTTAAGGTAGTTCTAGTTGAGTCACATCAAAAAATTTTGGAAGTGAACATCCTATGCCCAAATGTGAAGATTGTTGAGATTCCATTCTCTATAGTGGTAGGCCTATATTCATGTGCCTCTAGATTAGATGCTTGGAACTTGGTAAAGAGATTTGAAAGAAAGATCAAGTTGTTAGACTATGAGGCACTTAGGCCTCAATATGATCTAGTGAAGTTTTTGAAGGATCATATGAAGTTGGGATATGCCTACAGGCATGTCCCAAATATTGAAGACTTTTGGTTCAAGTGTCTCAATGAGTACCAAACTCGAAAGAGATTTTGGTCATGACTAACTATTGAGGAGATTAAATTATATAATAATTTTGTGGATGTTTCTAATCTTGCAGATGATGCAACCTACATCCACCCCACAACTTATGAGAAGATCAAGGGAACACCTATCCTATCTACCCCATCTACAGACCTGCTCATTGACACAATGGAGGTTCTCCATGCAAGGGATAATCAAAAGAATAAAAAAATGGGTGGAGTGGACCTGGGTGAGGAAGAAGAGGACTAGAACTTCCACTTCTATAGATGGAGTTTCAACTAGACCCATGAATTCAGTTGTAGCAACAATCACAATGATCATAACATCAACATTTAATTGGCCAACGAGGAGACCAACCTCCAGAAAAGAATGTGCCACTTACTACAACCCATGGAGCTTGCCCTCTTCCAAACATTGGGAAGATTAGAGAAAAGGAAGATGACAAGGATAAGGGAAAGGAACATGAAAAATCTATGACCAAGCCATCCTCCCCTATTCAAGTCATTAATTTGTATGGAGACACCAACCCCATGGATGGTCAAGATCAAGATTCATCTTAGCTAGGGGGTGCCTTAGCACTTTTGGTAACTAACATAGCTACCTTCCCTATCACTTCATAGAGTGGGCCAAATTCATTAATTATGAGGAAGCTATTTGATCCCTCTACACTATAATCTACTATCAATGTGCTCTCTTTAGTGTCTTGCCTTGAAGAGACCATTGATAGGAAGAAGAGGAGATACAAAGATGTAACCCCATCAAAGGACTTGATCACACAAGTTACTTCTTCCCAGTCATCAAAGAAGACTAAGGAAGATCCTACACATAGAGTGCTTTGTGTCTACTAATGGAAATCTAGTGGACATCAAAATAATGAAATCCAAATTCTTGGCATTTTTTGATGAAGTCGTTGACCATCTCTACTTCCAAGTGGCCAAGATCTAGGAGTTCTCAGCTGTGGATGCAGTCATAAAGAGAGAAATGGAGAAAATCCAATCAAGGGTGATCAAAATTAATGAACTAATGAGAATGTATGACTACTAGATGATTTGAGCTAACAATATTCTCATTCCAAGTGTTGAAGAGCTAAATAAAGTAACCAAAGCCATGAAAGCTTATAGAGATAAATTAGTTACTTCTAAGAAGACATGATGTTCTGATGCTTTTCTAGACATCTATCATTCTTCCCCTCTTCCCTCTTTTTGTCACCATTCATGGTATTTTGTCAGTCCTTGTAAGGGATATAGATTCAGACTTGTCCTATCTATACATCATTCTATTTAGAGAAGCTTTGCTAAGAAATCATCCAATGTAACTAGCCATTTTGAGAAGGGCTATAATGTAATCTTTAATATGTAAATAAGATTGATAAAATTTACTTTGGGAAAACCCCTTTAGCGAGGACTACTATGTAAGACTTTGAGTTCATTTAAAGTTTTTTAATTCATTTAGTTTAAGTACAATTTATGGAATGAATGTGTTAATGCTGAAAGTTGGATGAATCTGAATGAACTAGGCTTTATTTCCTTTATTCAATAGATTTTATGCTTTACTATCTTTAGCATAAGCATGTTTTCTGTTCACCATGGTTTGTGTGTTTAGTTTAGTTCTTTGCATAAGTAAGGTAGAAACTAGTGTGTGGAGTAGCTGAGGCATAGACAATTTGGGTATTATTAAAATATTGGCTAACTCTATAATCTAGGAATTACTTATTTCATTATCTTTCCTTTCTTCCTACTATTATAGTTAGTCATGCATGTCTCCATTTCTCTGCATTGTTAGTCAGAGTAGACAGCATCTTGTGAGATAATCCCCCTTTTTTCCTAGGTTATTTAAAGTGTTGAGAAACTTGGTTTTTGCCTGTTCTACTCTCTCATTAAGGGCATACTCAAAAAATTGAAAAGAAAAATTCATTGCATGTCTTGCATTCATAAGGGAGTTGTACCTTTCAATTCAAGGGTCTTTGATAGATTACTACACTAACCCATTCTATTGTTAATTTTTGGGTTTTCCATAAGCCTTTGGGAAAGTAAAGAGTCAAGCTATAAACAATTATATCAAGGAAGACAAATTGTTAACCAATAGACTGATAAAACTTATGTGCAATCACTCATACTAAAAATTTGACAATAGGGTCTTCAATCCCATCAATCGATGTGCCTTGATTGTTCCAACTAGCTTTTGTCAATTTCTCAACTTCCTTTCTTGTTGTACTTCTTATTGACTTTGGTCTATCCAAGGTAGGGTATCTTGTTACTTAGCATATGATGGCCTTGTTTATCTTAATTGGCCCACCTTCCAACCATACCTTCATGTTATGAATACAGATCAACAAAATCTTTTAGATAACCTAGGGCATGGGTAAGCTCTTTCTTGGAAAAAATCTTATGCTCGTAATTTAATACTCTATTATCACACAAATTCTCATAAGTTTCTCTTGGATTCAAATCTTTGACTTCTCTAATTTTTTGCACATAACAAGTTTTTAAATCTTGAAATGTCAAAACCTTTGGTGGAATTGATGACAGAGCACCAATTTCATCTTTTGTTTCTTCAAAATCTGATTGATTCCTGAATTTAGGTGGGGGAAACTAATCGTTCCTCACAATTTGTGCATTTCTCTCCTTCAACATTTCACTCATAGTTGTAGATGATCCCATTTCAAACTAGGGTTCTAAAATCAGCTTCTCTTTAATAACCTCATAAAAAAACTAGCTCGATAAAAGGTTTTACTTACTGAACTCTATGAAATTGCTAATGGCACACAATGATTCACTTGCTTTATTGCTAAATTTACCTTAATTGCCTTTGAATGGCTTGTGTACTTGAATTCACTTGTAAAGTGAAAATGGATTCCCAAATTTGATATATACCTTCAATTTTTTTGATTAGGTTTGCAATAAATGTATTTGAACTCTGGTCAATGCACAATAGTTGTCTTAGCCTTTCACACCTTTTTTTCAAATACTTGGCACTATCACCTTGTTTGGTTAATACTAATTTTCTCAGCCAATACATTAGCTCAGTCATAGTAATTTCTAAGTCTATATTGCAATGATTGGTCAACATACACTGAATTAGTGATGCTCATCACTTGATAGTACAATATATTTTATTGCCCAAAACTTCTCTCAAATTTTTCCTAATTTCATCTTGGGTAATGTTGATATGGACGTTTAATGATTTACTTGTTAGGAAATGATGTATGATATTTCATTAAGTAAACAATCCCTTACACACTTTCTTTTACTCAGTTAGATGAAGTGTGATCACCTCATCCATTAGATTGAGTGATCTCAACTTTGTTGTATTCATTGCTTCCAGCTTCTACTATCTTTTTCCATGTTTTCTTTACCTTAACTTTTTCTTTTCCTTTATTTTTTTCCATTACTGTATGTTGGTGCTCAGATCCTACAATTCTTACTAATATGTCCAACTTTGAGACAACTGAAATAAACTAGGTTTCCATTTAACCATTTCTTATAGTTACCTCTGAAATGTAACTTTATGTAATTCTTTGGAATGTGTCCATACTCTCCACAGTAATGATAATTATACCATGTGTTTTAATCTCAATTTTAAGAGTAACTTTTCTTAGGTGTATCTATTTTCTTTTCATATATCTAGTTAGATTTTTCATTGGATTTGCATTCATGTGATTGGTTGTCATTACTTCTTGCAATTAAAACAAAAACTAGTAAACTTAGGTTTAGGGTTTTGCATACCATTTTTTCTCCTACATATGTTAGTAGCATGTCCAAGTTTACCACAATGATGACAAGTAGGTTTACATTTGGATTTTTGATTTTGTTACTCTCCATTATTTGATGACTCTCCTACCTCAATAAATGAAGAGTGATTTTAATATCCTAGACTAGAAGTTTCACTGGATGACCTTGGTGATCTCATCAATTCTTCAAAGTATATGATAACTTCACTTGGCTTGTTCATTCTTTCCAATATTTATTTCTTAGATCTTAACTCATTTCTTAGTTGGTCACTTTGTAATCTTAGATTTGTGATCTCCATGTCCTTTCTGTTCAACTCCTAATTTATTATTAACAATTGGTTCATCATGTCCAACTAATTTTTTGTGATCTTTTGCACCTCAAATGATCTTTCTTAAATTATCATATCGATTTGTCTTTTTTATTCCTCAGTCATGTCTTTGTCTTCTTATACTTTCTTCTTTTGTTTAGTCACTTCACATAATCTTATTGATTGGATTTCTTGTTCTCTCTTGAGTTCTTTGACTTCTTTGTTCAAAATGTTGTTCTTCTCCAGTAGATTTGCAATTGTTGCACCACTATCATTAGTATTCCTACTGTTAATCAATCCATGTGTATCAATTTCCTTATATAGTGTATCATTTTGCTAAATGGTCATTTCTTTACTTTTCTTTAAGGATTTCCATAATTCTTCTTTTTCTCCTTCAAGTTGTTGCAATATGATCTAGATTTCAATCATCTGTTTATCAATATTTTTCCCATCTTGCATTCCTCCATCTTCAAGATATGATCCTCTCAAACTATTAGAATTTTTCAAGAGAACTGAGCTCTGATACTAGTTGTTGGGAATATTAATGCAAAACAAGATACTAAGAGGGAGGGTGCATCAGGATCTATATTACTTTTCACTAATAAAACTATTCACACCTAATCCATCTCATATCTCAAATATTATAACATATAACCATAAACATGTAATACTAAAATGAAATCTTTCTAAGCATAATATCTATAAAAATCATCAACACATAATAAAATGATTTTGGTTACCCAGAAACACTTCAATATGAAGGTAAAACTGGGGTGGGGATGAAACCCACAAATCTTCACTATTGCAACAACAAAGTTAACTTGTTAGGGTTAAATTTTTTATTATATCAAATGATCTACCTTGTGTGGGGTATTCTTTTTAAACTTAGTGTTTAATACTATTAGATCTTGCCCTGTTAAAGGATTTTACACATACAATAAAGTAGGGGCTCTATTAGGAGATTTGAAATAGGTCTATTAGATCTACTCTATTAAGACATTTTCCCTAAATCAATCTGTTAAAACTAATTCAGTATCTAACCCCTCAGTTTTCTCTAAAAGATGATTACATATCTCCTCTCTTCAAAACCTCAGTCTGATCTCTTTATTTGATATCTATGTTCTATCCTTCACTGCTCTAGTTTCATTGTCTAAATTCCTTCACTCTATATTTACTTTGTTCACTCCTATACATATTCACACTTCTCATTTTCTCTCATATTGATCATATGTCCTACCCTTCTTAAATAGATAATCCTATAAAGTTATAGATTAGGCTCAACAATCCATATTTCATCCTTTTGTTGTTTTTCCTTCTATTTTTTTGATTGGTTACTTTGCTTGCCTATGGATTAATATTGTGGGTGTTAAATATGAGCCTCTAATTCAACCACACACTTCAAGATGATTAGTGTTTGTCAATAATATCCCAGAATGAATACAAGATTATTCATTAGGCATGTTTGCACAAGGTGACCTGTTGCCTTCTAACTAGACAGGGTTTTACTATATACTCTCATAATTAAGAGACCAGTAACTAGACCAAACTAGCATGAAATATTTAAATGAATAAAAATTCAATACTAATCTATGTTTTTTATATTTTGTATGCAAAGATATAAATTAATCTAGATGATCTTCAAATTAATCTAAGAACAATGTTAAGAAAATCAAGCTAAATGGGTGCATTGTAATCTAAATGATGAGCATGTAAAATAAATAGAAATTTGAATGCAAGATGCTTGAGTAATCAATCCAACAATGATTCAATACTCTTCACTTGCATCCTCCTCAAATAAGAGGTCAAGGGTCTCTTTTTTAGAATCTTGGATCCAATCAATAGTCAAGATTAAACCAAGTATATGGTTCAGATTGAATGTTAGATTGAGTCCTCCATTTTCTATGGAGTTGAATGAGATGAGATAGGAGATAACATTGATCCATTCAAATATGTGCTCATAATTATTATTCTAATTAATTAAATAATTAGTTTCAACAATTATGATGAGCATATTTGATTAAATCAATATATTTAATTCCTTTTTCACATGAGATGAATTAGGAAAGAATATTGATCCATTCATACATAACATCATGATTTAATATTCTAATTAATTAAATAATTAGTTTCAACAATTATGATATGTATATTTGATTGAATCAATGTATATAATTCTTTTTTATGTGTATTAGTTAAAGAGGGTGGATTTAATTTAATTAAAGTGCTTAGGACTTATAATCAAATTAATTCAATTAGAAGGTTAATTTAGCCAAACTCAATCAATATTTAAGAATGAAATAAAGTATGTGATTAATACATATTAGGGATTTTTTGCATTCAACACTTAGGTCAAGTAAATATGATTAGAACCAAAAATGCCTAGTACAATAGGACTTAATTGATCAAGAAATAGATGTTGTAAGATTGATTCACTGAAACTGATTCAAAATGCCAATGTGCCAATTTAGGGGTATTACAAATGTCATCTAACAAAATGTGTAATCTCTTCCTTAAGTTTCTCTTTGATCTTTAAATGTCATGTAAAATTCATTTGGAATGATTTACATAAGTGTTTGTGCAATTAAAAACTCATATGTCAATACGGGTTGACTCGACATTTGAATGTTGTGACACTCGATCATAACTAATATTCATGTTGTCACTCAGCTTCTACAAACTCAATATATTATGTCACTCAACAATAAATGACTTCCTTCTTGCTCACTCTCAACTGAACTACTCAACTTATATGTCAACTTGGTCTTAACTAGGGTTCTTGGAAACCTTTGACTTTCTTGGCATGTGTTGAAAAATAAACAAGTCCTTTCATATCTCAGCCTTCTCTAGATGGTTCAGTCGCAGTGATGATTGTCCAATGTTGCCTTGGAATGACTAAGTATTAGACACTAATAGGAAACCTATTCTTATATATGAATGCTAGGATAGGTAAAATGGTTTATCAAGTGTGTTTGGCATGTTAGTCAACCAATCTAGGACATGTATAAAGAGAGAGTAGCTGGCCCTAACAAGTTGTGTCAGGCAAGTGTACTCTATATGATGTGCTAAAAATAATTAAAAACATGTGAAAAGGATAAGGGGACCATGTATTCCCCCCCACCCTTCCCCATTAAATGGAGAAATGATGTCTTATTTTGGCATCTTAAGGAAGTGATGAACAAGGATAAAGCAATTCCAACATCAAGATAGTATCCACAAGTGACACCCAATGCAAACCATATAGGTCACAACAACTATGAGGTCATGGAAGGGTAGAATTCAATGAGACACCATGCAACAAGTAAAAAATAAAATTAAATACTTGAAAAACAGGATATACCATTATGAGGTTCCAATGTTAGTGATCTAGCTACCAGGAAAATCCAGTTACGAATAATGCAAGATTGGATGTGACATGATAAACAAATAACACACAACCAAAGGAAATAGTGGATTGGTGATAAAGTGAAAAGAAGTAAATGATTCCCTTTCCCCCCAAGTAATGTAACAAGATAAGAGAAAACAAACCTATTATGCCACAAACAAAGAAAACCATGTATGATAATTAACCCCCAGAAAGAAGGCCAATAATGATACATGGTATAAACAAACATAATAGGGACTTCAATGTTATTTAAAGAAATAAGAAGTAAAAGAGAGCTCATTATACAGATAAATGTTAAAAACCTCATTATTAATGAGTTTTTGGATGTTGTAGTGCAAAGCTTAACAATCATTACTAGAGTGATTATGATAACGGTGATGCATTCAAAATGGAAGATTCATGAGTTTTTATTATGTTTTTTTCTTTGTTTAGGCCTAGTAATCACCTTAGCATGAATAATTTTAGGTAAAATAAGTTATTTATAGTAGGAGAATATCTGTGAAGAGAGGATGTGGACAAACAATGAGATTCAATACTTTGTTGCACACATCTTAAATTATGATTGACAATGGTGTTTAAAGAGTGTATATTCCCCTAATTTCCTAAGGGCATATGATATTTATCATGATATTTAATATATTCATCATGATTGGTTGAGGAAACAAATTTGGTGAAGAAAGGATTTTCCCAATCTCACATTAATGGAAGATCCTTAACTCTATATTCCCTAGTAAAGATTGGTGTGAAATCAAAGGATCCCCAATCATCACCAGAAGGGTACTTGTAGAAGGAGGATCATCATTAGATTCTTGATTTTATTTTTCCTCAACATTTAGACAACTATTTGGCTTAGTTTCTGCATGAAAAGTGCACATCACATTATTATAGAGAAACTTGACTTTTTTATGAAGTTTTGAAGGAACAACATGCATAGCATTTAACTAAGGTCTACCCAAAAGAATATTGTAATTGAGAGGTCTATGCATAAAATGGATATGAGCATTCAGAACAACTAGACCTACTTTGATAGGTAAAGTAATGGTGCCCAATTTTTTCTTAGAGACATTATCAAAGCCACAAATAGAATTACTATCAGATTTGATATGTGAAAGATCAACAATAATTATCCATACTACAATCATTAAGCCCAGATCTACTACCAACTAGAGTTCAACAAATAAGGTTACCATTGACTAGGACATCTACCATAAGAGCATCACAACAATCTTGAATCTCTTTAGGAGGTAAGTTATCATGAGTAAACATGATTTAATGTGGGACTGATGTAGTATTCATGCATTGTAGAAATGCATTCATATTATCTTGATTAGGAGACGGAGTTGGAAGAGTGGATAAAGATTTTTTCAAGGTTTCATGATATGTAGGATATGTTTGAAGAACCTCACAAAGAGAAATCTTGGTAGGGAGATTACATAACTGTGATACCAAAACATAGTCCAATCCAAGATTTTGAGAAAGATGGGGTGGAGGGGAAGAAAGGGTTAAGAATGGGGGGATAAAAGTAGTGGGTTGAGGATTATCCTTGTAAGATAGCTGTGAGACACCACATGATAATCCTTAGATTCTCTAGATTCCCCTTTAAGGAGTTATGAAAGCCAACCCTTAAGGGTGATGATGGATTTATTTGATGAAGGGTAACCCTTGAGAGTGAGAATAGGTTGAGCTAGATTAACTTAATAAATATATTTCTCCTCCATAGACAAATAACTAGAAGAGAGAGTATTAAGGAGATGTCCATTATCCTATTTTTCCAAGCAAGCCTTAGAATAGGGATTGTAGACTTCCATTAACGGTTCCTCTATACTAGGAGAATCAAATAAAGGAAAGGACACATGGATAAAATTATTTATAATTTCTTCATCTTTCTCTAAAATATCACTAAGTGGAGGACATGTATTAGGAGATGAATAAACATATTGAAAATAAAAGCTATCAATCATTATGTTATATTTTTGTGAAGAAGGGAATAGTCATCATCATGATCTAGAGGTTCATCCCAAATAGTGACATTATCAATGAAACACACCATAGAAGAATAATCATCATGAGTTAAAGTAAAGTAAACAAAGGGGGAAGGAATATAAGATATAGGAATATCTTTATAAATATTCTATGGTAAAGCTAAGCTTCTAGGAGGGTAATACTTTATGTCAAAGATAACATGTTTGGAGAGTTTTTTAAATGATTTATGAAACATGACAAAAAGAGAAGTGCATATACTATAGATCCATTGAATCAAATTTTGATTTTAATGTATCAAAAAATGATGCAAGAGAAATACATATATAAATATTTGAATATCATATTGAGAAAGAGGTCTAGAGAAGAAAATTTATATTCTACTAATGCAAAGTAGAAATTAATCTAACTTCTCAAGATTTAAAAATCTAATGTCAAAGAGGGAATAAGGGAGATCAAAGGATCTAAGTCTAAAATCCACAAGAAGGTAATGTAAAAGAAGAGAAACCTTAAGAAAGATAAAATTCCAAAAGAAAAGGGATAAGTAGATGGGTTCGTCAATAGAAGGTAAACACCCAATGAAATAAAAGGAGTGATCTAACACCACAAAAGAAAGAGTTGAAGAATTTGGGTTCACCAAAATGTTCAGGTGAAGTTGATGCCAAAGAAGAGAGATAACTAAAATAGGAAAATATAACTCAAATAAAGAGGGTAAGAAGGTTGGGTTCAAAAAAATGTTTAGGCAAAAAAGGGGGACTTAAGGTCTAGGTCAACTTGGAAGGTCACTCAAAAACTAGGTTGGCATAGCCCACTGACTTGCAATCAAATTCTCTAGAAAGATCCTTGAGAGTAGGTTCCAAATATGTAAGCTTTGATTGGTATCTTGCAAATAAACATAGAAAATAAGGGTTTTTGGGTTTGGTTTGAGGAGGGCTTTCCTTAGTCAAGCACTAGCTTAAGAAATTAACCTTCAAAAATAAATGTAAATATAAATGAAATAAGATAAATGTAAATATTCAAATTACTTGTAAAAAATCCTTGTTAATAAGGATTTATCATGCGTATGTTGCAGAACTTGAATTCAATATGGAGGATGTAGGATATCTTGACAATTGCAATGGATCTACCATAACCACATCATGGATCCATGAATGTAATTGTTCATCAATGAAGAAGATATTAAATTCTTTAATGTATATCTCCTCCCTTGATGGTCAAAAATATGCTAGATCTTGAAGAGGAAATCTTTACAAAAGATCCTTGAATGCTTGAAGAAAATTACTTTCTTGAATACTTTAATGCTTGAGCTCCTTACCTTAACTTCTTGATGAGATGAGATGTCTTGAGAATGATACATGAAAATAAAGCCTCCAAGCCTCCTTATATATGAGTTTTTGGGTAGAAAAATAGTACAATTTGACTAGAGAGCAGAGTAAAACTAATTATACCCTTAAGGCCTTCCAGACCTTGAGCCCCAAAAATACTAGGAATTAGGTTGACCTAGGAGGTATAGGTTGACCTAGTCAATATAGGTCAACATGGGTTAATTCGATCCTAGAGATTGGGTCAGGGGAGCCACAAGAAGCTCAAATAGTTACCAAAAGGAATAGAGGAGAAAGTGGAAGAAGATAGGGAAAATAGGACATTGAGGACATCAAGACTAGATATTAATTTATTTTCTTAGTGATCCTTTTTCAAAGGCTTCATTATATATATTTAGGAGAACATAACATATCCAATCAATGTTTTCCTTATAGAATTCTGCTAGCAAGTCATCCAGTCGTGGAGATTTATTATTGGTTATATCACCTATAGCATCTTTAATCTCCTCACTAGAAATTTCCTTATTAAAAGCATTATCACATCTCTTAGACATTTTTTGCAAATTATTCTTAGACATTCTTTAAGGATATCATTATTGTACATGATAAAAGAATGTGTATTCATGAAACTTTAATGTAGAAAGAAAAAAGACTAATGACAAACTATGTTAGACCCAAGATATCACCAGAAACAAGTAATCTCTACAAATGTCTCATGTCTCCCTAACTAGAACCGCTAAAATAGCTCTCAGAACAACCTTTTAGTGACAGTTCTAGAATGGGATATTGCTAAAAATGTAGATCTATGATGAAGGATGCAAGATCTATGACATTAATGCAAATTATGTGTGAAATGCAACTCCTAGAAATGCTCTTGAAATGATCAAGCCATGAGCTAAATATGCAATAAATGAAGCTAAATGATACAAAATGATGCTAAATGGCATAAAATGATACTAACAATGTTATGAAATCACTATAATGAAAATGCTAAAACAATGAGTCTAAATATGCATATAGTGTAGATGCATATATAAAAAACTTGGGTCCCTTGTCTCTTAGATTTCCCTCCTATTTATAGGATTTTGAAAGGGGTTGGGGTAGTAACCAGGATTTTCACTTTTGACTGGGGGTGAAAGTGAAACTCAAAATATCTCATAAAAGACCAAGAGGAAGAGTCCAACAGACTTGGTTTTGGGGATAATATGAGGATTTTTCAAATTTTTTAAATGGCAAAAGGGAGATTTTTATCTTGTGAGGATAAAGTGGTTTTATTGATTTACTAAATGATTTATCTTCAATACTGTATCTTTTTCTTCCTCCCTTTTTTGCATTTTATGGATTTGAATTGTTTTCTTCCTCTTTTAAAGTTGATTTAGGTATTGTCAATTTAAAAAGGTGATTAATGACCTGATGCAATTTTTAATTTAAAAGTCTGTTGTGTTTCTTCTGATTTTCTCTTTAATTCAGTCCTGATTGATCAGGATTGCATAATTTAAGTCTTTGTCAAATTTTGTGTGTCTGCAAATGGCCCTCTTTGAGCTAATATGCGAAGCATGTTAGCTCAAAGACTATCTTGATTTTCTGATTTTAGGCCAAATTCTGATGACTAGATGCCTGTTCTATGATATTCTATCATTTTGTCATTACTGTGGTATTTGTCTGTTGATAGCCTGATGTCTTATCGTCGATGATTTGATGTTTGGTCATTGATGATGTTTTGATTGTCATTAACTTGATGATTGGATTGCGATGTTGATTCGATGATTTGATTGCAATGGTTTTGTTTGGATACCTTGGTTTTGATGTTTGCAAATTTTTGGCTGGGGTAGATCATTTTGATGTTTCAGAAAATTTTAATGCCCCAACTTGAGTGTCCCAATTTGATATATTGCCCCCTCATAAATAAAATTGGACAAAAGTAGGAAAATGTGAAAGTGGAGTATGTTCCAATTTTATTTCTGACATGGTGGGAGATTGGCAAGAAGGTTTGGTACAATATCCAAGTTAGCTTTGGTGATCAAAAAGGTGCAAAAAAGGGGGTAAATAATCTGAAATTTTGATATAAATGCCACTTGGGGGGTTAAATAGATCAAAAAGATCTTTTACCCTTGTCATTTTCACTTTTGGCTTTTGCATTTGTTGATTTGGAGCTCTGATTTAGCAAGGATGGTGGTGTCATTACACGAGCATAGATTTGAGAAGGGCCATCAGTATGAGTGTCCAGTAGAGTACGGTGCCCCAGTATGTTGTCAAGATCCAATTTGTTTGAGATTTAGCATGTTTTACCTATGATTTGTGAGTTTTGTATGGATTTGTAGGGTAGATGTGTTAATTTCAAAGATTGAGGGCATTTGAAGTTTCTTTTAGCACATTTATATTTTTGTAGCACGTGCGTGTAGTGTTTTAGTGCATGTGCAGAGAGTTTTGGCACATTGGGAAACCCTAGGTGGCTAATAGATTAGCACATATGGGGGATATAATAGCACTTCTACATAAAACAATGCATACAACTAGTATTATAGCACATATGCATAAAGTATTAGCGAATATACGTGTAATAGCGCAGTCAACAGACAAAATTGCACATATGACCAATTTTGGAGCACATATAATTGAAGAGTGCGTACACATGCTAAAGTTGAGCATATATGTAATTATGCAGTGTGTTTGAAAATAACAACACATTCGCAGGGTATATTAGCACATATGTGATCCAATAGCACATATGATATGTATAAAAGCGCTTTTGAATAGTAGAGTAGGGTAGTGATATTCTTTGACTCATTTGATGGGGTATAGATGATTTGTAGAGCGTAAGATAATGCCAAAGATTAGAGTCTTGGTTGGTCAACCGGGGATGGTAGAACAAGAAAACATGAGTAGTCAAGTATCCTTAAAGTGATTTTGTTAGGATTGATCTGATAATAAGTATGTAATGCCCTGACTCAAGATACAGAGTAGGCAAGACAAACCAGTCCAACTCAGGATAGAGAAAGATGAGAAATAGGTCAAGATAGAACTAGTAGCTAGGTGGCTAGATGTAGTTATGAGATTGATTTTTGATGGTCACTTTGTGACAAAAATTGATGTGTTATGTTTTCTTGATGAATGATAGGTGTGTGGGTGTAAGCTCATGGTACGAGGATTTTATCCATGGCCCTTAGAGTCAGTGGGTCGATTGTCTGATGTAGACAGGCAGGTGATAGACTGATGTGGCTTTACATATTTATTGCAGATGCCCCAGTTTTGAGTGAATAGGGGTTTATTGATAGCTATGGCTAAGAGGTGGTACTCGGGCCACAACACATTCCATTTGCTGATGGGGGAGATGATAGTGATTCTTGAGGATGTCTACAGGATTCTTTGGATCCCAACTATAGGGGATTTGGAGTATTATGATTAGACTATTGGTGGGGCTGCATTTTGAGACTTGTTCAGAGATGACTATATTGGTGATGACAGTGTGTCTTAGTTTCAAATGTTGTAGTATGATGCATTACGAGCAATATTGGCAAGATTGATAGGTTGATTTCTATTGCTAGATTGTTGACGGTGAGGGTGTCTAGTTGGATGGGGGTGATTGATTCAGGAGATGATTGATGAGCCATAGAGATTTGCAAGGGGTAGCTGTATTTTAGCTCATTTGTATCATGATTTACAGTAGGTTGTATATTTGGGGGCCTCATCATTATTAGCAGGGGTCATTTTGCTACAGGTATGGACATGGGAGCATCTACCCATTACACATCCACTATGTGTACAATAGCAGCCATAGGGTATGCCCTATATGTATACTTATTCAAGTCCTATTATGCAGCCTCATTTGGGAAAGATAGAGTACTGGTGCCAGATACTAGATGATATTGATGAGGTTGTATGGAGACCTTATAGGTTTACAGAGCCGTGGGTAGAGGATGATGATGAGATGGTGTATTTCTTCAGTCTGAGATTTTTACTTGGTTGGATTCCTTTAGTGTTAGAGTAGTTTTGCTCCAAGTGAGTGGTGAGGCTATTTGGTCGGCAACAGGGCATGCCACAAGAGATTGCACATTATGCTTGGGTTCAGTTAGAGAGACCAATGTGGGGGCGTATGATGGAGTATGAGGCTTGTCTAGAGGCTTTTTTATAGATGATAGATACACCATAGCCTTGGGCATTTTGAGATGGAGTAGTAGATGCTAGGATGGAGGGATATTATGCACGGTGGTTTTGAGATCATCCCTTCCCAAGGTACATAGATCCAACCAAGCTAATGCTTGGTATTGATGAGCCATCGAGTGGGGGAGAGGATGATGATGATGAGGGTGGTCAAGGGAGAGGCAGAGGGAGGCGATGAGCTAGGATCAGAGTGGCAGAGTATGGGGGAGATGAGGTTGAGTGGTTGTGGTGTTACCATAGAGGGGAGTGGCATGAGGCCCAGTGAAGGGACCAGTGGGTGTAGGGAGAGCCAAGGATGTTCATGCTAAGGTGGTGCACAAGTGAGAGGAGGGATGGTTGGGTGGCATGATGGATTAGAGCAGATGAGGGTGAGATTGCCAAAGGATGTTTAGTTTGTCCACTGACAGGGAGCATGAGTGCAGGGGCCTATCAAAGATCTACCAGGGGCATAGCCACAGGTACCACCAGAGAGGTCCAAGGGATCAGCTGATGTAGAGACTCAGGTGAGCGCCATAGAGGCTCGGATGGGCGAGGTGTTGAGTACCTTGTAGACAATCATAGCAGTGATTACACCAAGACCACCACTGCTACCACCACCACCGAGGGTAGATGGGATGTCATCGAGTCAGATAGATGTGGTTGCACCCATTGCACCATCGAAAGATGTGACAAAGCAGTCATAGTGAGAGGATACGGGTGCCCCTAGTGAGCAGGGACTATCAGATCAAGCACCCTCACAGGGATGAGTGTATAGGATTGTGCTATGGCCACATTTTGCATTGTGTATGATTATTCTCAAGATGTTTACTAGATATTTATACCAGTGTACTTATTTGATCCTCAATTGATGTACTTGCATGGCATATGATCATGCGATTTTCATGTTGATGTATGTTATCTGTGGTTCATGTGATTGTATCTTTCTACAGGACCATTTGATTATCGTGTTGCTTTATGAGATATCTAAGCTTCTTTGATGTTTTAGATTTGTGCACTTATGATGTCATGGAATTATGTTATCATGTGTTTTTTTGATGTGATCATGATGTCGACAGTGGATGCAGATGTGTATATAAATGTCAATGATTAATGTAGATGAATCATTATTTAGAGTAGATGGTAGGTTACTGATGATGTAATGAAAATGTGATGTGGTAACATGAATGTAATAAAAAGAAAATGAAATATGAAATGAAATGAAATGTGATAACATGACATGTAATGCAATGTAATGACATGAGTAATGAGAATGCAATGAAATGAAATAATAGGATGGGGTATAATACATAATGAGATAAAATGAAATGAGGTGAATAGAAATGTAATATGTAAGGAAATGAACCAAAATGAGTGAAGGAGGTAAAATGAAATGTAAGATGTCATGAAATGAGATGAAGAGAAAATGGTATGATATTTGAAATAAAAATGACGTGATATGAAATAGAAAATGAAATGAAATTAAATGGATTAAGTAATGAAATGAAATGAAAATGAAATAGTATATGGAATGACATGAAATAAGATAGGTAACGAGACTGAAGATGGAATAAAATAAAATGATATGGGATGTGAAATGAAAATGAAATGGGAAATAAAATGACTTATGAAATGAAAACAAAATGGATTATGCAATGAAGGGAAATGAAAATAAAAATGTAATGGAACGAAATGAAGCAAAATGTAAGGAAATGGAACAATATGATATGAAATGTGATGAAAAGATGTACGTGGCAAAATAAAATGAAACAAAAATGTAAGGGAATGACAAGTGAAAATGTAATGATATGAAAAGTATTGAAATGATAATGAAAGGATGTTGATGATGGAAATGAAAGGATATGGAGGAGTGGATGAGAAGAAATGAAATGATGAGAAATGTGTTATGAAATGCAATAAGAGGAATCATGAAATGAAAATGAAATGGAATCTGAAATGCAATTGTGTGAGATTCAAAGGCTTTGAGGTGATATGTTAATATTTGCAATGCAAAAGCCACTGAATGAATGGATGAAATGGGGAAATGAAAGGGAGGGAAAATGAGAAAAGGTGATGTGATTAATTGGACAAAAATGAGAGGTGGTTAAATGAGATTGTTTGGGATTCAAAAGCCACGCAAGGCAGCAAATGTGGTGGTGCAATCTGATGATGGATTTATGACATGTAAGGATGGTGTGGATGAAGTGAAGAAACAAGGTCCATGAGTACTCATAAGCTTGTTGATGTTGCATGTGTTGTTTATAACCAGTCGTGAAATTGCTGAGTGATGTCAATGAATTGTAACCTAATTGTGTTCCAACCATTTTTTTTGCAAGGAACCCAAGATGAAAAATGCAAACTAGGTGAATGTAGCTTAACTATCACTTTTTTAAAGAAAGGCAAACTAATTGTCATCATAGAGCATGTGATAAAAGTGATTGAGTACAACCACCACTAGGTCAGCTATAGTGATATGAATATTGCGTCACACTAAGAAGTGCCAACAAAGAGGAACAATGTACAAGAAAACATGACAATTATTAAGGAACAAAAGCTATAGCCACAAAATAATAAGAATAAGCATGCCAACCAGTCACATGTTAGAGAAAAGACCTCATGTAAGGTAATGCACAAAATTGGTCGAGGTACACATGGTGTTCCATTTGGGAGGAGGCTCTTATAAGTAGACACCAGTAATGTGGGAACCAAAGGATCATAGGAAGTAAGCAATGAAAAACCAAGAAAATATCATGACTTTATCTCGGTACCTCTAGTCGAACACATCATCGAGATACTAAAAGCACATGATAGCATAGAAAACCATTATGTGTGAACCAGGCATGCTTCTAGTTGTGTACAGTAGGATCATGTTGTTTTTTTTGTTTCATTTAGGTCTTCCGAGGAGTAACCTTGTTGTATCAGGTGGATGAGAAGGCATGGGATGTCTCTGTGGTGATCTTGCAGCAGAATCTAGTGGGCGGTGTACATCGACAAAAATTTGGGTGATGAAATGTCAGAGCTAAATGTCAAATGTACTAGGTACCAGTGCGGTAGGGTGCATAGAGTGGATATGAGGAATACTGGTGTAGAACAAGGCTTAGGTGAATGATGGCTATAAGGAGGTGGATAGCATGATAATGAATCAAGGTAAAGTAGAGAGTAGAATGAATTTTTTGGGGATAGTGAGAAGTTGTGGGAATCATGCAAGTGAAAGTATGTTGGGCTCACCAGATTAGGTGCAGCAAGAGGGTGATGCTAACCAGGGAAGGTGGAGGAGGCAAGGGCAGAAAGAAAAATGTGGTAGGTGATCTTCCAAGGAGTGGGTTGATCAACCTAAACTCCAAGTGTTGCTTTCGGGTCCAGGTGAGACAAGATAGCGAGGACACAGATCAGCACAACCCGAAGGGGTGGGAATGGAGGTGGAAGAAATGCCTTTGTCGACTTTAATGATGCTATCCAGGACTGTAGCATAGCAAGCACTGCAAGAGGCAGTAGGTGATGGGTCAAAGACACAGGTGGAGGATAGTATGTCTAAAAAGATAAAGAGTATGTCAAGAGCAGAGAAGGAAGTGGGGGAAACAAAGTCTCCTAAAAAGTTTTTGGGAGAGACTTCGAAGGATGTGGTTGGTGTTAGCAATGAAGTATTGAGTGGAACATGACAGTGGGTTAGTCTTAGGACACCGAGATGAGGTTCAATAGAAGGGGGAGTGAGCATTGTCAATGTGGGGAAGCTGTAGTTAGAAGTGGCAGATAGTGATCAAGCATCATGGGACGTGGAAGGATTATGAAAACTATTGGCGATAGAGAGAGTGTGGGTGGAAAATGTAGAACAAGAGGTCGCATTTTTGCTAGGATTGATGGAGAAGGCTTAGGGGGATGGAGTGCAAATAGAGGTGAAGCGATTGCAGGCAATGATAGATGCAGAGTGAGCACAGGTGCAATCACTAGAGATGAAGTTGCACATGAAACATGCACAAGCACATGGAATCGATGCAAGAATGTGGGTTGAATGATCAAAGTCGTAGTGGTTCCAAGAATCAATGAAGATGGCGCAAGTAGGTTTGGAGAGCACATAGAATGAGCTAGTGTTATTGTAGTCACAGTCTAAGTTGTTTAGGGAAGCAATTGCAAAGGTGAACACATTGGCATTGAAGTTGTAGGAACGGTTAGCATTAATTGAGGGAAAGGTGAGGCAACTATAGCAGCATTTGGGTGAGGCAAAAGTGGATGTGGAGCATTAGCAAATCATGACTGATTAAATGCAACAAGAGCAAGATGCAGCCCAATGGGAAATCACTGCACAGGGGGTAAGCAAGTTGGTGGAGAATGTGTTCATGGAAATGCACCAGATGGCCAAGGTACACCAAGAAGCCACTTATTGGATGAGATGTTATTATCAAGAATTCCCTCATGAGGATTGGTGGGAGACATAGTTTATAGATAAAGAATTTACAGCTCTATTAAATGTGCAATTATGTGGTGGAAGGTTTCCAATTCATATGGAAGTGGTATGGACATATCGGGGGTTAACACTAGGAGCCTCCTAATCTGGAGCTAGTCTAGAAGAGACCCTATTAATCAGACATCTTGTTATGCCACCTCCTTCGGGGAGCCAGAATAAATAATCCACTAGACTTTTTTAGGACGAAAATGCAGTTAATGCTATCGTAGGGAATGAAAAGTTGGTGTTTGTTGTTGCGGCCACTGATGTTGATTGTAATGCATTGTCATGTGTATTTTTGGCATTTTTGAAATATATTTGGATGTTTTTGTGATTTTTGCAAATATTTAAATGTTTTTTTATTTTCTAGATAAATGTTGGAATGGTTTAACTCTCATAAAAATAGGAACAATACCATCCGTAGAGTGAGGATAACTATGACAGGCTAGCAATAATATCTGTGTGCATATGGAGAACTAGTATAGACAATAATAATGCCAATAGGAGGGCATTTCTCTAGGGGTGTTACGAGACAGGCATTCTTGAGGCCCATGAAAAGGCATTTGGGGCTCAAAAGAGGACACGTGGGTCTCAAGTATGCAAAATAGGGCCTTGAAAAGATATTTTTACTCGAGAAATGCATGTTGGGGGTCCCAAAAGACATCAAGGGTCTCAAAAAATGGTGAAACGAGGCCTATAAAAAGGCATTTGGGTCGAAAAAGGTATTTGAGGGGCCTAAAAAAAGGCACTTTGGGCCTAAAAAGGTAGTAGAGGGGTCCCAAAAGGATTCGTGGGCCTTGAAAAAGGTGCTAGAGGGGCCTAAAAAGGTGTTTTGGGCCTAAAAAGGCACTGGAGGGGTCCAAAGGGATGCTTGGGCCTTGAAAAAGGTGCTAAAGGGGCCTAAAAAGGCACTGGAGGGATCCAAAAAGGACACTTGTGCCTTGAAAAAGGCACTAGAGGAAAGCCAAGCTCACACACTTATGCCTACTTATTCTGTACCTCTAGTTGAGTGAGGATAAAAGAGTCTGACCGGATATCTAGGCTTTCAAGATAGCATTGACATATTTGTTGAAGGAGGCTAGACTAATTGTGGCCACTACAACTTAAATAAGACTAAAAATCCTTCTTGATTTACATTAATAATGGTCACACGGAAGGAAGGCAATAGTCGAGTTCACAACATCTCTTTCGCTATCCAAGTTGTGTTGGATTTTCCTAAGCCCAAAATTATGTTTCAGGACATTACCATGCTTTTTCTTGATATTAACTGGGTGTGTTGGGAGTTGTTTTCTGGTTGTGTAGCCAAAGTGAGAAATTGAGAGGAATTTTGGGGTGTTGTTGACATGAATTGCCCCCATTTTGAAATTTTTTTGGATTTTTTTGGCATTTTTTTTGGGCAATTTTTTTTAAATTTTTTTGACATTTTTAAGACAATTTTTGGGTTTGTAGGGGTGAAATGGAGGATGTGAGCAAGATTTGGTAGAATATGGGGGTGACTAGGACCATGTGAGGTACCTAAAGAGGCAATGAAGGAGTTTATGATGTCAAATGGGTTGAGTGAGGGTTATGACAAGTATGGGGGATCATTGGGCAAGGTGGATGGTGGGGATGTGCATTGATTTTCCTGAAATTCATATCTATGGTATCTCAATACATAATCAAACTCTCTGTGTTGTTGAATTTGTAGTGCTCCCCATTATGGATGTCAGACTAGCTGCTTCCACTGCTGTGTACATTCACTCAAGGACAAGGGGCTTTGATTCGCTCTTGTTATTGTTATTATTATTGCTATTATGAGCTTTGTTTCCCCTGCCTTACTGTTGCTATCATACTGATTCTTTTTGCTATTGTGAAGCCACTTTTGATGCCAAAAGATCTAGAACTATAACCCACAAATGTTTCTCTAGGGGGTATATGTGAAATTAATTCTAGATCGAATACTAGCCTAATAAATTATGCTAGCTTCTCAACCCCAGATAAACAAATAATTTGCTACCAAATACCTCCAAATAATTCAGCTATAAATGCTACCCCTTTCTCTTATTCCCATCTTTTATTAATTGCAATGAGAAGCCACAAAGAACCAAGATGTGTCTCAGAGATAATAAATCAACCATTCAACTGCAGCCCTTTTTTGGCATTGAAGGCCTTGTGTTGCTTAGGGAAGCCTAAAAGTGTTATCTCTTGCCCCTTTTCAAACCAAAAGTGACGTTCTCACTTCTTCTTTTTTTCTTTTTTCTTTTTAATGTTTTTGATGTTTTTCAAATTTATTTTGTTTTATTTTTGGTATTTTTGATTAAAGTTTTTAGACATAAAATCATTTGAGATGGATACTATTGATAGGTTCTGCTAATTATGTACCATCACAATCTAAAATTTGGTAGGTATCGCTCCCAAAGGATTCTATGATGAGGTAATGACCAATCCAATTGGCCTCCCATTTCCCTTTCTTTTCTCTTACTGCTTGGTTCTTGGGGTTTTCTCTAAGCACTAGGTCGCCAGTTTGAAAAACATGAGGTTTGACCTTTTTGTTATAATGCCTTGATAATCTATTCCAATACACTTCAAGGTGGTCATGGGACATACGATGATGTTCCTCGAAAAAATCTAGCTATTCTAGACGGGCCACTCTGTAATCCTCATTGGATAGGAAATCTTGAAGAGTAACTATCAAGGATGGAATCTCAACTTCTAAAGGGAGAATAGCCTCACAACCATAAACCAGAGAGAAAGGTGTCCTGTCGGTAGGCATCCTAACACTTGTCCTGTAGGCCCAAGGGGTGGAGTTTAAGTGTAAGTGCCAATCCCTTCTAGAATCACTGACTATTTTCTTAAGGATGTTGATGATAGTTTTTTTGCTAGCTTCCGCTTGGCCATTGCCTTGGGGGTAATAAATAGATGAAGAATGGTGTATAATGTGAAAATTTTCACATAATTCATCAATTATTTGGTTTTTAAAATACAAGGCATTATCTATGAGAATTACATGAGGTATGCCAAACTAACAAATGATATGGTTGAGAATGAAAGAGGAGATCTGTTTTCCCATAGAGTCCACAAGTGGTGCTGCTTCGACCCACTTGGTGAAGCATTCAGTGGTAGTGATAATCCACTTATGCCTATTGGAGGAGGGTGGATGGATGGCTTCAATCAAATCAAAACCCTACTAATAAAAGGGCCAAGGTGTGGCTAAGGGATTTAGCTCTTGGGCTAGTGCATTAACAAGATTGCCATGGATTTGGCATTTTTTATAGGTTTTGACAAAATCAATAGAATCCTTTTCCATGGTTGGCCAAAAGTAGCCCACTCTCATAATCTTCTTGGCTAATGTGAACCCACTGGAGTGTGACCCACAAATCCCTGCATGGAAATCTTATAGAGTGACTCTAGACTCATCCTTTTTGAGACACCTAAATAAAGTATCGTCAAGACCTTTCCTCTACAACGTATCAGCCACCAAGGTGTAACGAGAGGCTTGGCGAATGAAGTTTCATTTTTGGTTACATGAGAGGTTAGATGGAAGGGTTTTGTCATGGAGTTATGTAATAATGGGAACATACCAAAGGGAATTAGGGGTGTTTTGGTGGAAAACGATAAGGGAATCGGGTTGAGTAAACACCGATTGAACCACCTCTTCGACTAGGAACTCATACCACTCGTGTTGTTCTGGGAGCTAAAGTAAGGAGGCCAAGGTGGCCATAGCATCTACTACTCTATTCTTGTCTCTAGGAATTTGTTCAAATGTAATGTGAACAAAACATGCCTTGAGTGCATCGATTATATGTTTATAAGGCAACGATTTTTCATCTTTTGTCTTATAAGTATCATTAACTTGATTGATGATTAACTGGGAGTCTCCATAAACTTTGAAAGCTATCAATTTCTATTCTAAAGCCAGCATGAAACCCAAGACCAAAGCTTCATATTTGGCCATGTTGTTGGTGCTGTTAGTGTAGTTTTTTATTTTTCCTATTTTGCTAGGTTTTTCCTACACTTTTAATAATCTCACTTAGGTTAATAAAGCATGTCTTATTAGGTGAATGGTTTTGAGGTGTCACCTTCCTACATGTGAGCATCCATTAGCTATCTTGGGAAGATACTTTTCTATCTTTAGTTTGATAGATGGTTGTTCCTAATTGGTTGGTGTTGCCACCTCCTCCCTCTTCCTAGCCTATATAAGCATGCTACCTGGCTTGTATTTGTATCTCTTGTTTTTTGCATCCTCTTAATGCTATTTTGCTTCCAGCATTTGCATTACTCTCTTGGAGACTAACTCTATGATGCTATTTTGATTTTGTATCATTTGCATTCATAGTTTAGATATTTATTCTTTGCACTAGTTTTCTGGGTTATTAATCTTATCAGATTCTAACATGGTATTAGAGCTTTTCTATGTGCAAGAGTAGATTTTAGTTTCCTTATTTGAGAGATTCGGGGGGGGGGGGGGGGGGGGCTAATAAACTTTATTGTAGTTTTTTGAAAAATGAACTATGCTCTTCTCTTGCATCTTTGGATGATCCTGAGAATTAGAAAAGTTTTGACAAAAATGGTTTTTCTCTGGGGTTTCAATCTCAAATCTAACAACCAACTTGCATATTTGAAGTTTTCAATCAGTATTGTAGGTTCCAGCATACCATTGATGGACTTAGGAAGCTGATCCAACATTTGCATGTCATATTTTGGTTGCTGGGGTCATTTTTCTATTTTTGGAGCCATTTTTTATTGTTAAAAGCATCCAATTTACACTACAGCAGCATCTTCTGTACATCAAAAAGAAAAATGCTTTCTAGGTTTTGTTTGCAGCCCCGAAAAACCATATGGGTATCTTTTAGATTTTGCATGCAAGCTGTATATTTTTCAAAATCAAGCATGAAAGGCTACAACCATACCCCTCTCCGTTGGCAGTTGTAGATTTGAACGCAATTTTCAAATGTCTCATTCTTGCTCATACGGACTTCGATTTTGATGATTCTTGTTATGAACTTGGCTATTTTTTTGTGCTCTATCCACTAGTAGAGTTGTTTTTTTATTTTCATGCATGAATTCTTCAGAAATTGTAGATTCTTAGTCGTGACTATGCACAGTTCTCATTTTGGAAACTTCAGAGGATCATAACTTTCTCATACGACCTCGTATCGAGGCGATTCTTTTTTTGAAAGTGCATGATTTTTTGAGTAGATCGTAGTGGTGCTATTTTTTTCCTTGATTATTGTGCTTAAGTTTCACTTTTACCATATGCTCTTCATGAGGAAGCCCTGTCATTTTTTCTTCCGTAACTTGAGCATACAGACGTATTTTTTCGATCCAAAAAATGTGTCGGAAAGCTGGTTCTAAGACGGAGATGATGGTATAGGTTTTTTTGATTTTTGGTACAGTCTGGTTGCCTATTTTAGTAGTCAAAGCTAGATGTTCTATTTTTCCTTCTGGGAGCCATATCTCGCTCATTCGAACTCTTTTCTGGGCTCGCCAGATATCGTTGGAAAGCTGGTTCTATGAGTTATTTAGTTTCAAAGGTATTTTATTAAGATTCTACTCTAGGTTCTTTCTCCTTCAATTTTTGCACTTTTACACTCTGGCAAATTACTTGGATTCTACAGGTCCTAGAATCTCTTCTTCTGCTCTTTTGGCTCACTCTTCTTTCTGACTTCTGAACATTGTATACTTCTATTCTGTTGCATTCCTTTTTTTGTAAACGCACTAAGATAAAGTGTCTGCTTTTGCATATCTAGGATCTTGTACACCTTGTGTTTGTTTGTACTTGCACTCAGTTATAAAGTGCCATAGGGGGTCATGATGTTTTTCCATTTTGTGCTCATCCACCTTTGTCAAGTGATTTTTTCTTCCATGACATTAGCCCATGCAGTGTGTCAGTGACACCGCCCTTTATCCTGTGCTTGTACTTCTATTGCATTGTTGGTGTTCTTGATTCTTCTTCTTGCAGATGTTTTTGGCATTGCATTTCAGTGTTCCTATCACCCCTCTCCCTGTTCAACATTATGGGGGGGTTCACCTATTGGCTCTATTGCTTCTTTGGTTTGGTTGAGTGATCTACGTATTCAATTTTTGTTCCTATGTACTAGGCGAATGCAGTGGCTAGGCACCTATGCATTTCGGTGAGATGGTTCATCTACTATATAGACACTCATTCATTCCTACCTTTAGAGGTCACCTCTTTGATTGATCAGCTCTTCAGACTTTTTGTTTTCTACCTGGTCATGCACTATTTCAGTGGGGGTTCCAGCAGTTTCTTCTGACAGTGTTTGCAGCTTCATGATTTGGATTCTCTTTGGGACATTTCCTAGATTGGAGGCTTAGTTTCCTTCATCTAGTTCTTTTTCTTGTATTGGGTACCTGATCAGGCCTTGTTGCCGGGACCCATTTTCCTACTTTCATAACTTTGCTAGGTTAGCATCCACCTAAGCTTCGCTTATGGGGGGGTGTTAGTGTAGTTTTTTATTTTTCCTATTTTGCTAGGTTTTTCCTACACTTTTAATAATCTCACTTAGGTTAATAAAGCATGTCTTATTAGGTGAATGGTTGTGAGGTGTCACCTTCCTACATGTGAGCATCCATTAGCTATTTTGGGAAGATACTTTGCTATCTTTAGTCTGATAGATGGTTGTTCCTCATTGGTTGGTGTTGCCACCTCCTCCCTCTTCCTATCCTATATAAACATGCTACCTAGTTTGTATTTGTATCTCTTGTTTTTTGCATCCTCTTAATGCTATTTTGCTTCCAGCATTTGCATTACTCTCTTAGAGACTAACTCTATGATGCTATTTTGATTTTGTATCATTTGCATTCATAGTTTAGATATTTATTCTTTGCACTAGTTTTTTGGGTTATTAATCTTATCAGATTCTAATAGGTGCAAGGGAAGAGTAGTTTGTATGATTTGGGTATGGTAACATTGAGTGGCATGATGAACAAAATACTTGCACCTGACCCATGGTGTGTGTAGGAACCATCAAAAAAAAAATTCCATGTGACTGGCTCTACTTGAAGGATCTACATATTAGGGAAGTCAACTAAGATAGGATTGGAACTTTCTATAGACACATCTTCCAATTGATCAACAATGACATGTCCTTTGATTGCCTTCATATCCACATACTCAATGTCAAACTTGCTTAGGGTCATTACCCATTTAGCCAGTCTACCCATTAATGCTATCTTGCTGAGAATGTATTTGAGAGGATCGATCTTGGATATGATCTTAACTTTGTGCATCAAGAGGTAATGACATAGTTTTTGGGAGGCAAAAACTATGGCCAAGCAAGCCTTTTCAATAAAAGAATAATTAAGCTCATAGTTGACTAAGGTGTGATTGATGTAGTAAATAGCTCGTTCTTTTCCTTGGTCATTTTCTTATGCCAAGAGGGCTCCAATTGACTTATCTGTTACAAAAATATATAATAGCAATGGTTTGTGTGATACCGGAGGAACCAACACAGGCAGATTCATCAAATAGGTTTTAAGTGTTTCAAAGGCCTTCTGACATTGATCATCCCACTTAAAATTTATGTCTTTATGTAACAAGTGTGTGAAAGGTATGCACTTTTTTGCCAATTGAGAAATGAATCAGTGTACTAATTGAAGCCTACCTTGAAGAGAGCGTAATTGATTCTGGTTCTTTGGAGGTTGCATACTAACTATGGCTTGTACCTTCTCGAGGTCAACTTTTATCCCTTAAGCTAAGACAATATATCCTAGGAGCTTGCCTGATTTGATGCCAAAAGTGCATTTCTTGGGATTGAGCCTGACCTTAAACACTTCTAGGCAGGTGAATATTTTGGCCAATATGGGAAGATGTTCTTCTTGACTATGAGATTTGGCAAGAATGTCATCCACATAATCTTCCATGAAGATATGCATCATATCATGAAAAATAGTGGTCATGGCCCATTGATAGGTTGCCCCAACATTCTTTGACCCAAAGGGTATTACATTCCAACAAAATGTGCCCCATGCACAAGTAAAAGCTATTTTCTCTTGATCCTCTGGTGCTATTTTGATTTTATTGTATCCTAAAAACCCATCCATAAGTGAAAACATGGAACGGCCTACAGTGAGATCGACTATGGTGTCAATATTAGGGAGAGGAAATTCATCTTTAGGGCATGCTTTGTTTAAATCCTAGAATTCAATACAAATGTGTATGTTGCCATTCTTCTTTGATATTGGGACAATGTTGGAGATCCATGATGCATATGCTAAGGGCCAGATGAAATTGGTACTAATTAATTTTTCCAACTCTGCTTTCACTAATAGGGCTATATATGCGGATGCATCTTTCTGAGTTTCTGTTTGACTGGCTTAACCTCCAGAGAGATGTTAAGATGGTGGAGGATTAAGGTTGGGTCTAAGCTGGGCATGTCTACATAAGACCATGCAAACTTGATTTGTCTTTCTTTGAAGAATTCAATGAATGCCCTCCTTTCTTCTGGACTCAAAGATTGTGCTAAATAAATGAGCTTTGGTTCTTGTTTTCTACTGATGTTGACCAATTCTATAGGCTCAATCAAAATAGAAGATCGCTCCTCGAAATGTTCAAGTAAGGTATCAATTACCCCATCCATGGGTGCCAAATTTGGGTTTTCACCTTGAGATATGTCACTTCTATTTATTTCCATTTTTTTAACAAGATTAGCCACAACTTGTTGGTGGTCAATAAGATTGTGGGATGCTTTCCTTGCTCTACTGTGACTAAGGTTATTGATACTTGACCCAACCATATGTTCTTCTTCCATTCTTTGTCAACGAGATGGTTCAACCATATTAAGGTAGATGAAAGCTTCACAATAGCTGTCAAAATGAGGGAAGTGATAGGGTTTGGTTGTATCCCAATTAATGAGCTCAAGATGGACTAGTGAGAGTGATTCATAGTATGGGAAGGGGTCGATGGGGTTTTATGACATAACTTTTTTAGATGGCTCATACACTTTATCTATTAGATCTATGACATGGGCTTCTTCTAGAGTGTCAGGCAAAGTAGAGTTTGTGAGATGCTTGTCGTAATCATCTTTGAATTCTACTGGAAAGAAGTCAGGGAATAAAGTTTGAAAGTGAAATCCTTCAGTGTGTTCATCATCTTCTAAGCTGCCCTGATATGTTTTGTTTCTTGGAGAAGTGGCTCTTGGACTTTGAATTGTTCTTTATGTAGCCAAACTGTCAGGGATGGGCATGTGGACAACATCACATTCTTTTTCATGAAGGGATTCCTAAAATAGTGACTCAAGTTCCCACTTAGTAGAATCATCATCATCTTCGTTATTGGAGGTATTTAGGGGTGGTTCTTCTACAGAATGTGAACAAGAGAGGACCGAATTCTTGTTTATGTCATCAATTGTTACCGGGGTATAACTGTCCTTTGGATTGGGTACCCACACCAAGGTAGAAGAGTTTTGTGCCTTTTCTTGTCCATCATACCCTACCCCTATTTTAGATTTATTGGACCTGAACTATGCCATCAAAGGTTCTATGATTCCTTTCCTTTTCCCTAAGGGACCATCTCCCATATATCCCATTTTTTTCATTAGATCAAAGCCTTTCCTGTGTATGTGGGAGGAGATGTCAATGTTCTATTGATTGATGTCTTCCACCAAGTTTGGAGGTGTGCCACTTGCTTTGACAAAATGTGCATGATATGGTTTGGTGGAAGTAAGTTTTCCATGAGACCTTGGAGAAAGTGGGGGATCAAATAGGGAGACTGAGTACCCACCTACCCCTTTGTGGTGCAACTTACATTTTCTATCAAATTCCTTCATCAATTTATCCATTTCTTCATAGTGTAGTTGTTTGGCATCTGTTGATGATGATGGAGGTGAAGGGATGGAAGGACCTGAACAAACCACTTTCTCTTTACCCTTAGCTGATGTTGATAAGTGGTTGCTTGTTTGGTTAGTTGAGTGTGAAGTGCATTTAACTGTGGGTTGACTACTGGCATATGTTGGTGTATCAGCATCTTCTCTATTATGAGGGACAAGTGAGTTACAATACTGTGCAAAATGTTGATCTTTAGGTATGGTTATCTCTTGACCCATGTATGGAAATTTGAGGCACTAGTGGTAGGTGGAGAGAATGGCTTGCATGTCATGGATCCATGGTCTTCCCAATAGAATGTTGTAAGTTAATTGCAAATCTAAGACCTAATAGATAGTTTCTTTCATGACCAGCCCTACTCTGATTGGTAATATGACCATGCCTTTGGAGGACCTTTCTTCATCATCATAGGCCTTGATGGTGATCTTTTTTCTTGGGTCAACAACATTCTTTGCGTACCCAAGGGCTTTCACTAAACTGAGTGTGCAGATATTCAGACCAGCCTCACCATCGACCAATGCCCTTTTAACTCAGTTCCTATGGATGAATACTTCTATGTGCAAAAAAGAGTTTTGTGGCTATATGACAGAGATGTCATCTTGTGCTGAAAATGATACACAATGGGGAGCAACTAAATTGTTGACCATGTTTTGGAATCTACTCATGTCTAGGTCATTTGGCACTAAGGCTTTAGCGAGTATCTCCTTATGCTCCAGGGAGATTTGTAGTAGTTCAAAAATGGAGATGTGGGTCAAAGTCTTAAGCAATTGGTTAATCAAGTTATATTTGGGCATAGAGGAATTTGGAGTTGCTTGGTCGAGATTTGTCACTAGTCTTGGGAGGGTAATTTTGGAGGCTTGACCTCGATTGATGGCATTTGAGGACTATTATTTATTTTTATCTTTGATTATGATGACATTTACGGTGTCATAAAATTCAGAAATCATGCCAATGGTATTATCGTAATGGTGTGCATAATTAACCTTAGTTTGTGGAAGCACATTTTGATTAACCTTAGAGGACTTCCCCTTTTCGTGAATCATGAAGGGGTTCTTAAAGGCTGTATGATCTTTGTTATTACTGAGATTATTTACTTCAATGTTTCCATCATTTATTAATTTTTGAACGATTCCCTTAAGGGCGAGGCAATTGTTTGTTAGGTGCCCCCAGTTGTGATGATAGCCACAAGTGTGTTTCTCGTTCCACCATTTTGGCTTGACTTGGGGTTCATATGGTTTAGCCTCGAGTAATATGATGAGGTTGTCGGCCAAGAGTGTTTGTAAAGCACTCTCATAGGACACCCCGATGGGTGTATACTCCTTAGGTACATCAGAAGACTGATATCTTCATGGTGGAGGAGCTTGATTGTAAGTTACTTGCTATTTGGATGTTGAGGGAGTCTTTGTGCTATGTCGGTAAAACGGCTGATATTGTTTTGTTGAGGTGTGACATTGGGACCCGATTGATTTAAAAGGGGTTGAGTGTGCATTTTGACATGATTAGCTTCAACTATCCCCTCATTTGTGAAGTTTTTGTTATTGTTTCTCCACCATGATTTTTGTTTGTCTGTGGATGAATAAAAGGAGTTGTGTGTGTGTGTGGATTTTTTGGAAAAGCCTTTACCATCTTTAGATAATTTGATTATGTCATTTTTTACCAAGGTTTCTTCTACCTTAGCTACATTCTCTAAAGTGGTTTTAAAATCTTTAGGCCCTTGGAGTTGGAGCCAATAATTCATCGGTTTCAAGAGACTATTAATGAAGATATCCATCTTCTCCTTATCCGGTATGTCTCTATGGTATTTAGCAAACATGTGCCTCCGCCGTTGTAAGAAGGTATTGAACGATTCTCCTAGGAGTTGTTTTGTGTTGCATAGATTGATCATCATAACCTCTCTTTCAATGTTGTAAGAGTATTGGGTGATGAAAATGGAGGCCAATTGGTCGAAAGTTTTAATATTAGAGGGTAATTTGGAAAACCACTCCATGGCTTGCCCTCCAAGACTCCTAGGAAATAGACACATCAAGTACATTGTGTCATGGACAAACTCCATGCTTAGCATGTAAAATTGCCTCAAGTGACCTTGTGGATCTGACGTGCCGAAATATTTTTCATACTTTGGTATTTTCATGTTTGGAGGAAAAGTTGTGAGGCTAATGTTTTTGTCAAATGGTAGGGGACATACTTTTTCAAGGCTAAACTCTATGGGTTGTGCTTTTCCTCTCTTCACTTTTTCCATTTCTAATTGTAGGTCTTGCAATTTTTGTGTGACTACATCTAAGAGTGATTCTTCTTGATCCTGTTTCAAATCGGTCACATCAAAATTGGATGGAAATTTTCCACCTTGTTGTGCTAATGCGAGTATGTATTGTTCTTTGTGTTTTTCTACAATCTTGTCCATGATGTCGACAAGTCCAAGATTTTGTTGAAAATCTTCAATCTTAGATTCAATGCTTCTATTATCCTAGGTGTGAAATAAACCCATTGTGGCTAGGGATTCTAAATTTTGATCAAATAAGGGTGACTCAGGAGTAACTTTGTTCTGCACGCAATATGTTGTTGTAGTAGATTTTGAGAGGTTTAAAGGTTTTATGCGTTTGGTGGTTTTACTTGCTATTTTGGCACTTACTCGTATGGGCGATCATTTTGATTTTGCTGGTACACTTGTCTTGCACGGTGGCATGAAAAGCAATTCGGATCCTTTTAGTTTTCAAGCATTTTTCAAGAAGTGAAAGTTTTTGTTGATCGTGATTTGTTTGTAGCAACAAGCTAATTTGCATAAGGTGTTTGCCAATGTTGATAGGATGAGGTCCACTTTTGCGAAGTTAGGTATAGATTTGTGTTTTTGAATATTCCCAGCTTGATGTGCAAAGTGATGGTAATGGTGGTTTTTGGGTTGATGATGATGTTGCTTTGCTTGTTTTCAAAAGATGTTTTCAGTTAGATATGGAAAATTTTAGTCTTTGTAAAATGCTAGCAAGGAAAAGGGTATCCAAATATACAATTTTTTTGAAAGTATCATGTTTGAAGATAGCCTTTGTTTCATGTTTTTTCTTAGTTACATCACAAGAATGTTCAGATGCTTTGTTATAGTAATCAAATGTATGGTTTTGTTGCTCATATGCACTATTTTAATACCCAGATGTGCTAGTATAATTCTTGTATGCGTTGTTTCGTAAATTAGATGCATTATTTTAAGTTTCAAATGCATTGCTTCATAGGTATATGCATCATAACAGTAGTCAGAAGTCTTATATAAGTGTTTAGAAGCACTATTTTATTAATCAAATGCATTGTTTCAAGGATTGTTCAACAATGTCTTTTTTTTACACTTGGTTTCTCAATACTGGTTTAAGATTATTTTTTCTGGAAAGTTTGTGATTTTCATTGTTGTTCATTATTAAGTTTGAAAGCACTCAAGCACAATAGCAATGAGATCAAAATAAAATGAAAAATCATGTGCACCTAGAAAACAAAAAGGATGGCTTCCTAGCAAGGTTATCTAAGGTTAGTGACTAGTAGGTCTTAGTGTTCCAACTGTGTTCAGATTTACCTCTCCTGTAATAGAGAGCTTCCCACCAACACCAGGGAGGTTTGGCACAATCCCTTGTGAGACTACTAGAGGAAGGCTATGTGTCAAATATAGGTGGCTTGCATTCGATTAAGAATTCAAGATTGGGGGCAATCTCTCTCACTGGCCTTGCTAAGGCAACTCGGGAGGTAGCCCTTCTATGGCAAGATTATTCTACCTAGTGAAAAGTGAGAAATGGAAGTCAATAGATAGGTCTGGGAATTTGATCACTTGAGAGAGTGAGAGCATATACCTACTACTTTGGCTCCCCAAACATGTCAGACACAAAGTATTTATTTCCAGCCCTTATACTACGAAAAATAAGAGGGCTCCTAAATTAGACTACATGTGGGTTCTTTTCCTCATTCAACTGTAACCAATCTTTATAGAAGGTCAGGCATTCTGATCAACTCAAAAGAGTTGAGAGCATAGGCCTACTTCTTTATCAGGTCAAAAAGCTTGAATGATCTAATTAAACTATGTTTAAAAGCTTAGAAATGCCACACTTTTAATTGACAAGAGTAGTGGTTCACCTACCTGATTTGAAGCTAGCAAGGGCTAGGCACATTTATGAGGGTCTTCATTCCTGTTGCACATTGTTTGCAACTTGAAGGCTTGTTTGTTGATGCAGAAGATACCTATAAGCAAAAAATATTAGGATGTAGAAGTTAGATACAAAAAACTACAACTTTTATCAAATGCACTGTAGAAATGCTCATATGCATCACATAAAACCTTATATGCGCTATTTTATCATGCAAATGCACTATTTTATAATGAAAACACTCTATTTTATTGTGCAAATGCTCTATTTTATTGTGCAAATGCTCTATTTTATCATGAAAATGCTCTATTTTATCATGTAAATGTGCTATAAGAATACAAATGTGTTATAAGATGCTTCAAATGCTCTACAAAGATGAGTAAATGCATCATAGAACCCTTTAAAAGTGCTATAAGAATATGTAGATGCATTATAGAGTAAAGAAAATGCGTTATAGTATGATGTATAAGTGCTATAGTAAGATTAAATGTGCAAAAAAAGAGTTTAGAAGCGTTAGAATATTGCTCAAAAGTATTGAAACAAAGTGTAGAAGTGTTAGAAGACCCAGATCCGGCTCTTCTATGCTTGGGAAAGACTTTGGAATGTTGTTCTTACTAACATGAGGCCTCCTAGACATAGTAGAACTTGTATTTGATCAGATCTGCACAAAAGACAACAAGAAAAATATAGATCTATACTAACAAAAGAAGGATTAGATTGAAAAAATTGAAGGTAGAGAGGCTTTTAGTTCTGCCCCATGATGGGCACCATTTTGTACACCGTAAAAGAATGCATATTCATGAAACTTTAATGTAGAAAGAAAAAGGACTGATGACAAACTATGCTAGACCCAAGATATTACTAGCAACAAGTAATCTCTACAAACGTCTCATGTCTCCCTAACTACAACTGCTAAAATAGCTCTCAGACTAGCCTTTTAGTGACGGTTCTAGAATGGGATATTGCTAAAAATGCAGATATATGATGAAGGATACAAGATCTATGACTATAATGCGATTATGTATTAAATGCAACTCCTAGAAATACTCTTGAAATGATCATGCCATGAGCTAAATATGCAATAAATGAAGCTAAATGATACAAAATGATGCTAAATGGCATAAAATGATACTAACAATGCTATGAAATCACTATAATGAAAATGCTAAAACAATGAGTCTAAATATGCCTATAGTGTAGATGCATAAAAAAATTGGGTCCCTTGTCTCTTAGATTTCCCTTCTATTTATAGGATTTCAGAAGGGGTTGGGGTAATAACTAGGATTTTCACTTTTGACTGGGAGTGAAAGTGAAACTCAAAATATCTCATAAAAGGCCAAGAGGAAGAGCCCAACGGACTTGGTTTTGGGGATAATATGAGGATTTTTCAAATTCTTTTTAATGGTAAAAGGGAGAATTTTATCTTGTGAGGATAAAGTGGTTTTATTGAGATTTACTAAATGATTTATTTTCAATACTTTGTCTTTTTCTTCCTCCCTTTTTTGCATTTTATTTATGAATTTGAATTGTTTTCTTCCTCTTTTAAAGTTGATTTAGGTCTTGTCGATTTAAAAGGTGATTAATGACCTAATGCAATTTTTGATTTAAAAGTCTATCGTGTTTCTTCTGATTTTCTCTTTAATTCAGTCCTGATTGATCAGGATTGCATAATTTAAGTCTTTGCCAAATTTTGGGTGTCTACAATTATGTTATGGGGTGAATGAGTATTGGTAGTATTTGAATAAGGTGGCTTTAATCTAGGGTCTTTGGTGAGTCCCAATTCTCCTTGAATTTCTTCTTTCAACTTGTTTTTTTGTTTTGAATTGATTAGATTAAATAAATATTTTGACCCTTTATATCCTTCATGAAGTCAATTTACTTTTTCTCTAATTATTTTCCCTTGGAATCTATAACTTGGTAATTTTCTTAATTCTAGTTTAGTAAAGGCCATCTCTTCTAGTATTTTATTTATCTTCACTTTTTCTTTGAAGGGTATTTTCTAAGTCATTAAGTTAAGACTATTAGAAAGATCCTTCTTCATTCTCGTTCTTGGCTCTAATTCTCCATTATTTGATAAACATCTTTTCATAACTTGGTAAGAATACTCCCATGATCTTTATGAATTTTGTTCTTATTGAAAAAATTAGAAATAAAAGTACTTGTTTTGATAGCCTCAGTGGTGTTGTGCTTATGGTTGAAGGATCCTCTTTGTCTATTAAATAGATGCCAACAAGATCTTCAATAGTAGCAGTGAAACAAATAGGACAATGATCAAGAATAGGTGCAAGGGTTATATTTACAGGTGAGTAACCTTCCATAGATGGTGTTTAAGTTGATTAAAGATTAATCCCATAACTCCCAAGAATCACCTTCATTTGAACACCTGTCATAGAAAGAGAGAAGAAAAATCTGAGGCTAGAATTCATAGATCCAAAGAAGATAAAACATTATTGATGTACAAAAAAGGATTATAATTGTATTGAATGAATTAATTTTACAAAGGGAGATAAATCCTTATTAAATGAGATAAAAACCCTAAAAATGATCTAACCTAGGTTATGTAATAATAATTAATAAAATAATTCATTATTATATGCACAAACAAATCTCTATAAAGAGGAGAAATAGAGAAAACCACATGATAAAAACCATACTCCAAGAAGAGATGGAAAAAATGTTGAAAGAACTAGAGAAGGACTAAAGACGCCTCCAAACTAGAGAATGTCCTAGAAGATAGGATCAAAAGAATGATCATGTAGAAACACCACTAAAGCATGTAGACGTTGAAAAAATCTATCAAAAATAACTATTGAAATGAAGAACCTCCACTGAAATAGAACCTGACCAAATAGAGAAGACTATAATCTACATGAGTGTTCTCAAAAGACACTACTTGAATTAGGAAGCACACAAAGGAAAATAACTAAAATCAAAGATACAAATGGTATAAAACACAAAATCCTAAAGAGCTTACTAGTCAAACATGGAAGGTTGCAACCAAAGTAGGAATGAAAGAAGAATGAAAGAAGAGTGTCCATATGGTAAAATATGCATCTCAAAAAAATCCATAGGTACTCAACTAGTGAATCCACCTAGTACATAGGAACAAATATCATATACATAGCTCACTCCATCAAACCAAGGGAGCATAAGAACCAATAGAGGAAATCCCCTTAATTCAGACAAGGGTGAGGTGATAGGCATCTGCAAAAGTGAGCCAAAATAAATGCATGTCAAGGAACCATGTTCAAGATGCACATAATAATACATATGTGTGTACTAAGGTGATAAATCTTAAACATGTCATGAGGTTAATGTCATGGATGGAATACTCACTAACAAAGAATGATGGCAAACAAAGGAAAACATCAACCCCCATGGCACTTTAATCAAAGTAGTGCATGTACAATAAGGCACAAGATATGGTGCATCCCAAGAATACAATATTTTGCATGAGTTTCCTCTTATGACATTGCTTGAATCAAAGGGCAAAACAAGGCAAAACAACTGAAACAAAAATATAGATGCAATATAGCACTTTATCTTGGTGCATTTGCAAAAATGCATATAAATGATGTCTACAAAGAATAGAAGAGACATAAGGATACAAGAGATAGTACAACCCATGACAAATCATTTGAAGCAACAAAATCAATCCTTAGAACTAAAACAACCAAGATATCCACCAAAATTTAAAAATGCAAAAACCTAAATATAATGTGTCTAGATAAGAATCTAGGAAAACAACTAGCATTACTGGAAATTACTCTGAAAGACCTTTCCAATGATATAAAGAATTTTCGAATCAGAGATTAGATGCTCAAGATATGTCTCCTAGAGTGTAAAAATAAACTTTAGACTTTGACAACAACAAAAACCATTAAAAAGCATCAAAACTTAAAATTACATGTACCTCTATGATGGGTTTGAAACTAACTTTCTGATGATATCTTGTTTTTAAAAAAAATGGGTCTGTATGCCTGAGATATGAGAAAAAACACAAAGGTAGGTCCAAATAGAGCTAGAAGGGGGAACAAGATGATGATGTAGTGCTGACATCAGCAAGTGGTGGGCATAAATTTGATGGCCAAATTACTGTGGAGGAAAAAAATGACCCCTGTAGGAAAAATAACCATACTCCTCAAAAAAGGACTAGGTCAGTGCCAAAAAAACAATGTCCGATCGCAATGAAAATTTTTACATGGGGGAAAAAAATCCTTTCCCTATGATCCATAAAAAACAAAAAAAAAAAATCCACAAGAAAAATACCTTGTTGTAAAAAAACACCAAATAGGGGACAAACATGAGTACTCGTAGGGCATTCCATGTGGTATTGGGCATGCCAAAAAATCCTTTTCAAATGCCACAAAAAATGCCTCAATAGTGAAAAAAACACTACCATTGAATAGTGAAACCACACATTATATTTGGAAACCACTAGTAAACTGGAGACTCTTACATATCATAGGGAGCTAGCAGGCCACATGGCCCAAGGCATAGGCAAGTGTCTTCCAAGGAAAAATTTGCTCCATGATATGCAAAATTGGCACGAAAAGTGAAAGGAGGATTAAAACACACTTTTCAAAAAAAAATTATGTACATTGAGAAATATCACCAATGGGAATGGAAAGATACCAATAAGGGATCCAAATCACTGATGGAGCATGCTTGAGAATACTTCCAAAATAAGCATAGCCAAGGCATAGGCAAGTGTCTTCCAAGGAAAAATTTGCTCCATGATATGCAAAATTGGCACGAAAAGTGAAAGGAGGATTAAAACACACTTTTCAAAAAAAAATTATGTACATTGAGAAATATCACCAATGGGAATGGAAAGATACCAATAAGGGATCCAAATCACTGATGGAGCATGCCTGAGAATACTTCAGAAATAAGCCACTGAAACCACCATTTAACAAACCACCAATGGTAAAAAGAACATTGAGTCAAAGTGCATGGATCACACATGAGAATAATTTTGTGAGCTTCCCAAAATAAAGGGCACGGGATCGAAGGAAGATGAAGGCTCCACATAAAACTCTAGCAACTCCCCCAAAAAATACAATCCAAGCTAGAGTATTTGCCACACTTGTTTGAAAAACTTGGGTAGTGCACATCTTGTTTGGGATTAGAAGTGCCCTCACCTGCTCAACAAGCCCATGTTTAACTCTCGAGACTACCATGTGGCTTTGACACTAACCGATCAAGCTCATTCCTTCAGCAACATCATCCACACTTTGGAAAATCTTGTGCTCAAACCCATAAACTCTTCACAAAATGACACACTATAAATCAATGTGTTATCTCCTAAAAATAGCATTCTTGTCAAAAAAGAAGAAGAAATTATTGGCTCAAGATGGTGCGTCGTAGAGCAGATGTCAGGAGCTACAAAGGGCCCACAGGTCCTACATAAGTAGGGGTGCGAGACCCAAAAAAATTTGCCTCTCCCTTTTGACAAAAAAATGCTCCCTTTTACACATGCACTTTTATAAAAAAAGGTGTTTGATTTTTTTTAAATAAAAATCAAAAGAGGCCTTGCACTTTGGAAAACAATTTTTTTTTAAAATATCACCTCCTTGAATTTTAAGCCCAAGGTTATATGCAAAAATAAATTTTCCTCTGATTTCAACTGTGACCAAATTGGACATATTTTATATGAAAATGGAGGTTTTTGAGTGCTTTGGGCTCAATAGTGATGTATGTTTGGGCTCCATGTCAAAGCTCTCATGAAGAGAATATGGGCATGAAGATATGGAGCTCTAATACCATGTTGAAGTTGATGAAAGATCAACCTCATAGCTCTCAAGAATCACTTGCATGTAAACACTTTCCATAGAAAGAGAGAAGCAAAAGCTAAAAAGACTAGAATTCACAAATCCACATGTGCAAAAAAATAATTTGCAATTGTTTGAATGAATTATTTTTACAAAGAGAGATCAATCCTTATAAAAGGATATCAAAACCCTAAAAAGGATCTAACCTAGGTTGAATAATAATAATTAAGGATTGATATCTCTTTGTATTTATTTCACTCTTGATTATAGTAATTTCTCTTTTTGCTCATCAAGAATGTCTCATCTGTTGATATGGGAATTCTAGCCTCCATAGCTTTTTCTTCTCTCTTTTTGTGATAGGTTTTTGCATGTAGGTGATTCATGGGAGCTATGAAGTTGATCTTTCATCAACTTCAACATGGTACCAGAGCTCCAGATCTTTATACCCCTATTTTGTTCTTAAGATTTTTGGCATCGATTTTCAAATCTGTGACTTTTAGAGGATTTTGTATTAGATCTGGAGAGGGGTTATTTTTTAGAGCACTTTGGGCCTAAACAGAGATCACCATTGAGTTCAGAGTGCTCGAAAGCCCCCATTTTCATATAAAATATGTCTACTTTAGATGTTGTTGACTTCTACGGCAAAACAATTTGTACCCAAGCCATATTGACCTAAGCACGTAAATCAAGTTAGTGATATTTTCTTTATTAAAAATTATATCCCAAGTTCTTTTAATTCTATTTAAAAATACATGGCACATGTACAAAAAATTAAAGGTGACACTTTCTTGAGAAAAGGTTTTAAAAATTTGGGTAGTAGATACTCATGGGATTAGATCTTTTTCCTTACTATAATAGTTAGCCCATGTGCCCTATAGCTATTGTGCCTTTTTTTTTGGGATTTCATTGGGCCTCATGGATTTTCTTCAAGCCCTTGCACTCTTTATGTGCATTTTTGGGGGTTTCCTTGAACTCTGCCCTTTTGTGTCATGCCTTGGGACTTGTTGTCAGCATGTTGTGATCCACAAGATTGGAGTCAATGCTCAATGTACATGGGATTTACTTCCTTGTGATGGCATGCTCCTTGGGTCTTACCGAACCTATTATTTTTTGGCCCCACACTCATCTTGAAATGATTAAGGCAACCTTTTTGGACTCCACATGACCTCCTTTTGATTGGCCTAGGGTTGTGCATGTTGATCGATGTTTTCACACCTTTTATTGGAGGGTGTAGTTGATTTTGGAAGGGAGTGTTAAGTTTGTGAGGTAAACAACATACTTTTTGGCATTTGAAGGCAATGTCATCCTTCAAAATCCAACTCAAACTATGGCCCCATGCATTATTATTGGGACTCTTTTGTTTCGAGACAATTTTTTTTGCCTGTGCTCACCATGAATTATGCTTGCATGAACCTCCTAATTTGCACATTTTTACCTAACATGTCTTGGAGACTAGTCTTTGACGTGACATGCAGGCAGGAAGATTTTTCATTTTTGGTTGGTGATTTATGGTTTACACATTTTTACCATCATCCATCAATGGTATCAACATGGTTTAAGGTGGTATTTTTCATTGGAGGCAATTTGAGAGACTCTACCCATGCGGCCTCCATTTGGACCCACTACCAGTCATGCCATTAATTTTGAGAGATGGGTTTTTTGTCCCAACAATCTGTGACTTCAAATTCCATTTAGTTTCCAATATTTGTTCCACTAACTCAACCATTCATGTTCCAGTCAATGCAATTTTTTGATGGAGAAGAAACTTTTATGGTGTGCTTTTTTGGAGGTCCCATGTGAATTGTTTGGTAGCCACTTGATTTGTGGGTCCACTTTCCTACATACACTCTTTTTTGGCCATTGGATTTTTCTTTTAACATTGGCCCTTTGATCAGGTGTAGAATTTTTAGAAATTGATTTTTTTTGCAATAGGGGTCATTTTTCTAGCATTTTTTGGCCTTGACAGGTCATTTGACTATCAACTTCATGCTCATCACTTGCTGACATCAACATTGCATCAGCATTCATGTTTTCCCTTATGGCTTTGTTTGGACCCACCTTCAATTTTTTTCTTCATATCTCGTGCATACAAACTTCATTTTTTGCAAATGAGGTATTTTTGGAAAGCTAGTTCTAATCTTGTCACAGTGGTACAAGTAATTTTTAGTTTTGATGCTTTTTGATGACTTTTTCTACTATCAAAGTCATGGATTCTATTTTGCACTCTAAGAGACATATCGTGAGCATCTAATCTTTGATTTGGGAATTTTTTATATCGTTGCAAAGTTCTTTCAAATCTCTTTCCACTGATGTTAGTTATTTTTCTAGATTGTACTCCAAACACATTCTATTCATTTTTTTGTATTTTTGCATTATGGTGGATATCTTGGTTGTTTCAATTCTCTGGATTGATTTCATTGCTTTAGATAATTTTTCATGGGTTGCATTATCTATTGTATCAACCTTATGCCTCTTCTAGTCTATTTAGATATCATTTGTATGCATTCTTGCAAACACACTAATATTAAGTGTCATATTCCATCTGTACTTTCATTTCAGTTGTTTTTGCCTTGTTTTGCCTTCTAATTCGAGCAGTGTCATATGAGAGCACTCATACAGATTACTACAATTTTGAATTTCACCATATTTTGTGCCTTATTGTATGTGTACTTCTCTGATTAAAGTGTCATGGTGGGTTAATTTTTACCATTGTTTGTCATATTCTTTTGTCCGATGAGTTTCCTTTCTATGACATTAGTGTTGATATCTAATTAAAAAGATCATTTGAGTAGAAATATTGTTGAAGAAGACTGTGTGTTTCAATTAATCACTGATGTCAAACCTACTACATGATTGATGAGAAGGATTTGATCAACAAGATGTAACAAAAGTACCTAGAGGAAAGGTTGAGTTATGATTGTGTATTGAAGTGTAAAAATTAGTTAAGATAGTGATAACATAATGTATTGATGATCTACTTGAGGTTACAAAGTGACATGCTACACTTAGAAAGTTCAGAAGAATAAAGTTAAACAAAGTTCATTTGTCAAGCTTGACCAAGTGGATAGTAGGTGCCAAGAAAAGTTAGTGCAAGCCAAGCAAAAAGTCAATTGGAGTCGAGTGAAAGTAAATTCTAGTGGATGTCAAGCAAGTTAGTAGATGTCAAGTACATTTTAGTTAATGCCAGCACCAGTGAAATCTAGTTGATGCTGAGTGATTTTAAAATAGATGTTGAGTAACACAATATGTGTCGAGCATAATAAGATTGATAATGTTGAGATGTTGCATTATGAAAAAGATCAAAGATTCGCCAAATAAAAGTTGACAAGTTTGTTTCCTTGAAACTTGTGAATCAGGAGGAAGATAAGATTGATGAGCTGGTGGCACAGAATCTTATGTAAACCATTTTTGGAGGCAAATTCAAATGGATTTGAGGAGACATTTCTAGAAAAGACAAGATATGGGGTAGATACATTGTATCCTGCCTAATCCATCGAAAACCATAATTTTGGTGATAGATAATGAGTTGGAAAACTGTTCTAATTTCCTATATGTAGGAATGTCTAGTCATGAAGCAAAGAGTTAGAGAGTCTTGATGTGAAAATCTAACAAGGAGAAGGAAAGGGGTTTGCTTCATCAAGTGACCCAAGTGAAGAAGTCTGCAATGATGTACTAAGCAAGAAAGCATAAAGAGGATGAATACTTAAAGGGTGAACAAGCTGTTAGAGCTACAAAGATTGGAAGCCAAGCAAAGTTGATGGCTGAATACTGATCTGTAATTTGTAAGTATGGTTGTAAGTAGTATCAAATCAAAGCTTTACTATTACTTTCTAACAATTGTATTAGCCTAGGGTAAATCCTTTGGATTAAGGTTGACTTAACAATCATTGAGAAATTCTTTAATAGGGTGGCATTCCAAGTGAATGGCCTAAAGTCCTCTAACAAGGCTCACTTTTGACAAGGTGATTGAAATCCCTTAACTGAGTCACATTTAACAGTGTGTATTGTAACCTTTAACATGTTTGGCCTTTAATAGGGCATCACTTCAAAAGAATTGAAAAGGTCATGTTATTGGTGGTTTTTCCCAAATTGAGTTTTCACATTAAATCATTATGTCAAATGTGTTGATGGATATGTTGTGTTTCATGCTTTACATTTTTGCAAGTTGATTTAACAGTAACCTATCAGTTTTAGTTAACATGTAATGCATGCATGCATGGTTAAGAATGTTTTATGGGTTCATTGAATTGTGAAAAATTTTATGTATACATATGGACTTTGAATAACTGATTCACCCCCCTCCCCCCACCCCTCCTCTCAATTATTCCAAAAGAATTCCAACAATTGGTATTAGAGCCATCTACTTAAGAAGATTAGTTTTAAGGTACTAGAAGCACAAAGATCAAGATGTCAAAAAGAGAGGTACCCAAGCTCAATAGAGGTAACTTTCTAGCATGGAAAAGTTTGATGAAGCTACATCTTGGAGGACTTGAAGATTATGCACAATCTTGTATTGCAGTAGAACATGTTGATCCAGAATGAGCCCTAACTACTGAAGACTTGAAGAAAAAGAAAGAACACAATCAAGTAATGTTAGAGATTACCTTTGCTCTAAGCTATGTTGAATTTGATGATATCACATGCCTTAAAAATGAAAAGAAAATTTGGGATGCCCTAGACACCATCTATGGAGGAGACAAAAATGTCCAAAGAGCCAAGTCAAAGAGCCTCAGAGGTAAGTTTGATGACATGAGAATGGAAAATGTGAGAATATTGCTCAATATGTTGTTAGAATAAAATAAGTTGTTAGTGCATACAAGGATTAGTAATGCAAAGAACACTAAATATCAAGTCAAAATTATTCACAAAACTAAATAAACGTAACTTCAAGATAGACTAAGATGAGCTCTCAATTGAGAATATGAGCCATTAATGGGCTCTCTCAATGAGAAAATATCTTGTTGAGTAGCTTTGTCTAATTAGATAGGATGTATGCTCGATTCTCCAAAGGCTTCAATGGTGTTCTTGATGGATTTTGGCTTGGGTGAATGGATTTGATGTAAAATGGCTTCTCAAAAATGGCATTATGGCTTTACTTCATGATCAAAATGGCATTACTTTGTTACTATCGGTGATTGTGTTAAAATGGCTTGGGAGAGGATTCCTTAAATAGGCAAAGGGCTTGAGGGATCAAGGGCTAGGATGCAAGGATGGGAGAAAGCTTATGGAAGGTTTAGATTGAATGAGAGGAGAGCACATGGATTGTGCTTCCTTACAGCCAATCAGGGAGTGACACATGTCATAGGGTCATTGGTTAAAGCAAGAGGGGTTGAAGGGTCAACAAAGGAGGCTCAAAGCTCATAAAGACCCTCATAATGGCTTGTAAGAGCAATGAATGGGCTTGTAAGAGTCATTTATGGCTTTGTGGGCTTCATAAAATTTTATGGTTGGGATATTTGTGAGAGAGTTGAGATATTTTGACATGGGTTGGATTAAGAAAGTCTTAAGTTTGACTTAGGAATGTTCAAATGATTAAGGCTTTGGTTAAGATTAGATTAGGCTTGTTAGAGATGGGCAAGTGGATGGCATTTAATGAGGGTGGGTGAAGGAGGAGATATTTGTTGGCTTTGGCTTGGGTTAGCAAGTCTTAACCCATGTTTAGGGAATGTGACAAGATTGGGGGGGGGGGGGGGGGGATTAGGATTAGGGTCAAAGATAAGGATTGACATCTTCTAGAAGAGTCTAGGCTTTGGATGAGGATGAAGACTTTCTAGAAGAGTCTAGAACTTCCTAGGATGAGGATAAATAAGGTTTTTAGGAAATAAATAAAATTTTATTTATTTCAAGGGTTTGGATTGAGGAGATATTTATTAAAATATTTTTAATAAACATGAGGATTAATATTTAATCTTAATTAAATATTTTGAGTTGGGATTAGGGGTAGGAAATGATGGGATTAGCCTTTAATTGAAATTAAAGAAGGATTAGAAGATTTTGGAAGAGGTTAGTGGTCTTAAGGAAATTGGCCAAGTTTTGGGCAAAAAATAAATAAATTATTTATTTTGGGATTTTTGGTCAATTTATTAATTAAATAATTAATAAATAAGAAAATAATGTTTAAATAAGATTTAAACATTTTTGGGAGGGATTCTTTAATTAAATAATTTTAATTAAGATAAAGGGATTTAATGGCATAAAAATAAATAAATTAATTAATAAATGATGATGTCATCAGAGACTTTTTCAAAAAATAAAAATGCTTTATTTTCTAAAGGATTTTGGTGTCTACAGTTAGTGCAATAAAAGGTGCTACTGGTAAAATAGATGATGATATTGTGTTGAGTAAATTCTTGAGAACATTATTGCATGTGTATTCAATTAGAGTATCTGCAATCCAGGAGTTAAGATGTATACCAAAAAATGATCTAACCCTTGAAGGTTTGGTAGGAAGACTCATTGCTTTTGAGCTATCAAATTTTGGCAACTACAGACTAGAGAGTATTGAATAAGCTTTCAAAAAAAAATTGTTACTAAAGGATTATGAGGAGGTAAAGAAAAAGAAGAAGAAAAGGAAGATAAAGTATGCATCCAGTGATAGTAACACAGATGAGGAAGACATGGAACAATTGGAAGCATTTTTGGCTAGAAGATTTCATAGAGGAAAAGGCAAGTTCAAAAGTAAGCTACCTATCGTTTGTTTTAATTGCAATAAAGTTGATCATATTGCAGTAAGATGTACACAAAAGAAGAACTATAGAGAGGGAAACAACAACAAAAACAAAAGAGAAGATGATGCAAGAGACTACAGAGAAAAAGGAAAGAAATCATGCTACATTGTTGATGAACATGACTCTGATGAAAATGATGATGAAGTGGTATATGTTGCAATGAAGGATGAATCTGATGAGGATGAGACAACTGCACTTATGACTTGTGTGAACAAGAATGATAAATGGATCATTGCCAGTGGATGCTCACATCACATGATTGGAGACAAAAGTAAATTCATTACTTTAACCTATTATGATGGAAATAGTGTAAGATTTGGTAATGATGCACCATGCTTGATAAAAGGAAAAGGTTCTATCAAACTCAGAGACAAGATTTCATGTGACAATGTTTATTATGTTGAAGGGTTAAATTATAACTTGTTAAGTATGTTACAATTGAATAATTTGGGATGCAAAGTTGAGTTTGAAAATAAATCAGCCAAGATATATGACATAAATGGAAACTTGATTGGAAAAGGTGATAAATTAGAAGTAATATGTTCTATCTGGATATAGAAGATGTTACTTTTCTTATTGCAAAATTTGATGATGTATGGCTTTGACACAAGAGATTATGTCATGTTAATTTTGATAATCTGATTAGTACTAGCAACATGAAAAGATTTAGAGGTTTGTCTAAGTTGAATAAACTAGAAAATGTAATGTGCAAATAATATCAGCTAGGCAAGATGAAAAATTCAAGCTTTAAAAGTAAAGCTTATACCTCTGAGGAAATACTTGAAATTGTTCATACTTACTTGTGTGGACCTATTGAAGTGCAAAGCTACAAAGGAGATATGTATATAATGGTGTTTTTTGATGATTACTCTAGGATGATGATAGTCATGTTTCTAAAAAAAAAAAAATACTTTTCAAATGTTTAAATGGCACTTAGCAAGAGTGAAAAAAGAAACAGGTAAGAATCTAAAATGCTTGAGATCAGATAGAGGAAGAGAATTCACTTCAAATGAGTTTGAGATATTCTATAATGACATAGGAATCAAGAGATAAACATTTGCACCTAGGACCCCTCCACCAAATGGAATTGTTGAAAGAAGAAATAGGTCATTAATGGACTATGCCAAAACACTCGTGATGCAAAAAAATGTTGCTCTAAAATACTCGAGAGAAGCTATAAATATTGTTGTATACACCTTGAACCATGTGCAAGTCAAGAAAGGTACTCATTCAACATCTTTTGAACTATAATATGGATATTCACCTAATGTAAAATACTTTAAGGTATTTAGAAGCAAATGCTATATTCTTAAAGATGTTAAGAGTGGAAAGTTTGATGCAAGAAGCGAAGAAGGTATATTCCTTGGTTACTCCACAAGAAGTAAAGCTTACAACTGTTTAAATACTAACATTAAAAAAATTGTGGAAAGTACAAATGTGAATTTTGATGAGTTTACAGAAGTACATGAGGGTGAACCTACAAAAGAACCAGAAGCATACAAAACATTTGTATACTATTATGAAGGAATGTCTATTGAAGAAGATGCTACAAATCATGCTGCAAACCAATGGCAAGTTTCAACAACTGCCAAGTCACAACTTGTGAATGTTGAGTTGCATTCAGATGCCGAGTTGCAAAATGAGGAAAATGCACAATTCGACTCTGAGATTAGTACACATAAAAGATATGCTAAAACACCTGACAAAGATGTACATAGTGATACTGAAGCTGAGAGACAAAATACAGCCACAAGAACTGAGCCTAGACTATCCAAATATGTCAAAAGACATCACCCTATAGATCAAATCATTGGAGACAAAGATGCAAGGCCAATGACAAGAAATAGATTGAGAAGTGAATCATGTTTGTTAAGCATGAAGGAACCTAAGATGGTGAGAGATGCATTGGAAGATGATGACTGGTACAAGGCTATGGAAGAAGAAATTCAACAGATAGAGAAGAATAGGACTTGGAGTCTAGTTCCTAGACCAGAAGACAAGAATGTGATTGGCACAAAATGGGTATTTAAAAATAAGTTAGATGAGAATGGTGAGGTGACAAGAAACAAAGAAAGACTAGTTTACAAAGGGTATGCACAAGAAGAAGGAATTGACTATGGTGAAACATTTGCCTCTATTGCAAGAATGGAAAGAGTAAGAATTCTGCTTGCTTATGCTGCTTACAAAGGTTTCAAAGTTTATTAGATGGATGTTAAGTCTACATTTCTGAATGACATATTAGAAGAAGTCTATATAGAACATCCAGAAGGTTTTTTTGATAAAAATAATAAGAACATGGTATGTAGACTACACAAAGCCCTATATGGATTGAAACAAGCACAAAGAGCATGGTATGAGAGACTTCATACTTATCTTGTTAAGATTGGATTTGAAAGGACAAATGATAATAAAAAAATTTACATTAAGATAGATAAAGAAAAAGGTATACTATTATCTAAAATATTTTTTGATGATATCATATTTGGAGGACAAGATGCTTTGTGTAAAGATTTTGCAAATCAAATGAAACATGAATTTGAAATGCCAATGTTTGGTGAGATCAATTCTTTGTGGTATTACAAGTTTATCAGATGAAATATGGTGTATATATCACTCAGTCAAAATATGTGAAGGAGATATTGAAGACATTTGGACTAGAGGATTCAAAACCAATAAGTACACCTATGGTAACAACACTCAAGCTATCAAAGAATGATGATTCAACTGAGGTAAATCAAACATTATACAGATCCATGATTGGCAAATTGCAATATGTAGTGCACAATAGACCTGATATTGCATTAGCTATGGGAATAATTACAAGATTCTCTACTAACCCTATAGAGAATCACTTAATGGATGTAAAAAGGATAATGAGATACTTAAAAGGAAAAAAAGAGTGTGGTTTATACTATAATAAGAATGAAAAGTTTGAACTGAAAGCCTACACTGATGTTGATTGGACTGGAAATATTGATGATAGGAAGAGTACTAGTGGAGGAGCATTCTTCTTAGGCAGAAGACTTGTTACATGGACTAGCAAGAAGTAGAGTTGTACTTCCCAATCTACTACTGAAGTAGAGTATGTTGCTATTGCTATTAATTGTACAAATATTGTATGAATGAAATAGCTACTTAAGGAAATGAAGGAAGAAATCATAGAACCAGTAACACTCTATTATGATAATACAAGTGCTATCAATATATCAAAGAATCCTAGCATACAAAGACAAAGCACATTGCAATAAAGTATCATTATGTAAGGGAATTGGTTCAAGATAAAGAAGTGAAGATGGACTGTATTAACACAAAGGAGAAAATTACTGATATCTTCACAAAAGCATTACCTAAGGATTCTTATGTGTATTTGATAGGTAAACTAGGGGTAATACCCCTATCAAAGGCTATGTAAAAGACAGAGGGAGTACCCTGCATCAAACAAGTTGACATTCATTTCATACAAATTGATGTAGTGGATCTTACTTTAGGAATTGCCTAAAGTAATCATAGAATTAGAATTACAAATCAATCACAAGCAAGGTGATAGAGGGAGAAAATTTAAGAACCTACAAAAGTATATATCTACATATATCAAAGATGTCAAGTGTTGAGTGTATGTCTTTGGCATTGTTGTCAAAGAGGTAGAAAGTACATTAAACTGATCAAGTACAAGAGGAACAATGGAGAAAAGTACATTAAACTAATCAAGGGAGAAAGTAAATTACACTAATCAAGTGCAAGAGGAACAATGGAGAAAGTACACCATCAGAAGATCAGAAGACTAAAAGAAAGAAAGAGGGAGAAAGGAGAAAGCAATTAGATGAAGGATTAGAACAAAAAGAGGGAGATATTCTAATATTCTACCGATCCATGAAAGAGGAGAATTAGATAAAGAAGAAACTTAGAGGGAGTTATATTTTGTAACCTAATCAAAAGAGGGAGAAGCTTAAATCACAAGTTTTTTTTTGGTATTGTCTTACTATTTAACCTAGTTATTTTGATGAAACAAGATGCTCATCATTTGTTTGACTAGTTGATTAGTTTGGTTTGCCATCAATGCCAAAGAAGGAGATTGTTGATATTTGATTGAAAAGATCATTTGAGTAGAAAGATTGTTGAAGAAGACTATGTGTTTCAATCATTATTTTGTCACTGATGTCAAACATGTTACATACTGGTAAGACAATTGCTTATATATTTCAAGTACTATCACTTAGTTGATTGATGAGAAGAATTTGATCAACAAGATGTAACAAAAGTATCCAGAGGAAAGGTTGAGTTATGATTATGTATTGAAGTGCAAGAATCAGTTAAGATAGTGATAACATAATGTATTGATGATCTACTTGAGGTTACAAAGTGACAGGCTACACTTAGAAAGTTCAGAAGAATAAAGTTAAAAAAAGTTTATTTGCCAAGCTTGACCAAGTGGATAGTAGGTGCTGAGAAAAGTTAGTGCAAGCCGAGTAAAAAGTTAGTTGGAGCCGAGTAAAAGAAAATTCTAGTGGATGCTGAGCAAGTTAGTAGATGCTGAATAATTTTCAGTTGATGTCGAGCACCAGTGAAATCCAGTTGATGCCAAGTGATTTTATAGTAGATGTCGAGTAACACAATATGTGTCGAGCATTAGAAGATTGATAATGCTGACCTGCTGCATTATGAAAAAGATTGAAGATTCACCAAATAAAAGTTGACAAGTTTTTTTTCTTGAAACTTGTGAATCAGGAGGAAGCTAAGATTGATGAGCTGGTGGCACAAAATCTTATGTAAACTATTTTGGAGGTGAATTCAAATGAATTCTAGGAGAAGTTTCTAGAAAAGACAAGATATGGGGTAGAGGTGCAGCCTGATCCGGTGGAACGGCAGAGTGTCTTTAGCCCCTGTGAACATCTCCCCTAAATGTCTTAGAGAGGGCCTCTCTAATCTGGAGTGGTGGGTGTCTGCTCTGGCCATTCCTGGCTCGGCTCTGATCACGCTATTCTGGGAGGAGTTGACATTGTATCCTACCTAATCCATCGAAAACCCTAATTTTGGTGATGGATAATGAGTGGGAAAAGTGTTCTAATTTCCTATATGTAGGAATGTATGGTTATGAAACAAAGAGTTAGAGAGTTTTGATGCAAAAATATGACAAGGAGAAGCAAAGGGGTTTTCTTCATCAAGTGATCCAAGTGAAGAAGTCTGCAATAGCATACTAAGCAAGAAGGTTTTAAAAAGGATGAATGCTTGAAGGGTGAACAAGTTTTCAGAGCTGCAAAGATTGGAAGCCAAGTAGATTTGTGAACTAAATAGTGATCTAAAATCTGTAAGTAAGGTTGTAAGTTGTATCAGATCAAAACTCTACTGTTACTTTCTAACAATTGTATCAGCCTAGAGTAAATCTTTTGGAGTAAGGTTAACTTGACAATCATTGAGAAATCCTTTAATAGGGTTGTATTCCAAGTGAATGGCCTAAATTCCTCTAACAAGGCTTAGTTTTGATAGGGTGATTGAAATCCCTTAGCTGAGTCACATTTAACAGTGTGTGTTGTAACCTTTAATAGGGTTGGCCTTTAACAGGGCATTACTTCATAAGAGTGCAAAAAGAGTAGCATGTTACTAGTGGTTTTCCCAAATTGGGTTTCCACATTAAATCATTGTGTCAAATGTGTTGATGGATATGTTGTGTTTCATGCTTTACATTTTTTCAATTTGATTTAACAGTATCCTATCAATTTTAGATAACACGCAATGCATGCATGCATGGTTAAGAATGTTTTATGGGTTCACTAAATTGTGAAAAAAATTATTTGTGCATTTGGACCTTGAGTAACTAATTCAACCCCCTTAGTTATTCCAAAAGAATTCTAACAATTAGCCTCGTGACATGTCTAAGATTGATCACCTTAGTAGACACATATGTATTCTTTTGTGCATCTTGATCATGGTTCCTTGACATGGAATTCTTTTGGCCCACTTTTCCGGTTGCATGTCACCTCATCCTTCTCTGCATTGAGGGGGGTGTGGGGTTCTATTATTTCTCACGCTTCCTTGGTTCAATGGAGTGAGCTATGTATTCAATATTTGTTCCTATGTACTAGGTGGATATAGTGGCTAGGTACCTATGCATTTCAATGAGATGGATCATTTACCATATAGACAATATTCTTTTTCTTCCTACTATGGATGCATTCCTACATGGTCAATTGACGAGCTCTTCAGGGTTTGGCATTTTATGCCATTTGTACCTTCGAGTTCAGTTTTTTTCCTTGTTTGTTTCCTGATTCAAGTAATGTCTTCTGAGAGCACTCATGCAAATTATAGTCTTCTCTACCTGGTCAAGTTCTATTTCAGTGGAGGTTCTTCAGATCAACCATTAATTTTGACAAAGCTTTGCAACTTCTACATGCTTTAGTGGTGTTCTTCATGGTCATCTTTTGCTCCTATCTTCTAGGATATTCCCTAGTTTAGAGGATTTTTTAGCCCTTTACTAGTTTTTTTCAGCATTATTTCCATCTCTTTTTGGAGTAGGGTTTTTTCCATGTGATTTTCTCTGTTTCTCCTCTTTAGAGAAATTTGGTTGTGCTTCGGTACCTCAGCAAGCCTTTGTTGCTAAGACCCAAATTTACTTTTAGTAGTAGTTTTTAGGTTTTTAGCTACTCCCTAAGTTTATCTGAAGGGTTGGGGGGGAGAGGTGTTAGAGTAAAAAAAATAAATTCTTATTAATTAAAACATATTGATTAATTATTAAGTCACTTCATATCTCTAGTTTACTTAAGCTAAACTTTGGGCATATAATAATTAATTATTTTATTAATTATTATCATGCAACCTAGGTTAGTTACCTGTTAGGGTTTTGATCTCCTTTTATAAGGATTGGTCTCTCTTTGAATTTAATTCACTTTTGATTACAATAATTTCTCTTTTTTCTCATCAAGAATGTCTTATTTGTGGATCTAGAAATTCTAGCCTCCATAGCTTTTTCTTCTTTCTTTTTGTGACTAGTGTTTGCATGCAGATAATTCTTGTGAGCTGTGGGGTTGATCTTTCATCAAATTCAACAAGAATAATTCATTTTCTTTCGAAGTACTTTTGATTTCCCTAAAATTGTCTTCTCCTACCTCTACCATGTTAAAGTTGCTTGCAATTATCTAGTGAGCCTTTGGGAGAGTCATAGCTAACCAATCCCATAATGGATCTCTCTTCCTATAATCATTGGAAGTATATGTATTCAATATGTCACATATCTTGTCTTTCCATGTAAGGGTTTTTACCCACACAACTCTATCACAAGGGGAGATACTATTGTCCAAAATATATTCCTCCCATTTAGGGTTAATAAGGATGGATACTCCTTTTCCGTCTCATGAGAGGAAACAAAGTTTTTATCTTGATTATGAATGAACCATATCTAGTAACTTGTATTTCTTGTAGGAAGATAAAGTCTATGTTTTGAAATTTATTTTTCCACACTCTAACTAAATACTTCATGGCATCTTAAGGCCTCTCACATTCCAACTTGCAGAATTCATACATAATCAATTTTTGGAGCGTTTTGAAGTCTATAGAGCTTGTTGAAAAAATCAAGCACATCTGATCACTCGGCTCTAATATTTGAGTTACTATTTTTAGATATAGAGTTTATGTCAAGCATTTTCCTCTTCTTTTTCCTAGTCACTTTAGTAAATCCTTCATATTTGGGAGTATCAACATTCTTGCTAGTAGTTTCTTTGTCGTTATCTATATGACGCTCTCCTCTCCTAAATAATAAAGTGTAGTCTTTCTCATTGCACTAGATAGGGAATTTGTCAATCACATTATGTCCTCCCAAATCATATGCCTTATCCTCAAAAATCAATCCAATGGTAAGGTTTTTAGGCTCCAAAGGTGCAATTGCAGGGTGGTTAACAAAGTTTTTGATTTTTTTTTCTCTATCATTGATGGACATAAGGGCTAATTGTTGAGCATTATTTCTAGTAGGGGCATCAAATACATTACCTAAAGAAGACTCTTGACCTAGGTTAATAGATTTTGGATGAACTTTGGCAATTTCAAAGTTAGGAATGACTTCATAGTCCTCTTTAAAAAGAGGCTTTGAGAGAGAAATTTAAAAAAAATTGTTATGGAAATTAGAGCATGAATCTCTAGTAGCTACATTGGGCCTATCTTTTTCTTTATCTTCGATATCTTTAAAAAGAGGCTTTGAGAGAGAAATAAAAGAATTCTTGTTATGAAAATCAGAGCACAAATCTCTATTAGCTACATTAGGTATGTCTTCTTCTTTGTCTTCATTAACTTGAACTTTTTGCTTCTCCTAGAGATCTCATCATTATTCCTATTAGATTCTTTACTAGTGTGTTTTGCTAAGGTTTTGAGTGTGGGTCAAATTGAGGCCATCTTTCCCAGAATTAGTTCTAGGTTAATCTCTTTTGTTGTCCATTTTTTTGCAATGGAAAAATGCATTCAAACTCTCTAATAAGACAACTTTCCAATCAAAAAGAAAATCTCCTAAATTCGTCTATAACTTATCAAGAATACTAACTTCTAGAACAAGGGCGATATGGACCCTCACATTCAAATTTGATAGAGTAATTTTGAATTCCTCTATTTGAAGAAAAAAACCCAAAGGTGTAAGAATTTGAGACAAGAAGGGCCAAAATTATTGCTAAAGATTCATTATTTCAAGCTAATATGGGGACAAATGGGCCTTACCAGTTCCATGTTACCTTTAGCACACCAAGGAAAGGCTTTAAACATGGATTTATCAACATTACAAAAAGATTTCTTTAATATCCTTTTCTTGCATTGAGTGGTTCCTTACAAAAAAAAATCAAAAAAATGTAACATTCTATTAAAATTAAGACATATACCTAACTTTTCACTCCAAATATTATTCAACCATTCATCAAATAAATTTCCTTAAGGGTAAAAATGAAGTCCATTGCAATAAGGAATATAGCAACATTTTAAAGCCTTATTCTATCATTTCTAATGGAAACCCTCGTGTCCTTATTTGGGGAGAGAAGAGTCTTACGTAGATCCTTGCAAGCCTTTTTGTCTCTTCCTTCTCTAGAGTTTGAAGGGTTGACTATGCAATTGCTTCCACTTCCATTGGCAGTGGCCCCTAAAACTCCTCCTTCCATTGTTACCACCACGAGTTGTTCATTATATTCTACAAAGGGTGGGCACAAAATCTTCAAGTCTTCTGTGAGGATAGCTTTATAAGATGGCTTAACAGGTGCATTTTCGACAAGATCTATTACCATTAGCTTTCTTATTCAACTTATTTTTCATAACCATTAACACCTCATTAATAGTTGTACTTCTACATTTATTTCCATAACCTTCATAAAAACACTAAAACAAAGCCAAGCTCAAAGAGCCAAACTCCAAGAGGTATTGGATTATAGAGCACACATGCGAGGGCACAAAAAAAGTCAAGAATCAAACTCACAACAGAGGTAGAAAAGAGAGTAATAGAAACAACACCTTAGTCAAAGAATAAATCAATAAGAGCGCAATTAAAAAGAGAAATTCCCAAAGAAATAGGGATGACAAGTGCATTAGTGCAAGGCCCCCAAAATTTCCTTCCAAGGTCACACAAGTTGCATACCACTCCTTAAAATATCAACATCGACATTTGGAAAGGATCTTGTCACCTCAATGAGAATCAACATTAAAGGGCTCAATTTTAGGTGTACAATATCTCCTAGTTTTGGCTCTATAATTTCACCATATTGGTATCCAACACAATTGTACTCAATGTACAATATCTTCCTATTTTGGCTCTATAATTCCATCATTTTGACATCCAATACCATTGTGCCCAAGTTATATTCTATTTATTTCATCTTTAAAAGAAGGCTTTTATGAGTTTCTTAGAATCATTGCTTTGCTTTGGAATCAAGTAACGTAATCTTCTATTAAATATCTTTACAAGCTACCTCACTTATTTTTCAACATAGTTCCTTAGAATCATCACTATAAAACTAACTAGAAATGACATCTTTTTAATCTCTTTGCAAGATACCCCAATTATTTTTCAATGTGGTCAATCTATAATACATCATTTTGACATCCAAGGCCATTATGCTCTTTATATCCCATTTGTTTCATCTTTCAAAAGAGATTACTATGAGTTCCTCAAAATCATATTTTTATAACCAAGTAGAAATGTCATCTCTATTAGATCTTTTTACAAACTACCTTATTATGAGTTTCATCTTTACAAAAAAACTTATATAACTTATATAAGGCTAAGGTTAAAGCTTGAATTCCTCAAAATCATCTCTTTGTAACCAAGTAGAAATGTCATCTCTTTGTAACAAAGTAGAAATGTCATCTCTTCATAATAAAGTAGAAATGATACACTTTAAAACAACTGATATTGGCCACTCTATAACTTTTCCGCTCTTTTGGTGTTTGAATTTTGATGAGCTAGGGTGGCCCCCCTCTGGAGGGTCGAAGCTCTGTTTGCTCGGACTTGCAACTTGTGTTGACCTCGAGTGGGAGATCCCAGGTGGTGGTGGATCTTGAGTTGTTTTCAGGTGGGGACCCGATTGTGTTAGATCTTCTATCTAGGGATCTTCTGGAGAAAAATATGGCATCCCCCACAACCCTAGGATAGAAGGATGTGGTCCTTGGGGAGATTTTGAACCAACACTCCCTAGAAGCCCCTAAGGTGATCAGTGGAGTGGAGGGGTTGGAGATTTTTATCCTAGATAGCTTGGTTGATTGTGTGTCAACTAACCTAAGGTTGTGTCTGGTAGGATATGTTGTGGTCTTTTGCCCATCGATTGAGATAGTCAAGAAATGGGAAAGTTAGAAGTGGAAGGTGAAAGGGAGTGTGGTTGTTTTGGTGATGTTTGGTGTTCTCTTCTTTTTCAAGCTTAAGGTCGCAATGGTTCTGGTTGGGAAATGGTACTATGGTAAACATAGCCTTACAATGACAAAATGGCACCTGACTTTGGATCCAACGAAGGAGTTGAACAGGCTAGCTTTGGTATGGATCAAACTCTTGGGCCTCCCCTTGGAGTATTGAGATGAAAGGGTCCTCAAGTTGATTGGGAACCCCTTTGGGTATTTCATTGTTGCGGATTTGGTTACCCTTCAGAAGTTTAGGCTGGTGTTTGTGAGATTCAGTATAAATGTAGCAATTGGTGCAACACTACTTGAGTCCATAGTGTTGAGTTCTAAGTGGTGAAAGAAGATTCAACGTATAGTTTATGAGAATGTGGGGTTGTCTTGCCATAATTGTTCAATTTTTGGACATGTTTTTGTGGACTGTAAGAAGAATAGTAAGCCTTATGGGATTGAAGGAGAGAAGTTGAAGGAGAAAGAATTAGTGGTCCCACCTAAGGAGAAGGTGGAAGAGAAAGTTGGAGAGGGGAACAAAGGACTCTGCAACTTTGGAGATTCTTGAGAGGAGTAATGAGGAGACAAATAGGTTTCTCACTAGTTCATAGGGGGAGGGACTTTAGCTTGAGGTTCCCCCTAAGCTCATTGAGAGGCCTCTAGAGGTGGAAGGGCCTTTAGGTGAGGAGGAGGAAGGAGAGATTGTTGACATTAAGGGAGGTGACCCTTTCCCCTTCCTATAAGGAATTAAGGATCTTCTAAAAAAACCCATGCGAAAGAAGGTGATTGAGGAGGTTTGTAGGGAGTTACAGGAAAGGTGCAAGGAGATTAAGAAAGACAAAAGGATTGAATTGGTTGATAAAGAAGTGATATGTATGCTTAGTTGGAGTGAGGAATCCAACCTAGAAGCCAAGCTGGAGGATTAAGAGATTTCTTTTGCTTCAGCCTATGCCACCCCTCCGGGATTAGATGAAGGAATATGGAAAACCCAAAGAAGACATACTAGAGTGTCAAAAAAATAGGAGGTAGGAAAGGAGATGAAACTAGATATGGGGAAGACGACGAAGCATGACAGAAGGATGAAGAAGATGGCAAGGGAGGTGGCCAGTAGCAGGCAAGCAACCCTAGAGGCTATGACCAAGGATAGGAAATGATTGTCCTATATTGAAATATAAGGGGGTTGAATAGCCCTCAGAAGTAGTTTGCGCTTAAACAACAGTTGAATAATACTAGGATAGATATTTTACTGATTCAGAAAGTTAAAATGTCCTTGGAAATTCTAGATAATATTGCAAGTTATATTTGTTCGAGGGCTAGTTATTGTTCTAGTGAAGTAGAGGGAGCTAAAAGAGGAGTGGTCATCTTTTGGAACCCTAGTGCGGGGAAAGGGAGGTTGATTCATAGTTCTAAGTACTACCTTATTATTATGCATAAGAAGGATGAGGAGATCTGGAATATCATTTTAGAAAATGCGTTGAGGATTGGTGGAATATAAATATTGAGGGTACTGTTAAGTTCAAGCTCTCAACAAAGTTGGATAATGTGAGAAGGAATGTAAATCCTTGGAACAAGAGATGCTTTGGTGATATTTTTAAGATCAAGAAGGAGATGGAAGATAAGTTGGAGAATCTCCAAAAGGAGATGGGGATTGGTTCAGCCTCAGATGATATGATTATTAAAGATGAAAATTGTAGGAGGGTGTGGAAAGACACTATGAATAGGGAGGAAATATTCTAGAAACAAAGATCGAGAATCATGTGGTTGAAGTTAGGGGACAGGAAGACAATGTTCTTCCACAGGTCTACCTCTAAACATAAAAGGAGAAGTACAATTGACTCTGTGATGGATAACCACAACAACAAATTGACTAAGATGGAGGAGATTCTTAATTGGGTGAGTAGTTACTTCCAAAATTCTTACAAGGAGGAGCATAGGGCATACAATGTAAGGGAGGACAAGAAGTGGCTAATTGATGCCATTTCTAATGTGTTATTGGCAGAGGAGAATATTGTTCTTTCTCATCAGGTCACAGAGGAAGAAGTGTGTAGGGTTGTTTTCTCAATGAAGGCCTATAAATCTCCAGCTCCTAATGGCTTCCTTCCAACACTTTTGGGATGTAATAAAAGTGGACGTGGTTAGAGTTGTGAGATATTTCTTTAGGAATGGGAAGATGCTTAAAAGAAGTAATAGAACGTTTATCATTCTGGCCTCGAAAGTAAAGGACCTAGTGGCTTTCTCTGACTTCAGACCTATTAGCTTATGCAATACAATCTATAAGATCTTGGTGAATTGCCTAAAGCCGTTGCTTCACAAATTCATAAATAAATCTCATAATGGGTTTGTCCTAGGTCACCAAATCTTGGATGCTTATATTACTACCCATGAGATGCTTCACTCGATGGAGAAGAGTGGTAACCTAGGTATGGCTTTGAAGCTAGATATTTCAAAAGCTTATGATAGGGTCAGCTAATCCTTCCTGTATGAAGTCATGGAGAAGATAGGCTTCAACCATAAAGTTATTAAAATCATCAAGACTATGATTGAGACTGTGAACTACTTGGTGCTTGTGAATGGTTCACCCTGGGGGAACTTTAATGTGGAAAGAGGCCTCATGCAAGTGGGGCATAGTTCTCCCTATATGTTTATCATGGTTGTTGAACTGCTAGGAAGAGCATTCTTGAAGATGGCAGAAAGGGGAGAGATTAAAGGTATTAAACTAGCCACCTCCCTCTTGGTGGAGATTATACAACAATTTGTGGATGATACTTTCCTAAGTGGAGATTCTTTGGTTATTGAAGCTATAGCCTGGAAACATGTCTTGGAGATCTATGTTGTGAATGTTGCCCAAAAGATTAATCTAGATAAAAGCAAGGTGTTCTTCTTGAATACAGAGTCTGATATTCAAAGGAGGGTGTTTATTATTATGAGTTGCAATACAACCTTCCTACCTAATACTTATCTAGTGCTCCTACTAACTGTTAAGGAGGTAAGTAATCAATTTTGGAATACTATTCTTGAAAGTATGTAGAAGAAATTAATTGGATGGAAGGGTAAACTCTTGAGTAATGTAGGGAAGCTCCAACTTCTAACGTCCTCCCTACATGGTATACCTATTTACTTCCTTTCCCTATTTGAAATCACTAAGGCTATGGCTGAGAAACTAGAGAGAATCCAAAGAAACTTCCTGTGGTCAGGGGTGATGGGAGGAAAAGAACCACCTGAACTTGGTGAGTTGGGATACTATGTGTAAACTGAAGAGTAAAGGTGGTTTAGGAATCAGAATGATTGTACTTGAATAATCCTCTCCTTGCTAATGTCTAATGGAAACTTGTGAAGAATGAGGCTAGTTGGTGTAGAATCCCCAAAGCTAAGTATATAGGGAATATGAATTACATCTATGGTCTCTAGGAGAATGATGTGCCTATGGGGTTCAGGATTTGGGTTAATATCATCAAAAATAGAAGTCTGCTTAGAGAAGGTGTGAGATGACTAGTGGGTAAGGGTAGTCAAATGAGATTCTAGGAGGATACTTGGTTGGTTGGTAAACCGCTTGTTCGTTCAAAGTTTGGTGCCCTAAAAGACTATATCCAACAAATGATGAGAAATAAGGTGATGGACTATATTGGGGCTGGCAGGTTGTGGAGAAAGATTCAATTGCCTCTAGGTTATCTAGATGGGGGGAGTTTGGTGGAGGAGCTAGAGGAGTTGCTCAAAGGATACAAAATTCTAGGGGTAGCTCAGGAGGATACTTTCATTTGGAAGGCTACTTCCTAGGGAATTATCTATTAGTTCAACTTATAAGATGATATTTGAGAAGGATATGAAGCCTAATTGTTGGCAGAAGATCTGGCTCAGTCATCTGATTTCGAAAGTCAACATCTTCTAGTGGGTCACTATGCATGGGATGATTCTAACAATTGACAACCTTAGAAAAGGGGCTTCCAAATACCTAGTAGATGTTATCTCTGTAAGGAGGAGGAAGAAAGTATTCCCCACTTCTTCTTGAATTATAGCTTTTCGAAAAATATTTGGGGAAGATTACTTTAGGAACTAGAGGTGGAGTGGGTTTTCAACAAGGGGATGGAAAAATTTGCTGAGAATTGGCAAAGCCCGTTCAACCACACCCTTCTCGTCCAAATGCGGAATGTGATCCCCCCATGTCTATTGGGGCATTTGGAAGGAGAGAAATAATAGAGTCTTCAAAAATGAAGAAAGAAGTGAGGAGATTGTATTTGGATTGACTGTCAAGATGATAGTGGATAACATGCAAACTTGTAAGTGGCGAAGGTCGTCGTCTCTCCCTACTCTAGATAAATAGAGGATTGCCAAGAATTGGAAGCTTGACGAAGGATTCATGGAGGTTGATAATTCAAATCAATTAGCTAGAGAAAGGACAAGATGGTGCCCTCCGAAGGATAGTTGGGTTAAACTAAACTTTGATGGTGCAGCAAGAAGGGATGGATCGACTGGAGGGGGTATGGTAAGGGATAGCAATGGTAGAATGTTGTTGGCTTACGCAAGTAATTTAGGTAAGGCTTCTAATAACGTTGCAAAGGCTATGGCTCTCCTTTGGGGCTTGAAGCTGACAATTGGAGTGAGATGGGAGAATGTGATGATTGAAGAAGACTCAAAGGTTATCATAGATACAATGAAGGGGAATGTGGAAGCGGGTTGGGCAATTAGAAGGGTGATTGAAGAAGTATGGCATTTATTAATGATCGTGAAGCATTATGATCTGTAGCATTTTTACTGGGAAGGGAATGCGGTGGCAAACTTGATGGTGGCAATGGGTTTGAGAATGCATGGTTTACATTGTTGGAGAGAGATATGAGCATTACCAAATTTGGTATTACCTTTGATGAATAAAGACAACAACCCATGATTGGGTCTACGTGGAATGGTTTTATTGATAATGGTGACAACTTAGTGTTGAATTGACTAATGGGGCCAGGTCACCATAGACAGATGGCAAGAATCTATGAAAAGGGTACTCCTAATTATAAAGACGTGAAGTTCAAGAGGGAAAGAAAATCAAAGGACGATTCAGGTGTATTTTTTTATTATTTCCCTTATTATGAGTTTGTACTGGACGTCGAGTAATAATTCAAATTTCCAAATGGCATCAATTTTTTGTTGACGATGAGACAAAGTGGAAAAGGGGTAGTGACAACTTGCACGTGGTAACTAGATCGAGAAAAGACATAGGTATTCATGACATTAAAGACATTTATGGGTTTTATTTTGTGCAACTTCTTTTTTCGCATAAGTGTGTAATTTCAGAATTTGTCCCTGGCCTCAAATTCTAAACTGTGTGAGTAGTGTTGCAAAGAATACTAAAATGGGGGGCAACCTACTGTGTATTGAACCGTCAAAGATTGAGGGCAATGCTCGAAAACCCCGTACTTGGTACATGTTAAAGGAGGGGGGTCTAGTCTTGTTCATGGAGGCGATGAATGGTTATGATGAAAGTTGTTTGTTTCAATTTATGAATTTTTGGGAGGACAAAAGGGTGACGGTGAATGGCATCACATTCCAAGTGTCTGAGGAAGTTATTGCTTTGGCAACGGGCCCTACACTGAAGGGTAGAAAATGGCGAAAAGTGACAAAAGTTGTAGATGAGGATAGTCTGTGTTGCTTCTTCCAAGAGAGTGAGGATCCCATTCGCCATCATGGTGGGTTTCTAAGGGAAAAGCTTCAAGAGCCCTGGAATGAGGTATTTTTGGTGCTAATGAAGTATCTAACTCTCAAAGGGAGGTACAAAATTTGCTATTACTATCATTTTCCCCTCCTAAACTATTTTAGGCATCTTAATAACCTTTCCATTCCTTTCTTTTTGTTGCATGAGTTGGTTGATACTATTGTGGATGTGAAGGAAAAAATGAAAAAATGTGCTAATTACACTATCCTTCACCAAGGTTTAATGTTTTGCCTATACCATTTTCATTTGGACCTATTACCTCCTAGAATTGTGGAGGTTGATATCCTGCTATTCATAACCCCCATCCCTTTCAAGTCTCTCTGAGAATTACTGGACCCACCCCCCAAGCCTCGCCTAGCGGGTCCCCTAAGGAGAGAAAGAAGACTCCACCTGGTAAAAAGGTGAATTTGGAGAAAGGGAAAGAGAAGGAACTGGTGGATTTTGAAGAGGAAGAGAAGGTAGAAGGAGGTTTGGGAAACTGGCAAAATCAAATGTTAAACGAAAAATGAGAACTGCCTTGCAAGATGAGGATGAGTCAAGTTCTGATGATACCCCCCTCCCCCGTCCTCCAGCAACGAATGAAACAAAAGACGCTAAATTACAAAGGGGGAAAGAAAGACGATAGGGATATGGAGGTCGAGGTTTCAAATTCTTCTACATCAAGCTTAAGAGGGGAGGAAAAGGAGGTGACTCACATCTTTGGGTCTCTCACGATGAATACAATGGACCTCATGCAAGATCAATTCCTATAAACGATGGAAAAGCCCCCCTCTCCTATGACAATGTCCTCCCTAACTCAGGTGGCCCTATTGGAAAAATTACTTCTAAGTTTTGCAAGTTGATAGTGTGTGTAGGGAGATAGACAAGTTGGGAGACAAATTGGAGGAAATGATCGAGGCCCTAAATTTGGGGCTAAAGGAGCTGAGAGACAAAAGTGCAGGTCCTAAAGGATAGTTTTGACCTATTGTCAAAGTTCACTATCAAGGTGACTCATGCGACGACTACTACCCTACATTTGCTGAAGAACATCCAGGAGGAGGACCTGAACCAAGACACCAAGTTATTGTTCAAGTTCTTGGCGAAAGATTGGGCAAGCATCCTCCTCAAAGGAAAACTAAGGGAAAGCCTAATTAGTGCCTTGTTGCTTTATGGTTTTGTGTTTCTAGTTTTGCTGGTAAATGGACTTGATCAAGTTTAAAGCTATGATAACTTTGTTTAAAAACTCTTTACTTTTTAGTAGTTTGTTACAAGTTATCTTAGTAGGATGTTTGTTAGATTCTTATTAAGTAAAACAAGTTTTAATGAGTGCCTGAAACCCAACAACAAACAAAATAAAACCGACTTAAAGTCGGCATGAAGTTGTTAGTAGGATGCCTATTAGTTTCTTTGCTTATTTGTATGTTGGTAGGACGCTTCTAGTGTGTTGTTTTTGGTGTTTTAAGCTATGTTAGGGGGTGATCCTTTTTGTGGATGGTAATATGTTGGTAGTCTTCCAATTTGTTTTGTAAGGTGGTAATATGCTAGTAGCCTGCCAATTTGTTTTTTTAAGGACCAACCCCCTTGTTTTGACTACTTAATATTTCAAAAAAAAAAAGTAAAAATGTCATCAAATATTAAATCTTTTTACAAGCCAATTTTTTTGAATTTAGGATATCTATATTGAAAGTTATTTTGAAGTCATTCAAAATTTTCCAAAACCAATAATAGCCGATTGGCAATAGTGGAAGTCTCGATGTGGAAGTCTCGATGTTGTATTCCCCCTTAGTTATTGGATTCTCACCTTAGTATTCATATTGTATCCCCCAAATTATCGTGTTCCCACTCAACTATTCAAGTGGCATTCCCCCTTTCCCCTTACTTCAGGACTCTCACCCAACCCCATAATTTCCTTTGAATAAGTGCCTTACCAATACTCAAAATAAAATATAGTGTCTCGTGTAGCTTGTTATAATGAAAGTATCAAAATGTTACAATCATGTTTCCTATATAGCTTGTCATAGTGAAAGTATTTGTGTTGTATTACCACCATAGGAACAACAGCCTAAGGGTATATATCCATGCAGCGAGCTACCTCACTTGAATTAGCAAACATCAACTAACTTCTTAGAAGGAGCAATTTGTAGAGTAGTGATCCCATCCTTTTATTCAAAACTTATTAGTTCCTAAATTCAATTTGTAGAGTAGTGACCCCATCCTTTTATTCGAAACTTATCAATTCCTTAATTGAATAAAACTTATCAATTCCATAGTATAATTCTTAAATTGAATTTTTTTTCCCAAAAATATACTGAAGCATAATCCCAAAAATACAATGAAGCAACCACATAAGGACATATTTACAAAGTTGCTTCAAAAAATTAGAAGCCCCTTCTATAAAATCACACAGCCTAAATTATCTTACCACTCCCCTACAAATTTAAGATAGCCCCTCGTGTAATCATGAATCCATACTCCAGAAAATTAGTTCCACACCCGTGCTGACGTGTTTCTCAAATGTGATTAACGGTGAGAAAACTATTCGCTATTGCCGACTCGATTCCGTTATAAGCTTTTTCTGCTCCCAGCTGTTGCCATTTAACTAGCATGTGCATCAATACTCGTCACACACTTGAAACTCAGAGTTAAGTTACTATGTTTCAATTAAAGTTAATTAAAGAATTATCATTCAGGAAAACATCTGCCACGGTAGCTAATTAAGAAAATTTGAAAAATAAACTGCTATTGATAATCGCCTATACTCTGAACATCGGAAAGGAGTTCAGGCAAGTGAATTAATGAGCGATATACCGCATACGCTCTCCATCTTAAAACTCATACCAACTAAACAACTGCTTGCCTAATAAATTAATAGATCAACCCGCTGTATATTAAGGGGTTTTGCCAAGATCATAATTCTGAATACATAAATTTAATAACAATAAATCAGCCCATTGTGTAAGATGGGGTTGGCAAGTTGATCACGGTGCTCTTGACTTTCGTCATCATTGAAATGCTGTTAGTGATTCCCTGAGAACCAATGCCACTGTCTCTTAATCCCTGCAAAGAGACAACTTAAACGGTTACATAAACTTCTAAATTTAGGCCAACAAAAAAAAAAAGATCAAAGTCATCTACAGCCCTCAGATTGAAGTAACCAACGTATCATTAGTTTCAAACATGCCTGGAATGGAAAGTGATCTGGCCCACGTGCAGGCGCAGAGTTGATTTGAACTGTTCCAGTTTCCATAGCATCGCTAATCATCATTGCTTTGTTGATGTCTCTTGTGAATATGCATCCCTACATTAAAAAATTTCACAATTATAAGAAACAATGAATTTGATGATGATGATGATAATCACAGAAAATCCCATCGTTGATCACGTCGAAGGAATTAGGAATCAACTGAAAAGATACCTGAAGTCCAAAATTGCTCGCATTGCAGTGATGAATGCCTTCCTCAACGGAGTTGATCCTGATAACGGGCAGCACAGGGCCAAATGGCTCTTCCCAAGCAAGTCTCATGTCGGGTCTGACGTGGTCCACTAACAGAGGCCAGATAAGATTGCCCTCTCTCTTGTACTCCTGTTTTGCAATGCCATAAAACTACATTCAGCTTCTATTAACCAACCAACAGTTGCTGCCCACTTTACCCAAACACAAATTAGTTGACTCAAACTTCCATTATCCATATATGTTTGTTTTTTAAAAATTCAGGACAGTTTGTGTAGGAAATCAAGCTTGAGATTGCGCATGGAAAGATACTTTAAATACTAACGTAACTCATCCAACTTTTTCTTAAGGAAGAATAAGCCACTAATATTGAAACAAAATGTCAATAAAGCTTTGAATGGGTTGGTTATTGTGATCAAAACGAAGCTTCGCTAATGTTTTAGGCTGCTCCTAGGACTCTTGCATCTTTTCCGGATGACAGATCAGAAATGGTAACCCTAGATGTCAACAGAGTCTGATAGGCCAAGAATAGTGGTCCAGATCGGCAATGCAATTGCTCATTAAAAAGTAATAGCTCAAATGCTGATAGCACAATTTTCCCTTGGATCTTTTGAGTTCCATAATCAAATTTGTCAAATTATTTTACTACCATGGATCTATAACGAAAGAGAGAAGATTGAACCTGACAAAATGTAGCTCCTTTTTGTTTGGCATCCATAACCAGACCTTCAATATAATTAGCAGAGGATTCTGTGACGACAGGTGTGATATCACAGTTTTCTTCCGGTGGGCCAACTGTCATCTTTGCAACTTTGGCTTTCACCTTCTCTACGAGGGTATCGGCCACGGATTCCATTACAAGAACTACCTTTACTGCAGTACACCTCTGGCCACTGTGAGAAAACAGAATACAATGTCAGTCTGATAAGAAAGAGGAGGATACCTCATCACTACGCAGATCAATAGAGATGTTACCTGTATGAAAAGCCCCCTTTCACAACATTGGCTGCGGCTAGGTCAATATCTGCATCCTCGAGTATAATACAAGCATCTTTTCCACCAAGTTCCATCTGTAGGGGAACCATGCCTGCCTTTTTTGAAATTGCAATACCAGTATCTCCTCCCGTAAAACTGAAAAATGCATAGAGAAAGGTAATCAGTGATCGAATAAAATACAAGCTATCAAGATTATTATCAGTGTACTGATGCATTTTACAACATGGTCCAGAGACTTTATCAGGATAAGCGTTACACATATCGGCTGTTACCAGTATACCTGATGCAATTTACACCAGGGTGCATTGTAAGAAAGTCCCCAATTTCAGATCCTTTCCCTGTAACGCAACTGATGAGGCCCTTGGGAAATCCAGCCAAATGAAAACAGTGCACCATGTGTAAGGCTGCTACTGCTCCCTGAACAATACATCAGATTCACCCATTTAGACTTTGGAATGTTACAAACCCCTTTAGCAGAACAAATTCAATTTGATTTATGTGCAGGTTAAACAAATTAAATTTGATTTTTGTGCAACTTATTCAACAGCACCAGTTAATTGAGAGCCCTTGTTGTCTCTCAAGTTAGACTTTACAAGATCTAACACGTTGATATGCTCAGAGCTATTTTCATTAAGTACTCCAGCAAATATAAATGTTATCCACTAACTTGAACCTATAAGTGCTTTGCCTAGACCAGTGTGTGTGTTTGTAAAGTATTGAATTGTACCAATGTTTGAAACCCCATTATTGCACCCTGTTTCAAGTAAAGAAGAATGTACCACAAATGGAGGTACAGTAGCATTAATTACCTGTGTTGGTGGTTTCAAGACAACTGAGTTTCCAGCAATTAGAGCAGGGGCAATTTTAGAGACAGCCAGATTTACGGGGTAATTGAATGGCGGAATAGCTAGAACGACACCAAGAGGGATCTGCAATAAACAAAGGCCTTGGGTCATAAACATTGCCAACTGCGAAAGCAGAAATATTAAGTACAAATCAACACTCTGTCATTACTACAACGACTATTTCATGTAAAAGTCATCAGAATCTTAGCAACTCCCTTGATGGCTGGGTGAAAATGTTTATACCTTGGAGGAAAGACATAATTTATTTCTATCATTTCCAGGGAAGCTATCTGAGACAAGAAATTTGCCTTCACCAAGAATTCTAACGCCCTCCTCAGCACAGTAAGAAACCAGGTCTCCTGACCTGACAACCTACAAGAACCAAATAAACCACACCCGTATGACAATTGAAACTTATCTCAAACACAATACCATCTCCAAACAACAATATATAATGGAGAACATGACGTTCAAAAGCCAACCTCTGTAACCGCATCTTTAGCAGGCTTGGCAATCTCCTTGACAAGGCATTCGGCTATGGGATTTTTGTGTTCCTTTAGTAATACAGCAGCACGATGCAACAGCTCTGCACGCTTCCAAAGTGGAGTCTTTGCCCATGCCTTCTGAGCTACTTTAGAAGTCTCCATAATCTTATTCACTTCTTCCTGTGTACAAGCTGCGAAAAACAAATCATCAGCTCATTATTCTGACCAGGACATGCCAATAACAATAATCATCACAGCAGACACCAGCAGAAAATGATTGACCATCTTGTTTGGATAAATGACTCCAAAAAAGAAAACACGCTCCCATTAAATCATGTAATCCCACATGTATTCAGGCAAGTATTTATAGATAGTTATGGTAACAGCTCTTATTTTTGGGACTAGCTTATAATGGCCTGTTCCCTTCCTGTTTGACTAATGGAGACTTTAAGCCCAAAAGCAACAGCCGTTCAGACATTTTGAATAATGCAAAGGCCTGTAATAACAATAGCAACCCACAGTTGATATCACTTATGCGAAGTAACAATCAAAAGACCAAATGCTTTGCTTAGACCTGACATATTAAAAGTAAGCTTTGAACAAATTGCTACGCCTAGACCTTAAATATTAAAAGAAAGTTTCGAACATAAACATACTGCTAGGGGAAAGGACCCAGTACTTGAATGGGCTCCAATGGTTGCAAAAGGAGTTGTTGACTTGATACATATGGACTTATTGTCCAATTTTTATGACAACATTGCACCAATAGTTGTGATTTTAAAGTTGTCAGTACAATGATGACTGCCCAAAATTGAATGAAATGGACCTTAGTTGTAAAAAGCAACCAATGATGTGATGCCACATCAGCTGTGCAAGTATAGGTTACAAAATATTTGGGTTATTTTGGACAGCTTGGCAAAAAGTATGGTGATGTGGACTTGTCTGCTTACTGCTTAGTTATAAAGCAGACGACTCACTAAGACTCACTAAGTAAACTGCTGTAAAAAATTGGGAGCAATTTGAAATTTCCATGCAAGATTTTCATAAATGCAAGTTAGGGTGTTCAAGTATTGGGTCCCCTAGGATTTTGATAAGCTCAAAGTTAGGTGTTCAAGTACTGGGTCCTCACCCCTACCACAAAAAATTTGACAATCAGAATGCAGAAACTAATGAATCTCAAATGTAACACATCAGAAAATACACATTCAACATCCGTACTAAAGACAGAACCACTCCCATAAATCGAGAAAAGGGAAGAAAAAAATCAGCCATAATAACTTGCACCAAGGAATAGAAATGCTTCGAAAGCAAACAAAATCTATATATACATCATTAAAAACAAGCAAATCATCCCTGTGCATCACAAGACTACCACAATCTTAGAAATTTTCCAAGATCAACAACCCCAAATTTTACTGGAATTTCAAATATATCCATGAAACACACAAAAACACTTTCATTCCTCACTTATATGTTATATTCCATGGACCAATCACCCCATTTTCAAGCAGATTGCTCTTGCACTTAAGAGTATGCTCTAGTGCTAAGTTAGTAATGTCATTTCCCTTGGACCAGCCAGCAGTGGAATCTCAGACCTCCAATTAGAATCCTCGATCTTTACAGTTTGGAGCCTGTAAGTGGCGTTTAATTTGAAGTTTGGGGTGTTAATCCAACATAAAATCACAAAACTATTAATTTTAAGATCTACACTAGTGTTCTCAAATTTAATAGAACACCTTTCAAAACTCTGGTACACAATATTTCAACATTTAAACGAAAATGCTTCGGAGAGAGAAAAAGCAATGAACACAACACAAAATTGAAATCAATTATCGCTTCAGAACTCAAAGCTAAAAAATACCAAAAAGCCATGGACTTGGATGGGCTCAAGTAGGTCAAGCATCAATGCTCTAGCAAAGAAGGCCTGGAACGAAATTGGATTGAAAAATGATGAATTATTAGAAATTAACAAAATCCAGTTTCATGACTATGGCATATGATAGATTTAAGAAGGGAAATAACCCTTGAAAGGTAAGGGTAAGATACTAAGATACTCCTGTTCGTGGTGAGCTCGACCCAAGATATACTCCTCGATTGAGATGAATTCAAGTAAAAAGATTCATTTACCCTTTGCATTGTACTAACTCTCTGTTGCGATGTCCGATCTACAAGTTACCTATGGTGAACTTGATCAAAAAAGAAAATCACAAACAAGGACCTAACAAATTCAAAATAAGGTTTTTTCTTCGTCTTATGCTAAGGATCACGAGAGTGTCCTAAACGTTGCTCTTTCATTAACTTTTAACCTCCAGCCAACCCTGACACATGGTGGAACAGAATTACCAAATAACTGAAGACATGAGCTGCACGCCAAACAACATGCCTAACAAACAAGGAGGAACCGAGGAACTCAATCAGAAGTCCAAATCCCAGACAAGGTGAAACTTGCTCCAACGAGAGGCTTCCTTTTCCGAAAGACCGTGAAACTGAGGCCCGCGACATTCATTTTTCATAAATTTGTTAAAAGTGATAACCTAACGAGAAAGCACTCTAACGACATTTCAGAACCTTGAAGATCTAAATTCAGCAAGCAAAGACAAACCAATTCAAACAAACAAAATCTCCTAACATGCAAAATTCCGCCATTCAAAGACAAGATTTCCAAGAAAAGAAGCTAAACAATTCCTCCAACTCGAGTAAAACCAACCTTGAACTTTGTAGTGAGGCTTTCTGGTTGTAGGATTTATAATTGCCACCGATTTCCCTGATGCAGACTTCCTCCACTCCCCATCAAAGTAATACTTGAACACATCTCCTTCCAGCAGCTCGCAAAACGCACCGGTGCCAGCCATGGATGTTAAATCGAAACCCTAATTTAGCAGCAGCTGGAGGACAAGAAGTTCTCTCTGGTAAATCTCGCACACAAATACTCCAAATGCTGGATGTCGTAGAGCTATAAATAGAAGGAAATTCGCGCAAAGCCACACCCACCACAAACGTCTGTGCTGACTTGTGACAGCCGTAGCACGTGGCGTCCTACCAACGAATGATCATCCCAAATTCACGCGTGTGGACAGGAATTCCCCGCTCCTCACCCTTTTCAGTTTTTCAATAATAATTATTAATTTGGGGAGAGGGAAGGTGAGGTCCACCAACTCAAGAATATTCCTGCTAAAAGAATATGCAGCTAGCAAAAGTAGTTGCCTCTAGTCAATGACCTAACCAACCCTCCTTACTCTTTCTCAAAACAATAAGATTAGTTGAAAATTTATTATAAAATTTATTATATTTTTTTAATTGTTTTTGTGTGATAGAGAGATAATTTAATGGTTCATGGTGTTTCAAATTATTAAAAATTATTATGCAATTTCTTATCATATCAAGTGTATACAAGTATTAGATTAATTAAACAATATTTTTGGGTTCCAGAATCAAACATATAATGAGACAATAGGGAATATATATATCAGAAGACACTTTGAAATTATCACTCTCTAACTCTTGCATTACTTTATTTTTTGATGTTTGAATTCATATGCAACTTAACTACTTTATAGTTCAGATGAATGGCTATGTTTTAAATTACCACTTTACCAATTTAGGATGTTCAAATTAAGCTATAATGATTGTCATGGTATAGACACACCTCTTCCAAAATCTGAGACATTTTTATTGCAACAAAGTTACACGTAAATATGGTTGAGAGCCAAACATTTAAAAGAAACTTCCCTCCTTAGAGTTAAACTTTGTATTGAACAACTTGACCTAAAAAATATAAGTTTAAAAGGTTGTGTACTAATTGAAAACATAAGTTATCTAAAGTTAGCTATAATAATATATTGTGGCATATACACACCTCTTCTAAAATTTAAGATCATTTATGCTATATTTGACACCAAAATCTTAGGTGAAGTTCTTAGATTGAGAGCCAAACATTAACTAGCAGCCTCTTTTCTTAGAGTCAAACCTTACATTCAACAACTACTTGATCTAAAAAGTGTAAGTTCAAAAGACAAGAAATTGCTTTTTTTAATCAAAGATACGCATTATTAAAAAAATAATATTATAAAATACAATTACTCAAATTTGAAAGATAAAATGTATAGTTTATTTTAAAATTAATTTATATATTATATACTCATCAATTTATTTTAATCTTGCGCGGCGTTGCTGTTGCATGCCCTAAAATCAAAATTTCCATTATAAAATTCTATTCGTTTTTCTTGTTGTAGGTAAACATGCACGTGAGAAGTTAAGAGGTTTTCTAAAAACAGAGAACCACGCTATTTTGGAGCCTCACCTAACTTTGTGGAGTCCGCTTAACGGTCCTTCATTTATTGACCATTGCTTTCTTGCTTATTTATTTATTTTTAATATTTCCTCCCTCAAAAAACATGTTGTAGGCGAGATATCGTGTTCAATCAGCTAACAGTCAAAACGCTGGAGCTCTATTCCCATTAAATTATTTTATGGGCGTTATGAATACATTGGTCTCCTCGTAGTTTTCAGACTTTATTGTTACTTTTTCTACTGCATTTAGTGCACGTGGGTGGGTGAAAAGCTCCACCGTCTATATAGGTATCTAAAATAAACAAATATAAATTTGAAGTCAGAATTCATTTTTTAACTGAATAAAGAAAGTTAATTAATAGTAGCAATAAGAGGTTTGGGTTCTAGTGTTGTGGAGGGCAGATACTATGATTAAAAAACTGAGTGCTAAAGATTTATTTGGAATAGTTTCCTATAAAATAGGAGTTCTTGTTCTTGAGCTATTTCATATGGAAATGGGTGGGAGATACTATGATTAAAAAATGGAGTGCTTAAAGATTTATTTGGAATAGTTTCCTATAAAATAGGAGCTCTTGTTATTTAGCTCATTCACATGGAAATGGGGTGGGGCTCAAAATAGCCCTAATAGTTTAGAAGATTTTTTTTGTCCAATTCAAGCAATCACCTACTCTATTTTGAAGGAAGTTACCCTTGATGGGACCCAGCCTAAGTATAAAAAGAAAATGAAAACCCTTCCATTGGACCCAACCTTAGTAAGAAGAGAAAACAAGAAGTTCCCAGCAGCCGCCTACTCCATTTTGAAGGAAGCACCCCTCCATGGGACCCAACCTAAGCATAAAAGAAAACGAAGCCCCCCTCCATTGGACCCAACCTTAGTATAAAAAGAAACCAAGAAGTTCACTCAGGGTAGTAATAAGCATAGAAGTGAAAGATTTGGAGGTTGGAAATTATTATATTGTTTAATTACTTAATTCATCAAGAAGTTAATATGTGAATAGAATAAGTTTGAAGCTCAAGCTTTATAAATTTGAAGTGAGTTTACTATCTAATCAAGCAAGAAGTCAATATAATATTTTTTTAAAAAAAATTATAAATTATTTAAAATAATGTAGTTTTCATGTATTTACAACATATATGGGACTGTGATGTTTGAGAGGTGTGGTGGGTCATGCTTTGTTTGATGGAAATTTGATGCTCCTTAGACATTGTTGCCTTAGACATTGTTGATGCTTGGGAAACGCTTTTCCCTTTTTGTGCTATGGTTGTTTGGACATGAGTGAGTTCAACAGTGTCATCCTTGTCCTATTGGTATTGTAATGCCCCGATAAGGGATCCAAAGAATTATACTAAGTTTACCTAACGAATTTTTTTTTAAACATGAAAGATAAACCATTCACAACTTATATATAGTAACGGAAGCAATAGCAACAATTCGAATGAAAGTAAACATAACATAACAAATTACATTCTTTAAAGATCCCTTAACGATGAATCACATCTAACATAACTATTCATCTAACATCACATCCTTATGAAATAACAATGATACATGCAACATTCTTAAACCATATACAAGTATCCTTTTTTAATTACATTTTAGTTTAGGTCAATCATCTACTGTACATGTTACAAGGTATGAGAGCTTGGAAGAATAATCATTCATGTAAATAAAGTACATCATCATCCAATTATTAATCCATGATGCAATTAAATTAAATGATACCACATATCATACATGATACAACATCACAAAAGATATAAACATCCATCATAAAAGATAACCATAAATCATAAAACACATCTAATATAAATGCACGATTCCTCCCAACCGTAAATAGCATCATTAGACCATCGTGGATCCTAGCCATCCCTCCGTGCGTAACATTCCAAAGCACCGAAGAGATCATCGACTATTAACATAGTAGGAATGTCACTCCTAAAACATCCTACTAACATGCAAAGTAAAGCATAAGATATCATCATCTAACATATGCAAATCATCAGTATAAGAAACATACCAGTAAATACATCCATCATAAGGTATATCATCTATCATAATGATCCAAGAACAGAATGAAGATAAATACCAACCAAGAATACTCCAGCCACGGTGTCTCAGACGAATCTCAAATGATAAGAGTGGAAAATACACTACCACCCGACCGTGTGGAACCTAAGTGGTCCACTCTTACCATGCTGAGGAGATAATCTCAAGTCCCAAACAGGCTATCCAAAACACATAGCACAAATCTCTATAAGTCTAGGAATCCTAAAAGTATACTAACTCAAAGGTTCCAAACACAAAATCTGACATCTAATTCCCAAAGGCACACAATGACATGTAGGAAACCTACTATGCAAGCGGGAAAGTGTCATCGCATTTATCACGTATAAGTTACCCTGGCAGTTAGCTAAACTCCACGGGTCCATACTGATCTCATGCGGCCACTAGTATCCTCTCATACTGACGAGGCATACTACGGAATGCACGGTTGCAACCATGTGTTCTCACTACTCCCATCTTAGCCTGTACAAGCACTCGAGGCATGGGCGAGAACATCAAAACCATTATCTTTTTAAGTTCATTTAATCCTCATTTAGTGTGTAAATGTTATCACTTATTAACCAAACTTACAATGAGTTACCTTGGTAGCCACTTAGGGCCCCGGCCCCCATTGCAAGCCACTTCCCGACACTACAAGTAGATTACCTACCCTAAGCTCATGGAATCATAAATCACCCCAGTCCTATACAAGCGACTAGAAAGAAAATCCAAAAGATAATCCATAAAAAGAATCATCAAATATCCACAATATAAGCATCAAATATCCATAATAAAAATCATCAAATCTCCAAGATAAGAATCATCAAATCTCCATGAGCATCTGGAAAAGCATCCACAGAAAATCATGACCACAACAGTTCTCTATTGGCAATCATTAGACCATCGTGGATCCTAGCCATCCCTCCGTGCGTAACATTCCAAAGCACCGACGAGATCATCGACTATTAACATAGTAGGAATGTCACTCCTAAAACATCCTACTAACATGCAAAGTAAAGCATAAGATATCATCATCTAACATATGCAAATCATCAGTATAAGAAACATACCAGTAAATACATCCATCATAAGGTATATCATCTATCATAATGATCCAAGAACATAATGAAGATAAATACCAACCAAGAATACTCTAGCCACGGTGTCTCAGACGAATCTCAAATGATAAGAGTGGAAAATACACTACCACCCGACCATGTGGAACCTAAGTGGTCCACTCCTACCATGCTGAGGAGATAATCTCAAGTCCCAAACAGGCTATCCAAAACACATAGCACAAATCTCTATAAGTCTAGGAATCCTAAAAGTATACTAACTCAAAGGTTCCAAACACAAAATCTGACATCTAATTCCCAAAGGCACACAATGACATGTAGGAAACCTACTATGCAAGCGGGAAAGTGTCATCGCATTTATCACATATAAGTTACCCTGGCCGTTAGCTAAACTCCACGGGTCCATACTGATCTCATGCGGCCACTAGTATCCTCTCATACTGACGAGGCATACTACGGAATGCACGGTCGCAACCATGTGTTCTCACTACTCCCATCTTAGCATGTACAAGCACTCGAGGCATGGGCAAGAACATCAAAATCATTATCTTTTTAGGTTCATTTAATCCCCATTTAGTGTGTAAATGTTATCACTTATTAACCAAACTTACAATGAGTTACCTTGGCAGCCACTTAGGGCCCCGGCCCCCATTGCAAGCCACTTCCCGACACTACAAGTAGATTACCTACCCTAAGCTCATGGAATCATAAATCACCCCAGTCCTATACAAGCGACTAGAAAGAAAATCCAAAAGATAATCCATAAAAAGAATCATCAAATATCCACAATATAAGCATCAAATATCCATAATAAAAATCATCAAATCTCCAAGATAAGAATCATCAAATCTCCATGAGCATCTGGAAAAGCATCCACAGGAAATCATGACCACAACAGTTCTCTATTGGCAATTGAAGGCATCACTGATAATCATAAGTATCCATTGGTTCTCATTAACCAAAACATATCTCAAAATAAATCACCATATCCATTGGTTCTCAACAAGCAACCAAGAATATCTCAAAATCATACTAATCGAAGACTCCAAAGCGGTTGAGTCAAACATGTCACAACATGACATCATCAAGAAATAAATTCAGATTTTAGTCCCATCATGGCGACTAGAAAATAATCCAAGGATAATTGATTGATGACTCAAAAATGATTAGCTCAAGTGTCTCAGATACATATACAGCTCAGCTTCACACATGAAGACTGATGAACAATAACAATCAGCAATTACAAGCATTTTATAGAGCATATGATCACATAACCATGGTTGGGCTTATAAAGATCGAGACCAAATAAGATCAACATGCCATCATATCTCATAACCCCCGAGCCTCTGGTAATAACCTAGGACTCGTCAACACTAGTCAACCCAAAACCCAAAACAAGAAGCATAGAGAATACACGATGCAAACACATGTTTTGGTTTACTAACATCACATAGTTGAAAAATATGTAAGGTTCAGTTTTCGTTTCAAGTATACTTCAAGTGTATAGGATTTATCATTTGACTTATACATCAACCCATTTGTTTCTCCGATAGCATTATCCTTCCATTATTTAAAATAACTTAAGGATAAATATTCACTATACTGATCATTACTGACCTTTAATTAAATTATTCTCTATTTTTAACCATGATCCATATTCTAATTGATTAACTCTTCTTTAAAGGTTACTTCAACTTTTAACATAACTCAAGGATCATTATTCGTCTAAATTTTAAGAGAACCAATTATCATTCTTTGAATAAGAGATCATAACTTTATTAGAATGATCAATTTAATCAATCAATTCTCATAAGTGCACAATCCATGACCTTTCAACATTCTAATAGTTCTCAATTAGAAACTTAATTAAGTATTACTAAAGTTTGAGTCTTTTAATTTAATCATTATCATCATTGACAACCATATAATATCTAAGGTCATAATTCAAATCATAAAACTTATCAACTTCAATATAGATAATCTACAATCTCGTTAAAAGAATTATATCAAATAAATCTCTATTACATAACTTAATTAAATCTAATTAACTTTCATTAATTGATTTAATTAATAATTACATAATCATAGCAACGTTTCAATTAATAATTAACTAAAATTCTGTAAGATAAAAGTCAACTATAATCCAATACTCAAATGATCCTATTAATAATTCAATAATAATATCTTGATAATATTTAAATACAAGCTATATTGAGAATCTTAATAATAATTTCGTGTGACCACATTTGTCATCTCACAAAGAATACCTACATTCCTTTGACAAATTCGTATTATCATTAATCTTTTCAAATAAGACTCTATGGCACAACCTAATTATTAATATCATAGTTATAATATCAACTCAATGAATATCAATTGATTAAAAATCAATTATACTTCAAATCCAAAAACTAATATCTTTACAAAACTTTAATCATTAAATAATCTTCACTAGATTAAATCTAATCGAACTATTGACATCATTATTTATTAATAGTTTGTTAGACCCAACAAACATTAATAAATAATAAACTCATCAAAACTATCATTAATTGATCTTAAAGAAACCTTACAAACTTCATTGGCTAATATTTAACTAATTCTTAGCACGATTAAGGTGTACCATTAATCTATTTAATAATACAAATGTATTAATAATTCAAATCGTTGTTATATTATAACAATGTTATAATGTAGCTATGACTTCTTGTCAATATAATAATTCTTATTTAAATCTAAATCCAATATTAATATCTCAACTAAATACCTCCTATGTTAGTTGATAAATAGATTAATTATACTTCTACTATTAACTAATCTTAATTAAATTAGATTAGTTAATAAATCATATAAAACTAATGCATAAAAATAAGATTCTACTAAGGGAAAATTGCAATATCTTTAATTCATTCCATGCCTCGATATATTATTTTTGTGAAGTTTAAGCATAAAAAACTCTTGGTTATGGGAAATGGAGAAATATCTGTCTTTGAATAAAACAGTCCCAGTACGAGGGCCATATCTCTCTAATGAACCGTTGGATCGGACTGAAATTGAAATATGTTGGAGAGGGTCAAGTTGCACAAATTCTGATCGGAGCGATCGAATAAATTTGATCACGATAAAAAGTTATGAATGACTTAGTTCGGGTCTATCCAAGGGGCAGCGACAGAGTAGTTTGTGATGAATTAAGAAATTCTCTTAAAAGGTAATTGTTCTCTAAATTTACCCATTCATCAATCTAATAGGTTTGTCTGTACACATCTGAAAATATAATTTGATAGAAAGATTATATCTAACCATTCAAATTTTTAAGTTAGAATTTCTATTTTAATTTCAAATCTTGTCTATCTAATTTCACAATATAAATTCGAACCCAAACCCGATTAAGATCTAATTTCTTTCTCATTTGAAACTAAGTTTTTTCTATTGTTTTCTTCTCAACCAAATAAAATATCTAGATTCCAATTTCAAATTGTAGATTCAATCACAGAGAGTATTCAGACACATAACAAACACGATGAAGACAGGAAGAGAAATAGTGCAAAGAGAGTATGCAAATATCACGAGTGCACCTAGACACTGATGCTAAATTTGCCATGCCTCAGAAGTCCATAGAAAATCCCTTTCTTCTTCATCATTCGCAATTCCTCCAAGATCCAAGCCAACCGAATCCTCCAAGTGACTAGAAGTGCTAGAAGGAGCATAAAAGCAAGTAGAAAACCAATGAGCATGTAGAAGCATATGAGCTTCTCAAATTCATGTAAACTTGAAGCTTGAAGCTTCCATTTTAGCTTGTAGCTTCCATTTAAGCTTGTAGCTTGTAGCTTCCATTCAGCTTGTCCAGACACACTAGGAGAGCCTCTATTTAAAGGCCTCTAAGATGTATCTAGAGTGCCTCTAGAAACAACTAGAAGATAAGCATGATAGCCAAGCATGGGTCTTCTCCAACCTTCTAGATGAGTCTTAAGGTTGTAGACACCATGTGCTCAAATAAAATGCTAACTTCTAAGTGTAGACAACTTATGCATTCTTAGAGTGCAAGCTCATGTGTTCTCTACATGACAACTCTTGAGAATTTGCCCACTCCTATGTGAGCAAATATTAAAATAATGCACAATCATTAATATAATATTTACTTTACTCTTTTCAATTTAATTAATTAATTTATTAAATCTCATGCACTAACTTTTATAATTTCACTTTTCAATCTTAATATATTTATATTTTAATCACATGAAATTTAAAATCTTTTATTAATTTTAAATATATTTTCCACTTTTAAATTTCATTTTCCAAAACTTAATTGCTAAAATATTTATTAGCTTTAATAGTAATATTATTTAGTCATTTATTTAAAAATGAACTCCAAATATATTATTATTAAAATAAATATTGTCACATTCCAAATTTAAACTTTTAACTTTTATTTTAAAATTTAATTAATTTCTCAATTAATTAAATAAAATAAATATAAAAATATCATATTAATTTTCCATTTAATTAAACCATTAATTAATCTTTTAATTAGGCTTAATAATAGAAAATACATCAAAGACTCACAAGGTAAAAATATGATAACCCATTATAGCCAAAATACATACAAAATCAAACCAAGAGTTAATATCACGAATTACATCATCTGACGCATTCAGAAGGTACTCAACTCAGATACTTGTCCTAATTTTTCAATTATAACAAATGGCTTAAAGGGTTGAGATTTGGACTTGAGAATTTATCTCCCCTCCCTTATCATTGAGATAATGTGATAGGGTACGCTCATCCTGGCAATTCAGGGAAGTCGATACTCGGTACCTGCAACCTGCATAAAAACCATATATGTACAAGCACAATATACTAAACTAAACAAGCAATTGCAATAAGTGGTGCATCGTGTAGATCCTGACTAGCAGGTGACTATGACTCCTTTCCTTAACCAAATTAGACACGCCATACAAAAGCAAACACGCAAAGCAAACACGCACACCATACACATGCAAGTATGGGGTAAGTATCTATAAGAAAATACATATGATAATAAATCATCTTACTAATCATCATTAATAACTGAAAGCAATATAATAATTATCATCAATAATTAAAAATAATCATCACACATACATGAAATGTAAAGTCTAAGTGATCTCATCACATATTAACTGAATCCATAGCACAATATCTGATAGTCTCAAAAGAATGCTGCTAACCAACAACATAAAACTAGCTCTTAAAAGAGTTCAACAATGTTAGCAAAATTCGAACTAGGGGCAGGCACTACATCCACCCCCCTGGGATTAGGCTTACTCCTAGAAGCCTACAAGAATGAGAAATTAAGTTACTCACTTTGCGGGTCCCATTGAACCTTTTCCCTCCCTACAGGGGGATATGATTCCACTGAAAATATTACAACACACTTAGAGCAATATGATTTTGGTGTAATGGTAAATCGAAAACTACATTGATCTAACATTCGTTCTTTTAACAACTACTAAAATAGATTCCTTAATACATTTTAAACAAGAGCAAATTAATGCTTGCAAAGATAATCAAGGGCATACTACCTTACAACATCGATAGAATGATACATGTTTTGCAACTAGAATGAGTTTCAATCTTCACTTTTGCCCATATTTAAGTTTAAGTAGGATTTTCAGTTTCAAAAGCTAAGTGTTGAAATATGAAAAATATGCAAGTAATAGTTTTAAGTTCTATTTCAGTTCACCTAGTTTCCAGTTTCAATTTGAAAGAGATACACATGATAGTTCAAAGTTTTTTTTTTTTTTTTTGGTTCAACTAGTTAACAACTAGTGGCATTCCAATATACCCAAAGCTCTGAATGTTAAAACTCGGGCTCTGATACCAAATGTAATGCCATGCCAAGGGATCCAAAGAATTACACTAAGTTTACCTAACGATTTTTTTTTTAACATGAAAGATAAACCATTCACAACTTATATATAGTAACGGAAGCAATAGCAACAATTCGAATGAAAGTAAACATAACATAACAGATTACATTCTTTAAAGATCCTTTAACGATGAATCACATCTAACATAACTATTCATCTAACATCACATCCTTATGAAATAACAATGATACATGCAACATTTTTAAACCATACACAAGTATCATTTTTGTAATTACATTTTAGTTTAGCTCAATCATCTATTGTACATGTTACAAGGTATGAGAGCTTGGAAGAATAATCATCCATGTAAATAAAGTACATCATCATCCAATTATTAATACATGATGCAATTAAAGTAAATGATACCACATATCATACATGATACAACATCACAAAAGATATAAACATCCATCATAAAAGATAACTATAAATCATAAAACACATCTAATCTAAATGCACAGTTCCTCTCAACCGTAAATAGCATCATTAGGCCATCGTGAATCCTAGTCATCCCTCCGTACATAACATTCCAAAGCACCGAAGAAATCATCGGCTATTAACATAGTAGGAATGTCACTCCTAAAACATCCTACTAACATGCAAAGTAAAGCATAAGATATCATCATCTAACATATGCAAATCATTAGTATAAGAAACATACCAGTAAATACGTCCATCATAAAGTATATCATCTATCATAATGATCCAAGAACAGAATGAAGATAAATACCAACCAAGAATACTCCAGCCACGGTGTCTCGGACGGATCTCAAATGATAAGAGTGAAAAATAAACTATCATCTGATCGCGTAGAACCTAAGTGGTCCACTCGTACCATGCTGAGGAGATAATCTCAAGTCCCAAACAAGCTATCCAAAACACATAGCACAAATCTCTATAAGTCTAGGAATCCTAAAAGTATACTAACTCAAAGGTTCCAAATACAAAATCTGACATCTAATTCCTAGAGGCACACAATGACATGTAGGAAACCTACTATGCAAGCGGGAAAGTGTCATCGCATTTATCACGTACAAGTTACCCTGGTCGTTAGCTAAACTCCACGGGTCCATACTGATCTCATGCGGCCACTAGTACCCTCTCATACTGACGAGGCATACTATGGAATGCACAGTCGCAACCATGCGTTCTCACTACTCCTATCCTAGCCTGTACAAGCACTCGAGGAATGGGCGAGAACATCAAAACCATTATCTTTTTAGGTTCATTTAATCTCCATTTAGTGTGTAAATGTTATCACTTATTAACCAAACTTACAATAAGTTACCTTGGCAGCCACTTAGGGCTCTGACCCCCATTGCAAGCCACTTTCCGACACTACAAGTAGATTACCTACCCTAAACTCATGGAATCATAAATCACCCCAGTCCTATACAAGCGACTAGAAAGAAAATCCAAAAGATAATCCATAAAAAGAATCATCAAATATCCACAATATAAGCATCAAATATCTCTAATAAGAATCATCAAATCTCCAAGATAAGAATCATCAAATCTTTATGAGCATCTGGAAAAGCATCCATAAAAAATCATGACCACAACAATTCTCTATTGACAACTGAAGGCATCACTGATAATCATAAGTATCCATTGGTTCTCATTAACTAAAACATATCTCAAAATAAATCACCATATCCATTGGTTCTCAACAAGCAACCAAAAATATCTCAAAATCATACTAATCGAAGACTCCAAAATGGTTGAGTCAAACATGTCACAACATGACATCATCAAGAAATAAACTCACATTTCAGTCCCATCATGGCAACTAGAAAATAATCCAAGGATAACTGATGATGACTCAAAAATGATTAGCTCAAGTGTCTCAGATACATATACAGCTCAGCTTCACACATGAAGACTGATGAATAATAACAATTAGCAATTACAAGCATTTCATAGAGCATACGATCACATAACCATGGTTGGGCTTATAAAGATCGAGACCAAATAAGATCAACATGCCATCATATCTCATAACCCCCGAGCCTCTGGTAACAACCTAGGACTGGTCAACACTAGTCAACACAAAACCCAAAACTAGAAGCATAGAGAATACACGATGCAAACACATGTTTTGGTTTATTAACATCACATAGTTGAATAATATGTAGGGTTCAGTTTTTGTTTCAAGTATACTTCAAGTGTATAGGATTTATCATTTGACTTATACATCAACCCATTTGTTTCCCCGATAGCATTATCCTTCCATTATTTAAAATAACTTAAGGATAAATATTTACTATACTGATCATCATTAACTTTTAATTAAATTATTCTCTATTTTTAACCATGATCCATATTCTAATTGATTAACTCTTTTTAAAGGTTATTTCAACTTTTAACATAACTCACGGATCATTATTCGTCTAAATTATAAGAGAACCAATTATCATTCTTCGAATAAGAGATCATAACTTTATTAGAATGATCAATTTAATCGATCAATTCTCATAAGTGCACAATCTATGACCTTTCAATATTCTAATAGTTCTCAATTAGAAACTTAATTAAGTATTACTAAAGTTTGAGTCTTTTACTTTAATCATTATCATTGTTGACAACCATATAATATCTAAAGTCATAATTCAAATCATAAAACTTATCAACTTCAATATAGATAATCTACAATCTCGTTAAAAGAATTATATCAAATAAATTTCTATTACATAACTTAATTAAATCTAATTAACTTTCATTCATTGATTTAATTAATAATTACATAATCATAGCAACGTTCCAATTAATAACTAACTAAAATTCTGTAAGATAAAAGTCAACTATAATCCAATACTCAAATGATCCTATTAATAATTCAATAATAATATCTTGATAATATTTAAATACAAGCTATATTGAGAATCTTAATAATAATTTCGTGTGACCACATTTGTCATCTCACAAAGAATACCTACATTCCTTTGACAAATTCGTATTATCATTAATCTTTTCAAATAAGACTCTATCGCACAATCTAATTATTAATATCATAGTTATAATATCAACTCAATGAATATCAATTGATTAAAAATCAATTATACTTCAAATCCAAAAACTAATATCTTTACAAAACTTTAATCATTCAATAATATTCACTAGATTAAATCTAATCGAACTATTTACACCATTATTTATTAATAGTTTGTTAGACCCAACAAATATTAATAAATAATAAACTCATCAAAACTATCATTAATTGATCTTAAAGAAACCTTACAAACTTCATTGGCTAATATTTAACTAATTCTTAGCACGATTAAGGTGTACCATGTTAATCTATTTAATAATACAAATGTATTAATAATTCAAATCATTACTATATTATAACAATGTTATAATGTAGCTATGACTTCTTGTCAATATAATAATTCTTATTTAAATCTAAATCCAATATTAATATCTCAACTAAACACCTCCTATGTTGGTTGATAAATAGATTAATTATACTTCTTCTACTATTAACTAATCTTAATTAAATTAAATCATATAAAACTAATGCATAAAAATAAGATTCTACTAAGGAAAGATTGCAATAATATCTTTAATTCATTCCATGCTTTGATATATTATTTTTGTGAAGTTTAAGCATAAAAAACTCTTAGTTATGGGAAATGGAGAAATATCTGTTTTTGAATAAAACAGTCCCAGTACGAGGGTCATATCTCTCTAATGAACTGTTGGATCGGGCTAAAATTGAAATATGTTGGAGAGGGCCAAGTTGCACCAATTTTGACTGGAGCGATCGAATAAATTTGATCACGATAAAAAGTTATGAATGACTGAGTTCGGGTCTATCCAAGGGGCAGCGACAGGGCAGTTTGTGATGAATTAAGAATTTGTTCTAAAAGGTAACTATTCTCTAAATTTACCCATTCATCAATCTAATAGGTTTGTCCATGCACATCTAAAAATATATTTTGATGGAAGGATTACATCTAACCATTCAAATTTTCAAATTAGAATTTCTATTTTAATTTCAAATCTTTTCTATCTAATTTCACAATATAAATTCGAACCCAAACCCGATTAAGATCTAATTTATTTCTCATTTGGAACTAGGGTTTTTCTATTGTTTTCTTCTCAACCAAATAAAATATCTAGATTCCAATTTCAAATTGTAGATTCAATCACAGAGAGTATTCAGACACATAACAAACACGATGAAGACATGAAGAGAAATAGTGCAAAGAGAGTATGTGAATATCACGAGTGCACCTGGACACTGATGCTAAATTTTTCATGCCTCAAAAGTCCATAGAAAATCCCTTTCTTCTCCATCATACGCAATTCTTCCAAGATCCAAGCCAACCGAATCCTCCAAGTGACTAGAAGTGCTAGAAGGAGCGTAGAAGCAAGTAGAAAACCAATGAGTATGTAGAAGCATATGAGCTTCTCAAATTCATGTAAACTTGAAGCTTGAAGCTTCCATTTTAGCTTGTAGCTTTTAGCTTCCATTTAAGCTATTAGCTTGTAGCTTCCATTCAGCTTGTCCAAACACACTAGGAGAGCTTCTATTTAAAAGCCTCTAAGATGCATCTAGAGTGTCTATAAAAACAACTAGAAGATAAGCATGACAACCAAGCATGGGTCTTCTCCAACCTTCTAGACGATTCTTAAAGTTGTAGACACCATGTGCTCAAATAAAATGCTAACTTCTAAGTGTAGACAATTTATGCATTCTTAGAGTGCAACCTTCTATAGTTGTCTACATGACGACTCCCGAGAATTTGCCAACTCCAATGTGAGCAAATATTAAAATAATGCACAATCATTAATATAATATTTACTTTACTCTTTCCAATTTAATTTATTTATTTATTAAATCCCATGCACTAACTTTTATAATTCCACTTTTCAATCTTAATATATTTATATTTTAATCACATGAGATTTAGAATCTTTTATTAATTTTAAATATATTTTTCACTTTTAAATTTCATTTTCTAAAACTTAATTGCTAAAATATTTATTAGCTTTAATAATATTATTATTTAGTCATTTATTTAAAAATGAACTCCAAATATATTATTATTAAAATAAATATTGTCACATTCCAAATTTGAACTTTTAACTTTTATTTTCAAATTTAATTATTTTATTTAATTAATTTTTCAATTAATTAGATAAAATAAATATTAAAATATCATATTAATTTTCTACTTAATTAAACCATTAATTAATTTTTTTAATTAGGATTAATTAATAGAAAATACATCAAAAACTCACAAGGTAAAAATATGAAAACCCATCATAGCCAAAATACATACAAAACTAACTAAGAGTTAATATCACGAATTACATCATCTGACACATTCGGAAGGTACTCAACTCAGATACTTGTCTTAATTTTCCAATTATAACAAATGGCTTAAAATGTTAGGATTTGGACTTGAGAATTTATCTCCCCTCTCTTATCATTGAAATAATGTGATAGGGTACGCTCATCCTAGAAATTTAAAAAAGTCGATACCCAGTACCTGCAACCTGCATAAAAACCATGCATGTACAAGCACAATATACTAAACTAAACAAGCAATGTCAAGAAGTGGTGTATCGTGTAGATCCCGACTAGCAGGTGACTACGACTCTCTTCCTTAACCACATCAGACACGCCATACAAAAGCAAACATGTACACCATACACATGCAAGTATGGGGTAAGTATCCATAAGAAAACACATATGATAATAAATCATCTTACTAATTATCATTAATAACTCAAAGCAATGTAATAATCATCATCAACAATTAAAAATAATTATCATGCATAAATGAAATGTAAAGTCTAAGTGATCTCGTCATATATTAACTGAATCCATAGCACAATATCTGATAGTCTCAAAAGAATGCTGCTAACCAACAACATAAAACTAACTCTTAAAAGAGTTCAACAATGTTAGCAAAATGCGAACTAGGGGCAGACACTACATCCACCCCCCCGGGATTAGGCTTACTCCTAGAAGCCTACAAGAATGAGAAACTAAGTTACTCACTTTGCGGGTCCCATTGAACCCTTTTCCTCCCTACAGGGCGATATGATTCCAGTGGGAATATTACAACACACTTAGAGCAATATGATTCTGCTGTAATGGTAAATCGAAAACTACATTGATCCAACATTCGTTCTTTTAACAACTACTAAAATAGATTCCTTAATACATTCTAAACAAGTGCAACTTAATGCTTGCAAAGATAATCAAGGGCATACTACCTTACAACATCAATAGAATGATACATGTTTTGCAACTAGAATGAGTTTCAATCTTTAGTTTTGCCCATGTTTAGGTTTAAGTAGAATTTTCAATTTCAAAAGCTAAGTGTTGAAATATGAAAAATATGCAAGTAACAGTTTTAAGTTCTATTTCAGTTCACCTAGTTTTCAGTTTCAATTTGAAAGAGATACACATGATAGTTTAAAGTTTTCATTTTTTTTTTTGTTCAACTAGTTAACAACTAGTGGCATTCCAATATACCCAGAGATCTCAATGTTGAAACTCAGGCTCTGATACCAAATGTAATGCCCCGCCAAGGGATCCAAAGAATTACACTAAGTTTACTTAACGAATTTTTTTTAAAACATAAAAAATAAACCATTCACAACTTATATATAGTAACGAAATCAATAGCAACAATTCGAATGAAAGTAAACATAACATAACAGATTACATTCTTTAAAGATCCATTAACGATGAATCACATCTAACATAACTATTCATCTAACATCATATCTTTATGAAATAACAATGATACATGCAACATTCTTAAACCATATACAAGCATCCTTTTTGTAATTGCATTTTAGTTTAGCTCAATCATCTATTGTACATGTTACAAGGTATGAGAGCTTGGAAGAATAATCATCCATGTAAATAAAGTACATCATCATCCAATTATTAATCCATGATGCAATTAAATTAAATGATACCACATACCATACATGATACAACATCACAAAAGATATAAACATCCATCATAAAAGATAACCATAAATCATAAAACACATCTAATCTAAATGCACGGTTCCTCCCAACCGTAAATAGCATCATTAGACCATCATGGATCCTAGCCATCCCTCCGTGTGTAACATTCCAAAGCACCGAAGAGATCATCGACTATTAACATAGTAGGAATGTCACTCCTAAAACATCCTACTAACATGCAAAGTAAAGCATAAGATATCATCATCTAACATATGCAAATCATCAGTATAAGAAACATACCAGTAAATACATCCATCATAAGGTATATCATCTATCATAATGATCCAAGAACAGAATGAAGATAAATACCAACCAGGAATACTCCAGACACGTTGTCTCAAACAGATCTCAAATGATAAGAGTAGAAAAAACACTACCATCCGACCGCGTGGAACCTAAGTGGTCCACTCCTACCATGCTGAGGAGATAATCTCAAGTCCCAAACAAGCTATCCAAAACAAATAGCACAAATCTTTATAAGTCTAGGAATCCTAAAAGTATACTAACTCAAAAGTTCCAAACACAAAATTTGACATCTAATTTCCAGAGGTACACAATGACATGTAGGAAACCTACTATGCAAGCGGGAAAGTGTCATCGCATTTATCACGTACAAGTTACCCTGGCAGTTAGCTAAACTCTACAGGTCCATACTAATCTCATGCGGCCACTAGTATCCTCTCATACTGACGAGGCATACTACGAAATGTATGGTCGCAACCATACGTTCTCACTACTCCCATTCTAGCCTGTACAAGCACTCGAGACATGGGCAAGAACATCAAAATCATTATCTTTTTAGGTTCATTTAATCCCCATTTAGTGTGTAAATGTTATCACTTATTAACCAAACTTATAATGAGTTACCTTGGCAGCCACTTAGGGCCCCGACTCCCATTGCAAGCCACTTTTCGATACTACAAGTAGATTACCTACCTTAAGCTCATGGAATCATAAATCACCCCAGTCCTATACAAGCGACTGGAAAGAAAATCCAAAAGATAATCCATAAAAAGAATCATCAAATATTCACAATATAAGCATCAAATATTCATAATAAGAATCATCAAATCTCCAAGATAAGAATCATCAAATCTCCATGAGCATCTGAAAAAGCATCCATAGAAAATCATGATCACAACAATTCTCTATTAGCAACTGAAGGCATCACTGATAATCATAAGTATCCATTGGTTTTCATTAACCAAAACATATCTCAAAATAAATCACCATATCCATTGGTTCTCAACAAGCAACCAAGAATATCTCAAAATCATATTGATCGAAGACTCCAAAATGGTTGAGTCAAACATGTCATAACATGACATTATCAAGAAATAAATTCACATTTCATTCTCATCATGGTGACTAGAAAATAATCCAAGGATAACTGATCGATGACTCAAAAATGATTAGCTCAAGTGTCTCAGATACATATACAGCTCAACTTCACACATGCAGATTGATGAAGAATAACAATCAACAATTACAAGCATTTCATAGAGCATATGATCACATAACCATGGTTGGACTTATAAATATCGAGACCAAATAAGATCAACATGCCATCATATCTCATAACCCCTGAACCTTTGGTAACAAAAAGGATTGGTCAACACTAGTCAACCCAAAACTCAAAATAAGAAGCATAAAGAATACACGATGCAAACACATGTTTTGGTTTACTAACATCACATAGTTGAATAATATGTAGGGTTCAATTTTCATTTCAAGTATACTTCAAGTGTATAGGATTTATCATTTGACTTATACATCAACCCATTTGTTTCTCCGATAGCATTATCCTTCGATTATTTAAAATAACTTTAAGATAAATATTCACTATACTGATCATCATTGACTTTTAATTAAATTATTCTCTATTTTTAACCATGATCCATATTCTAATTGATTAACTCTTCTTTAAAGTTACTTCAACTTTTAACATAACTCAAGGATCATTATTCATCTAAATTATAAGAGAACCAATTATCATTTTTCAAATAAGAGATCATAACTTGATTAGAATGATCAATTTAATCAATCAATTCTCATAAGTGCACAATCCATGACATTTCAACATTCTAATAGTTCTCAATTAGAAACTTAATTAAGTATTTCTAAAGTTTGAGTCTTTTACTTTAATCATTATCATCGTTGACAACCATATAATATCTAAAGTCATAATTCAAATCATAAAACTTATCAACTTCAATATAGATAATCTACAATCTCATTAAAAGAATTATATCAAATAAATCTCTATTACATAACTTAATTAAATCTAATTAACTTTCATTAATTGATTTAATTAATAATTATATAATCATAGCAACGTTACAATTAATAACTAACTAAAATTCTGTAAGATAAAAGTCAACTATAATCCAATACTCAAATGATCCTATTAATAATTCAATAATAATACCTTGATAATATTTAAATACAAGCTATATTGAGAATCTTAATAATAATTCCGTGTGACCATATTTGTCATCTCACAAAGAATACCTACATTCCTTTGACAAATTCGTATTATCATTAATCTTTTCAAATAAGACTCTATCGCACAACCTAATTATTAATATCATAGTTATAATATCAACTCAATGAATATCAATTGATTAAAAATCAATTATACTTCAAATCCAAAAGCTAATATCTTTACAAAACTTTAATCATTAAATAATCTTCACTAGATTAAATCTAATCGAACTATTTACACCATTATTTATTAACAGTTTGTTAGACCCAAAAAACATTAATAAATAATAAACTCATCAAAATTATCATTAATTGATCTTAAAAAAGCCTTACAAACTTCATTGGTTAATATTTAACTAATTCTTAGCACGATTAAGGTGTACCATTAATCTATTTAATAATACAAATGTATTAATAATTCAAACCATTGTTTTATTATAACAATGTTATAATGTAGCTATGACTTCTTGTCAATATAATAATTCTTATTTAAATCTAAATCCAATATTAATATCTCAACTAAATATCTCCTATGTTGGTTGATAAATAGATTAATTATACTTCTTCTACTATTAACTAATCTTAATTAAATTAGATTAGTTAATAAATCATATAAAACTAATGCATAAAAATAAGATTATGCTAAGGTAAGATTGCAATTATATCTTTAATTCATTCCATGCTTTGATATATTATTTTTGTGAAGTTTAAGCATAAAAAACTCTTGGTTATGAGAAATAGAAAAATATCTGTCTTTGAATAAAACAGTTCCAGTACGAGGGTCATATTTTCCTAATGAACCGTTGGATCGGGCTTAAATTGAAATATGTTGGAGAGGGCCAAGTTGCACGAATTCTGACTAGAGAAATCGAATAAATTTGATCACAATAAAAAGTTATGAATGACTGAGTTTGAGTTTGTCCAAGGGGCAGCGACAGGGCAGTTTGTGATGAATTAAGAATTTCTCCTAAAAGGTAATTGTTCTCTAAATTTACCCTTTCATCAATCTAATAGGTTTGTTTGTGCACATCTGAAAATATAATTTGATGGAAAGATTACATCTAACCATTCAAATTTTCAAATTAAAATTTCTATTTTAATTTCAAATCTTGTCTATCTAATTTCACAATATAAATTTGAACCCAAACCCGATTAAGATCTAATTTCTTTCTCATTTGAAACTATGGTTTTTCTATTGTTTTCTTCTCAACCAAATAAAACATCTCGATTCCAATTTCAAATTGTAGATTCAATCATAGAGAGTATTCAGATACATAACAAACACGATGAAAACAGGAAGAGAAATAGTGCAAAGAGAGTATGCGAATATCACGAGTGCACCTGGACACTGATGCTAAATTTTCCATGCCTCAGAATTCCATAAAAAATCCCTTCCTTCCCCATCATTCACAATTCCTCCAAGATCCAAGCCAACCAAATCCTCCAAGTGACCAGAAGTGCTAGAAGGAGCATAGAAGCAAGTAGAAAACCAATGAGCATGTAGAAGCATATGAGCTTCTCAAATTCATGTAAACTTGAAGCTTGAAGCTTCCATTTTAGCTTGTAGGTTGTAGCTTGCATTTAAGCTTGTAGCTTGTAGCTTCAATTCACCTTGTCCAAACACACTAGGAGAGCCTCTATTTAAAGACCTCTAAGATGCATCTAGAGTGTCCCTAGAAACAACTAGAAGATAAGAATGACAACCAAGCATGGGTCTTCTCCAACCTTCTAGATGAGTCTTAAGGTTGTAGACACCATGTCCTCAAATAAAATGCTAACTTTTAAGTGTAGACAACTTATGCATTCTTAGAGTGCAAACTCCTGTGTTCTCTACATGACAACTCCTGAGAATTTGCCAACTCTTATGTGAGAAAATATTAAAATAATGCACAATCATTAATATAATATTTACTTTACTCTTTCCAATTTAATTTATTTATTTATTAAATCTCATGCACTAACTTTTATAATTTCACTTTTCAATCTTAATATATTTATATTTTAATCACATGAGATTTAGAATCTTTTATTAATTTTAAATATATTTTTCACTTTTAAATTTTATTTTCTAAAACTTAATTGCTAAAATATTTATTAGCTTTAATAATAATATTATTTAGTCATTTATTTAAAAATAAACTTCAAATATATTATTATTAAAATAAATATTGTCACATTCCAAATTTAAACTTTAAACTTTTATTTTCAAATTTAATTATTTTATCTAATTAATTTCTCAATTAATTAAATAAAATAAATACTAAAATACCATATTAATTTTTCATTTAATTAAACTATTAATTAAATCTTTTAATTAGGCTTAATTAATAGAAAATACATCAAGGACTCACAAGGTAAAAATATGAAAACCCATCATAGCCAAAATACATACAAAATCAAATCAAGAGTTAATATCTCAAATTACATCATCTGACGCATTCGGAAGGTATTCAACTCAGATACTTGTCCTAACTTTTCAATTATAACAAATGGCTTAAAGGGTTGAGATTTGGACTTGAGAATTTATCTCCCCTCTCTTATCATTGAGATAATGTGATAGGGTATGCTCATCTTAGCAATTCAGGGAAGTCGATACCCGGTACTTGCAACCTGCATAAAAACTATGCATGTACAAGCACAATATACTAAATTAAACAAGCAATTGCATGAAGTGGTGCATCGTGTAAATCCCGACTAGCAGGTGACTACGACCCCCTTCCTTAACCACATCAGACACGCCATACAAAAGCAAACACGCAAAAAAAATATGCACACCATACACATGCACGTATGGGGTAAGTATCTATAAGAAAACACATATGATAATAAATCATCTTACTAATCATCATTAATAACTGAAAGCAATGTAATAATCATCATCAATAATTAAAAATAATCATCATGCATACATGAAATGTAAAATCTAAGTGATCTCATCACATATTAACTGAATCCATAGCACAATATCTGATAGTCTCAAAAGAATGCAGCTAACCAACAACATAAAACTAGCTCTTAAAAGAGTTCAACAATGTTAGAAAAATGCGAACTAGGGGCAGGCAATACATCCACCCCCCTGGGATTAGGCTTACTCTTGGAAGCCTACAAGAATGAGAAACTAAGTTACTCACTTTGCGGGTCCCATTGAACCCTTTTCCTTCCTACAGGGGGATATGATTCCACTGAAAATATTACAACACACTTAGAGCAATATGATTCTGGTGTAATGGTAAACTGAAAACTACGTTGATCCAATATTCGTTCTTTTAACAACTACTAAAATAGATTCCTTAATACATTCTAAACAAGAGCAAATTAATGCTTGCAAAGATAATCAAGGGCATACTACCTTACAACATCGATAAAATGATACATGCTTTGCAACTAGAATGAGTTTCAATCTTCAGTTTTGCCCATGTTTAGGTTTAAGTAAAATTTCTATTTTCAAAAGCTAAGTGTTGAAATATGAAAAATATGCAAGTAAAAATTTTAAGTTCTATTTCAGTTCACGTAATTTCCAGTTTCAATTGGAAAGAGATACACATGATAGTTCAAAGTTTTCATTTTTTTTTGTTCAACTAGTTAACAACTAGTGGCATTCCAATATACCCAGAGCTCTCAATGTTGAAACTCAAGCTTTGATACCAAATGTAATGCCCCGCCAAGGGATCCAAAAAATTACACTAAGTTTACCTAACGAATTTTTTTTAAAACATTAAAAATAAACCATTCACAACTTATATATAATAACGAAAGCAATAGAAACAATTCGAATGAAAGTAAACATAACATAACAGATTACATTATTTAAAGATCCCTTAATGATGAATCACATCTAACATAACTATTCATCTAACATCACATCCTTATGAAATAACAATGATACATGCAACATTCTTAAATCATATACAAGTATCTTTTTTGTAATTACATTTTAGTTTAAGTCAATCATCTACTGTACATGTTACAAGGTATGAGAGCTTGGAAGAATAATCATCCATGTAAATAAAGTACATCATCATCCAATTATTAATCCATGATGCAATTAAAGTAAATGATACCACATATCATACATGATACAACATCACAAAAGATATAAACATCCATCATAAAAGATAACCATAAATCATAAAACACATCTAATCTAAGTGCACGGTTCCTCCCAACCATAAATAGCATCATTAGACCATCGTGGATCCTAGCCATCCCTCCGTGCGTAACATTCCAAAGCACCGAAGAGATCATCGGCTATTAACATAGTAGGAATGTCACTCCTAAAACATCCTACTAACATGCAAAGTAAAGCATAAGATATCATCATCTAACATATGTAAATCATCAGTATAAGAAACATACCAGTAAATACATCCATCATAAGGTATATCATCTATCATAATGATCCAAGAACAAAATGAAGATAAATACCAACCAAGAATACTCGAGCCACGGTGTCTCAGACGGAACTCAAATGATAAGAGTGAAAAATACACTACAACCCGACCACGTAGAACCTAAGTGGTCCACTCCTACCGTGTTGAGGAGATAATCTCAAGTCCCAAACAGGCTATCCAAAACACATAGCACAAATCTCTATAAGTCTAGGAATCCTAAAAGTATACTAACTCAAAGGTTCCAAATACAAAATCTGAAATCTAATTTCCAGAGGCACACAATGACATGTAGGAAACCTACTATGCAAGTGGGAAAGTGTCATCACATTTATCACGTACAAGTTACTCTAGCAGTTAGCTAAACTCCACAGGTCCATATTGATCTCATGCGGCCACTAGTATCCTCTCATATTGACGAGGCATACTACGGAATGCACAGTCACAACCATGCGTTCTCACTACTCTCATCTCGAGGCATTGGCGAGAACATCAAAATCATTATCTTTTTGAGTTCATTTAATTTTCATTTAGTGTGTAAATGTTATCACTTATTAACCAAACTTACAATGAGTTACCTTGGTAGCCACTTAGGGCCCCAACCCCCATTGCAAGCCACTTCCGGACACTACAAGTAGATTACCTACCTTAAGCTCATGGAATCATAAATCACCCCAGTCCTATACAAGCGACTAGAAAGAAAATGCAAAAGATAATCCATAAAAAGAATCATCAAATATCCACAATATAAGCATCTAATATCCATAATTAAAATTATCAAATCTCTAAGATAAGAATCATCAAATGTCCATGAGCATCTGACAAAGCATCCATAGAAAAACATGATCACAACAGTTCTCTATTGGCAACTGAAGGCATCACTGATAATCATAAGTATCCATTGGTTCTTATTAACCAAAACATATCTCAAAATAAATCACCATATCCGTTGGTTCTCAACAAGTAACCAAGAATATCTCAAAATCATACTAATCCAAAATGGTTGAGTCAAACATGTCACAACATGACATCATCAAGAAATAAATTCACATTTCAGTTCCATCATGGCGACTAGAAAATAATCCAAGGATAACTGATCGATGACTCAAAAATGATTATCTCAAGTGTCTCAGATACATATACAGCTCAGCTTCATACATGAAGACTGATGAACAATAACAATCAGCAATTACAAGCATTTCATAGAGCATATGATCACATAAACATGGTTGGGCTTATAAAGATCGAGACCAAATAAGATCAACGTGCCATCATATCTCATAACCCCCGAGCCTTTGGTAACAACCTAGGACTGGTCAACACTAGTCAACCCAAAACCCAAAACAAGAAGCATAGAGAATACACAATGCAAAAACATGTTTTGGTTTACTAACATCACATAGTTGAATAATATGTAGGGTTCAGTTTTCATTTCAAGTATACTTCAAGTGTATAAGATTTATCATTTGACTTATACATCAACCCATTTGTTTCCCCGATAGCATTATCCTTCCATTATTTAAAATAACTTAAGGATAAATATTCACTATATTGATCATCATTGACCTTTAATTAAATTATTTTCTATTTTTAACCATGATCCATATTCTAATTGATTAACTCTTCTTTAAGGTTACTTCAACTTTTAACATAACTCAAGGATCATTATTCGTCTAAATTGTAAGAGAACCAATTATCATTCTTCGAATAAGAGATCATAACTTTATTAGAATGATCAATTTAATCAATCAATTCTCATAAGTGCACAATCCATGACCTTTCAACATTCTAATAGTTCTCAATTAGAAACTTAATTAAGTATTACTAAAGTTTGAGTCTTTTAATTTAATCATTATCATCATTGACAATTATATAATATTTAAGGTCATAATTCAAATCATAAAACTTATCAACTTCAATATAAATAATCTACAATCTCATTAAAAGAATTATATCAAATAAATCTCTATTACATAACTTAATTAAATCTAATTAACTCTCATTAATTGATTTAATTAATAATTACATAATTATAGCAACGTTCCAATTAATAACTAACTAAAATTTTGTAAGATAAAAGTCAACTATAATCCGATACTCAAATGATTTTATTAATAATTCAATAATAATATCTTAATAATATTTAAATACAAGCTATATTGAGAATCATAATAATAATTCCATGTGACCACATTTGTCATCTCACAAAGAATACCTACATTCCCTTGACAAATTCGTATTATCATTAATCTTTTCAAATAAGACTCTATCGCACAACCTAATTATTAATATCATAGTTATAATATCAACTCAATGAATATCAATTGATTAAAAATTAATTATACTTCAAATCCAAAAACTAATATCTTTACAAAACTTTAATCATTAAATAATCTTCACTAGATTAAATCTAATCGAACTATTTACACCATTATTTATTAATAGTTTGTTAGACCTAACAAATATTAATAAATAATAAACTCATCAAAACTATCATTAATTGATTTTAAAATTTTTTTATAAACTTCATTGGTTAATATTTAACTAATTCTTAGCACGATTAAGATGTACCATTAATCTATTTAATAATACAAATGTGTTAATAATTCAAATCGTTGCTATATTATAACAATGTTATAATGTAGCTATGACTTCTTGTCAATATAATAATTCTTATTTAAATCTAAATCCAATATTAATATCTCAACTAAATACCTCTTATGTTGGTTGATAAATAGATTAATTATACTTCTTCTACTATTAACTAATCTTAATTAAATTAGATTAGTTAATAAATCATATAAAACTAATGCATAAAAATAAGATTCTACTAAGGGAAGATTGCAATAGTATGTTTAATTCATTCAGTGCTTTGATATATTATTTTTGTGAAGTTTAAGCATAAAAAAGTTTTGGTTATGAGAAATGGAGAAATATTTGTCCTTGAATAAAACAGTGTCAGTACGAGGGCCATATCTCCCTAACAAACCGTTGGATCGGGCTGAAATTGAAATATGTTGGAGAGGGCCAAGTTGCACTAATTATGATCGGAGCGATCAAATAAATTTGATCACGATAAAAAGTTATGAATGACTGAGTTCGGGTCTATCCAAGGGGTAGCGACAGGGCAGTTTGTGATGAATTAAGAATTTCTCCTAAAAGGTAATTGTTCTCTAAATTTACCCATTCATCAATCTAATAAGTTTGTCCGTACACATCTGAAAATATAATTTGATGAAAAGATTACATCTAACCATTCAAATTTTCAACTTAGAATTTCTATTTTAATTTCAAATATTGTCTATCTAATTTCACAATATAAATTCGAACCCAAACCCGATTAAGATCTAATTTCTTTCTCATTTGGAACTAGAATTTTTCTATTGTTTTCTTCTCAACCAAATAAAATATCTAGATTCCAATTTCAAATTGTAGATTCAATCACAGAGAGTATTCAGACACATATAACAAACACGATGAAAACAGAAAGAGAAATAGTGCAAAGAGGGTATGTGAATATCACGAGTGCACCTGGACACTGATGCTAAATTTGTCATATTTCAGAAGTCCATAGAAAATTCCTTCCTTCTCCATCATTCGTAATTCCTCCAAGATCCAAGCCAACCAAATCCTCCAAGTGACTAGAAGTGCTAGAAAGAGCATCGAAGCAAGTAGAAAACCAATGAGCATGTAGAAGCATATGAGCTTCTCAAATTCATGTAAACTTGAAGCTTGAAGCTTCCATTCTAGCTTGTAGGTTGTAGCTTGCATTTAAGCTTGTAGCTTGTAGCTTCCATTCAGCTTGTCCAAAAACACTAGGAGAGTCTCTATTTAAAGGCCTCTAAGATGCCTCTAGAGTGTCTCTAGAAACAACTAGAAGATAAGCATGACAGCCAAGCATGGGTCTTCTCCAACCTTCTAGATGAGTCTTAAGGTTGTAGACACCATGTGCTCAAATAAAATGCTAACTTCTAAGTGTAGACAACTTATGCATTCTTAGAGTGCAAACTCCTGTGTTGTCTACATGACAACTCCTGAGAATTTGCTAACTCCTATGTGAGCAAATATTAAAATAATGCACAATCATTAATATAATATTTACTTTACTCTTGCAGATTTAATTTATTTATTTATTAAATCTCATGCACTAACTTTTATAGTTCCACTTTTCAATCTTAATATATTTATATTTTAATCACATGAGATTTAGAATCTTTTATTAATTTTAAATATATTTTTCATTTTTAAATTTCATTTTCCAAAACTTAATTGCTAAAATATTTATTAGCTTTAATAATAATATTATTTAGTCATTTATTTAAAAATGAACTCCAAATATATTATTATTAAAATAAATATTGTCACATTCCAAATTTAAACTTTAAACTTTTATTTTTAAATTTAATTATTTTATTTAATTAATTTCTCAATTAATTAAATAAAATAAATATTTAAATACCATATTAATTTTTCATTTAATTAAACTATTAATTAAATCTTTTAATTAGGCTTAATTAATAGAAAATACATCAAAGACTCACAAGGTAAAAATATGAAAACCCATCATAGCCAAAATACATACAAAATGAAACCAAGAGTTAATATCACGAATTACGTCATTTGACGTATTCGAAAGGTACTCAACTCAGATATTTGTCCTAATTTTTCAATTATAACAAATGGCTTAAAGGGTTGGGATTTAGACTTGAGAATTTATCTCCTCTCTCTTATCATTGAGATAATGTGATAGGGTACGCTCATCCTGAAAATTCAGGGAAGTCAATACCCGGTACCTGCAACCTACATAAAAACTATGCATGTACAAGAACAATATACTAAACTAAACAGGCAATGGTAGGAAGTGGTGCATCGTGTCGATCCCAACTAGCAGGTGACTACGACTCCCGTCCTTAACCACATCAGACACGCCATACAAAAGTAAACACGCACACCATACACATGCAAGTATGGGGTAAGTATCCATAAGAAAACACATGATAATAAATCATCTTACTAATCATCATTAATAACTGAAAGCAATATAATAATCATCATCAATAATTAAAAATAATCATCATGCATACATGAAATGTAAAGTCTAAGTGATCTCATCACATATTAACTGAATCCATAGCACAATATCTGATAGTCTCAAAAGAATGTTGCTAACCAACAACATAAAACTAGCTTTTAAAAGAGTTCAACAATGTTAACAAAATGTGAACTAGGGGCAAGCACTATAGGTATATTCCTTCTCTACTCTTAGAGAGGTGAGTCCCTTTGCTATTGAGGCAGAAAGGATTTGTGTAGTTGCAGGGTGAATTTAATCGAGCGATGTTGTATGCCAAAGGATGGTCTAGAACACCTTTTTGTTTTCCAAGGAAAAGGCTTTGGGAGCCTTTGAAAATCCATTTAATTAGTTTTCCCTACCCCATGGTTTATTAGTTGTGTGTTTATAAAGACCTTTTCTTGGCCTTTGTATTATAAATGGCCAGTTGTGGTCTCATATTTTTCAAGCAACACTTATTAAAAAGACAAGGTTCTTTGTTGACAATGTGTCATTTGTGGCTCTAATGTGTAACAACCAACCCCTTTGCTTGTGTTGTTGATTTTTTGACAACCCTTGGGTTGTGATGGTGTAAGATGTAGTGCCTCTCCCATTTGACTTATGTAAGTCATCCTCATGGATGTAACCTTGTTGATTTTTTGTTGTGATGGATCATGATTGTGACCATGAGTGGTTTACACCGTTGAGCTGATTGGATTTATGTTTCTGTATCAATTGCTTTGATTATGCTTTGGTTGTTTATAAGATTATGATGTAATTTTTGGTTCACTGAGGTTTGTGCTAGTGGCTACTAGGTCTGATGTGGTATCATGATGTTATTTCGTGATTACCCTAAGATGTGTGCAGAGATTGCACTATGTACTATTACCATGCTACATTGGACTAGGCTCCTGTAGCAATGGTTAGTCATGTTTATGATAGTGTTCACTTATGTGTTTTAATTGCCTTTTTTTTGTTCTTTAATCAACCTTTATTAAATACTTAAATGATAAGAAATGGATTGTTCATTTGGGTTGTTTGGTTATGTGTTGCGGACATTTAACTTGTTATATTTTGATCTGAGAGATATTTGTTACTTATGTTATGTTTTACTTTTGAGATGACTTGAGGGTCAGATGTCATACTTTGATTTTAGTTTCATAGATGTTAGACTACTATGTTGTTTAGTTGATCATATTGGCATGACGATGCCATTTTGAGATGATAGTGTGTTTTATGATGATATTTGGTTATCTGGTATTTGGGCATATCACCGATTATGTTATGTGATAGATTTAATGCTATGGTTATTTACTTCATTCTTACGTTGTTATGCTTTATGCGAACATGAGTGATGTAAATAGATTATTTTAATGTAATTTAATGAATAGTTAAATTAGGTGATTTAATACATTTATTACTTCGGCTATGTTATTATATGCAATTACACTTGATTGTGTTGTTTAGTGTGCAAGATTTATATCTCTGGCAGTAGCACACAAAGTTTGTGATTTAGCCATTCATATTTTACCAATGTCATCCCTATATGGTCGACATATCCTTATTTTAGTTGTTTAATTAATCCTTTCAAAGATTATTAAACCTGAACTCATTTGCATTATGTGATTAGACCAGTGAGCGTGTCTATGCATTTAGAAGTTCATTGTCACGAAAGTTGTTAAAGAAAGTTCTATGTTTTTGGGTTTTTGGGCTTTAATTGATTTATTTTATTTTCTAGCAGCTTTGCCATAGATGAATTCCTATTTCTAGGAATAGCTTGATTTCGTTTGGGTCAATTTGGGGTTTAACTAGGTTGGCTAGTTATTTGCCCTAATTGATTATTCACTTGAAAAGTGAACAAATATCCAAAAAGGAATTTAATTACTCACTTCTCACTTTTGAATTAGAAAGTTTGAGAGTACAACCCAAAATTCTCTTCACGAGGATTTACTATTTTGTTCGTGGTGAGAGCTACGGGCGTGGGATTGTTGCAAGATTGGGCTTGTTGGATCTAGCTCGGGGAAACCTTGGATTGTCGCAATTTTTAGCTACTTTTGCGAGTTATTTATTTTATGGTTCAAATTCTCATTTTTCCCTTTTGGTTGTGAGGTAGGGCTTTCCTGTTTTATTGTTTTGGCTCCATTTTTGCTTCTATTTTTGGTGGATGTTTGTTTGGAGGCTAAGAACTAGTGTTCCACTCCATTTCTGTATGCTAGCTCTACCCAGTTGGGCAGGTATGAGCATTTTCCTATTTTTCAAGTTGAGGGTTTGGGGTTTTGCACTATTATGCTGGCCATTTTTGCATACGGTGTTCGAACTTGTTTATTTTTAGATTTTTGGAGTTTTTGTACCCAAAGGTCAAATGAGTTTTAATTTTGAAGTTTCTCAAAATTTTTGGAGTTTTTACCTCGTTTTGCATGTTGCCATGTTTTTTCAGGTTTTCTTGGCATGAGTTGGGTCATGGACTTGGATTATCTATTTAGATATCATTTAGACCTTAGTTGCACTTTTGTGTTTGCATTGGAATGCATGTCGCATCTGTACTCCCAACTTTGTGTTTGGTTGAGTAATTTTATACTTGTTGTTATGGTTTCTCTTGGACCTTTGTTATTGTTTCATGGACACTATGATTCATGTAGAATATATACTATCCGGATTTAGGTTGGTTGAGTGAGTTCATGATGTTTGGTCTTGTTGCATCATTGGGATTCATGTAGAATCCATACTCCTGGATTGAGGTCAGTTGAGTGATTTCATAGTGTATGGTTTTCTTGGCTTTGGGATTTGTGTAGAATCCATCCTCCTAAGTTGTTTTCGGTTGAGTGATATTTTTGCATTATGTTCTCATCCAGTCCTTGTGTTATGATCTTCATGATGGTGGTGTGCCACACACAAGTACATGCACGTACATTTTTTGAGTAATTTGCGAGGCTCGATCTTCTGTAGTACATTCAAAAGTTATGATCATTGGGGTTAGGTTGGAAATATGCATGCCCACAGGTACTTGTAGTAGGATGAGCATGGGTAGGGTAGGGTAGCATATGGAGGGGGCTTCTATCTCCTCATCCCGATGTCTATTTTTTGAGGGTTGGCATGTAGAAGCTTTATAATCAGGTGATAAATAAATAAAATGTGTGCATGTTAATAAAACTTAAAGATAATAAAAAGGATTCAAGATGTGCTCCTTCCATTCGGAAGTGGAGAGCTGCCAATACCAGCTTGGGCTTGTCAATGCCAAGTGACTCTCCATGATGTCAACCCCTACTTAGTAGCCTATTGAGTGTCTGACCAGGACCTGTACTCTTTGCATTGTCTTTGGTTCTTGGTTACAGCCATCATACTAATTGGTGTGAGTGTTAGCCATGGATGTTATTTTTGTGTGTTTGTGGTTGGATCTTTATCTCCATCAGCATAGCTGGTGTGGACCTATGGGTGCCACATGGTTGGGAGGCATAACTACCTTCACCACTACTAGGGACCGGTTTACATAGATGGTCTTTTGTCCTAGTATGGCCATTGCTAGATGTTTTCACTTGATACTTCAGGTTCCAAAATATGCTTTCTTGTGATTTATGCTTTCATTGGAATGCTTAGATATCATGTTTAAATGATGTTAGTTTATTTGATGCATTCCTATATTATGATGTTTAGCATATAATTAGATGATTTGAATTGCTTTTTTGGTATATCTATTGCTTATTGATGTTTAGCATGTGATAGGTGATGTTATCTACTTGTAAGATTATCTTATGCTTTACTACTAGCATGTTAGATTTTCTTATGCTTATATTGTAGCATGTTTTAGTAGTCATGTCCCTATTATGATAGTACCAATGATCTAATCGATGGCTTGGGATGTTACGCATGGGGGATGGATAGAATCCACAATGGTCTTATGATGCTATTGATAGTTGGGAGGAACTACGTATTTAGTTAGTTTGTATTTTACATTGCGATGTTGTTTATGTTCATTGTGATGTTACTTTCAGTACGATCTTTACTGCTTTGGTTTAGATGGATAGATGTTCCTATTTCCTTGATGTTTATGCACTCAAGTGTTCATTCCTTGATTTACATGGATCTGGTACTCCCTAGTGTGGAAGTTTTATACTTTGTCTTACCTTCTTTCTTGTCTTTTTAGTGTTTCTTGTTTTACCTGGGCGACCATGTGTTAGCATGGTGTGATACAATAAAGTATCGCATATCCATTAGGATTTTATCGTGCGATACTGGAAAGTATCACACCCCCTTTTAAGAAATATAATACGATACTTGAAAAGTATCTCACACTCTTGAGAGACGTATCACTTAGTCCTTGAAAATGTCACCCTAGTTCTTTAGAAGTATTGCGCGATACTGGAAAGTATCGCCTAGTGCTAATTTAAAGTATCACTTGGATTTTTGCAAAAACCTATGCAAGTGGGCATTGGGCACTTTTTGGTAAGACATGGAATTTTTGGGAAGCATTATGGGTACCCTCTTAGGTGTTCTTTAATCCTTTGGTGTCGTATTTTGAATTCGGGATGTGTTCGATTCAAATTTAGTTATGCATCTTTCGTTGTCGGTCATTATGGTTAGTAGTGGCATTTGGAGATTCATTGGTTTTTGGGATGGTGGTTAGGTCTTCAGTTGCAATATTTGTGATCCCTGTATGTTTTGGTCTTGTGCATTCATACTTGTAAAAAAAAAAATACCGCTTGTATTTCATCCTTGTTCCAAGGATCTTCGGGCAAGGCATTACATCTGGTATTAGAGCCAATGTTCAAACATTAGGATCTCTTTATTTATTTTGCCCTTATGGTTGGTGCTTCATGTGTGAGTGTGAGTGTCTTGGTGAGAACTTGTGATCTTTGTTACTTTGGTATCTACTAGTGATGGACTTGCTTGTCTAGTACATGTGACTAGATCAGTGTGAGGAGAAGGAAGTGTGTCTTCCCTTGTTCTGTAGATGGAATCGATGTGCCTTTTTTTGGTTGGTTGCATGTGTGACCTTTTTGGTTGGAACCACTGATTGGTTTCCATGTGTTGGCTTTGTGTGCCTCTTCTTGTTTCTCCTTTTGGAGAGAGGTGCATTGTTTCCTTGTTTTCTCCCAATTATAAGCAAATAAATGAATCTTATTTGTGATTCTGTTTTTTGTCATTATAGTAATAAAATGGTTCCTTTTATTGAGAAATAAGTTTTTATTGTGAATCATTGCAAAGGAGTAGGTTTTGCATTATGTCCTTGGGTTAATGACTTGAGTCCCCAATTTGATTGCATCTTAAGCTTATCGAAAATTGTATTAAATTGATGAATATTTAAATGTTGCATTGCATGGAAAAATAATTAAGGAAATTGTTGTTGTCTGCATATGCAAGAGGTTACTAATGGTATACTGCTTCATGTGTGTGAGTGTGTTCTCTAATGTTGCTAGGATGATGTATTCCTTAGCATTGTGCGGTGATTTATCCCTCTTGTGTAATTGTACTCAGTCATCATCTATACTGTGATTTGTTTAATACCTTATTTTATTTGGCTGGAGGTATTTTCCTCATGGTGTTGGGCTAGCATTGGTTTTTAGTATTTTTCCTCTCTTGGAATAGTCATCTACTTTCATCTATCACTCTCTTTGTGACAGTTGATTGTTGAAATGTGCACTTTTGATATTTACTGTTGAAATTGACAAATTCTCCATTTGGGCTTTTTGTTTTGTTTCATGATGACTATTCTGAATGTGTTTTAACTGCTGCCCAGTTGTGTGTTTTGACTCTGCCATGTTCATCTCGAACCTCTGGTAGTACGTATAAGGGATAATATCATGGAGAACATGCTAGTGTGTCTTTGATAGATTTAAAGTTGTTAATATAATTGGATGGTGTAAAAGATGAGAAAATGTAATGTTAATTCTTAAAAGAAATTGAAAGATATGTACTTGTTTTAAGGTGACTCTTGAACCCTTGGTTTGAAAACCTTTCAGTTTCATTATGCATTAGTGCTCATGTTATATTTAAGTAATGAAATTATGAAAGATAATTAATGATGGTTTTTAGTGTGTGAACTATCTTTTCATTCCATGTCTTATGCTATTTTAGGCATGTGTGTGTTCTTCAGTGGTTTTGGATGTTTCGTCCATTACTTGTCTTGGTAACCAAGACTATTATTTTTGCCTATGTGGTTTTTTCTTGAGTGGTGACTCAAACTCTTAGATCTTAGGACTCTCTAAGCTCTATCATGTTGTAGTCCTTGTTGATATCTTTTCAACACTTTTGATTGGAGTCAATCCAATTTTGAATGTGAATGTTATGGCCTCTAGTGTGAAGGTAGTTTTTATGTTGATTTGAAATTTCACCCGAGAAACTAGTGATCATGCACTTTCTCATCAGGTTCATTACATTTTCTCACCTACTTTGCTGAGAAACTCAGTGCGAGATTGTGCAAATGCCAAATTTCACCTAGGGAGCAAGAAGCATCTCTTTGAATTTTGGAGTTGTTGATCGATGTTTCGAGTACCTTTTTCGAGTAGAGGCCAATTCAACCATTACATATCATTATTTATGGTCATTGGAGAAGTTTAACTCTTCATGTTAATCATAATGGAAGGGTTATCTAGTCTTCATAATCTACTAGGTACTTGTTGGGATTTGTACTTGGGTTTGTGTGCTTCCTATAGCACCAATCCACCCTTGTGGAGAAGTTTACCTCTTCATGTTAATCATAATGGAAGGGTTATCTAGTCTTCATAATCTACTAGGTACTTGTTGGGATTTGTACTTGGGTTTGTGTGTTTCCTATAGCACCAACCCACCCTTGTGAGGTGAAGTGTGGTTTGTGAGCATTCCTTGCTTGAGGTTGATGTTTCCTTGTCACTAGGGAGTGACTTAGTCATTTGATGAGTCTAGATCTGCCTTTTGGGATGGTGACCTTGGCGCATCTTTGTATTCCTTCCTCTCTTGAGAATGTAGGCTAGCATGGTTGTTCCCATAGCTTGGTTAGTGTTGGATGAGTATGTTGATGGTTGATGGAGTTGTGAGTTCCCTAATACGTCTTGGGCTGATTTAGTGCTGAGGTTGAGAGAGAGACTCCCTCTCAATCCTAATACTCTGTAGTTTCTTTCTCCCTAAGCTTGTTTCTTCAAAAGGATTATTTCAGTCAAGTTTTCTCATTGACCATTAACTGGAGGTTGGAGATTGAGTTTAGTGGTAGGTTGGGTGTAGTATTCCCAACATGTTGCTGGAGGGACATGGTATTGTTGGACATATGTTATCATCTTGAGAGTTGGTATGGAGTTTTTCTTGATTCTGTCCATTGTGAAATTCTTTGCAACCTTGTGGAAAGGTGATATCTTGTCTAGTTGGGTTATGTAACCCTATTTCTTGATGGTAGTTGAGATTTTGTACTTTGGAGAGGCATTGTGCTCCTACACTTGATGGTTATTAGTGGTGAGTATTCTTTTTGGAATGTGTAATTTTGTAATTTTGTTAGTAAACCGTCATCCTCTTTGATTCTAAGGGTGAGTTTACATGGATTCTAGAATGATCATGTGTGACATGATGGTATTCTTGGGAATTTTGGGATGGTTATTCCCCATGACTCCAACTCTTGTTAGAAGTGCATAGGGTTTTGACCAAATTTTGTGGTCACCTGGTAGGTGCATGTTTAGTTGGGCACCTATGGATGAGGTAGAGTGGGTTTTTCCTTACCTTGTATTGTTGACTTTATGGCTAGATGGATTTTCCTAGTGCACAGAACGTTCCTTGTTGGAGGACCTTGTGTCAGTGTGACACTTATTCTCTTGTAGTTGACCTATTTGGGGTCGACATGATGGTTTGAGAATGTTGGAGTGATCTGATTTGACTTGTGGGAAGTTTTTTGAGTCATTCCTATTGCTTGATTTTGATTTTTGGTTCCTGATGTGTTTTGGTTTCTATTCTTGGATTGCAGGCTTCCAAGAGTAAGCCTAGTCTTTGGGGGGATGATGTAGTGCCTCTCCCATTTGACTTATGTAAGTCATCCTCATGGATGCAACCTTGTTGATCTTTTGTTGTGATGGATCATGATTGTGACCATGAGAGGTTTACACCATTGAGGTGATTGGATTTATGTTTTTGTATCAGTTGCTTTGATTATGCTTTTGTTGATTTATAAGATTACGATGTGATTTTTGGTTCACTAAGGTTTGTGCTAGTGGTTACCAGGACCAATGTGGTATCATGATGTTATTCCATGATTACTCTAAGATGTGTGTAGAGATTACACTATGTACTATTACCATGCTACACTGGACTAGGCTCGTATAGAAGTTGTTAGTCATGTTTATGATAGTGTTCGCTTATGTGTGTTAAGTGCCTTTTTGTTGTTCTTATCAACCTTTATTAAATTCTTAAATGATTAGAACTGGATTGTCCATATTGATTATTTGGTTATGTGTTGTGGAAATTTACCTGATTATATCTTGATCTGAGAGATATCTATCACTTATGTTTTACTTTTGAGATGACTAGAGGGTCAGATGTCATACTTTGATTTTAGTTTCATAGATGTTAGACTACTATGTTGTTTAGTTGATCATATTGGCATGATGATGCCATTTTGAGATGACAGTGTGTTTTATGATGATATCTAGTTATCCAGTATTTGGGCATAACACTGATTATGTTATGTGATTGATTTAATGCTATGGTTATTTACTTCATTCTTGCATTGTTATGCTTTATGTGAACATGAGTGATGTAAATAGATTATCTTAATATAATTAAATAAATGGTTAAATTAGGTGATTTAATGCATTTGTTGCTTTGGCTATGTTATTATATGCAATTGCACTTGATCGTGTTGTTTAGTGTGTAGGATTTATATCCCTAGCAATGGCAGATGGAGTTAGTGATTCAACCATTCATATTTTACCAATTTCATCCTTGTATGGTCGATGTATCCTTATTTTAGATGTTTAATTAATCCTTTCAGAGATTATTAAATTCAAACTCATTTGCATTATGTGATTAGACTAGTAAGCGTGTCTGTGCATTTAGTAGTTCGTATTGTTGCGAAAGTTGTTGAAGAAATTTTTGTGTTTTTGGGTTTCTAGGCTTTTAATTGACTTATTTTATTTTCTGGTAGCTTTTCCATAGGTGAATTCCTATTTCTAGGAATAGCCTAATTTTGTTTGGGTTGATTTGGGGTTTAACTAGGTTGGCTAGTTATTTGCCGTAATTGATTATTCACTTGAAAAGTGAATAAATATCCAAAAAAGAATTTAATTCCTCACTTCTCACTTTTGAATTAGAAATTTGAGAGTAAAACCCAAAATCCTCTTCATGAGGATTTACTGTTTTATTCATGGTGGGAGCTATGGGCATGGGCTCATCACAAGATCACACTTGTTGGATCCAACTCGAGGAAACCTTGGATTGCCGTGATTTTTAGCTACTTCTGCAAGCTATTTATTTTATGGTTCAGATTCTCATTTTATTGTTTTGACTATGTTTTTGCTTCTATTTTTGGTGGCCGTTTGTTTGGAGACTAAGAACTAATGTTTCCCTCCATTTTTGTATGCCAGCTCTACCCAGTTGGGCAGGTATGAGCATTTCCCTAATTTTTAGGTTGAGGGTTTGCGATTTTGCACCATTATGCTGGCCATTTTTGCATACAGTTGTTTGAACTTATTTATTTTTGGAGTTTTTGTACCCAAAGGTTAAATGGGTTTTAATTTCAAAGTTTTCCAAAATTTTGGGGTTTTTGCCTCATTTTGCATGCCACCCTATTTTCTCAAGTTTTTGCAGCATGAGTTGGGTCATGGAATTGGATTATTTGTTTGGATATCATTTAGACCTTAGTTTCACTTTTGTGTTTGCATTGGGATGCATGTCGCATCTGTACTCTCAACTTTGTGTTTGGTTGAGTAATTTTATTCCTATTGTTATGGTTTCTCTTGGACCTTTGTTATTGTTTCGTGGACACTAAGATTCGTGTAGAATCCATACTCTTGGATTGAGGCTAGTTGAGTGAGTTCATGATGTTTGGTCTTGTTGCATCATTGTGATTCATGTAGAATCCATACTCCCAGATTGAGGCCAGTTGAGTGATTTCATAGTGTATGATTTTATTAGCTTTGAAATTCGTGTAAAATCCATCCTCCCAAGTTGTTTTCGGTTGAGTGATATTTTTGCATTGTGTTCTCATCCAGTCCTTGTGTTATAATCTTCATGATGGTGGTGTGCCATACACGAGTATGTATGCATACATTTGTTGGGTAACTTGTGAGGCTCGATCTTTCATGGTACTTCTAGAAGTTATGAACATTGGGGTTGGGTTGGAAATATGCAATGGCATGAGCACTTGTTGTAGGATGAGCAGGGATAGGGTAGGGTACTATATGGAGGGGGCTTCTATCTCTGTAGCCTGGTGTCTATTTCCCGAGGGTTGGCGTGCGAAAGCTTTGTAATCAAGTGATAATTAAATAAAATATGTGTGTGTTAATAAAACTTAAAGATAATAAAAAGGATTCAAGATGTGCTCCTTCCATTGAAAAGTGGAGAGCTATCAGTACCAGCTTGGGCTTGTCGATGCCAAGTGACTCTCCATGATGTTAGTCCCTACTTAGTAGCCTATTGAGTGTCTGACTAGGACCTGTACTCCTTGCATTATCTTTGGTTCTTGGTTACGGCCATCATACTATTTGGCGTGAGTGTTAGCCATGGATGTTTTTTTTGTGTGTTTGTGGTTGGATCTTTATCTCCATCAACATGACGGGTGTGGACCTATGAGTGCTATGTGGTTGGGAGGCGTAGCTACCTTCACTACTGCTAGGTACTGATGTACAGAGATGGTCTTTTGTCCTAGTACAACCATTGCTGAATGTTTTCACTTGATACTTTGGGTTCTAGAGTATGCTTTCTTATAATTTATGCTTTCATTGGAATGCTTGGATATCATGTTTAGATGATGTTAGTTTACTTGACACATTCCTATATTATGATGTTTAGCAAATGATTAGATGATGTGAATTCTTTTGTTGGTATATCTATTGCTTATTGATGTTTAGCATGTGATAGGTGATGTTATCTACTTGTAGGATTATCTTATGCTTTACTACTAGCATGCTAGATTTCCTTGTGCTTATATTATAGCATATTTTAGTAGTGATGTCCCTATTATGATAGTGTCGATGATCTGATCGGTGGCTTGGGATGTTACGCATAGGGGATGGCTAGGATCCACTATGGTCTTATGATACTATTGATTTGGTTGGGAGGAACCGTATATTTAGTTTGTTTGTACTATACATTGCGATGTTGTTTATGTTCACTGTGATGTCACTTTTAGTATGATCTTTGCTACTTTGGTTTAGATGGATAGATGTTCCTCTTTCCTTGATGTTTATGCACTTGAGTGTTCATTCCTTGATTTACGTGGATTTGGTACTCTCTGGTGTGGAGGTTTTATACTTCGTCTTACCTTCTTGCTTGTCTTTTTAGTGTTTCTTGTTTTACTTGGGCAACCATGTGTCAGCATGGTGCAATACAATAAAGTATCACATGTCCATTAGGATCTTGTCGTGTGATACTGGAAAGTATCGCAAGCCTAAGGTATAAATATCGTGTGATATTGGAAAGTATCGCACACCCTTTGAAAAAATTTCATACAATACTTGAAAAGTATCACACACTCTTGAGAGATGTATCACTCAGTTCTTGGAAATGTTGCCCTAGTTCTTTAGAAGTATCGCGTGATATTGGAAAGTATCGCCCAATGCTAATTTAAAGTATCACTTGGACTTTTGCAAAAACCTGTGTGGGCAGGTAGCTGGCACTTTTCGGTAAGACTTGGACTTTTCAGGAAACGTTATGGGTACCCTCTTAGGTGTTCTTCAATCCTTTGGTGTCACATTTTGAATTTGAGATGTGTTCAATTTGAATTTAGTTATGCATCTTTCATTGTCAATCATTATGGTCAGTACTAGCATTTGGAGATTTGTTGGTTATCGGGGTGGTGGTTAAGTCTTCTGTTGCAATCTTTGTGATCCCTGTATGATGTGGTCTTGTGCATTCATACTTGTAAGAAAAAATAAAATTTTTGGCTTGTATTTCATCCTTGTTCCAAGGATCTCTGGGTGGGGCATTACATAAGAGTCAGATCCCTTGTTAGGTTGCTTAATTATATATATATATATATATATATATATATATATATATATATATATATATATATATATATATATATATATATATATATATATATATATATATATATATATATATATATATATATATATATATATATATACATACATACATACATACATACATACATACATACATACATAAAAGTTGCAACATCTCATATTTATATTATTTTTGAAGACTTTATTTTCTCTTGCTCTAACACAAGAACTGTATTTATATTTTCTTAAACCTATTCATATAAAAAAAAATCAATTTGAAAATATATTATATAAATAAAAAATAGTATTAAATTTGAAAATATGTCACACCTAAATGTAGGGAGATGTTTGAAGTTGACTAAAGCTCAACCCTACAACTCCCAAGATTCACCTGCATGCAAACACTTGTCATTGAAAGAGAGGAAGAAAAGCTATGGAGGTTGAAATTCCCAAATCCATAGAGGAGACATTATTGATGAACAAAAAAGGAGATTGCTATTATCAAAAGTGAATCAATGTGTATTTTTCAAAGAGAGATCAACCTTATAAAGGAGATCCAAACCCTAAAAGGTAAAACCTATATTGCATGGTAATAATTAATAAATGAATTAATTATTATATGCCTAAAGTTTAGCTTAAGTAAAATAGAGTTAATTAGAAAATATCTAATTACTCTAACACTGCCTGTCCCCCCCCCCAGATAAACTTAGGGAGTAGCTAAAAGCCTAGAAACTACTACTGAAAGTATATTTGGGTCCTGATAACAAAGCTTGATGAGGTACCCAAGCACAACCAAATCTTTGTAAAGAGGAGAAATAGAGAAAACAAAATGTGAAAAACCCTACTCCAAGAAGAGATGGAAAGAACTAGTGAAGGACTGAAGAAATTTCCAAACTAGAAAATATCCCAAAAGATAGGAACAAAAGATATGATTATGTAGAACACCACTAAAGCATATAGAATCTGCAAAGCTATGTCAAAAAGTAATTGGTGATCTGAAGAACCTCCACTAAAATAGAACTTGACCAGGTAGAGAAGACTATAATCTACATGAGTGCTCTCAAAAGACACTACTCAAATTAGGAAGCAAACAAGAAAAATAACTATACTCGAAGATATAAATAGCATAAAACACCAAAATCTGAAGGGATGATCAATCAAACATGGAAGCTTGCAACCAAAGTAGGAACAAAAATAAGAGTGTCTATATGATAAATGATGCATCTCATTGAAATGCATAGGTACCTAGCTACAACATCCACCTAGTACACAGGAACAAATACTAAATATATAGCTCACTCCATTGAACCAAGGAAGCATAAGACCCCCCCAACCCCTATTGTAGACAAGAGTGAGGTGACAAGTGTGAGTCCTAATTATGTGCCTCTAAATCCACACACACTTCAACATGATCTTTACATGTCAGAAACATCCTGAAATGAACATGTGATTGCCCATTTGGTATGACTAAAAAAAGCGATCTGTTGCCTTCTAACTAGATGGGGTTTTGTTATCACTCTTAGGATTGAGAGATCAACAACTAGACCAAACTAGTACAAAGGATTTGAAAGCATGCAAATGCAATCTAATCTATGTTTTTTATATTTTTTGAATGCAAATATATAAAGGTTAATCTAAATAGAATTGAAATTAATCTAAGAACAATAGAAAGTAATAACTAAATGAATGCATTTTAATCTAAATCTTGAGCATATGAAAGAAAGAGAAAATTCAGATGCAAAACACTTAAGTAATCAAATTTGCATTAATTTGATACTTTTCATGTGCATCCTCCAAAATGAGAGGTTGAAGGTTTCTTACATACAATCTTAGAGTTTGATCAACGATTAAGATCAATTTGAGTGTATGGTCCTTATTGAAGATAATATTGAGTCCTCTATTTTTGATGGAGTTGAATGAGAGAAAATAGGAGATAACAATGATCCATTCAAAAATGTGCTCATAATTATATTTTCTAATTAATAGGAGATAACAATGTTCCATTCAAATATGTGCTCATAATTATATTTTCTAATTAATTAATTAATTAGTTTCAACAATTATGAGAATATATTTGAATTAATCAATATTATTAATTGCTTTTTCATGTGAAATGAAATAAGAAAGGATATTGATCCATTCAAACATGTGGTCATAATTAGACATTCTAATTAAATAAATAATTTGTTTCAATAAGCATGACATATATTTAATTAAACTAAAGTATTTTAATTCCTTCTTTTTGTGTATTAGCTAAAGGAGTAGATTTAATTTAATTATAGTACTTAGGACTTATAATTAAATTAATTAAATTAATAGATTAATTTAGCTAATTCAATTAATATTTAGAAATTAAGAAAAGTAAGTGATTAATAAAGATTAATGATTTTCTATATTTGACACTTAGGTCGAGGAGAGATTATCAAAATCAGAATTGCTTGGTACAATAGGACTTTAACTAATATTGATAAACCAAAATTGGTTTAGAATATCAATGTGCCAATTTAGGGGTATTACAACAGGCAACTGGAAAAGTGGACTAAAAGAACTACGTGTCAAGAGACCATGATCAAGATGCACAAAATAATACATATTTGTGTACTAAGGTGATCAATCTCAAACACATCATGAGGAAAATGTCATGGATGGAATACTCATTGACTAAGGAAGATGGAAAACAAAAATAAAACATCAACCCCCCATGGCACATTAATCAGAGTAGTTCATGTACAATAAGGCACAAGATGTGGTGAATCCCAAGAATACAAAAATTTGAATGAGTGTCCTCAGATGACATTGCTTGAATCACGAGGAAAAAAAGGAAAAAATGCATACAAATCAAGGATAAAAAAGTTAGAAGAGACATGAGGTTGATGCAATAGTTAGTACAAACCATGATGAATCATTTGAAGCAATGAAATCGATCCTCTAATCTAAAACAACCAATATATCCACCAGAATGTAAAAATGCAAAAACATGAATAAAATGTGTGTGGAGCATAATTTGGAAAAATAACCAATGTCATTGGAAAGAGATATGAAAGACCTTTCCAATGATATAAAGAAATCTCAAATTAGAGATCAAATTCTCAAGATATGTCTCCTAGAGTGCAAAATAAAACTCCTAAACTTTGACAGCAAAAAATGCCATCCAAAAAGCATCAAAATTGAAAAATACATGTATCGCTATCATGGGCTTGGAACCAACTTGTCAACAATATGTTGTTTGTGAAAAATAGAGTGCATATGCTCGAGATATTAGCAAAAATACAAAGGTAGGTCCAAATAGAGCTAAAAGGGCAACTAAGTGTGATGATGTAGGCACTAATGTCAACAAGTGATGAGCCCAAATTTGATGGTCAAATAGTCATCGAGGCAAAAAAAAATGCCTAAAAAATGACCCTTGCGAGAATTTATTTTTTCTTTTTGATTGGAAGCATATTGTCATCATAAAATAATGGGTCGGTGTTGAAAAATATCCTAGTGGCCATGAAATAAGCATGTGGTAAATAAAATCCAAAAACATGGAAAGTCATCTTATGCATGTCTAGAAACCACCATACAATTAACAAAACTGTCGATGGAGTCCAAAATACCACCAAGGCACAAACCACAGACAATGGGCATAATGGTGGGAAAAACCTAGAAAACCACCATAAATACTGCCAATCACAAAATCACTGTGCATGGTGGAGAAAGTCATTGAAACTCCTGAAATAAGCACTTCTCAATCCATGAAATTGACATAAGTTGACGTGTACTTGGGCCCACTACTTGAGGGTAGTGGAGCCCAAAACTCATCCAATCCCTTTGCATTGATGACCACATGGAAATGGGAGCCCAAAGTCTTGGATGATGATGTTGCATGAGCAAAAAAAACCAAACCCAATCGTTGATGAGAAAAAAGGCATGGAAATTATGTGTAACATGATTAGAAGGCCCACAAAATAATTTGTGTTGTCTCCAAAAAAATATGTGGGATTGGTTATCCAAAAAAAGGAGACTCTTTGAGTATGAAATGTAGGGCCCAAAATACTCAATTAAGATGCAAAACTCACAAGGTCATAGGTACTGGTGATGAAGGCAGAAAGTACATGGGATGCCTATTAGAAACAATAGTCTACCAAGATAATTGAGAGGGCTGGGGTGAATCAATTATCAAAAAATTAAAACATTTACCTTGTTTAAACAAACTTAACCATTCAACCAAAGTAAACAACAACTATAATAAGATGCACATAGACAATTACACCAGATATGTTAACTAGGGAAACCCTTGATTAGAGGGAAAACCATGGTGGGAATGATGCCCACAAGATGATTTACTAATATAAATATTCCTTGTTAGAGGATGGACCCTATTAGGAGTCTATTACAACATTCAGTACATAGAGTCTTTGTTAAGAGACTTTGAATCCCTATTTGGAGTTGTGCCAACCCTATTAGGAGTTGTAGTACAATGTATGCAAGAAGAGCCCACTGCCCAAACATGCAATTTCAACTATAAGAAGAGCTCACTACTCAAACAAGTAATTTACTGTTATGTTCTTCTTTACTTTGTTCTATTAACCAAACCAATCACTGCCAAACCTTGTAGACTAGGTCATGAACCTTAGATCCAAATATCAAACCTCAAATCACTCAACAAAACCTTGACATGAATTTTCCTTCACTTTTGCACTGCTCTGCTCAACTTTGCATTTCACTCTTACTACTACTTATCATCAATCAAAACCATACCATCTCATTTATGCTAGATAAAGGAAAATGTCCTTCCTTTAGATTGAGCCTGTAAAACAATTCCTTGAGTTAGCTATTATACCTTCTCAATTAATCATTATATGACCATATTAAGAACATGTTACACTTAGCGATAACATTAAACTTTTTCCTTGCAACTTGAATAACTTTTGGTACATGCAATATCATGATGAGAAAACTTAGCCACGTCATCATCAATATGTCTTCTTCATATCCTCAACCTTGATTCTCAAAATAACAACTCTGCTAAGAGATATAACAATTTTACCAAAATATGCCTCTGTAAACTCTATCTCATAACATATATCACCAAAACTTATATTACTTCTTCTAGATTTATCTTTTCTTCTTCGAATGTTAACTAGATATTCAGAAGTATCTCCCATGACCTTAGATAGTTAGAATACTCAATTAGCCATCCGTACCAACTTGATCTTTTCATTGTTCTTCTATTAGATACCATAGAAAATTTTTATATTGACATCAATGACAAACTCATTCATGAATATAACATACCATCATAGTAACATATCTACAATACTCCCCAATAGGAATATCATTAGCATTCATGCTTGCAGCAATGCCAAAAAATGTTCTCGCTAGTAGGGGAAGACCCAACGCGGGGTGTAGACCAAAAAACACCAAACAAGGCAAGCCTAGATGTACCAAAATGACATGCGATGGGCAAAGGAAGAAACAAGAAAAAATTGGGACCTCCACAATTTCATAGCATTAGTGGGAACAAAGGCCCAAAACAAATGTACGAAGATCAAAAAAGGGTTCCTTGATAGGCATTGTCAGAGAGCAGGTGCAAGGTACAAACTGAGTAGCCCATAGAGCTATAGTGAGCACCTCAAGTAGAGGTAAAAAGGAATGCAAATGGTCAATAAGCCTGAATGGAACCAGAGCACAATGTTGATGTCAGTGTTAGCAAGATGATGTCAACCTCCTTCCCTCCTTAAAAGAATTTTTTTTCCTTTTGTAAAACATGCACAACTCCTAACAAAAACAATGCATGTGTTCCCCATGTGCCTAACAAAAAATTTCCATATTTATTTTGAATAATTTTTTTTTTTTTATTAATATAAAAAATTGCCACTTTGGAATGCGTGCCCAAGTCGTATAGCCTGGGGGCTAAAAATTTTTGCCTCAATTTTCAGTAGCGTCCAAACTAGACATATTTTACATGGAAAAAGGGGTTTTGAGGACTCTGGTCTTAATGATGATGTTAGTTTGAGCTCAAAGTACTCCAAAAAATAGGCCCCCCTAGATCTAATACAAAACACTTCTAAAAACTTAAACCCTCTGAAAGAGAAAAACATAAATTTGAAAACCAAGTCAAACCTCTCATGAAGAGAATAGGGGCATGAAGATGTGGAGCTTTGATGTCATGTCAAAGTTGATGAAAGCACAACCCCACAGCTCCCAAGATTCACCAACATACAAACACCTGTCATGGAAAGAGAGGAGCAAAAGCTATGGAGGTTGGAATTCCCTGATCCATAGAGGAGAGGTTCCTAATGAGAAAAAAGAGATTGATATTATCAAAAGTGAATCAATGTTTGTTGTACAAAGAGAAATCAACCTTATAAAGGAGATCCAAACCCTAAAAGGTAAAACCTAGGTTTCATGATAATTAATAAAAGAATTAATTATTATATGCCTAAAGTTTAGCTTGAGTAAAATAGTGTTAATTAGAAAATATATAATTACTCTAACAAAGATGTTGCCCAATTATCTATGAAATAATAAAATTGTTATTTTTTTATAATCATTATTAAAAATTTGATTTTAATCATATATTTATATTTGAAATTTGGTAGATATATTTATTAATATTGTATGCTTTATAATTACAGAAAAAATATTGACATAATCTCAATTACCTAATCAAACAAGTAGCTAACGAATAGATAACAATAAGTACAAATATCAAAGACCCCTTAGTTTGAAATCACAACTCATACCTAATTATGCCATTACAAGAATTCACTAATTTAAGTGATATGTGTAAAAATTCAAGATTTATAAGTTTTCATAAAATAAATCTTTTAAATGAAACAATAACCTTATAGTTTTATATTCATATCATATTAGTTCAATTCAATTAAATATTTCATATACTTATACACATTGGATATTAAAATATTCCATATACTTACACACACTGAACATAAACAATATGTAAATCATATTAGCTCAAGTCTATTTAAATCTTCCATGTACTTATGCACATTAAGTAAGGGAAAAGATAACTTGTTAGAATAATAAGAGATACCTTTTATGAAAAATATTTTAAAATTTTAATTTTGTTCAGTAGGAAAATGGAAGCAATGAACTAGATGAGATAAACTCATTAACAATGCACTTCAATCAATATAAGAGAAAAAGGGGCTTCCGAACATAACTATATATATATATATATATATCCTAAGTTAGATTAGCAAAAACCAAGTAGGATGAAGGAATGTCAGTACTAAACCCATATTATATCCAGAAGTATACAAGAAAGTCCTCTTTCATGCAATGTTAATTAACTTTAAGAAGTGCAATGAATGAGAATATAAATTAAATCAATTGATTAAAGGACAAGTGCAAGATAGATCTAGGTGTTATATATATGCAATTAGCCCAATTAAGATTTGGAAATATGTCTATACTAAGAGATAAAAAGGTGGATGAAAATTTTACCTTGAAATATGCAAGAGAAAATATTGTTCACTCCAAAAATTATGGATATGCAACTGTGACTATAATTCTGACTACAATTCTACGATTAGGATAGAAAACCCAAACAACCCTGAGAAGCCTAGACCTCTAGGTACATTTGACCTAAGGAAAACCAATCAATAGGTTTACAACATGTGCAACATGTTACCAAAACACTATAGCAAAATTGACCCATATTTTTCATGTATCCAAAGTCATATTCCAATAAGCTATTTTTACATATATAAAAATGGGATTTGTTTTGTCGGATGAGGTCTTTCCCTAGTCAAGCCCTAGATGAAGGAATCAAACTTGAAATTGAAATGTAGAAAATGATAAAGAAAATTATAGCAAGTAGTACAACTGAATATATCAATGAGAAATACAATTTCCTTTATAGATGCAACTAATTTCAATATGTGATTAAGTATGCAAATATAATAGCATTGACTCAAAAAAAAAATGGAAGCATGGGAGTCGAAACTTTGTGAATAGACATGTTATTGACATGAATTAATGAAGAATGGATGAATGAAAGATAACCTACTTATAAGCCAAACTCCACTGCTACCTTGAAGGAATAAGCTTGATGCAAGAAGGAAATGCTAGATCTTGATGCCTTCTTAAAGAATGCTTGATGGGTGTCTTTAAATACTTTCATAAAGTCTCATGTACGTGTGTATGTTTTCTCTTGATAATGGATTGGTAGCTTTATTGATGAAAATGAAATGTCCAAGCCCCCTTATATACTAGTTTATAAGATAACAAATAAAGTAGGCCAACTCAGGAGATAGAATTAAACAATTGAAATAGCTAAGACACATCATTCCTTGGGATCTAATCAATCAAGGTATAGGTTTATTTGGGTAACCTATATCTATGGGTAATCCCAAGAAATGGGACCCTGAGGTCTAGAGGGAATTGTGAAAAGATTCAAGAAATATGTGTATACATGAATTTGTGGGCCTCTAAACCTCACACACACTTCAACGTGGTCCTTACCTGTGGATTCATCCTGGAATGAACATGTGATAGTTCATCCAAGAGGTTCGACAGTGTGACCTATTGTCTTCTAACTAGAAGGATTTTGCCTGTTTATGCTCTCAAAGTTGAGATACAGGCAACCAGACCATTTTAGAATGAAGGGTTTAAATGCAATTAAGTCTATATGAGATGTAGGTAATCTAGATGAGATATGCACTTAATCTAATAGCATATAAAATAAACTAGACTATATGTATGCATATTAAAGCTATATGATCTTTAAATCTAAATAATGAAAAGCTTATGAGAATAATGAGCTAATGAGTGCACGATTCAGCAAATATTCAATACAAAATCAATGCAACCTCTATAATGAGGAATTAGGAGTCTCTTAAATAGAATTCCTAGAATCCATCAATAGTTGAGATCAACTCAAATCGACAGTCATGATTGAAGCCAAGATTCAGTCAAAGTGGAAGATTCCCAATATAGATACAATTAACTGACTCAGATCCTCAGTGCAAGAAACAATTAACTCAGATTCACTTTAGTGTGAGAGTAAATGATTTAAGTCACTTCTAAATCGAGAAGTAGTTAACTTGGGAATTTCCATTTTGAACTAAGAAATAGAATTTAGGAAAGATATTTATTTTAATAAAATGAGATATGACCTCATAAATGCCTTTTTCATTTAATTGAATAATTATATTCAATTAATTAAAATGAGAGCATTATTAAACTAAATAAATTTAATTCCTTAGTACATTAGCCTTAGGTGATAATTTAATTTAACTAAAGTATAAATACTTCAAATTAAATTAAATCTTGATCAATAGGTTTAATGTGACTAATATGAGTCAATACTTTGGGAATTAAATAAAGAGCATGATTAATGCAAATTAGGGTTTTCTGCATTTGACAATTAAGTCAAGTAGTGATAATCATAACTAGAATTGCCTAGTGACATAGGACTTAGGATCAATTGAAATAGACTAGAATTGGTAATCATGGCAATGTGCCAATTTTGGGGTTTTTTTGCCCCTCTTTGAATGAATGTGTTAGAAACATGTTCAATTCAAAGAAAATTAGAAAGCCTGATGCGAAGATCAATAAGTAAGATTGGTTCCAAAGTTGATGTCACGAAGACCAATTGATGAGCTTTTAAGGACCATCTCTAGAACATAGCTTAATCCTAAGGAATCCAAGTAGAACACCTAGATACTTGAATTGATAAGAATTTTAAATTTTTTTTTCTCTAGAATGGAGCTTGACCTTTAAGGATCTAGATATAACATCTAGATACCCAAGATTGATAGCATTTAAAAGATCATCTCCAAGATAGAGCTTAACCTTTAAGGCTCCAGATAGAACATCTAGATACCCAAGATTAATAACATTAAAAAGATTATCTCCAAAATGGAGGCTCGTACATTCTTTCAAAGAAAATAAAAAACCATGATGTGAAGATCAATAAGTAAGATTGGTTTTGAAGTTGATGTCACAAAGACCAATTGATGAGATTTTAAAGACGATCTCTAGAATAGAGCTTAATCCTAAGGAATCCAATTAGAACACCTAGATACTTGAATCAATAAGCATTTTAAAGGTTTTTTCTCTAGAATGGAGCTTGACCTTTAAGGATCTAGATACCCAAGATTGATAGCATTTAAAAGATTATCTCCAGAATAGAGCTTAACCTTTAAGAATCTAGATAGAACATCTAAATACTTGAAATTGATAGCATTTAAAAGATCATCTCCAAGATGGAGCTTAACCTTTAAGGATCTAGATAGAACATCTAGATACCCAAGATTGATATCATTTAAAAGATTATCTCCATAATGGAGCTTAACCTTTAAGGATCCAAATAGAACATCTAGATACCTGAAATTGACAGTATTTAAAAGATTATCTCTAGAATGGAGCTTAACCTTTAAGGATCCAAATAGAACATCTAGATACCTAAGATTGATGAAAGATAGCAAGATCAAATTATGAGTCATAGAATCATCCTTGGAATGAGGCTTGATCCTCATGAGTCGAGGTTTAGATTGTCCTAATACCTGTCCATTGAACTCTTTGTAAGATGTGATAGATGGCACAGATGGCAGAGAGAGGGGAAAAAGATGCCCCAAGTAATGAGGACATAAGATGGGAACAAAATGCCCCAAGCAATGAAGATTCAAATTGAGTTTAAATTTAGATTCAATGATGTAATCATCCTACCCCCTCAGGAGTGAAATCGAAAGATGACACACCAAAAATATGATGTAAAGTAGTATGTTGAGAGATATAGAATAAATATGAGATTCAACAAAATGTAGAAGCGATTAGAATGATCAAAAGAAAATTTAGAGTCAATTCAGTATGATTTCGAGGTCTATAAGACCAATTTTGACCAAAAGTTGACCATATTTGACCAAAGTTGACTTGAGTTGGATTTTTCCGAAATAAATTTTTAAAAATGATGAATTTTGAGTTGAAAAGATTCCAAGAATCACAAAGTATTAGAAAAATTTAGATTGCACAAGCATTCGATTGCGTCAGTCACAAATTTTGAGAACACATTTTTGAGAAACTTAAGTGTGTCAGATTTCAAATTCACTCCTAAAAAATGGATTTAGAGAAGCCAAAGTAGCCAAGAGGGTGATTAATTGATCATTATGCAACTATGAAGAACATGATACTTTGAAGAAGCCAACAATTCCTCATCACAAAGGATGCAAGTAGATCTATAAGTGAACCATGTGCTTATGCAATGCAACCCTATGCTAGATGCAACCTTAAACTAGATGCAACCCTAGGTTTGGTTACCAAGCCTCAACAATTTATCATCACTGAGCATAGAAAAGAATCCCATATGTCATACAATTCCCACTAAAATTGCAATCATGCAAAATAAGAATAGGACATATGTTATAGGTTTTTCAGGATTAAATGTAAGCATTCGAGGCACAAGAAGCTAGAATGATTAGAACATTTGTCCGTTTTATTATAGGAAGTTAACATAAGCATCAAAGCATAAGTGCTAGGATGACCAGAATGTTGCTTGCATGGCAGACACACCAAACACACAAGAGATCTGTCTTATGCTAAGTATTTAGTAAGTATTCTGTCTATAATGACCCTTACGTTCGTAACCTGAGATAGAAGTGTGCTAGGTATACTCACAGTGACCCATACATTCACTTAGTAGGACGAGTATCAATACATATTGTAGCATGAAGAGTTCACTCCAATAGACAAGGAGAAGAACCAATGTTATTAATTTATCCATATAAAAGGAGTCGAGGTACACATGGCCATCCAACACAAGATGGAGGCTCTTATAGTGGACACCCCTCTTATGTGAATATTTTAGATTATTTGGAACTAAACCAGACACAGAAAAAAAAGAAAATATCATGCCCCTAGTCCTTACTTCTCTAGTTGATAAGGACATCATTGAGTTGCTCGAGGGGACATGAGAAAGAAAAAAGAAAAGCAAACAAAGAAAGCTTAATATATCCAAAAAAATTCATCGTTTTGCATTCACAGTTCTATGGATTGATGTCAAGTGTCAATGTTCAGAACACATTTGAAAGAAATCTTTTTAGTAGGGTGACAATAATAGATAGACACAGTCAGAACAACTGGTGACTAAAGTCAAAGAGGGATTTCCAATGTGAAGAACCTAAGTAGAACTGAGTGACAGTAGACAAACACAACCAAAATGACTGGTGATTGATGCAAAATAGATCTTCTATGAAAGGAATCTCAACAAGTGACACAAGCGACATCAGGCAGACGTAGTTAGAACAACTGGTGACTAAAGCTTAAGAGATCTTCCATGAGAGGAATCTCAAAAGAAAAGTAAGTGATGGTAGATAGATACAATTAGAACAACTGGTAACTAAAGCTTAAGAGATCTTTTGCAAGAGGAATGACACTTTTTTCCTATTTTTCAATTTATTTATTTATTTTTGATATTTTCCATTTTTTTGGTATTACCAAGGTGCCTATTGATAGGTTTTCACCAAGATAATAGATTTTTTTAGGACTTTTTACAATTTTTAGATTTTTTTAGGATATTTTCAAAATCTTAGAACTTTTTTAGAGATTACTAACTCTTAAGAAGGATTACCTTGATTTTGCTCTAGTGTCTAGCAAGGTGTAGGACAAAATGTAGTAGCAAGATGGTGGATAAGTGGAGATGGATAGGCAAGGAGTATGAAGCGGAAAATGTTACCCTCAAGGAAAACCTTCACAAGATTACCCAAGCTAGGGAAAAAGATATAACAATATAAGCTTATGGTGTAACGAAGGGTGTCACATAAGTAATCCAAGAAAATGACCATGTCAAGAGATTGCTAGGAACTGAGTTTTCTTCTTTCTTTTGTTGATCAAGACCAAAGGTTTAAGTGAATAGGATAGAAAATTTTGTTATGGAGGTTATGAGTGAATGAATTTGGGAATGAGGACATCTAAGGGATAAGCAAGATCATGATAGGATGTCATGGATGGAAGAATTATGCATGATGCCTGTTTACCAAGTTTTCATCATGGTATTTATCCAAGGTGCCATAAGAAGTGGTTTTCACCATAGGATGGATTTATTTTTCTTTACTTTTGCTACCAAGGTACCTGTTTCTAGGTTTTCACCGAGGTACCTTTTTTTTTTTTTTTTTTTCGTTTATGAATTTTTTCCAAAAAGAGCTCAAGCTTTCTCAAATTAAATAACACACCTATAAGAAAGATAAGTTACGACAAGCCAAGGCCATAGCAAGGTACACTCAAAGATGTTGATAAGGTAATGAAAGGGAAATGATAAAAAAGATATATGGAGGATAAGGTTTTAGGCTATGGATGAGATAAATGGGATGAAGGGATAAAAAGTGGAGTGGATAGGGTATTGAAAGGGATGTGCAAGGGTAGAAGAAAAAGTGGGCAAGATCAACATTGACACACACCTCGAAGGGTAGTGGAATGATGGAGGAAATATGCATGAAATAGTATGAGGTTTAGATGTATGAGGTGGTGGAATAATTTTGGAGGAAGGTGGAGCATAAGGTTTTGAAATCATTTTAGGCTAATGTTGGGAAGAAGATGAAGTGGAAGCCTTTGGAAGCTTAAATGTCAACTTTGATTTGTCTTCAATATTTAAGTCCTTTAGAAGAGACTTGGGAATCCATATAGCTTTTGATTTTTCATTAGATGCTTTGGAATGTATTTCTTCAATAACATATTTAAGAACCCACACTTGGTTGAGCTCTTTGAATAGTGGACCTTTGCAGTCTCTTTTGCGTATTTTCCTTCTTGTCATTCAAATGTCAATTAGAGGAGACATAGTGAACTTTTGAGGATGGATTCATGCACTTGTGTTTGAGTTGATCATCCAAATTGCATTCACATGTCAATTAGAGGAGACATAGTGAACTTTTGAGGATAGATTCATGCACTTGTGTTTGAGTTGATCATCCAAATTGCTTCCAAAGGACTTGGGACTTATGGATGAATGAGGCCAATATGACTGGTTTAGATGGAAAGGTGAATGTGAAGAGTTCAAGTATGTGTATCTTTGTTGATCTTGGGGTAGGGTAGGAGGAACCTGTAATGAGATAAGAGTGGAAGCAGGAGATAGAGGAACATAAGGTCCCAATATGGATGGAAGATTTGGAAGTTTTAGCTTAGATGGGTAGGGACCAAGGGTAGATTTAGAAAATGTGAATGGACCATGAGTATGGATATCAACATCTTTAGAGTGAGCAACATGACCAATGCCATCAATAGATTTATGAGTAAGTGTTATAGGATCAATATATTTGACAGGAGTATTTAAAGCTTGAGCATAGTTTTGAAGTGAATGTAGCGAGGTAGAACAAGAGGGTGAGGGAATACTTTTCTCTTCAAAAGGAATTTTGGGTATCACAGGAAAAGTATCCTTCTCTTGGTCTTTAATAATCTCCTTAGGGATGGTGGAAGGAATATCTTGATCTTGATTAGTAGAGGTGCATGACATGGGAGATGGAGGACTATGTGGCTCTTGAGATGGAGGGATGACATCTTGAGGGACATGAGAGGGTTCTTGATCTTGATCTTTATATTTGTTTAAATCCTCTTGACATGGATCCATTTCTAAGGACAAGGTAGGATGTGGATTTCACATGGTAAGCTGTTACAGAGATAGTGAAGGGCTAGTTGGAGTGGGAATAATAGGAGTAACAACACATGAAGGTTTTGGATCTTTAGTTTGAGTAGTATGGGAGAGGTTTGCAGATAAGTCAAGATTAGCTTGGGTTTCTTTTAGAGGCATCCCTTGAGGATACACATAGTCAATAGCAAAAGCATTAGGTGCTTTGTTTGGTGGAGGTATGTTGGAAAGCTTAGACACTTTAGAAGGTGATGGCATGTTGGAAGAAATAGAAGTTGCATTTGAACCATTACTAGACATAGTTTCATGCCATTGATCTAGCTTGAGAGTAGAATCTCTAGTAGATGAGAGCTTAGATTTTTGAATTATGCCCTTATCAAAGAGATCTTGGATCTTGTTTTTCAGTTTCTTACGATGTGAAGTTTTATGTAAATTATGTCTATGATAAGCACAATAGTTACTCATAAAGGAAACTCCCACCAAAGTGACCTTAGGTAACACAATGAGTTTCTTTTGAAAAAGTTCTTCAAAAGTTGATTCATAAGATCTTCCCAAAGGGGTGAAATCATGCTTTGGTTTAGGTTCTCAAGGTTTTTCTTCAAAGATATTTCTAGATTTCTTGGGTGTTTGTGAAGTGTTCTCAAATATCTTGGATTCAAGATCACAAGAATTTGATTTTTGGTTGTCATAAGAGGAAGGAAAATTTTCTGTCAAGGAGAATTTGTTTGATGATGTTTCATCTTCCTCCTTCAGTCTTTGAAGTTGAGCACTCATTGATTGGATTTGTTGCTTCATGTTTGCAATAAGTAGCTCTTCTTCCTCATTAGAAATATTGGATTTAGTGCATTTGTTGTTAACCATTTTGATGTACTATGTTTCAAGTAGTGATATCCAAGTTGTAGAACATAAGTCAAGTTGCCACAGTCATAGACAATGACGAAAATCAAAAGCTTAGACAAGGACCACACTAGAACGTAGTCTCAAAATAGCAAGATAAGAGTGTTGTATACTTAGGTAGGAGTTGTCTGAGTAATGGCTAGAACAACCAAGGTTTATGACTATCATGACACTAAGTATGATGAACATAGAAGGATAATAACAAGATAACTAAAAGATGAGACTAATCAAAGTATGGATCACAAGTCATCAACTAAGCAAGAAATAGACCGGGCTTAGAGTGCAGATAGCTCTAACAGACTAGTTTGATAGTTTTGACTCAAGATCCCATGTGAAGATACTCTGGGAGCCACATGAGAAAGTACACAAGCACAACTGAAGACTTAGAACAATAATTTAAACTCATGTGAAGAGTTTCATAGAACTACTCAAAAACATGGTAGGACTTGCAAGAAAAATAGAATCCATACAACAAGACAAGACTACAAGATCTCATGTGGAGATATGCATAAGCTTGCACAAAAACTTAGATAGGGCTGCATGAAGAAATGATAGGACAAAAGCTACTTGTGCAAAATTTAGAAAACTATGCACGAAAATGGAGACTAGACTAATAACTGAAATTGGTTTTGAAGCAACCTTGAAAATTTTTGATAGTTCTGGATAGATTGTTGGTTCATTTGGAAGATTTCAAATAGATAGCAAGGTTGATTTTTAAGTGTTTAAACATCATTTGGTTTTGAACAAGACACGGGAAATAAGCAATAGTCAAATACAATCCAACCGAGGGCAAAGCAACTTAGAGGGACGGGGGAGTCTAGACCTTCAGTTTGTTTATATAAGTTTGGATATGTTTAGGATTCAATAACAAACACGTTTTATCCCTAAAAATAGAAAGTGGTAGAGAAGGCAAAACCTTTGTCCCACATCTTATGTGCATGTGTGCACCTCACTCAGCCGTGTCACCCCCTAGAGGGAACCTGTATTTTTGGTGTATTCAAAGGACTCAATAGTATATGCTGAATGAGCACCCTTGTGGTAGGGGACAAGTGCATATACCACCTTCAAATGTCCAATAGCATGCCTATGGTGAGTTCTACTAGAGAGATTCTTCCCCCTCCTTTCACAAAGATTATGCCTCCTTTCAGAGGTGAACTAGGTAGCTTCTAACTAAAGGTTTTTACTTGGCTTCTATTTGTATTAATTATCGATGGCTCCACAAGTAGAGTTGAGACCAACAACCGACACCAGCATTTGAGAGTGCACACACTTTCTTAGCAAGACTGGGGCCGACGTCAGCCAGTGCAATAGATAGATCTTCCCCTTGATAAGCGATATCAAGAATCAAGGGAAAGAAATTAATCCATCTTTGGAGTCTTTTTCTCTACAAAGCATCTTGATTATAGTGAGTTGGAATCTCCAGCAAAAGGAGTGTGCTCACTTGGGTTGTTCCTGGAGGTTGGATCACTTTGACAGGCCCTCTAAAGGATTGACTCATATTGGAGGTTTAATCATAAGGGTCAAAGTTTTTGATTTCCCTCAAGGGGAAAGAGCATACTCCTCTACCTTAGTTTCTCATCCAAACATGCAAAACATGTTAATTACCAACTTAGCTTAGTCAATCCAAACTTGTCCTTTCTCAAGATTCAAATTCCCTAGAAGGAAATCATCATCCCTTCATAGAAAAGGACCTATACTAGAGAACCATTAAGTTGCTTGCCTCCCTCAAAATGTCATCTTTCAGAAATGTCTAGGTTTCTAATTCACCCTTGGTCATGACCTCCAAGTGGTGAAGACCATAATCCCCTATTCTTCTATCTTGCACCCTAAGAAGTTCATAAGCCCTAATTAGACTATGTTTAGAAAGCAGGAAAGAAGACACATTTTTTAGTGGGTTTTAATGTTGTTCTTCGACAAATGTATCTTCAACAATCATCCTGCAAACAAATAGTCAGTTCATGTTGGAGAGTTTGTATAAGGAATCTTTGTCAAACGTCCTACAGACAACTATTAGGCTATAGAAAATTAGAAAAACTAAAATAAAAATGCTTTAGAGAAAACATGTTAGTCAAATGGAAGCTTAACTATGGGAAAATAAAATTTAACTATTTTTGTTCTTTTTTATACCATAAAATAGCTTCGAAAATGTCAAAACCTATGAAAACATCAAAAGTCAAAATTCATTTTCTACTCTCTTTTAAATTTTTTTTTGGAAAACTAGAAAATTCTATTTTGTATTGCTGTTGTAAAATTTTGCACGAAATCATGCATAGACCCACACGAAGAAATGGTGTGCACCGCATGAAATCATGCACAGACCCACACAAAAAAATGGTGTAAACTGCGCAAAATCATGCACAGATCCGCGTGAAGAAATGGTGTGAACCGCGTGAAATCATTCGCAGGTCTGCACAAATTATTTTACTATCACGCGTGAGAAAATGAGGTGCCGCATGAGAATCTGTGCAATGGGGCACTTTTTTGCATGAGAAAGTGGAGAACAGTGTGTGAAACCCTCAAATCTTCATGCAAAAATAAGATTTTATACACATAAATTTGGAAGGCTGTATGGACAAGTATGACAAAATGACAAAAATGCTGGAAAACTAGATAGATGAGGCCAGAAAAATTGTTTTGCTCGGCCCCACGGTGGGTGCCATAAATGTATGTTTGAATTTGTGGGCCTCTGAACCTCACACACACTTCAATGTGGTCCTTACTTGCAGATTCATCCTGGAATGAACATGGGATAGTTCATCCAAGAGGTTCGACATTGCGACCCATTGCCTTCTAACTAGCAGGATTTTGCCTGTTTATGCTCTTAGAGTTGAGATGCAAGCAACCAGACAATTCTAGAATGAAGGGTTTAAATGCAATAAAGTCTATACGAGATGCATGTAATCTAGATGAGATATGCACTTAATCTAATAGCATATAAAATAAACTAGACTATATGTATGCATATTAATGCTATGTGATCTTTAAATCTAAATAGTGAAAAGCTTATGAGAATAATGAGCTAATGAGCTAATGAGTGCATGATTCAACAAAGATTCGATACAAAATTAATTCAACCTCTATAATGAGGAATTAGGAGTCTCTTAAATAGAATTCCTAGAATCCATCAATGGTTGAGATCAACTAAGACTGACAGTCACGATTGAAGCCAAGATTCAGTCAAAGTGGAAGATTCCCAATACAGATGTACAGTTAACTGACTCAGATCCCAAGTGCAAGAAACAGTTAACTCAGATTCACTTTAGTGTGAGAGTAAGTGATTTAAGTCACTTCTAATTCAAGTAGTTAACTTGGGAATTTCCATTTTGAACTAAGAAATAGAATTTAGGAAAGATATTTAATTTAATAAAATGAGATATGACCTCATAAATGCCTTTTTAATTTAATTGAATAATAACATTTAATTAATTAAAATGAGAGCATTATTAAACTAAATAAATTTAATTCCTTAGTACATTAGCCTTAGGTGATAATTTAATTTAATTAAAGTATAAATACTTCAAATTAAATTAAATCTTAATCAATAGGTTTAATGTGACTAATATGAGTCAATACTTTGGGAATTAAATAAAGAGCATGATTAATACAGATTAGGGTTTTCTGCATTTGACAATTAAGTCAACTAGCAATAATCAAAACTAGAATTGCCTAGTGACATAGGACTTAGGATCAATTGAAATAGACCAGAATTGGTAATCATGGAAATCTGCCAATTTTAGGGTATTACAATATGTAAATCATCAAAAGATGTGACCAAAAAGGTGATAATATAGCACCTAAAGGGCCATACTAGAAAATGAGAGATGGATTAGAAATTTGAGCAAGATCGGAAGAAGGAAATAGAAACAATAACCAGACTAAGGAGGACTAAAAGAACTTGAAATGGATTTTTTTTCATTTTAAGATGGTACATTTAGCCCCCTCTTTACCAAGAGCATGAGTCAAGTCATACTCACAATAAATGAAGAAGAGATGAAGATACAAAGTCACAACAAGACAAAACATCCCCAAGTTCAAGGACATATGCTCCCAAACCAAAGATCCTAATTCCATTCTCATGTATAAGAGAACAAAAAACAAAGAAAAAGAAAAGCAAAACAACAACAAAAGAAAAAGACTAAAAAAAGTGGCTAGCACTAAAACCCCAATCAACTAGTGAAAGTGACCTCAGTTGAAGAAACATCTCACCCCCTAATATAATGTTTGGATGACTATTACAAAGCAAAAGATATGACATAGGAATTACAGGACCACCAAAAACTATGATGTCCCTCATGATTTTACCCCACTATCATGAAGCATAAAGAGAAGAGAGAGGAAATGACTATTTTGTCCAACAAAGTTTTTATGCTTTATTGTCAATTAAAAAAAGACAAAAACGAAGGATCAAATATTCTAGAAATATTTTATGCCTACTAGTCAATTGTGTGCACTTGTCGGTGTCTTTTGCATGCATGTGTATGTATGTGTACACCCATAGATCAATTCATTGGTATCATTACAAAGTGTAAATATGTATGGGTTCTTTATGGATGGAAAAGAGTCCATTATGTGTAGAGATCAATGTACTTGTGTGTTTATAAATGTGTTTCAATGGGATGGAGAAGTATCATTGAAACCCATTAAGGAGTGGCATATTGAGATGTAAAAGTAAAAGTTCATAAAAGGTAAACTATAGTACAAGGAGGGTGTGTGTATGCCCCCTCCTTATGATGAATATGTAGCTATAGACATATTGTATTGTCTTAAAATGGGTGCACTTGTTATAAGACATTTTATCTCTCGTCCTTTGACCATATACACCATGGATGGTTTTGTGCTCAATCACTTTTTTCTCTCCTATTATGCCCTATATCTTCCACTTTCACAAATGAAAATTTTGAGACCTCAAGGTTGGATCCCTAAGGGGCAACCCTAGAATAGATTGACCAAGGTAAACCTCTTTTGGAATAGGTCAACCTACTTCAACCTATTCCCAAGGGATTTTAAATCCCAAGGCCAATTTTTTCTCATGGTTTTAAATTTAATAATTGGGTGATCATGTTGGCTTGCTTTATTTTTGTGCCCAAGAATTAGTATAAAAGGAAGCCTAGGGACCTCATTTTCACATCTACAAGATATCCACAATCATTATAGAAATCATATGTGCAAACTAAATTAATCAAGCATTCAATCAATGAGGACTTCATTAAGCATTCAAGGATAATTTGTTAGTATTTCCTCTTCAAGATCTAGCATTTTTTGGCCATCAGAGAAGGAGATCTACATTGAGGAATTCATCAACTTCTTCATTGATGAAAATTTCCATTCATGGTTCCATGATGTGTTTTTGTTAGATCCATTGCATTTGTGGAGAATTCCTAAATCCTTCATTGTGAATTTTCCATCTGCAACATATAAGCATTACAAATCATTATTGATAAGGTTTTCCAAGTGCAAGGTGAATAATTACATTAGTCTTTCTTTCCTTTACATATTTACAAATTAATTTGAATTTTTATTCCTCAATCTAGGGCTTGACCAAGGCAAGCCCTCATCCACTCAAAACAAAAATGTGGGTTAATGTGTGCACGGGAAGGATATCATAATGGAAACCACATATCTAAAAATATTCACTGAACCATTTCCAAAAAAGTTGGGTCAAACATGTTACTGTGTCTAGGGAACATGGTGACTCATGGAAAATCATCTAGAACGTGTGGCACTAGGTTAATATCTTCCTGAGACACTAAGAAAAATGGTATTTTCTAATTTTTTTGTTATGATCATGAATTTGCAATTAGAAGTTCCCTTATAGTCCTAAATCTACAATTTTCAAAGTGAAAAAAAATTCCTCTATACATATTCAAGGTGAGTACTTTATCATTTTCTTTTTCATATTTTAGTCTACAACTATTTTCATAGCTTAAATAGGATGATTTCTTAAATTTAACACCTAGACCTATCCTATACTTCTCAATGAATTAATTAGTTTGATTGCACATATACATTTACATATCTTTAATTCAAATTTACATTGCATGAAAGAGGACTTGCTTTTGTACTTTGTTGATATAATTTTAGTTTAACATTTGCATCCCTTTACCCTTTGGATTTTTCTAATTAAAATTGAGTTATATAGAAAGTTATGTTTGGAATCCCCTCTTTCTCTTTTATTGAATGTTAGTGGAAAGTAGAGGCCCTATCCTATTGTGCACTTCAATTTTTTCACTAAAACTCTTGGTGAACTACTTGTGCACTTTCTATTTGGAGTTAGATTATTTCATTATGTGTTCATCTTCTTTTGGTGAACTCGATGCCCTATACCTCTTTCTTAGAGTTATATTAGGTGTTCATCTTCTTTTGGTGAACTCAATGCCCTATACCTCTTTCTTAGAGTTAGATCCATCTCCCTTAGATTATGTTTCTACATTGGGTGGTGGACTTGACACATTTACTTTTTTATATTTTAGAGTTAGACTTAACTATTTTTGTGCGGTTATAATTTTTTAAAATTATTTGTTACATCGATAATTGTGTGGTTAGATCTCATTATACTTTCCTTTGTGGTCTCCTCTTTTATTAGATTTATTACATTAAGTCCAACCTCTAGCAGTCTCATTAGAAGAAGTTGTAGACTCATGAGCTCTTTTGATCATGATTCTTCTTTTCCTCCTAAGACCCATGATGACACTAATATTGTTTCTCGAAACCACATATCATGATGACCCATACTAACCTAGCTTAGCCACTAACTCACCCACCCTCATGAATGCCATCCACTTGCACATCTCTAACATCCTTAATCTAATCCTAACCCAATCCTAATCTCCCCCCCCCAACCTTTTCACATTCCCTAAGTGAGCTTAAGACTTTCCTAAGTCAAACCAAAGTCTCCTCCCTCAAAATATCCCAACCATAAAACTTTATCCCAACCACAAAGCCTTCAATGCTCTTATATGCCCTTAAAAACTCTTACAAGCCATTATGAGGGCCTTTTAAGGCCTTGAGCCACCTTTGTTGACTCATTCTTTCCCTTTCCTCCACCCAATGACCCTGTGACATGTGTCACTCCTTGATTGGTGCTAAACAAGCACAGTCCATGTGCTCCCCTTTAAGTGCATCCTAGCCCTCCCTCACCATCTTACCATCCTTGCATCTTGGACCTCCATTCCTCCAACCCTTAGCCTATAAATTGAACCTCCTCCCTTCACAAAATCAATCATCCTCCATGCAAAGTTATAATGCTATTTTGAGAGCACAAACACTACCAAAATACCATTATAATGGCAAAATCACTCCATGACTCCATTGTTGAAACCTTGCCTCATTCACTCCATCCATCCATCTAAGCTTGAGCTATACTTGTGAGCACACATACCTTAAATTGGGGAAAAATCTATTGCATCATTGTGTTATACCATTTGGAGCTTACCATTCTTGGTTTTCCTCCATTTGTGGTGATAACAAATCAGTCCTATCATAAGTGTTTTCCATGTTTGGTTTTGTTAATACTTTCCTTAATAGCTAGAATTCAATATTGCACTACTAAACTAGGTGATACAATAACTACTACACCTAGCTAGAGTATAGATCCCTTTATCATTCCTTTGACCTATCCACAATTATGCTCTACCTTCTCTCTCATCTTTGTAACTTCAGATACAATTACTTACGTGCTTGGCACTACTTGCTCTTGCACACATTCTCTCTTGTGTTGTTTGGGCTCATTGTCTTCTGACACTGACTCTTAGCTTATGAATTCTCTCTATCACTCTTTTTCTCTTCAATATTACACTTAGATTGGCTCTCTTGGTTCTCTAGCTAGTCAATCTACAATCTAACCTTTTCTCATGAAGTATCCTTTTCTCTTATATTCTATTTATCCTCTTCTTTAAAACCCTAAATTGTGAATTCAAAATTTGAATTCTCGAGCCTACTCCTAGTTGTTGGGTGTAGCATGTATGAATAGAAGTCACAGATGTCATGTAGCTTCAATAGATTGCATCACTAGAAGTAATTTAGATTTGAACTCTTTTGATTGTTTCTTGATGTGACACCACTTATTTCCAATGAATTCATAGATGAGTGCACTTCTATCTTTTTTATGGTGTGGTAGTCACGAGTATCCTATTGTATGATTCCCTTGTTTACTCAGTTGATCCTTCTTTCATTACTATTGGTCATTGTATATGTCTTGCAAACTTCTCATCCTTCTTCACATTCTTCCTTCATTTAGCATGACTTCATCTAAGTGATAATCCTTTGTCATCACCTTTGTTGGGCTTATCCTTTACCTTTCTCTAGTCCCCTTGTGAACTTGGATTTGCACAATATAATCTTAATGTGCTTCATCGGTCATAGCTCCATACTGGTCACCACTCCTTCTTATCCTTGACATCAATGAAACCATAGTCATAAATGAGTGCACCATTTATGCCACTATTCTATCCTTAGGTGTTTTAGTCTGTTATGCCAATAATATCCCTCTTTGACATTGATGAAAATGATTAAGTATTTATTATTATTTGGCCGTGGTTGGAAACATATTTTACCTTCATCTTTTCATCTTCTCTCAACATATCTCCCTAGGATGATGCATCCACATCCTTTGACCACTCTGAGTTGTTTATGTGGTTTACTAGGTTTCTAACTGCATCAAGTAACTTTCTCAAATCTGAAGCTTCCGCCTATATTCTTCTATTCATCTTACTCCTTTGTTAAACTTCTCACCACTTCTATTTTACTTGCTCTTCTCTTCTTGTCTCTACTCCTCATTCTCTCATTTTCTTCTTTTGAACTTGGTGCCCCTTTTTGTTGTTGTTCTTCTACTTCTTAACTTCTCACCCTTTGACAATAATGCCAAAGGTGCTCATCTTGACTCTATGACTACTCCCCCTTTGGAGTAGTCATAGTTTCTCATCAATCCATTCTTTTAATTTAATCATTAGTAGAACATGGATTGACGTTTGTACATTTGTTTTGAACTTCAAGCTTGATAAGAGCAGTACCCCTAACTTCTCTTTTAGATACTAAAAGGTATCCTTCTGAAGAGGTTTTCTGAATATATTTGTTAGTTCTTCCTTGGTTGGTATGTATTCCAACCTTACCTCTTTCCCTTGTACTTGGTCCCTCAAAAAGTGGTACTTTATTGATATGTGCTTTGTTTTTAGGTGCATAATCAGGTTCTTTGATATGTTGATAGAACTTGTATTATTATAATTTATAACCATCAGTTCCTCCTTTTTCTCTTGAATTCCTTCAAGTAATTATTTGATAAAAAATAATTGAGTGAAGTTCACTTCTGCAACTATGTATTTTGAATCTTTTGTTGACTATGCTATGAAGTTCTTCTTTTGATAGGCCATGCAACCAGTCCTCCTCCAAGAAATAATGCACCAATAGTCGTGCTCTTTTTGTCATCTATATTCCCCTCCCAAATAGCATCGATTAAGACATTGAGCTCAATATTTCCCTTGCAAGAATACAATAGGTCATACTCTTCGATACCCTTTAGATATCTAAAGATTCTTTTCACAAGTACAATGTGTGACTCTTTTGGGTTGGCATAAACTCTAGCTACTATTCCAACTGCTTGTGCGGTTTTTGGTATGTTATGCACAAAGTATTTCAATTTACCAATCATAGATTAGTAAAATGTCTCATTTACTCTAGGGCTTTCATTTTCTTTTGATAACTTACAATTGCTTGCCATTAGGGTTGCTACTAATTTTGCTTCCTCCATACTGAACGTCTTCAAAATCTCCTTCATGTACTTTGTCTGACTTGTGAAGATTCCTCCTTTTAGTTGGGACACTTAAAGTCCAATAAATAATTTGATCTGATTGATCATAGATACTTCAAACTCTCTCTTCATTTCTTCAACAAACTCTATGATCATCATATAATCTTCTCCAAAGATGATGTCATCCACAAATATCTCAAGAAATTAGAAAAATAATTCTAATTTCATTCTTCAGATATATGTTGTTGTTGTCACTTGTTCTTAAAAACCCAATTTTAATCAGGTATAAGTGTAATCTCTCATACCATGCTTTGGGTGCCTATTTTAATCCATAGAAGGATTTCTTCAACTTGAAAGCTTGATCTTTTCCTTCTTCATTTTCAAATCTTTTTAGTTGTTCAATGTACACTTCCTATTCTAGAACTCCATTTTGGAATGTAGGCTTCAAATCCATCTAGTGATTTTTGAAGTTCTTGTAAGTTATAAAGGCTAGGAGTATCCTAACTCCTAGTTTGGCCATCGATAAAAAGGTCTCTCCATAGTCTATGACTTATTCTTGTGCATATACTTTGGAAACAAGTCTAGCCTTATTTTTTTATTTCTTATCTATCTTCATTCATTTTGTTTCCAGACACCCATCTTGTGCCAATGATATTTTTGTCTTCTGATCAAGTCACCAAGGCCCATATATCATTTTTCATTATTTGATCAATATCTTCCTCCATGGCCTTTCTCTAGTCTTCATCCTTGAGTGCTTCTCTTGTAACTTTAGGCTCCATGTGTAAGAGAAGACACATTATCTCTCTTATCTTTCTCCTAATCATCATCATAATGTCTTTATCTCCAATGATCTAATTAGTCGAGTGGTTTCTTGTTACATATTTTTCTAGAATCAATTCTCCTTCATGTGCTTCTTCTCTTTAGTCTTCAAGATGAGCTACTCCTACCTATCCCAGTATAACTTCTTGTATGCCTTCCACTTTTACCAGTATTCTCTCCATTGTATCATTTATAGGAATATATTCAAACTATCTGTAGTTTTCTAGTTCTTTCTTACTTTATTCTTCATTCTTCTCAGAGAACTCATCTACCTTTACACTAGAAGATTCCACTATCTTGTTTGTCCAAAGGTTCAATCACCAGCATACTTTAAACTTGTGGTAGAGTATCCCAGAAAGGTACCCTCATCACTCTTTGGCTCAAAATTTCCTTGATACTCATCCCACTTGATATAACACTTGCTTCCAAATACTTTGAAATAACTCATAGAAGATGAGTGACTAAATCAAAACTCATAGTCTACTTTGATGCTTCTAATCCACAAAAATAAGAGGAATGAAATAGAATTAAAAGGAAGCCCTCTAATTTGTAAGGTCTAGGAAGTATAAATAGGCACCTAAAATCTTGTTTTAGGACCAAAAATACAATAACTTGGATAAAAATCTAACTAGAATGGCATGTTAAGCTTCCACACCTAGATAATATTGTAGGCCTTTTCAAAATCAATTGAAGTCAAGAACCCATACTAGATTAGAAAGTTTGCAGACTTGTTAGATATTTGTGATTTTAGAGAACCTCATCATTGGAATCACAAGTTTGATAGCTAATGGGATGGGTAGAAGAAAATCAGATCCCTCTAGTTGTAAATTGCTTCTAGATTGGAGCTTTACCTCCAGTTTTGGTCAAATAATGTTAGATTCTCTTAGAATGATGGGAATTACCATTTTGGAGTGTGAAGCCAACTCTATGACAACAAATCATCATACCAAGATAAAGAAATAATTTTTTGGTACATCAATGAGCATCAAATGAAAGACATCTTTGATGTAAAACTTAGTAAAAACCAAAAATATCAATAGAAAACACTTTGCAAATCTATCAAAATTAGAAAGTTATACAAAACTTTTCCTTTGCATTCAGAGTAACAATCAACCCAGATTTGAAAATTTGACTTTTAAAAACCAACTAATTCCAAGTTTAGTGTAAAGATTCAAATTTCCATTTTACTTTAAAAGCTAATTGTGACAATTTAATTTGGGTTAATTTTTGAAAATGTCAATTTAGATGAAATCAGGGGGTAGAGGTATTCTTGCTATCTTTTTGTTTTCATTACATTTTTATGAAAACTTTTAGAACTTAGATTCTATAATTGTATAATAGAGTGGGTTCATGTAGTATGTTATTCAAAATGTTGCATTAGATTTAGAGCATAAACATTACATGCACCTTCATTATTGGGCAACAAGGTCAATTCATTAGAAGGTTGTCATCTTGAAGTAAATTCATCATTAATCACTATGTTGTGATTTTGATCTGAAATATGAAAGTCTAACACATATGTTGGAATTATTTTAGAATAAGTGAGAGTGGTTTGGGGGGGGCGTTGTTGTGAATTAGTTATCCAAGGTCTAGATGTACAAATAAAACTTTTCACAACTTAGTGAACCCATATCCATAAAAAATTTCATCATGCATACATCCATTAGATTATACAATCACTTAAACTTGTAGGTTACTGTCAAATCAACTTTGCAGAAATGTAAGCATGAAACATAACATATTCAATAACCATCTTTTTGTCCTTCTATAAGTTTGAAACCATCTTCTAATCCTTCTATGTTTACACACCAGTAGTTTATTGATGATACTATTATGGGGGGTGAGTCCTTCGTGAGGGAAGCTAGATTTGTTAAAAATATTCTAAACACTTACTCCAGGGCCTCTAGGCAACTCATTAAGTGGGATAAGAGCTCAATGTTTTTCTCCAATACCTTGGTTAGAAGAGAGAAGAAAATAGTAGAAGGTTGGGTCTCTTCCATCCACTTACTTAGGGCTTCCCTTGGGGTTTAAACCTCCAGACACTTTCTAGGATAATCTTATGGACATATTCAATAGGAAGCTTGCTAGTTGGAAAGGTATTACTTTGAGCCAGGTGGGTAAAGTGATACTGATTAAATCTACTTTACAAAATTTACCTACTTATGCTCTTAGCCTTTTTTCTATTCCTTCCAAGGTGGCTGACCACCTTGAAGCTATCCAAAGGAACTTTATGTGGTCAGGCACTAATGAGAGCAAGAAATATCCATTGGTGGCCTAGGGTTCCATTTACAAATCTAAGAAGCAATGGGGTTTGGGGATTCGTAAGCTGAAATAGTTCAATTGAGCTCTTCAAGAAATTTTTTTTTGGAGAATTTTCAACAAAAAAGATGAATAGAGAGATATTTTGATGTCCAAATATGCTAATGGTCTCAATCTTAAATAGTTCATTAACAGGGATTCTGATCCCAAAGGCTCTTCCATTTGGAATGGTCTTATGAGAACAAAGGATCTAGCCTTTGAGAAAGCCAAATGGCATGTGGGAAATGGTTAAGATATTAACCTTTGTCTTAATGACTAGCTCAGTTTAGGTCCTCTCTAGGAAAATAAGGCTTTCAATAGATGGGCTAATGTTTGCATTGAAAGATTTGGGAGTAGGGTGAGTGACTACAGAATTTAGAATGGGTGGATTGACCTGGCAGAGGTGTTTGAGTAGCTGAAGCCACTGATGGACATGGTTAGACATATTCCTTTATCCCACAATAAAGATGCCATTGTTTGGGGGGAGACTGTGCATGGTATTTATACTATGGCGTCTAGCTATAAGACTCTGTAATTACAGGGCCAAGACCCTGTGTGGGCCAAAGCCTAGTATCCAGGCCTTATTCCAAAGATCAACATATTCTTTTGGATCTTTCTCCAAAATTGTATTCTCATAGTGGATAACCTCACCAAAAGAGGTAACATGATGCCCAATAGATGTATCTTATGAAAAAATAATAGTGAGAGTGTTGACCATATGTTTATACACTATCCTTTTATTAATTCTATCTGGTCTCTTTTCCTATCTTATTTCAACCTGTCCTAGTGTTTTCTGTCCAATATTCTAGAGCTCTATGTTTAATGGAAGTTTGGGATGCCTGATAAGGAATCCAAGACTTTATGGATATGGGACTTACCTCATGTGTGTTGGGGGGTCTGGAAAGAGCAGAATAACCAAATCTTCAGGGACAAGAAGTGTAATGCCAAAGTGGTTTTTCACAAATTTCTCAATGTTTTGTTCAAAAATTACATCAACACTAAAGGTCCCATCACCCCTCTTAATACAAGGGTCAAAGACAAAAGGGAGGGTTGTAGCTAGTCTTTCCCACTTGAGGGTTGGTTTAAGGCCAATTTTGATGGGGCAGCCAAAGACAACTCGGGAAAGGCCGAGGTTGGTGGCATCATAAGAAATGCACATGGGAAAGGGCTTGCTACATTTGCCACTCCCCTTGGGAGTCAAACTAATCATTATGTGGAGGCCATTGTGGCGCACTAAAAAATCAAGTTAGCAAAGTAAATTAGTGTGAAATTCCTTTGGCTGGAAGGAGACTCTAAAAACATAATTGATTGCCTTAATGGGATGAACAAGCGTACTTGGACTACTGCAAATATTATTGATGAATACATCTAGAACCTTCAAAATTTTGAAAAAACCTATGTGGCACATGAGTACTATGAGGCCAACAATGTGGCAGATAGGTTGGTGAATTGGGTAGTCAAGTATAATGAGGTGGCTAAGTGGATGGATGGACATGATATTCCATCAAAATTTAATGAGGTCCATAAAAGGGATCATATCCCAGGTAGATTGGGTATAATAAAATTTCATAATGAAATTTAGTAAGTTGCAAGCTACAGTCAGTAATAAAATGTGTAGATTTATTAAGATAATTAATGATTTTTGGGGAATATGTAGAGTTGTGAGGTGGAAATACGATATTTCTCATACTTCCCATATCTAGAATATCCATCAACCTATGTCAAGTACTACTTGTGGGAAGAAAATTCACAAGGTAGAAAAAAGGTGTAGGAAAATGAGGAGAGCCAAAGGCTTGCAGGTTTTGAAGGGTTCTGATACTGACTACAGAGATTGCATTGAGAAGATCACCATGGTTGTGGAAAGACACAAGAGGGAACCAAAAAATGCAGCCCAAAAGTGGAGAAGAAGATCCAAGGTGTGGAACATCCTTAAGAAAGGAGAAATTACAAATTATATTGAATGCCTCCATGGATGGAAACCCTTTGTAACCAAAAGTATGGTTAGAAACTGGAATGAGGGCATGGTCAAAAATTGATGGGGTGGAGTTCTCTGTTACGAAAGAAATTATCTCGTTGATAACTGGCATCCCTATTATTGGAAAGAAATTTTATAGAGATTGGAAAGTATCAGGACAAGTGGTGGTGGAGTTTACTAAGAACTAAGAGGAGAAATAGGTGATGGTGAAGAGAGGTACCCATTATCTCTTGAGCTCCATCAAATCTTTGTGGAGATTCGTGCTCTATGCCATTATCAAATATGTTACTCTCGATACTAGGTTTCCTCTCATATGCACTTACCACTTCATGCTACTCAACCATTTCAGGCATGGGGCAAAAATATCCATCCCCTTCTACCTTTTCTCTTCCATGAATGATAATATTAATGAGTATCAAGAAAAGAAAACTAGGAATCTAGGGCTCCATAAGGGGCTACTGCTGTTAATCTATAAATACTTCAAAGATAGGACTATTAGTAAACAAATCAAAGATAGGAAAGAGGGAAAGAAAATAAAAGGGGATTCTAATGAATCTAATGAGATTTATTCACCTTTAGATATGAAGGAAAGTCTTGAGATGCACATGGATTCAGAGAACTCTGAGACCCTATAGTGTAGCTTAGGGAAAAAGACCCTCAAAGCTGATAGCAAGGAGAAAAATGTGCTCCCCTAGCCCAGACAAGACATTGACACTTCTTCAGAGAGGGGTTACAATGAATAGGTGGAAGGGATGGACATGGGAGAATATAGTGTAGAGGTAGAGGACAAAATTAGGGAAGGGGATGGTAAGGAACAAAAGAAGAGTAAGACAACCATCACTATGAAAGTGCCAACTAGCAAAGAGAAGGAGGTCATAGTGTCAGGAAATTAGAAAAGGAAAACCCCAGATGACTACAAGGAAAAATAGGGGGAGGAGAGTGAGAAGGTGGAAGGGGAACCCTTTGATAGGGAGGAACCCAAACAAGGCTTCGAGGATTTTGGCACTAGCACTTACAGATGCTCAGTCATGGGGAAGGATAGGAAGGTGGTGTGTAGAACTTTAACACTGCTTCGACTAATATGGGCATTAAATGGTGATGCAGAGCCTCACCTTGGAAAAATTAGGAGGAAATGAATCACTCAACTAAGTTACATCAAGGGGCACATACACCTTCTAGGAACTATTATAAACTATTAAACAATTGACTTTCTCAATACCGAGTGAAAACTATCAGGCAACATGAACTTATTTGACTTCCTATAGCAATACTGACTTTCTTGCATAGATTTAACTTAAACCAACCAGATTCTTCCTTAAAAAAATTTAAATACATGGACAACATTAACAAACTTCGAATGTAAACTAGGAACATGAACCATAGAGAGTATAACAAAAATAGAGAATGAAATAACATAGAACTCTAAAATTTATTGAAAATACTTAAAAAAACTACAACTATCACCATGACTGTCAACAGCCAGAGGGTGGGATAAATTTTTTATATTTTTGCTCTTCCCTCTGAACTAAATCATTTCTCTCTATTGATCATGCCTCTTTTTATAAATACTTTGGGTAGTTACAAATGACTCTTCATATTCCTATTAGTTGCATGATTCTTTGGATTCCTTTTCAGTTACAAAAGATTTTTCATTACATTTGGCACATCCATCATGCAGATTTCTCTCTTAAATATATAAATTTTTTTTTCAATATGATATAAACTTTTTCATTTTAATATGCTGTCACCCTGTTGCTATCAGACTTCATGTCACAAAACTTTTTCATTTTACTGATATTTCAGGTTGCCTTCCTGTCGCCACCAGACTTCGTGTTACAATACAGTTTGACAGTAATAATACTACATGCTATCTTCCTATAGCCACTAAACTTCCTATCACAGATGTGCTCCTACACCATACTCCCAAACTTGAAAAGTTTCCATGTCCCATGGAAATGTGCTTGACTGAAACCTGCAAAAAAAAAAATGAACCTCTACCTCTTCCTCTTCACTTTCTTTCACATCTCTACTGAACCATTTCTTCAAACTGAATTTCTCATCACTGAAATTTGTAATGGCTGCCTCCAAATGTCCACTTCTATAGTGCTGCATCTCACACACATAAACAACTTCTATGTCTCACCTGGGAGTTCCTTCCATGCCTCTCTCCCCAAGAATTTTGGCCAACAACTTGGACCTCCTTCTAAGGCCCTCATGGTAGACCTCCATGTCCACCTCTTGCAGTGAGTGAACAAAACATTTGCAACCAAAAACTCCACTAACAAAAAAATCAAAGAAAAAAAACTCTTCCACTTCCCAAATCTTTTACTCAGCTCTGATACCAAAAATGATGCAGAACCTCACCTTGGAAAACTTAGGAGGAAATGAATCACTCAACTAAGTTACATCAAGGGGCACATACACCTTCCAAGAACTATTATAAACTCATTTAGACTATTAAACAATTGACTTTCTCAATAACCAGTGAAAACTATCAGGTGACATGAACTTATTTGACTTCCTGTAGCAATACTGACTTTCTTGCATAGATTTAACTTAAACTAACCAGATTCTTCCTTATAGAAATTTAAATACATGGACAACATTAACCAACTTTGAATGTAAACTAGGAACATGAACCATAGAGAGTATAACAAAAATAGAGAATGAAATAACATAGAACTCTAAAATTTATTGAAAATACTTATAACAACTACAACTATCACCATGATAGTCAACAACCAGAGGGTGGGATAAGTTTTTACATTTTTGCTCTTCCCTCTGAACTAACTCATTTCTCGCTATTGATCATGCCTCTTTTTATAACTACTTTGGGTAGTTACAAATGACTCTTCATATTCCTATTAGTTGCATGATTCTTTGGATTCCTTTTCAGTTACAAAAGATTTTTCATTACATTTGGCACATCCATCATGCAAATTTCTCTCTTAAATATATAATTTTTTTTTTCAATATGATATAAACTTTTTCATTTTAATATGCTGTCCTCCTATTGCTATCAGACTTCATGTCACAAAACTTTTGTACTTTACTGATATTTTAGGTTGCCTTCCTATCGCCACCAAACTTCCTGTCACAATATAGTTTGACAGTAATAATACTGCATGCTATCTTCTTGTCACCACTAAACTTCTTGTCACAAATGTGCTCCTACACCAAATGGGAGCTAATCAAAACTTAGGTCAAAGAAAATGAAAAGGGTAGAATCCAGTTGGAGGAGTTGATCAATCCTGCTCTAATCATCCTTAATGACATTGCTAAGGAGAACCCGTACATGGATGTCCTTAACAATGCAAAAAGTGGCATCGTAGACTACTTCCATACCAGTAAGTGGCTTTTCCACCAAATCCTTGACCTCAAAAATAGAATGAGCACTTTGGCAAGGGAGACCTATAGCTTAAAGAATAGGGTTAATGAGGATGAACAAAGCATGAATAGAAGAGTGGAGGAAGTCAATAATAGAACTCATGTGATTGACATGACAATGCAAGGTATAGTTGAGAAGAGCTCTAGCATCCTCAAGGACAATGAGAACATTAAGAAGTTCATTCACTATGTGGATGATTAGAGTATCAGCAAGGAGTAGGACCCTGACATCCATAGCTTAAAGGACATGACTTTGGATGAAGATGCAAGGAAGAAAACTAGATCCAACACTAGAGAAAAGGATATCCTAGCCCTAGACTAGGAGCTTTTTGAGATGAAGGAGGTAGCAAGCAAGCTGTTGGAGCTGGAGATCAACATAGCTGAAATGGTGAGAGACATTGTATAAGCGCCCTGGCCTTGTGTGGGCTACCCTAAATTTTTGGCATCTCTCTCTAGCTTTACTTCTATTTGTATCTTTGTTTAGGGATATGTTCTTTCTTTTTTCTTTCTGGTTCTGTTTGTAGCCTTTTGCATTCTATTGTAGACTAATCTTTTTATGTTTAGGTCTTAGGGCCCTATTAGAGCTTGTTTTCCTTAATAAAAAACATGGAAACCCAATTTGTAAAAAACCACTAGTAACATGCTACTCATTCTCACTCTTTTGAAGTGATTTCCTATGAAAGGCCAACCCTATTAAAGGTTATATTACACACTATTAAATGTAACCTAGTTAATGAATTTCAATCTCCCTATTAGGAGTGAGAATTGTTAGATCACTTTAGATCATTCACTTGGAATTTCACCCGATTAAAGGATTCACAAATGACTATTAGGTCAACCTTAATCCAAAGGATTTACCCTAGACTAATACAATGATTAGAAATTAATAGCAAGGCTTGATCTGATAACAACTTACAGTGCACTTGCAGATTATAGATCTTTGTTTTAGTCCTCCATTCTACTTGGCTTTCACACAATTTAACTCTGACAGCTTGTTCACCCTTCAAGCATCCGTACCCTAGAGCCTTCTTGCTTTGATTGGCAATGCTGACTCTTCTCTTAGGTCACTGAATGAAGCAATACCCTAGACTCCTTGTCTTCCTTAGATTCTTGTAGATGACAAATTTTTCTTTTGACCAGTCATCTCTATAAATAGAAAATTAAGATCTTTTTTCGTTTATTCTTCATCATCTATCTTAGGGTTAGGTTGGATTAGCTAGCACTCAATGAATCTACCCATCATTCCATTTCATTCCATTCTAGTAAATTCTCCTTCAATCCTCTTTGAATTTTCCTCAAAATAGTTCATCTTGAATTTTGTTTCACCAAGTCATCAAGCTTATCTTCCACATGGTTCACACAATCGAAGAAATCAAATGTGTCAGCTCAGATTCATCAAATTCACGATCTTTCTCATAATGATGACACTCAACATTAACTTGCTTTTGATGCTCGACACATACTACATTGCTCAACATCTACTATCAGTACACTAAACACAAACTAAAGTTTACTAGTGCTTGACATCAATTAAACTTTACTCAGCTTACACAGTATCATTCGACTTACATTAAAATTAACTTTTCTCAGCTCCAACGAATTTTTTGCTCGACTTACACTAACTTTGATTGACACCTACTGTGTATATTGTTAAGCTTGATAAATACAATTTGTTTAGCTTGTTCTTTTGAACTTAATCACTATAACCATCCTTTGCAACCTTAAGTAGATTACCAATGCACTATAATATCGCTGTCTTAGGTGACCCTTGTACTCTTCCATATTAGGGTGTCTGCACCAAGCTATGGTGCCAAAAACATGACACCCTTTTTTTTTAGTTTTTTAAAGTGTGTGTATGCACTATAACATGCACATGCTATGGCTTGGGCCCAAGCCATAGCGCGTGCACACTATAGCACATACATGCTTTAAAAAGCTAAAAAAAATTATAAATGGGCTACAAACTTGCAACCCATTTCATTTCTATTTCATTTTTCAAGATTTCCTCCCCATAGCACATATGTGAGTTGAAGGAATTAAAGACTTTCACCACCCGCATCCTCAAAATGCCTCCCTGTCACCAAAGTTTGAGATTGAGATCACGTCGTATGTTTTCTACTCTTGTTTTTGCATTGTTTTGTAGGTTTTTTTTCAATTTTTCTTTAAATTTGTTTATTTATTTAGATTGAAATTGGTTTCTTATTAGGAAATGTGGATAATGAACTGTCAAATCCCCAACAAGATCAAAACCAAAACCCTTCACAAAATTCGAATGAAAACCCTCCACAGGATGAGAATCAAAACCCTCCACAACAAAAGCAAGAAATTCCACAACCTACACTGATTGGAAGTCCTCCTCCTAGCAAACAAAAAAACATACTAAATGAAATAGAAAGAGGGAAAAATGAATTAGAAGCACTCATTGGTAGATTGAAAGCTTGTGGACAAACCAATCTAATGAGAGCATAATTGACATCCCCCTTTGAGTCCATTATGACCCATGTAGCTTCTGTTAGTGGTGAGTTGGATATTTGGGGTGTTAAGATGGATGAACAAAGAAGATATTATGCAAAAAAAATTACCATATCAAGATGTAAAAAGAAAGAAATAACGAAAAGCCTATAGCATTTGTGCATTGTTTAAAAAGCGTGGTGAAAAAAATATTGTTAGAGAGACAACTAAAAGGTTCCCTATCCATTGGTGCATCCATGATGGTATTAAAAATAATTTTTGGGATAGATGGTGGATGATGCCCCTCCCTACAATAATCATGAGGTTCCAATGTATTTCTTAAAGAAATTGTATTGTGAATTTGTCCTTGGGGAGATCCCTAATTATTTTGATATATTAGAATCTCAGGGTAGAGATGGGGGATCATCATTTGAGAGGTCAGGGGCATGTCGTGACCCTAATTAGTTAGAGCACCTATTGTCAAGCCATAGGGTGGGCATGTGATTATTCCTTTAGTTGTGAAGGAACATGTAGAGGCCAACACTCCAGGGATTACTAATGCTTTGATGCAAACCCTCATTCATTGCATGAGTCCATTAGTTGAGGAGGAGCCTTCTGTGCATCATGGTCACATGTGGACATCATGTGGATCCTTATGCACATTTGGTAGTCATGCTAGAGATAGTATGGATGATGGGCTAGTCACTGATAAGTTCCTGAATGAGACATTTGGCATTGAAAGACATGTAAATTACAATTATAATAAACTAATTTGATCACATTTTGTATGTATAGTGAATGACTAATTAATTAGCATGTATTGACATTGTTCAAAATTTAGGGTTAGAGTGTTGACAACCCTAGTAGAGATCCTCCAACACCATTTTTTATCTTGTTGATGAGTCTAGAGGTATGTATCAATTTAATCATTTAAATTAATACATATATTTATTAAGTAATCATATGAAGGATTGATAAAAAAAAATTAATGCATGCGCATCAGTTCTCTACTAGACCATCAACATTCACTAGGGGCTCTGAGCCTAGGCATGATACAAGCTTCATAGAGGTACACTTGTTTCATGTTAATTTAATTCATTTGATTATACTTGTTTTATGTTTCATTTTACATCTAACTTGTATTGTATGACATGTAAATTTTGACATTTGAGGCTCCTCCTCATCTTCGACAGTCCATCAATCATGGAGTTGTTGCAGTAATGGCTAGTTTAGAGCCATTGACTAAGGTATGAAAGTATTTTCTTGGTTTTAGTTTTAGTTTATAATAGTTAGTATCAAAATTTCTAATTTTATTTATAAGTGATTATATTGAGTGAATTGTTATAGGGCTTTGTTACACCCGATCATCCTGAACCTTTGAGGTGGACGTACAGAGTGACTACTTGATGGTAGTAAGAAAATAATTAATTTTGTGTCTATATATATATTTGATTTCAATGTATAATAATTATTGATTCATATCTACTTTGTTTGTATCAACTCAAGTTAGAGAAGAGCCTAAACAAGAGGACAAGTGAGCTTGTGAGGAAGATCCCATCATCCCCATCATCTCCCTCCACACAAAAATTTCAAACCTCTAGGGATTTGTTTACTTCCCCTTGTGGGAAGGAGAAGATATAGTTGATAGACACACATGTATAGGCATTAGTGGACATATATGTTGGATTTTATGTTAGTGGACATATTCGATATACATTTGATGAATATATGACATTTTATATTTGATGTATGACATATATCTGATGCATGACATTATTAGATTTATGACATTATTGGTTAATATATGATATGTTTTTTCACGTATGAAATTATTGGTTATCATAATAGATTATGTGTTTGTTAATGTATGCTATTATAGGTTATCATTTTATATTATATGTTTGTTCATGTATGACATTATTGGTTATCATAATATATTATATGTTTGTTCATGTATGACATTATTAGTTATCATAATATATTATATGTTCATTCATGTATGACATTATTGGTTATAAAAATATATTATCAAAGTTGCATGGGTACTTGTACCGACACCCCTGGTACCCAAGTACTAGGTACACGTATCCCAAGTACTAGGTACTTGGTGGAGAGCATCATAGCTAAGGACCTTGATTGAGATTTTTGATTATTATTAGTTTCAATTTCTTGTTTGTGTATCAACTTGTTGTTTATCAAGCTTAATTAAATACCTAATTAGTTCGAAACTTTGATAGAATATTGATTAACAATAAACATTATCACTATTCAAGCATAAGTTTACCATTTCTAATATGTCATCATCATATGATTTATGATCTTGTTCATGTTTCAAGTTTTCTGTCTCTGTTATTTGTTTATAAAGCTTAATTCAATACCTAATTAGTTTGAAACTTTGATACAATATTGGTCAACAATAAACTTTATCACTATTAAAGCCAAAAATGTATCATTTGCAATATGTCATTGTCATATTATTTATGATCTTCTTGTTCATGTGTAAAGTCTTCCTTGTGCATTATGCATCTAAATATTTATCATAAATTATCATTACAAACATATAAAAAATCTGAAACTGAAAATAATACATTACATTTGCAAACTTTATCACTGTTCTTGATTTGAAAAATCATTGTCATGACTCGTAAATTTAGGTTTTCTATACATATAAAAGTATAACTAAAAATAAAGTTTCACATACCCAAGTACCCTTGTACCTTATTATAAAAAATAGTTCTACCTATACTTGTACTGGTAGCCTAAGTACCCCAAGTACCCTCATCCCCGTACCCAGAGATAATAAAATAGCCAATTCGATCCCATGACGAAAGGTGAGAGAGATTTGGTAGTTGGCAACTTTTTACTGGCCAACTTTACAAGTTTTAGCATCACTTGAGATGACATCACAAAATCAAAATGGAGTAATATCTCCAAAAAGTGTGAGAGGTTATTGTAGGTCTTTGCAACATGGTCCTATAGCACCCAACATTACATCAATACCTCATACGATCTCTGAGATATGCCTCGTCAAAGATCACTGCCCTATGGCATTTAGTGACTCTTAGGGATGTTTTGGCTTGGCATGCCCAAGAATGTTTGAATGCTCAATGGGATGGGATGAGCTTGGAGCTAAAATAATAGATAGTTTGATCCCACGATGAACAGTGAGGGAGATTTGATAGTTGACAACTTTGTATTGGCCAACACTATAAGTTTCAACATCACCTCAGATGGCATCGTAAAATCAAAATGGAGCAAGATCTCCAAAAAGTGAAAGAGGTTATTGTAGGTCTCCACAAAATAGTCCTATATAACTTAGAATCATATCCATAACTCACATGAGCTTCAAGATATGCCCCATCAAAGATCACTGCCCTATGGCATTTAGTGACTCTCAGAGATGCTTTAGTTTAGCATGCTCGAGAATGTTCAAGCCCTCAATGAGATGGGATGAGCTTGGGGTTAGGGTTTACCTGGCCACTCAAAGCTAACATAATAGACAATTTGATCCCATGATGAACAGTGAGGGAGATTTGGCAGTTGGCAACTTTGTACTGGCCAACACTATGAGTTTCAACATCACTCGAGATGGCATCACAAAATCAAAATGGAGTAAGATCTCCAAAAAGTGAGAGAGGTTATTGTAAGTCTCCACAACATGGTCCTATAAAACTTGGAACCACATCAATATCTCACATGAGCTCTAAGATATGCTCTGTCAAAGATCATTGCCCTATGACATTTAGTGACTCTTAGGGACATTTCGGTTCGGCATGCCTGAGAATGTTCAAGTGCTCAATAGGATGGGATGAGCTTGTGGCTACGGTTTACCCAACCACCTAGAGCTAATGGAATAGGAAGTTTGATCTTACGACAAATAGTGAGGGAGATTTGGTAGTTGGCAACTTTGTACTAGCCAACACTACGAGTTTCAGCATCACCTGAGATGGCGTCGAAATCAAAATGGAGTAAGATCTCAAAAGAGTGAGAGAGGTTATTGTAGGTCTTTGCAAAATTGTCCTATAGCACCTAGAATTGCATCAATACCTTGCATGAGCTCTAAGATATTCCCATCAAACATTGTTGCCCTATGGCATTTAGTGACTCTTACAGATGTTTTGGTTCAACATGCCCGAGAACATTTGAGCACTCAATGGGATGGGATGATCTTGGAGCTAGGGTTTACCTAGAAACTTGAAAGCTAACAAAATAGATAATTTGATGAATTTTGAGGGAGATTTTGTAGTTGGTAACTTTGTACTAGCCAACACTACGAGTTTCAGCATCACTCGAGATGGCGTTGCAAAACCAAAATGGAGTAAGATCTCCAAATAGTGAGAGAGGTTATTGCAGGTCTCTACAACATAGTCTTATAGCACTTAGAATTGCATCCATATCTTGCATGAGCTCTAAGATATTCCCCATCAAAGATTGCTTCCTTGTGGAGTTTAGTGACTCTTAGGGATGTTTCTGTTCGACATGCTCGAGAATGTTTGAGTGCTCAATGGGATGGGACAATCTTGGGAATAGGGTTTACTTGGCCACCTAGGGCTAACAAAATAGATAGTTCAATCACACGATGAAGGGTGAGGGAGATTTGGCAGTTGGCAACTTTTTATTAGCCAATAATATGAGTTTCAACATCACCTGAGATGGCATCGCAAAATCAAAATAGAGTAAGATCTCCAAAAAGTGAGAGATGCTATTGTAGGTATCTGCAACATGGTCCTATAACACCTAGAATCACATCCATACCTCGCATGAGCTCTGAGATATGCCTTGTCAAAGATCACTTCCCTATGGCATTTAGTGACTCTTAGGGATGTTTTGATTTGACGTGCTCGAGAACATTCAAGTGCTCAATAGGATGGGACAAGCTTGGGGCTAGGGTTTACTTGGCCACTTGAAGATAATAGAATAGACAGTTTGATCCCACGACAAACGGTGAGAGAGATTTGGCAGTTAACAACTTTGTATTTGCCAATACTACAAATTTCAAAATCACCCAAGATGGCATCATAAAATCAAAAGGGAGTAAGATCTCCAAAAAGAGAGAGAGGTTATTGTAGGTCTCTACAACACAATCTATAGCACCTAGAATTGCATCCATACCTCACAAAAGCTTTGAGATATGCTCCATCAAAGATCATTGCCCTATGGCATTTAGTGACTCTTAGGGATGTTTCAGTTTGGCATGCATGAGAATGTTTGAGCACTCAATAGGATGGGACAAGATTGGGGCTAGGGTTTACCTAGCCACTCAAAGCTAAAAAAATAGAGAGTTTGATCCCACGATGAATGGTGAGGGAAATTTGGTAGTTTGCAACTTTGTATTGACCAACACTAGGAGTTTCAGCATCACCTGAGATGGTGTCGCAAAATCAAAATTGAGTAAGATCTCCAAAAAGTGAGATATGCCCTGTCAAAGATTGCTATCTTATGACATTTAGTGACTCTTAGGGACATTTTAGTTTAGCATGCTTGAGAATGTTTGAGTGCTCAATGGGATGGGATGAGCTTGGGGCTAGGGTTTACTCAGCCACCTACAGCTAATGGAACATACATTTTGATCCCATGATGAATAGTGAGGGAGATTTGGAAGTTGGCAACTTTGTAATGATCAACACTACGAGTTTTAACATCACTCAAGATGGCATTGAAAAATCAAAATGGAGTAAGATCTCCAAAAAGTGAGAGGTTATTATAGGTCTTTACAACATGGTCTTATAGAACTTAAAATTGCATCCATACCTAGCATGAGCTCCGAGATATGCCCCATCAAAGATCGCTACCCTATGGAATTTAGTGACTCTTAGGGATGTTTTGGTTCAGTGTGCCTGAGAATGTTCAAGCGCTCAATAGGATGGGATGAGCTCGAGGCTAGGGTTTACCTAGCCACTTGAAGCTAACAGAATAGATAGTTCGATCCCACGATGAATGGTGAGGGAGATTTTGTAGTTGGAAACTTTGTATTGGCCAACACTATGAGTTTCAACATCACCTGAGATTGCGTCGCAAAATCAAAATAGAGTAAGATCTCTAAAAAGTGAGAGAGGTTATTGCATGTCTCTATAACACAGTCCTATAACACTTAGAATTGCATCCATACCTCGCACAAGCTCCAAGATATGCCCTATCAAAGATTGCTACCCTATGGAATTTAGTGACTCTTAGGGACATTTTGGTTCAGTGTGCTTGGTGGTTAGTTTTTGCTTTCATTCAACATTTACTAAGTTGTAGGCCATAACCTTGCTTCTTGGGCTACTAGGAATCCAAGAGGTTAGTAAAGGAACTATGACTTTTTCTCAGTTTGAGGCATTCAAATTAAGTCCATATGCCCCTACCGATGTAAAAAAAACATGTCTTAAGTCCATGTTCATGGTTCCATGTCTGGATTAGGTTTCATATTTTAAGCCTTTATTGTTGTTAAGGTGCAAGTGTGGGGTTTTGGGCCTCATTTGGGTTTTCAAACTTTGTTTAGGTGTCCTTGTGGGTTGACCTCTCCCAATCTTCATTGTTAGTACCCTACCACTTGCATCAATGATTCAAGGTGACCCTACACCACTCTTTCTCTCTGTGCCTCTCTCCCTATTCAATCTAATGAACCAATTGGATCTACTCTACATTTTAATGTCTTAATTATTGCCTTGTGGTCTGACTCATGAACTTTTCAAAGAGTCTTATTATGTGGTTTTCCACCATATTTTATCAAGTGGACATTTGATGGGACAACAAGGTTCAAATAATGAAGAATCTTCCTCTTTGTTTTTCAATCCTCAAATAACCACAAGTTGGGGTTCTTTATAGAACATCATCTAAGCCATATGCCAGTTACAACCACCACACTGATATGGTACTCTAAAACTTCACTATCTATAACCAAGTTATCCAATTTTTATTTAGCTTAGACACAATGACACAAATAATAATTTGTCCCTTCTTCATTGTCTTCAGGTTCAATAGCAACAAAAAGATAGCCTGCAGTGATAAATGTACAAAATGTGGTCATTAATTTAGAAAATACTTAGGTAAAAGTTATAATGTAACATATTGAAATTACAAAGATATATAAATATATATATTATTAGGTTGCACTAGATCAAACAAGTAGTTAAAGTCAATAGACAAATCCATCTCTACCATTTCTAGTTCTTGTGGGGGATGATAGGTGTCATTTGGGTCCAAAACCTATATATCTCATTTTTCCACCCATTGAGTCAACTCACAGTCATCCCAATTTTCCTCTGCACATGATGAACAATAGCATGCTATTTTTTGTGTGTGGATACTCCATGAACTTGCATCAGAGTTTCTAAAAGAGTGCAAATCACTTGATCTTGTTAGTGTACAAAAAATCTTCATATGGTGCAATATTAGTATTATCTATCAACAAAAAGAATCTATGAACTGTAAACTCACCTTCCTTACCTAGACCCATTGTAATGTTACACCATTAGATGATGGATTTTGCATCTATCAATATTGCTCCATCTTTGTACTTTAGTTCTGTATGCTAAAGAAATTGATCTATTGGGAGAAAGAGTTAATAAAAAAATATTAGTTGATGTGCATGCATTAAAGATTCAATAATGAAAGAAAACTAACTAACATTTGCTTGAGTTTTGCAACTCAAAGCAACCAACAACTCAAGTCCTCAAGCAATGGTGCAGGAGCACCTAGGTAGGCTAAGTGTGAAACCTAGGTATTTCTTTATTTTTGGCTTGTAGTGATGATAGCCACATCACTATTCTAAAAATAGGTCCTATGTGGTCCTTAGGTGTGTTTAGGAGACTTGGCAAGACCCAAAGTGACCAAGTTGCTAGAAGTTGCCGACTATTGTCAACTAGGTGACTTAGGTCCGGTAAAGGCTAAAATGGTCTAGAAAGGTTCCAATGGATTTGAATAGTTTATTTGAAGTCATTTTATGCATATTATATGTCTACTTTGTTTTTGTGCCAAATTTGGAGTTCTAACTCCATGTAGAACAAAAGTTGCTGAAATGTTGTCATGTTGTCATGACAACATTTTCTTGCAAAAAGCAACTTTTTGGCATTTGTGTGTTTAGAACGTCCTAACTATTTATAAAAGTTATGGAACTGATGGAGGATCATTTAAAAATGTGAGGACAGCCATTTTCAGGGGGTTGGAGAAGTTGGTTTTGCATTTTGTACGAATTGAGCAAGTATTTTGTTGCCGATTTTATGCATTTGAAGGCATTTTTAATAGAGGAGGATTGAATGGCCTGATTTTTGTGTTGGAAAAGTTCTGAAATATTGTTTTTAATATTTTTGTAGTGTTGGTTTGATCATTTTAATTCGTTTGCATTAGTGTAGAAAAATCTTTTTGTTCTTGGCAAGTTGCTGATCTGAACAGGGCTGCACTTAGAAAATGGGATCTTAGGGCCACTTCCCACGATTGGAAACCTCTGGTATTTTGGGATTTGGAACTAGGATCCATGTACATTATGTATCAAGAAGGAGGGCCCTTGAAAGCATCAGCAAGCATTTTTAAGGTGATGCCCTAGGCAAGCCAAATGCAACTTGGCTAGGAATCACAGTTGGAAAATGAGTTATGGAGAGGATTGAGTGTACAAATACCTCAATCTGGCTGCACAACGAGTAATGAGAAGTCTAACCTTGATCCAATCCAAAGGAGAGGTCTCGGAAAGGTGTCTAAGATGGTTTTCCATCACAACAGCGATAAAGCACTTGAAATCCTCATTTTTGGCCTAAAATTGTACTTTCATTGTACGAAAAGTTTGGGGGCTGGAAAATTATAGAATCTTGAAGTACTCTAAAAAGGGTATCCAAAAATATAATTTTTTTGTAGGGTTGTTAAGAAGTTTTTCAAGAAATCTTGTTTCCAGCTATTTAGGAGGGCTAATTCCTAGTAGCCTTTTTGGAGCAATTTGGTGTATCTTCCCTAGTAGATTGAATGCGCCTATGAAATCAGCATTGTTTAGGGTCATGGATGTTAGAAGGAGTCTAAAAAAACCCTAGATGAAGAATTGGTACCCTTGGAGCTATAGATGGACTTGAGGGTTAATAGCGGACTGGAGCCGGCTAGTAAGAAATTTGATGTTACTTTGTTGGTGTACCCCCAACTGAAGGATTAGGATCTCTTGAGCAAGGTCCTAGTAATTATAGGGTGTGAAGAAGCCCTAGTGGGTCTAGTGAATGACCTAAGGTAGCCCTGAGAGAGAGCTTGGGGTTTGGAAGCAAGGTTGGGGTGTTACATCAGAGTGGTATCAGAGCAAGTTAAAGATTTGGGAAAGGTAGTTAATGTTGGAAGCCGCTGAAGAATCAGTAGGAGAATCCATGATGGTGACAAATGTGGAGTTAGCTAAAGAAGTTGATGAGCAAAGGCAAAGAAATCAGCTTCTTGAAGAAGCACTAGAAGAGGTGAAGCAAAAACTAGATGTAGTTGTAGAGGCAGCCAAGAAAAGAGATGAAGAAGAAGATGGGAATGGTAAAAAGGTAGCAGAGGAAGGTATTGTACCTGAACCTGATCCTATCTTGCAAGAAGAGCCCTTCTTGAAGGCAATCAAAGCCTTAGGAGGTAAAGCTTTGGAAGGAGTGCCACTTTTCAGTGGTAAGATGGATATTGATGCAGTTATGGATTGGTTAGAGGGTATGGAGAACCACTTTGAGTGTGAGGGTATCTCAGAGGCACAGAAGGTTAAGGTTGCTAAGTCAAGACTTAGAGGCTCAGCCTTAACATGGTGGAAGTATGTACAAGATGAAAGAGTCAGCATGGGCAAGAATCCAATTGCAAATTGGAGTGCTATGGCAAACAAAATCAAGGAGAACTTCCTACCTGAAGACTTTGAGATCCAACTCCATAAAAAGAGGCAAGGACTGAAGCAAAAAGATCTTGATGTGACCTCCTACACTGAAGAATTTCAGAGGTTGTGTTTGAGATCCACAAAGCAAGAAGAGGAGTCACTCAAGGTGGCAAGGTATCTTGGTGACTTGAAGTGGAACATTCAAGAGGAGCTTAGCTTATGGGCCCCTACCACTATCCAAAGATGTCATTAGCTAGCTTTGAAGGTAGAAGAAAAGAACAAGAGTAAAGGAGATTCTAACTTCAAAGATAGAGGCAAAGGCAAAAATCAGAAAAATCAAAGAGGAGGCTACCAAGGCAAAGGTAGTGATCAAAAGAGCCAAAGTGAACCACCACTCTTCAAGAGGTGGTTATAATAGAGGGAGAGGCAATCAAGGAGGATCAAGTAGGGGTAGAGGAGGTAGGAGCAGCTCTTACTTTGCAACAATGAAGTGTTACAATTGTGGTCAACTAGGCCATCCTGCCTATAGGTGCCCGGACAAACCCTCTTCCTCAAGCCAAGATAAAAGGCTAGCATATGCACAAGAAGATAATAGAAGTTGCAAGGATGTTGACATAGACCATATTGAGTCTGAAAAAGGTGAGAACCTCATGTTTAGGAGGGTGCTGATCAAGCAACCAGCTTCTAATGAGCCTAGACATAGAAGGGCATTGTTTAGGATCAAGTGCAAGATCCTAGGAAAAGTATGCAAGGTGGTGGTTGATTCTGGATCAACTGATAATGTAATATCAGAGGAGGCTGTTACAAAGCTCAAACTGAAGAAGATACCTCATGACAACCCTTACAAAGTCACATGGCTTAACAAAGGGCAAAGCATCCTAGTGAATGAACAAGCATGGGTGGACTTCTCAATTGCAGGTACAAAGACCGCTTATTATGTGATATTTTGCCAATGGATGCTTGTCATCTTTTGCTAGGGAGACCTTGGCAATTTGATAGGGAAGTGGTCTATGATGGCAAGGAAAATACCATAACATTTAAGAAAGGAAGCAAGACCTTCAAAATTCAGTCATTGTTAGAAGGGGATGAACCACAGTCCAAGGTGCCTAATGTGCTGCTATGTGGAGAGAAAGAGTTTATTAGAGACCTCAAGCATGAGGAGAGCCAAGGATTTGTAGTCATACTAAAGGCTGCAAGTGAAGAAAAGCCAGTCCAAGAACCTTTACCAGCAGAGGTACAAGAGTTTCTTGTAAAGTATAAGGAGATTGTTAGTGATGGTACACCAGCTACCCTACCACCAAGAAGAGTTATCAGCCATCAAATTGACTTTGTTCCAGGTGTCTCACTACCTAATAAGGCAGCCTACAAGTTAACCCCAGATCAGAACCTTGAAGTGGCAAGACAAGTCCAAGAGTTGATGGACCAAGGTTTGATCCAAAAGAGCATAAGACCTTGTGTAGTCCTGGGGGTTTTGGCATCCAAGAAGGGAGGAAAATGGAGGTTTTGTACTGACTCAAGGGCCATTAACCGCATTACAATTAGGTATAGGTTTCCTATTCCAAGAATTGAAGACCTTATGGATTGTCTAGGAGGCGCTATGTATTTCATTGAGCTGGACTTGAAAAGTGGGTATCACCAAATTAGAATAAAGGAGGGAGATGAATGGAAGACAACATTTAAGACTACTGATGGTCTTTATGAATGGCTTGTGATGCCATTTGGTCTTTCCAATGCCCCTAGCACCTTCATGAGGCTCATGAATGAAGTGCTCAAAGACTTCACAGGCAAATTTGTGGTGGTGTATTTGGATGATATCCTCATCTACAGCAAGACCAAAGAGGAACATGTCAAGCATGTAGAAGCGGTTTTGAAGAGGCTTCATGAGGAGAAGCTATCTATCAACCTTGAGAAGTGTGACTTCTTCAAGCAAGAGTTGATGTATCTAGGCTTTGTGGTGTCTAAAGGAACTTTGAAGATGGACAAGGAGAAAGTTGCTGCTATCCTAAGTTGGCCTACACCTACCACATCTAGTGAGGTAAGAAGTTTCCACGGTTTGTCTCAATTTTATAGGAAGTTCATTAGGAACTTTAGTGGTATTTGTGCACCATTTCTTGATACCATAAAGGGGGGAGTCAAGTCCAAGTTTAGGTGGACTTTAGAGGCTGAAAAGTCATTTGATATGTTAAAAAAACAAGTAGCTACTCAACCCATCCTAAAATTGCCTAGCTTTGAAAAGTTGTTCACCTTAGAATGTGATGCAAGTGGCCTAGCAGTGGGTGGGGTGTTGAGTCAAGAAGGTAGACCAGTAGCCTTCTATAGTGAAAAGCTAAATGAGGCCAAGAAGAAATACTCATCCTATGATCTAGAATTGTATGTCTTAGTCCAGTGTCTTAGGAAGTGGAGACACTATTTGTTGCCAAAAGAATTTGTTGTGTTTACAGATAATCAAGCTCTTAGCTACATCAACACACAAGAGAAGTTGAGCAACAGGCACTTGAAGTGGATGGAATATTTGCAGGCCTTCACCTTTACAATCAAGCATAAGAAAGGACAAATGAACAAGGTTGCTGATGCATTAAGTAGAAGGGTTTTAACAGTCCAAGAGATTTAGCTCCATAGCATTGGAGTGGAGAGTTTTCAGAATCTTTACAAGAATGATGAGGACTTTGCTGAAGCCTATAAGGTATGCATGGATTTTGGAAACCACTTTCATAGCAGATTTTCAAAATACACTTTGCAAAATGGGTTGCTATTTAAGGGTAACCAGTTGTGTGTACCAAGAGGTTCCATGAGAGAGAACCTAATACAAGAGAAGCATAATGGCAGCTTGAGTGGGCATTTTGGTATCAGCAAGACAATAGAACTAGTGCAAAGGTTCTATTATTGGCCTAAATTAGTCAAAGATGTAACCAAGTATGTGGAGCAATGTATGGTGTGTATGAAGGCAAAAGGAGGAATGAGCAATGCAGGTCTTTACCAGCCCTTACCAATTCCTAGCAGACCATGGGATTGTGTAAGTATGGATTTCATTGTTGGTTTGCCTAAAACTAAGCAAGGGTATGATAGCATTTATGTTGTTGTTGATAGATTCAGTAGAATGGGACATTTCATTCCATGTAAGACAACTAATGATGCAATTCATATAGCTCATTTGTTTTTAAAAGAGGTTGTAAGGATTCATGGACTTCCATTAAGCATTGTGTCGGATCGAGATGTGAAATTCATGAGTCACTTTTGGAAGACTTTATGGAAGAAGCTTGGCACTAATATGTCTTTTGGTTCAGCTTACCATCCTCAAACTGATGGTCAAACTGAGGTGGTTAATAGAACTTTAGGTAACCTTCTTAGGTGCCTAACTAAGGAGTATGGTCAGACTTGGGATGTTATCATCTCACAAGCGGAATATGCCTACAATGATAGCAAGAATAGGACTACCGGAAAGAGTCCTTTTGAAATTGTTTATGGCATGCACCCAAGAGGTGTGTGTGAACTAAGGTGTCTTGGAAACATGGATCAGATTAGTGGTCAAGCTGAAGACTTTGTACAAACCATGAAGGAGATTCAGGAGCAAGTCAAGAAGACTATTCAAGACAACACTCTAAAACTCAAAGCCAAGGTGGATGAAAAGAAGAAGGATGTTCAATTTGCTGTTGGGGACTATGTGATGGTCCATTTGAACAAAACTAGGCTTCAAAAAGGCATTCCTACTAAGCTACAGATGAAGAGGGTAGGGCCTTGCAAAATATTGGCTAAATATGGAGCAAATGCCTATAAGGTAGATTTACCTTCTGATTTGGGCATATCCCCTATTTTTAATGTGCAAGACTTGGTGGCATACAAAGGTGACCCATCTCAGCTCAGTCCCGATGTTCATGAAGATCTTGAACTTGCTTCAACACCTACAAACAACAAGTTGGAGGTAGAAAAGGTGTTAGATTCAAGGGTAAAGAAGACTACAAGGCACAAGGTTTACATGGAACACCTCATCAAATGGAAGGAGAAACCAGTTTCAGAGGCTACATGGGTTGCTGAGACAGAGTTCAAGAAGGTTGGCATACCTCTAGATTTGTTGCAAACTGATCCACCTTGAGTTCTTTGTTGGAGGGGGGAGTATGGTGCAGGAGCACCTAGGTAGGCTAAGTGTGAAACCTAGGTATTTCTTTATTTTTGGCTTGTAGTGATGATAGCCACATCACTATTCTAAAAATAGGTCCTATGTGGTCCTTAGGTGTGTTTAGGAGACTTGGCAAGACCCAAAGTGACCAAGTTGCTAGAAGTTGCCGACTATTGTCAACTAGGTGACTTAGGTCCAGTAAAGGCTAAAATGGTCTAGAAAGGTTCCAATGGATTTGAATAGTTTATTTGAAGTCATTTTATGCATATCATATGTCTACTTTGTTTTTGTGCCAAATTTGGAGTTCTAACTCCATGTAGAACAAAAGTTGCTGAAATGTTGTCATGTTGTCATGACAACATTTTCTTGCAAAAAGAAACTTTTTGGCATTTGTGTGTTTAGAACGTCCTAACTATTTATAAAAGTTATGGAACTGATGGAGGATCATTTAAAAATGTGAGGACAGCCATTTTCAGGGGGTTGGAGAAGTTGGTTTTGCATTTTGTACGAATTGAGCAAGTATTTTGTTGCCGATTTTATGCATTTGAAGGCATTTTTAATAGAGGAGGATTGAATGGCCTGATTTTTGTGTTGGAAAAGTTCTGAAATATTGTTTTTAATATTTTTGTAGTGTTGGTTTGATCATTTTAATTCGTTTGCATTAGTGTAGAAAAATCTTTTTGTTCTTGGCAAGTTGCTGATCTGAACAGGGCTGCACTTAGAAAATGGGATCTTAGGGCCACTTCCCACGATTGGAAACCTCTGGTATTTTGGGATTTGGAACTAGGATCCATGTACATTATGTATCAAGAAGGAGGGCCCTTGAAAGCATCAGCAAGCATTTTTAAGGTGATGCCCTAGGCAAGCCAAATGCAACTTGGCTAGGAATCACAGTTGGAAAATGAGTTATGGAGAGGATTGAGTGTACAAATACCTCAATCTGGCTGCACAGCGAGTAATGAGAAGGTATAACCTTGCTCCAATCCAAAGGAGAGGTCTTGGAAAGGTGTCTAAGGTGGTTTTCCATCACAACAGCGATAAAGCACTTGAAATCCTCATTTTTGGCCTAAAATTGTACTTTCATTGTACGGAAAGTTTGGGGGCTGGAAAATTACAGAATCTTGAAGTACTCTAAAAAGGGTATCCAAAAATATAATTTTTTTTTAGGGTTGTTAAGAATTTTTTCAAGAAATCTTGTTTCCAGCTATTTAGGAGGGCTAATTCCTAGTAGCCTTTTTGGAGCAATTTGGTGTATCTTCCCTAGTAGATTGAATGTGCCTATGAAATCAGCATTTTTTAGGGTCATGGATGTTAGAAGGAGTCTAAAAAAACCCTAGATGAAGAACTGGTACCCTTGGAGCTATAGATGGACTTGAGGGTTAATAGCAGACTGGAGCCAGCTAGTAAGAAATTTGATGTTACTTTGTTGGTGTACCCCCAACTGAAGGATTAGGATCTCTTGAGCAAGGTCCTAGTAATTGTAGGGTGTGAAGAAGCCCTAGTGGGTCTAGTGAATGACCTAAGGTAGCCCTGAGAGAGAGCTTGGGGTTTGGAAGCAAGGTTGGGGTGTTACATCAAGCAACCTCAAACAACTCAACAAAGTCACCCATGAGAGGCCTTGTTGGTGTGTTGGATTGGAGAGATGTTTGGTGTGCTCTCCCAAACATAACTATATTTGAATCTCTTGATGTGAAGGTGCAAGTGTGATTGATGAAACTATAAAACTATGCTATATGAGATGAAGAACACCTCAAACAATGGCTATGGAGGAAGGCATATTTGAAAGCATTCAAGGATGTGGAGATGGAATGCAATAAAGAAACTAAGCTAATATACAAACTAAACTAGTATGCAAGTGAAATGAAGATCTAAACTTATGAACAAGCTAAATGTAAAAATGCAAGTGCAAACTAAAATCAGCTACCAAGGGTTAGTATGTAACACGAATATCACTATGAAAACTCTAAAAATCAAACTAGCATGATAACACTATGGAAGCTCATAACTCAAACTAACATGATAACAATGCATGTGGAGGAGATGAAAATGCTTGAGACAAGGGCTCTATTTGTAGGCTTGAAGGAGACCGTGGGTGAGGTGGTATATATGTGGCATCCACATAGTGCCACAAGGAGACACATAAGCAAGCCATGCAATTGGTCAACATTCAAAGTTTTCTCACACATGTGTGAGCAAAATTGGAGAGAAGAGTGGGGGAAAAAGCTTGCAAAAGAGAGTGGTCTAACACATGTGAGCACACACTTAGGCTTAAAAAGGGTTTAGCAAGATGATTAAGGTAATTAAGTGAGATTAAATGGTGGATAGGCTTAGGAGGATGAAAGTGATAGGTGTAGACTAGGTTTTAGGTTAGGTTTAAGATTACATTAAATAATATTTAATTTAATCATAGGTTTAGAGGAATTAAGGAAACAGAGGGATTTAAATAAATAGAATTTATTTAAAAAGGGGGATTATGTATTAAATAATTTTAACACATTAAGGATGGAAGTATTTAAATCAAATTTAAATACTTTAGAAAAGTGAACCCACTTAATTAAATAAATTTAATTAAATAGGTAGAAGAATATAAAAAATACAATTAATTAATAAATAAATAATTACAATGTTAAGGGCAATATTAAATAAATTAATATTGTCTTTAGGACAATTTTAAGTGTCTACATTTTGCCCCTCTTTGATGTGATGTCAAGACAACATCATATCAAAGAAAAGAAAATATAGGCTTCCCCAGAGAAGGTAGGAGTCTTAAGAGCGACGACAGCGGAGTAGGGTGCCCCTTTGTGAAAATTGCGCAAAAAATTAATTTTGGGCAATTTTCGTCAAAAGTACTTTGGAAGAAAGGGAAAAGGAGATCAAAGAAACAAATGAAGACATTGCATGAGTTGCGAGTAGATAGGGGGCGAGCATGGCTTAGGGAAGACATGGGCTCAAAAAGGGGCCTTGGAGGGCCTATATAAGCCTCCAAGGGGCTCAAAGAAGATCATTTGTACATCTAGAAAGTAGAGCACTCAGAGCAAAGATGGACCCTATTGATTATTTATAGCTTGGTTAGCATGTATGGGAGTATCAACAAGTAGCCGAGATGGGCTCATCGATAAGTCAACTGATCCTCTTTGTCATTTTGGTTGATTAGGCTAGGGTAGGGATATTTATTACGCCCTAAATGAGGTAAAAAAGTGATCAGTGTGGAGACAACAGTCTCTACCTTGTCATTTGCACAGATAATAGACTGGAGACAATATCATCCATGGAGAGGACAAGATCTATCCTGTCGTCTGCACAAATGATAGACTGGGGAATGGGAATCTATGGAGATGACAAGGTCCAACCTATCATCTATGTAGATGAAAAATGGGTTATTGGGGAGTGGAGACGATGGTCTAAAATTTGTCATCTTTGCAGATGACAAAATGTGAGTGCCAATGAGAAACCAACAATTGCACAGATTGACATCTATGCCAATAAGTGTATCTGTAGACTGGCATCTACGCAATCAACATCTACACATATTAGCATCTGCATCAATTAGTGTTTGCATCGATTGGGACAAATTGGTGGAGGACAAGGTAGGATGCCCCATTCTAGGGATGGCTTAAGCTAAGGAGACTAACCCTCTGCATGTCTATGCTGTAGGAGGTGATAGTGGTTTTTAGGTTGAGGGAGCATTATCCTCTGACCATGGTGTTGGAGGAGAGACTGACCAATGCAGACTCGAGACATATCTGACTATGCAGGTTAGAGTATGTCCACAAGTGGCTAGACTTGAGGGCACACTCAGTATAGCTATCGATTCTCATTGAGCGATGACACACACACCTACAAGGAGCTTCCATCTACCTACTAGAGAGGTGACAATCACTCTGCTAGATGTGTGGTGGATTTTGAGAGTGTCCATCTAGGGGGCTTATCTAGAGTATGTGCTAGAGGCATCAAACCCATATTTGCAAAATTATTTTAGATGGTGACAACAAAGACTATCGATCCACAAATCATGGCTGACATGGAGAGGAGCCTTGGAGCAGAAATTGCCTCGATTGGCAGTGTACCTATCATCACTTATCTAGAGGATACTACCAAACCATGTTGGGCATGGCTTTCCTATTGGCTAGGCACGAGTGCTAAGAAATCTTCTATAAGAGGACAGAGAGGTCTACTGCTAGGGCTAGACTATTCTGGTAGAGCTATATCATGATCTACACATGTGTGCATATCAGACATAGGGGATGATGGGGCCAAGGCTAACTCCACTAAATGTATGGTCTTGGGAACATATCAAGGTCACTCGACCCATTACCAAGCAAGAGACTAGAAATCTCAGAGAGTCATTTGCCTATAGATACCAACCTTTGATCTAGTATACCTCCACAGAGTTTGTGGGATTTTGGCAGTGGTGTCTCGACGAGATGATCATGTTTGATTGGACACCATATGATGGGGTAGAGTGGTCGGGGAAAATTTTGGCTGTAGGTGGAGAGGATGACTCAAAGGATTAGATATATCTCTAGTTTACACAGATCGACTGCTAGATTATTAGACACTTGGTCCATGTGGCTATGTGCTACATGCCTTCTAGAGTGTGGTGGCGATTTGGCAGGATCTAGGATGTGGTCCCAGATAGGTTTTTGTACCTTGTCATGTCTTAGGAGTATGAAAGATGCTAGGGTGATGGGACCACCTTACGGTTGGCTCAGAGCTCATGGTTGAAGATGTAGCTGGTGCCCTGGGTACATGGGCAGGATTGCAGGGATGCAGGGGTTATAACTGCATATGCATAATGGTGGGCAGCTCATTAGCCCATGAGACTGACAGTGCCTGGGGAACCTCCTCTATAGACTAGGCATAGGGAGAGGGAGAGGGAGCAAGGGATGGTGGGAGGACAACTATGATGCCACCACTAGCACAGGGAGCACATGAGGGGCTGCGAGGGCACAGAGCCTATGCGAGGAGAGGCCTAGGGCCAGTACTAGCACAAGTACTAGCAGAGGCACTAGTACAAGAACCAATACAAGGGCCACAGGTACAGAGATAGGGACAAAGATAGGTATAGGATTCAGACATGGAGAGGCCTAAGTTGGATAGCCTTCATGTAGAGATAGCCCAACTTTAGGGGGTGGCACAAGTGTAGTAGGCACAAGCAGACAGTCTAGAGCAGGCCATGGTGGCCATACAGGAAGAGTTGTAGGCTCAGAGGGCTAGAGCAGATAGTGCACAGGAGGCCCTAGTGGCCCTACAGACATAGGTGGATGTTAGGGAGTTTTCTAACATAGAGGTCCACATAGATGTTGAGGAGCTCGTAAAGCTAGAGAGACTTCGAGGAGAGGTGGCTGCATTATGAGACAAGTGAGCTACCCATCAGGCACAGCTGGATGGGTACTGTAGGCAAAGGGATATAGCAAGATAGATACTATAGCTTAGGGTAGCCATCAAAATTATATAGGAGGCTATTTCAACTAGCTGAGAAGAGGCACTAGCCATACGAGAGGCAACCTATTATAGGTCATTGTATCATGAGGTCGTGCCTGCCGAGCAATGACAACCAAATTTTGAGAGGGGTGGTAGCTCATAGACCATAGGGGGTAGGGCTAGATCAGAGTAGTTAGTAGGACAACAGAGACCTCCCTGAGGGGGGAACACAAAGAGGGCTGGGCCCTCATAGCCAACGACTTGATTTTTTACAGTGATTAGTTTTTTGATAGATATGTGTAGATGTAGCAAGTTTTTGATGATGCATTTGTTCTACATGATTTTGTGTACAGATTGTATAGACATTATTTTTTGATATATACATGACATGATTTGATGGTCTTATGTGTATATGGATTATGTGATGCATATGATATCTATGATGTGGATACTGACATTTGTGATGCAGGATGTGTGTGATATGATGTTTCCTATGATGCCTAATATGTGGATGATGCAAGTTTGCTGGCGATTATGAGATGTATGCATTGTTTTATTTTACACATATGGATGCATTTATGAGATGTTTTTAGGATGTATATGCCCCTATATGTGATGACTAAAATGGATGCATGTAACTAATGAACCAATGATGCAACCTAACAAAATGCCTAATGAATGCTAATGAATGCAACCTAACATGAAAATGTAGAATGAATGAACCTAATGAATAATTATCTGTCAAAAATTTTCACTCATAGAAACCAAGTAGTATGGCATAGGAAGGGGGGGAATAAACATAACCCTTGTCTCAAGCATGGCTCAATGACACCTATACTATATGAACCCTAACTACATGATATCAAGAGATTCGGTTGTGTTTATATGAAAGAGCACACCTTAGTTTGATTTTGCAAATGAGTTTATGCATTATATGCTATAGAAGCATAAATGATAGGACTCTTTTGCATAGACTAGAGACTTCAGAACAATAGGTGTAGTTTACATAGTCATGATGGAACAAATGTCATATATGCACTGGAGAGGTCTTGGTACACCCAAAGTCTTTTTAGGGATATTTGGTGGTACATGTACTAACCCATTGCCCCCAGTGTGAAATGCATTAACATAACTTGAAATAGACACATATGTAATAAAGTCTCAAAAATAGATCATACCACAAACAACACGTGTAGTCAATAAGATCCATTCAAGTACGACCAAAATATGGAAGATCAAGGCACACCATAAATGAATTCCACTAACACACAAAATGAAATCAACCAAAAAGAGACCTCATGACCAAGTAGTCATTTAGCCCACAGTTCCTGCCAAGAACCTTAGGTCTAGAAGTGAATGTCATAATGCCACCTATGGGAAGGATTCATCCTATGAATGTTTTTTTTGTGTGACGTCAAGTATCATAAATCATTTTTTTGTTTTTGGCAAATGCTATGAAAAGAACAAGTTTCTCAAATTGTTAAGCCTCAAAGGTGATTTTGTTCAAGTCCTATTATGGTCACTATTGTGAAAAATATTAGTGTGATGGGATTGGAACAAGCACTCAACAGGAAAAATGGCTTATAGACTAAAGGTCTTTCAAAAAGAGGGAAGTGAAGTGGAGCTTCGCAGACAAGTGGTCTTTTATTGGATGCACAAAAAACATAAGCTAGATAAGACTTCACAAATAGGAAGATGAAATGGTGGAGTGGAGTGAAGGGAAACAAGCCTTATAGATAATGGATCAAAATGCTTTTTTTAGGAACTTTTTTCTTCTTTTTAGTCTTTTTTTTAGGAAGATTTTATGATTTTTCTTATTTTTCTTATTTTTTTGGATTTTTGCGGGACTATAAGAACACTGTACATGAACTACAAAACTCAAGCATAGAACTACTTGAGGTGTTGGATATTTACAGGCCTAGGGAGAAAACCTCCCTCTAGAGTAGCAATTTGATATGCCCCAGAACCATATTTGGCTGTAATGATAAATGAACCAAGTCAATTAGCCTCAAACTTTCCTTTCTTCTCATAGTTCTAGAGATTCTTCATGTTATGCTACAAAACTAAGTCACCCACCTCAAATTCTCACGGCTTGAATTTTTTGTAATACAAAAGCTAAAGGCAATTTTGATACACGCAGAGGTGGTTTAGGGCATTAAGGCATCTCTCATCAAGGAGTTGTAGCTCTTGCAAGCAAGCAGTTCTATAGTCTTCTTCATACATCAGATTCTTGAGAGAGATTATAAGGGAAGGGAGCTCAATTTTGATGCATAAGACAACCTCAAAACTATAAACAAGAGAAAATGGAGTGGCTCCTATGGGGGTACAGATGGAGGTATGGTAGGCCCAAAGGGCTAGAGCAAGATGGAGGTGCCAATCAGGGCCAACTGCATCAATGATTTTCTTTAGGATTTCCAAAATGATTTTATTAGTAGCTTCAGCTTGGCCATTTCCTTGGGGGTAGTATTTGGTGGAAAAATGTTGGGTGATTCCAAATTTCCTACACAATGTGGAAACTTCCTAATTTTTGAAATGGATTCCATTATCAGTCATAATATCTTGAGGTATACTGAAACAACAAATAATGTAGTTCAAGATGAACTTTGAAATTTGCTTTTCAGTGGTGTAGGTTAATGGAATAGCCTTGACCCAATTTGTGAAGTATTCAGTGGCAGCAATAATATACTTGTGGCCATTTGAGGAATTTGGGAATACTTGACCAACAAGATCGAATCTCTAATGGGAAAAGGGCCATGGAGTGATGGTGGGTTGGAGGTCTTGGGCAGGAGCGTGTATCAAAACACCATGCTACTAACAAGGGACACATCTCTTCACAAAATGATAGGCATCTACTTCTATAGTAGGCCAATAGTAACCCATCCTAAGAAGCTTTTTCACTAATGTAAGGCCACTAGAATGGGCACCACAAATCCTTTGGTGGACCTCTTCTAATGCATTCTGGCTTCATCTAAATTGAGAAATCAAAGGAGGGTTCCATCAAAATGTTTTCAGAAAAGTGTGTCACCTAGCTAGGATGGTATATCAGACAGTGCGATGGATGAAGGTCTTGCTCTGATTTGAGGTGAGGGTTATGGGAATGGTTTTGTGATGTAAATAGGAAAAAATTTAGGCATACCATGAAGACTTAGGACCAACCATCTCACACATCAACTCTGTATCAGTTTGCTCATAAGTAGGAGTAAAAAGATTCTCAATAAGAAACTCTCATTTAGGGCTATATTCTGGCATGGCAATCCTGAAGGCAATAGTAGCCATAACATCTACTGCTTTTTTATTAGCCCTTGGGATCTACTAAAAAACTAGCTCTATGAAGTGTTGTTTAAGATCCTCAACTATCCTGCGGTATGGCAACAACTTCTCATCCTTTGTGTGGTATTCATCTGTAACTTGTTTAATGACCAATTATGAGTCTCCAAAGATAAGAAGGTTTTTGATATTCCATCTGATAGCTTAATGCAACCCTGTGACTAATCCTTCATACTCAACTATATTTTTTGTGCAAGGGAATGATATTTTATAAGACATAGGAATAAGATCTCCTTGCAGTGTAACAAACAAAATTCCTACCCCCGATCCCTTTTTTGTGAATGATCCATCAAAAAATAACTTCCAAGGTGTAGTAGGGGTAACAATCATAATGGTGTCATCTAGAAAATTTGTTACTATGGGATGGTCTCCTAGAAGAGTAGCTTCTGCAAGCTGATCTACAATTACTTGTCCCTTAATGGCCTTGCATTCTTTATAAACAATGTCAAACTCACCAAAATCAAGACCCATTTTGCAACTTGACTAGTGAGGGAGGCTTTTGATAGAAAATATTTGAGTGGATCTATCTTGGCAATGAGATCTGTAGTATGATTAAGCATGTAATGACATATCTTCTATGTACAAAAGACTATTTCCAAACAAGCTCTCTTAATAGCAGTGTAGTTCAACTCATAACCAACTAGTGTTCGACTGAGATAGTATATAGCTTTCTCATTACCATTATCATATAGTTGTTCCAAAAGGGCACCTAAGGCGACTAAAGTGGCTAAAATGTATAGGATCAATGGTGATCCTACAAAGGGACTAGAACTAGAGGATTAGCCAAGTATGCCTTGATTTGTTCAAATGCTTTCTAACATAGACAATCCCACTTAAACTTAGTGTCCTTGTGAAGAAAATGTTGAAGTGGATGGACCTTATCTACTAACTGGGCCACAAATCATTTGATAGATTGTAACTTTCCTTGAAAACTGCAAAGTTGTTTCAATGTGGTAGGTGGAGGCCTTTCCATGATGGTTTTTACTTTAGCAGGATCTACCTCAATACATCTTCTTGACATAATGTAGCCTAACAATTTTCCTAATTTGACCCCAAACACACATTTCTTAGGATTTAGGTGCACTTTATATTTATCCAATCTTTCAAAAATGGTGGTGAGTACATCAATGTGGGACTCACATGTCTTCAATTTTCCTAGGATGTCATCAACATAGTCCTCCATTATGACATGTAGAAGATCATGGAATATTGTGGTCATTGCGGATTGACAAGTGGCACCAACATTTTTCAAGCCAAAAGGCATGACTTGATAACAAAAGGTTCCCCAAGGGGTGGTAAATGTTGTTTTATGTTAATCTTCTTCTACAATTTTGATTTGATTGTAACCAGAGAAGCCATCCATCAAAGAAAACATCTCAGCTCCAGTAGTCAAACCCACTATGATGTCTATGTTAGGAAGTGGAAAATCATCCTTAGGACATGAAAGGTTTAAATCTCAAAAATCTAAACAAGCACAGATGCCCCCAGATGCTTTTCCTACAGGAACAATGTTAGAGACCCACTCAAGATAATCAATAGGGAGGATGAACTTTGCCTCTAACATTTTCTACAACTTTGCTTTGACTAAAAGTGCTACCTTAGGATGCATTTTCTGCAACTTTTTCTTGACTTGTTTAATCTTGGGATCTACTATAAAGTGATGCATAAGAAAATCTATGTCTAAACTAGGCATATCTCTATATGTCCATGCAAAATTGATTTTACCCTTTCTCAAGAATTTAGTCATTGCTTTTTGCTCTTTAGGACTTAGGGTAGCTACAATGTAGGTGATTTGTGGATTACCCTCTATTCCCAAGTTGATTGGAATTATGTCCTCATTCAAAATAGATGACTTTTCCGGTGGTAAAGATTTGAATGGAAAGTCAACTTCTCCCTCCTCCAGTGCCTCTAGGAGGTTTTCACTAGAAGATGCATCCTTTATTTTATTTTTTTCTTCATCCAAAAGTGCCCTAGAAGAGTTTTTACTAGAGGATGTTTCTTTTATTTTTCTATTTTTATTTACTTTTTCACTTTTGTGACTAAGAGAGTTGACTTGGCTACCAAACTAGGCTTACTCATTGTATTGGATCCCATGTTCATAATCTTGGAGATTCTTAAGGCCAAAGAGTGCCATCACTGCTTCATCAGACTTACAGATATCGAGGGTTGGTGGTGTGTCCTAAAGGTCCTAGCTTATCATGTTAGGGTTGATTAGAGGTAGATTGGTGGATGAAAGGTTAGTTATGGTAATGGCATGGACATGGGTATCTAGGTCATCTTCAATTTATTGGAAGGGTATTTCGAAGAATTCCTCCTCTTTAGTCCCAGAGTTAGATTCAACCATACAATAGTTGTTAGCGAAGGATATCTTAGGTTTAATGGAGCCCAAACCATGTCCTTTAGAATAGCTATTAGCCTCAAGGGGTTTTCTAATTTCATCTTCTTTAGGTCCAAGGTCGGTACCATGATATCCCATGTTTTTGATAATGGGAGGGGCCTTAACATACTTATCCTTTGGAAATTCCATGGGTTCATCTTTTCCATCATAGTATAGACAATCCAGGATATTAGGTTTCATATGCTCATCACTAAGTCAACCCCAATGTTCAAATGTGGTCTTGTTGATATGCACCATCTCTTTGTTGGCAGGAGGTGGTAATCGTGAAGGTTTTCCAAGGTAATGAGGGGAGAGTGGTAGTTGTCCAACACACAAGGAATTTTCAAACTTATACTCTCCCATTCCTAAATCAATAAAAGTAACCTTCTTCCCTATAGTATTGACCTTAGTATCTTCCACCTTTTCTTTTCGTTTGCAAGAATTGGAATCATTATTGGCTAACTCTGGCACTATTATGGAAGGTGATTCTGTTATTGTGAGAGGCTTAGGTATAACTTTAGCAAACTCACTGATTGGGAAAATTTTTTTTGGTGCACCTTCCAATCTTTTACAAAAGGAAAAAGGTGTGGGATCTCCTAGAATTGTGACCTCTCCTCCTTGATGAGGAGATTTCAAGCATTGATGATAGGTAGATGGAATAGCCTTTAGTGTATGTATCCAAGGTCAACCAAGAAAAATGTTATATGGAAAATCCAAGTCTAGGACATGGCATTCAATATTTATGATAGCTGGTCCAACCTTTAGTGGCAACATGATAACTCCTTTTGATTCTCTTTCCCATTCATCATAGGCTTTGATTGTTATCCTTTTATTGACATCTAGGAGGTCGTCTGGAAGTCCCAAGAAATGAATCATCTTCAATGTACATAGGTTCAAACCAGATCGATTATCTATAAGGACTCTTTTAATCTTATGTCACTGTATAAAGACTTTAATGTGGAGCGACAAGTTATGGTGGGGATCAAGACTTGGAAATCTTTATTTGTGAAGATAAGGTGTTGTTGTGCGGCAAGGTTTCCAATCATGGTGGTGAATTGGGAGGCATTAATGTTTTCAAGAACACGAGACTCTAAAAGATCCTTCTCCAAAATTTCTTTGTGGATGGGTGATGTGGTGAGGAGCTCAAGAATGGATACTTGTGTAGGAGTCTTACCTAGCTAGGATAACACATTATAGTGAGAAGCATGCCTTTGTGAGGTGGATGACACAATAGGCACATGTGGGACTGATGTATTAGTATGATTGGGAGTAGTAGCTTGCAAAGTAAGTCTTCCTCATTGAGTGGTTGCATCACAATCAACTACTTGTAGGACAAGGGTATTCACATGAGTGTCTACCTCTTTAATGCAACCACACATGGAATCAAATCCACATATATCATTGGTTTCTATTTTACCACACAAGGAGTCAAACCCTGATATGTGATTAGTAGAATAGTCATAGGGTAATGCATCTGATGTGGAAGCTTGATTCAAATTGTTGTTTGCATTGTTGTTATTTTCATTGTTGTGATCAGGAAATGGCTTTTGGAATATCTTTAGCTTAGCATTTTTAGAGGATGGTCCTCCTTCTACCTCAATTTCTCCATCATCAACAAGATTTTGAATGAATACTTTGAGTTTTATACACTTGTTTGTGTCATGTCCCTTGATGCGATGGTATTTGCAATATTCATTTTCCCTATACCATTTTGACTTAGGTTGATTCTCATCAAATGGTCGTGTGTTGGGAAACACCATCAAATTGTGATCCACTAGTTTTTGGAATATGGCTTCGAATGGTTCACGAAAGTTAGTGAACACCCTATTGCGATCATAGTCACAGTTGTAATTGTTGTTGGTATTGTTATTGTTGGGAGGGAAAAATTGTGTTTGATTATGAGATTGCTGATTGTTTTGATTCTGATTGTCACAGTTTGAATTGTTGTTGTTTCAATTATGATAGTTGTTGTTGTTTCCTCCTCAAGGGTTTTACACATTTTTAACATTAGTGATACCATCATGTGTGACACCTTTGTTTTTGGACCAAAATATGGGTTTTCTATTATTGTTTGTGTCATTGTTTGAGGATGATGAGCTATAGTGTTTGATGCCACCTTTGTCTAAAAGCCCATTTTCAATGCTCTTGCCCCTCTTGACTAATGTAGCAAAATCTTCAAGGCTAGCCATCTTCATGTGAAAAGACATCTCTGGTATAAATTTTTTGATAAATATGTCCATAAGGTGGGAATCCTCAATTTTGTAGGGTATGCGGTTAGCAAGATGCCTCCACCATTGTAGAAAATTGGAAAATGTTTCACCGTTTTGTGGTTTTGTGTTTCACAAATCACTTAATGAGGCATGGTGTTCAATGTTGTAAGAATATTATGCTACAAATTTTTCTATTAAATCATTGAAAGAGGTAATGGAACCCTTGGGTAAGTTTATTAGCCATTCTAGTGTAGGGCCTTCAAGACTTTATGTGAAGAGCCTCTTAAGATAATTTGTATTATAGGCTACTTCGTGACACAAAATTGAGAATTCCTTGAGATGTGTGATAGGACATGTTTCTCTTGTGTATTTTTCAAGTTTAGGAATCTCAAAGTTTGGTGGAAATGGTATCATGCTAATGGATTTATCAAATGGGAAGAGACAAACTTTCTCAAAAGAGAAATCCTTCTCCCCTTTGTTGGCCATGGAATGTACCAAGTTTCAAAGTTCCTATAATTGTTGGGCTAAATCTTGGTTTGGTTGCACTTGTGACTGCTGAGAATTTTCAACCCCACCTCCAAAGCTATAGGGAGTTCCAAACATAATATAGAGTGGTGGGAGTGCTCCACTTTGGCCAATATATTGATATGTAGTTGTTGGAATTGGCATAGATGTTTTCACCTGGGAATTTATGAATAAGTGGAATACACTGGTTGTGTTGGAATTGTCATCTGTTGAGTAGAGATTTTCCCAATGTTTAAGCATCCCACAGTTGGAACTATTAAGGTGGATTGTAGAATACTAGTAGACATAGTGGTGTTGGGTATGACACTAATGATTTTTTGGATAGGTTCCACACTTAATTGGAATGTTGGTTGTGTGGTGCCACTTGATGTAGATGTAGCACTAGTTGTCATAGTTGGTCCTTGGCTAGATGTTTGGGTTGTGTTTGGCAATACAGGAGCACCACCCTTTGTAATCTATCTAAACAAGGTGGTCTCATCAAAGCTTGTAGGGAAATTAACACCATCTTTAACCAAGTTTAGGAAAATCTCCGTTTTGTTTTCCCTAATAGATTTTTCCATCATTTAGACATTGTATGGATCTACAAGGAATGTTTGGACATCATTTAGGATATTGTTGTTGTCAATAGGGTTTTCCTCTTGGTATACTTCATCATCATCATTTCCCAAAGTTGTGTTGCGAAAAGGATCTTCTAGTTGTTGTGTGCATGTTAAGCTCGGCATGCGAAAGTTTGAACTAGAGGGAAATCCTCCCCCTAATGATGTTACATGTGGAGGAAAGGGGTTCTCCATATCTTTTTGCTTCAATGACTCCAATAAGCAAGACATGGGATTAAATGTGAATCTATCAAATTGTGTATGTACCATACAATAGTGACCAAACCAATGGATGGAAGACTATGGAAGAAAGCAAGGAATGAAGGAGAGAATTGTTGAACCGTATGCAATGAAAGGGGACAATGACCTAGATGTAAACAAAATACCTTGATTTAGAAAACAAAGTGTGATTACTCACTATTTGGTGATGGACTTGTGATCCCAAATAAGTGATAGGTGTTTGCTTGTGGATAAAAGGTCTAGTATTGTAATCTCAGAAGGTGTCCTTATGCCAAAGTCTTAGATTCAAATAATCAAACTTTCTAGAGGAAGTTTGCAAATGAAAGACTAGAAATGTGGAAAAAGAAAATGGTATGTGGAAAATGCAAGTGTGGTGGTCACTTATATGGCTAACTCAATGCTCACTCACTAGGAACAAAAACTTGGGGTTTACTCTTGGGAAGGTAGACCAATTTCAAAGTTTTGCATTGTACTCAATTCTATCATAGCGGTCTTCTTTAGCTTCTTCTTTTTGGATGTCTTTGATAGCGTATCGGAATTGTTTGTCATCGTGTACTAGGTTATTCCTTTCCTTGTAGACAAATGGTTTGGACAATTTCACCTTCTTATGTTTAAATTTGTTGGTCATGGCAAGAACAAAACAAGACTTAGTTTTAAGCAGTTCAAATACTAGATCGATATAAGACTTTTGAAAAATAACTGTGAGTCAAGAGGAGCCAGTTACCACTATTTCACTCACTGGAGTTTAACTCACAATTTCACTAATTTTGTACTTGTTTGATGTTTTGTGTTGGTTTTGAATGTTTAAACAAATAGGCATGTAGAACACACCAACAATCCTAATAAGGCTGCAACTAGGATATACAAGGCTTATCTAAAGAGCTTCCTTGATATACACAAGGTATGTGAGGCCCAAATCTGTAGATAAAAGAAAATAATACCACACAGTTAGGGGGAGACAATAAACCAAATCTCCTCCTTCACTTCCCAAAGGTATAAAGTTCTTTGGGGCTTAGCCAATAGTGACAAGATTTTACTTCGAAGAGAGGTGTCTTTCAATTCACCTCCTAATTTTTATACTTCACTAGAACACTGGAGTTGAACTCATCCCAAGGGGTGATAAAATCCCCAAGAAGGCCTTCTAAAAAAAGAAAAACAAGACTACTTATTTCTTGTGCACCCAAGATCACTTGAAGGCATGAGGGGAGAGAATATGTAAGTGGCTTTGGGGTTTAAAAGACACATTTTCTTTCCGAATGAAGCTTCAAGTTTTGTAATCTACTTGAAGATGCACGTGTTTAAAGCATGCAATGTTCTTTCCAACTAGAAATCGATGTCAACATAAATGAAAAATGTAGATTTGTCAACAAGAAAGTAAATCAAGCATGAACATAAGAAAAATGCTGAAAATGAAATTAATTTCCTTTAAGGTATTCAAGAGTATGTGAATTCATCTTAAGCACCAATTCCAAATGTTTGCTAGCCTAAAAATGCATGTGCATTCCCTTAAGGCATTCAAGAGTGTATGGGTTTATTTTAAGTACCAAATCCAAATATTTTCTACCCTAAACATACATTCCAATAAAAAGATGATTCATTCATTAAGGGCATTCAAGATTGAGTTTTCTACCTAAACATCCATTCCGATAAAATATGAATAAATTCCTTTAAGACATTCAAGATTGGATGAATTTTTTTCCTTTAGGCACTCAAGAGTGTGTTTGGAGATTACTCATTAATTTCCAGTATTCATTCAAAGGAAGAATTATTATAACATGTAAGTTAATTAATCTTTAATCCTAAAGTGATAAAAATCACTAAAAATTTCCTTGGTGATAAAAATTATTATTGGTTTGTTTTAAGTCTTTCAAGGTCTATTTCTTGCATAAAAATTCATTAGCAATCCCTGCCAACTACCAGTTAGCAAATAATAATGTTTTAAAGTTTCACAACTCTGTCAAAAAGTGTAGACAACAGATTATAGGCACATATGATAGTATGCAGAGACATCAAAATGTGCAGATGCTGAAACTCACAGACACTTGACAACATAAGAGAACAATGTATGATTTTGCAGTTAGATGGTATTATTTGTCAAGTGCAGATGACAGTTCTAGGTGTAGAGACACTGAAACATGTAGATGAAAAAGTATAGCCAGAACACAACATAGACAATGGATGAAAAAATGTAGACAAAAAGTAGATGCTAAAACTATGTTCCAAATTTAATGTGAGTGGATAAAAGTAGAAGGGCACAAAGATGCTAGTATGCACAGATGTTAGTCTGTGGAGATGATAGAACGCAGATGACACTGCATTCGATGCAGATGACAATGCGATATTTTTTACGATAGACTATGAATTTTTGATAGATTTTTGAGATGAAAATAGGCACATGGGTCCCACTGGACATGCCAAAATGTATGCTAAAGAAATTGACTTTTTGGGAGCAAGAGTTAACAAAAAAATATTAGTTGATGTTCATGCATTAAAGATTCAACAATGAAAGAAAACTAACCAACATTTTCTTGAGTTTTTCAACTCAAAGCAACCAACAACCCAAGTCTTCAAGCAACCTCAAACAGATCAACAAAGGCACCCATGAGAGGCCTTGTTGGTGTGTTGGATTGGAGGGATGTTTGGTGTGCTCTCCCAAACATAACTATGTTTGAATTTCTTGATGTGAAGGTGCAAGTGTGATTGATGAAACTATGCTATATGAGATGAAAAATACCTCAAACAATGGATATGGAGGAAGCCATGTTTGAAAGCATTCAAGGATGTGGAGATGCAATGCAATAAAGAAACTAAGCTAATATACAAACTAAACTAGTATGCAAGTGAAATGAATATCCAAATGCATGAACAAGCCAAATGTAACAATGCAAATGCAATCTAAAATCAACTACCAAGGGTTAGTATGCAACATGAATATCACTACAAAAACTCTAAAACTCAAACTAGCATGATAACACTATGAAAACTCAAAACTCAAACTAACATGATAACAATGCATGTGGAGGAGATGAAAATGCTTGAGACAAGGGCTCTATTTATAGGCTTGAGGGAGACCCTGGGTGAGGTGGCATCTATGTGGCATCCACATAGTGCCTCAAGGAGACACATAAGCAAGCCATGCAAGTGGTCGACATTCAAAGTTTGCTCACACATGTGTGAGAAAACTTGGAGAGAAGAGTGGGGGACAAAGATTGCAAGAGGGAGTGGTCTCAACATGTGTGGGCACACACTTAGGCTTAAGAAGGGTTTAACAAGATGATTAAGGTAATTAAGTGTGATTAAATGGTGGCTAGGCTTAGGAGGATGAAAGTGATAGGTGTAGACTAGGTTTAAGATTAAATTGAATAAGATTTAATTTAATCATACATTTAGAGGAATTAATGAGATAGAGGGATTTAAATAAATAGAATTATTTTAAAAAGGGGATTATGGGGGATCATGTATTAAATAATTTTAACACATTAAGGATGGAAGTATTTAACTCAAATTTAAATACTTTAGAAAAGTGAACCCACTTAATTAAATAAATTTAATTAAATAGGTAGAAGAATATGAAAAATATAATTAATTAATAAATGATAAATTATAATTTCAAGGGAAATATTTAATAAATTAATATAGTCTTTAGGACAATGTTAAGTGTCTACAAGTTCTTCATGAGCTAAAGCTCTTTTGATGCATACGCCTGTACCATTTTGCTCTCCCTTTCCATGACCAGCCTCTGTGAAATTTCACATATATTGAATTCTACACAATTTGTGCATCTTGCTCAACCAATAGAACATCCATGTATTCTTGAATTGAGATGCACAATTGTTTGACCAAATAATGTGCTGACGATATGGTATGCCTCTGTTAGCCAAATATCTATAAAATAGTTAAAAACAACAATGTACAAACTCCATAGAATGTGATTGATCATCGCTGATGTAAAAATGATACTTTCTCAAAATATTCTTGCCATCCTCTATACTTGTAGGTGAATGCATGAATGTTATATGAACAAATATGAAAACTTGTTGAGAAGTATAATACTTTGCTTCCACCTCATTTTGTGGTTGTAGTGTGTAGTTCTCTATGATGTCTACAACCAAAACGATGGTATCCAGTGGAAACATAGCCTTACATAAGTTGAATTGCAAATCCAGCCATTGAGATCTATGTGTATGCCTTGCATACTTGTAAATAATATTTTCATGAAAAACTTTCATGAACTCATACACTGGAATCTTTTCAATGACTAAATCACATCTTTTACCCTATTTCTCATATTTTAGAGCATGTGTCACTGTCTTATATTTTCTGTAATATACTATTTTATTTTCAATTTCATGTGTACTATCCATATGTTCACAAGTTGATAAAAGTTGCAAAGAACCACAAAATAAGCATGTACCATCCAAGCATGATGTCTTGTAAAATTGTTGGTCATCCCCTATTTCACATACAATGTTGGATATGAATTCTTTTGAAGATCTTGGTGGCTCATTCATGTCACAATCTTGCAAAAAAAACTTAGAATGCAAAAACACACATATATTCCTAAAAACATAAAAATGGTTAGAAAATTCAATATGTATCCTACAACAACAAGTTGTGCATGTGTGATTTATCTTCACATAAAAAGGTTTACCCATCTCAAAAAATCTTTGACTTATTCAAATTTGAGGATAAATAATAATAAATTTTGCAAAAAATTGTGTCAGAGTTGAGTCCAAAAAATGTTTTGCATGTGGGTCACGATTTTGGCTACCAATCCTCCTTATAACATCTCTTTGATTAAGAGAAACACGTGCATTATTTTTTCAAAAATGTTCAATCAATGATTTCAAAGCTTCACTAATTTCTGTATCCTTTCACGATAGTCGATTGCTAAATGTCCATTACTCATTTTTTGTTGGATCTTCCAATCTCTCACGCCTTAGCATGGCTCTCCTTAGAGTATCTCTACCAATTTTTAATGTTTTTTTTGTCTTTCTTATGAGTCGAGCTTTCTTCATTTGAGTACTTACTATTGTCAATGTAAGTACTCGTCTTGTGATATTAATATCTTTGGTGTGTGATTTAGAACCCACTTTTTCATAAGCACTCATTAGATTCTTTACAATAATTTTTTCATTTGAATTGTCCATCGTTCTTAGCCCAAGAATCTTCATGATAGGCCTAAATTAAAATTCCTCATCATTTCAATAAATAATTGGCATTGACCTATAATATTTAATTCTTCAAAGAATAATCTCCACATACAATTAAATTTTCTTTGACAAGTACGCTTGCTAATCTTGTCATGCATTTATTTCAAAATATTACTGTCGATATCGACCAAATATTTTGGTCTTCTAAAATGAATTCTAGAAGGTGTTATAATCTCTTCCGTTCCCTCAACATTTTGAACATCAACATAAGGTTGAGTGTTTTGTGTACCTTGAATTGAAGATGATGTGCCTTGGTAATAAGATGCAAAAGATGGAATATCACCTACTTGATATGTTGATATTGTGTCTTCAACATGACATGATGGAGTGTGTACATCATCGGATCTACAAATTAGCATCTCTTCAGCATGAGAAGATGATATGACTCCAACATTGGAAGATGGTGTAGCTTCACAATACAATTATCTTCTTGAGCATAACAATCTCGTTCATTCTCTATCTTTCCAATTCTTCCTCTTTGTTTCTTTGTATCGGTGGTTCTTGTTCCTCTTCGAAAGTCAATTCTTCATTATTGCTTTGCAATTTTTTTTGTTTTTGTAGTAGTTTTATTTTATCTCTTTTAATTTCCAAATCTCTCTCCCTCTCTTTATTTGTTTGAGTTTTTGGTTTCTTCTGTGGCATGATGATGATTTCTATATGTGAAATTATTCAAACATCTGAATTACTTACAATTTGTAAATTACAAATCATTCAAATACATATAAAAATTACAATTATTTCAATGAACACACAATACATATTAAACAACTTGCCAAATTTCTAACCATGTCCAAATAAAAATTCATTCAAACATACGAATTTAAATAAATTCACTATATATTAAGCAACATGTCAAATTATAATCAAATTTTTCTCTATATAACAACAAAGAATATTTAAAAAAGACTGCACTAACCTTTTCTATAGAAAGAATATTAAAAAAGCCTTCAAATAGTGTTTGCTAACTTCCAACAACTTGAAACCCATGTTTTCTATCGAAACAATAGAATACACAATAGACAAAAAGTAGAATATGGATCAGTAGGGACCTAAACTTGCTTTGCCACCATTTTTTGGTGTTTTCATATAGTAAAAAATAATCTCTCACTATCCCATCACCCCCATCCCATACTCTCTCTCCCTACTCCCTCCTCTCCCATCCACTGCTCTCTCTTGCTCTCTCTCCTCTCCCATCCCCTAATCTCTCTCGCTCTCTCTCCCCTCCCATCCCCTACTCTCTCTCCTGCTCTCCCTCTCCTACTCCCTCTCCCACCATCTACTCTCTCTCCCATCCCCTACTCTCTCTCACCCTCTCTCCTCTCCCATCCCCTACTCTCTCTCACACACTCCCATCCTCTCTCTCTCTCCCTCTCCCACTACCTACTCTCTCTTTCCCATCCCCTACTCTCTCTCTCCCCTCTCCCATCCCATACTCTCTCTCTCTCTCTCTCTCTCTCTCTCTCCCTCTCCCTCTCCCACCACCTACTCTCTCTCTCTCTCTCTCTCTCTCTCTCTCTCCCATCCTCTACTCTCTCTTGTTAGATTATGGTGATTGATTAGGAAAGTACTGTACATACTTCATAGTTAGTGGAAATTTTTTTTGGGCTGTGGCTGACATATTATGGTCGACATATGGCCAACATGTTGTAACCATAAAACAAATAAAATACTTGTATAAAAGGGTTTAGGGTTAGGTATTTTCATAGTGTTGTGACGCAAAATTACTTCTTGCAATGGTATTGAGTTGTAAGGGATTACAGGTTGTAATCAGGTTGTAATCACTGGATTGTAATAAGATCGGACTTGCTGTTTGGTGGATGTAGCCCAGGGATTGGGTGAACCACATTATTTCTTGGTGCCTTGTGTTCATTTCTGTGTGATCTATTATTTTATGTTATTGGTTATTTTTGCATGTAATTTTTATTTCTGTTCATGGTTCATCCTAACATCTCTCACCCTCTCTCCTCTCCCATCCCCTACTCTCTCTTTCACACACTCCCATCCCCCTTCTCTCTCCCTCTCCCACTGCCTACTCTCTCTCCCATCCCCTACTCTCTCTCTCTCTCTCTCTCTCTCTCCCTACTATCTCTCCTCTCCCATCCCCTACTCTCTCCTCTCCCATCCCATACTCTCTCTCCTCTCTCATCCCCTACTCTCTTTCTCTCTTTCCTCTCCTATCCCCTACTCTCTCTTTCTCTCTCTCCTCTCCCATCCCCTACTCCCCTCTCTTGCTCTCCCTCTCCTACCCCCTCTCCTACTACTTACTCTCTCTCACTCTCTCTTTCCCATCATGTACTCTCTCTCCTCTCCCATCCCCTACTCTCTCTCGCTCTCCCTCTCCTACTCCCTCTCCCACCGCCTACTCTCTCTCTCCCCCATCCCCTACTCTCTCTTAAACACACTCCCATCCCCCCTCTCTCTCCCCCTCTCCCACCTCCTACTCTCTCACTCCCATCCCCTACTCTCTCTCACATCATCCTCCTCTCTCTCTCGCTCTGCCTCTCCCATTACCTACTCTCTCTCCCATCCCCTACTCTCACTCTCTCTCCCATCTTGTTCTCTCTCTCTCTCTCTCTCTCTGCCACCCTCTACTCTCTCTCTCTCTCTCACACTCTCTCCCATCCCCTAGTCTCTCTCTTACACACACTCCCATCCCCCTCTCTATCCCTCTCCCACTCCCTCTCCCACCACCTACTCTTTCTCTCTCTCTTACACTCTCTCTCCCATCCGCTACTGTCTCTCTCTCTCTCAGGCTACTCTCTCCTCCCTTCTCCCCTCTCGCATCCCCTACTCTCTCTCTTTCACATAAACTCCCACCCCTCCCTCTCTCTCCTCTCCCATCCCCTACTCTCTAGACCTCTCACACACACTCCCATCTCCCCTCTCTCCCTCTCCCACTCCCTCTCCCACTGCCTACTATCTCTCTCTCACTCTCTCTCTCCCTCTCTACTCTCTCTTTCCCATCCCCTACTCTCACTCTCTCCCATTCCCTAATCTCTCTCTTGCCCCTACTCTTTCTCAAACTCTCTCCCATTCTCTCTCTCCCATCTTGTACTCTCTCTCTACCACACCTACTCTCTCTCAGACTCTCAAACTCTCTTGCATCCCCTACTCTCTCTCTTACACACATTCCCATCCCCCCCTCTCTCTCTCCCTCTCCCACTGCCTACTCTCTCTTCCATCCCCTACTCTCTCTCTCAGGCTACTCTCTCTCTCTCTCTCTCTCCCCTCTCCCATCCCCTACTCTCTAGATCTCTCACACACACTCCCATCCCCCCTCTCTCCCTCTCCCACTCCCTACTCTCTCCCTCTCTCCCTCTCTACTCTCTCTCTCTCTCGCATCCCCTACTCTCTCTACCACCCCTACTCTCTCTCTCACTCTCTCACTCTCTCCCATCCCCTACTCTCTCTCTTACACACACTCCCATCCTCCCCTCTCTCTCTCCCTCTCCCACTCCCTCTCCCACTGCCTACTCTCTCTCTCTCTCTCTCCCATCCCCTACTCTCTCTATCTCTCTCCCCTCTCCCATCCCCTACCCTCTCTCTTTCACACACACACACACACACACCCATCCCCACTCTCTTTCTATCTCTCTCTCTTATCTCCTATCCCATCCCCTACTCTCTCTCTCTCACTCACTCCCTCTCCCACTCCCTCTCTCACCACCTACTCTCTCTCACACAGACTCTCTCTCTCACTCTCCCTCTCCTCTCTCTATACCACCCCCTACTCTCTCTCTCACTCTCTCTCATCCCCTACTCTCTCTCACACACTCGCATCCCCCTCTCTCTCTCCCTCTCCCACCGCCTACTCTCTCTCTCTCTCTCTCTCTCTCTCTCCCATCCCCTACTCTCTCTATCTCTCTCCTATCTCCCGTCTCCCATCCCCTACTCTCTCTCTTTCATACACACACACCCTTCCCCCTCTCTCTCTCCTCTCCTCTCCCATCCCCTAGTTTCTCTCTCACTCACTCTCCCTCTCCTATTGCCTCTCCCACCATCTACTCTCTCACTCTCTCCCTCTCTCCTCTCTCTTTGCCACCCCCTTCTCTTTCTCATACTCTCTCCCATCCCCTACTCTCTCTCTCTCTCTCTCTCTCTCTCACACACACACACACACATTCCCATCTCTCCCTCTCTCCCTCTCCCACTCCCTCTCCCATTTCCTATTCTCTCTCTCTTTGATCCTCTACTCTCTCTCTCCCTCTCTCCCATCCCGTACTCTCTCTCTTTCACACACATGCACACACACACACACACACAGACACAGACACACTCATCCCCCCTCTTTCTCTCCTCTCCCATCCCCTACTCTCTCTCACTTGCACACTCTCATCCTCCTCTCTCTCTGTCTCTATGTCTCTCTCTCCCTCTCCCTCTCCCACTCCCTCTCCCATTGCCTACTCTCTCTCTCTCTCTCCCATCCCCTACTCTCACTCTCTCTCTCCCATCCCCTACTCTCTCTTCCACCCCCTACTCTCTCTCATTCTCACACTCTTTCCCATCCCCTACTCTCTCTCTCTCTCTCTCCCATCTCATACTCTCTATGCCACCACCTACTCTCTCTCCATCCCTTACTCTCTCTTACACACACTCCCATCCCCTTCTCTCTCTCCCTCTCCCATCACCTACTCTCTCACACTCTCTCCCATCCCATACTCTCTCTCTCTCCCCTCTCCCATCCTATACTCACTCTCTTTTACGCACACTCTCCCATCCCCCCTCTCTCCTCTCCCATCCCTTCCTCTCTAGATCTCCCACACACACTCCCATACCCCCCTCTCTCTCTCTCCCACTCCCTCTCTCACCACCTTCTCTCTCTCTCTCACTCTCTCCCTCCCTCTCTACTCTCTCTCTCCTATCCCCTACTCTCACTCTATCTCTCCCATCCCCTACTCTCTCTCTACCATCCCTACTCTCTCTGCCACCCCTACTCTCTCTCACTCTCTCTCATGCCCTACTCTCTCTCTTACACACACTCCCATCCACCCTCTCTCTCTCTCTCTCCCACTCCCTCTCCCACCACCTACTCTCTCTCTCCTTCTCAAGCTACTCTCTCTCTCTCCTTCACACACACACACACACACACACACACACACACACACACACACACACACACACACACACACTACCATCCCCCCTCTCCCACTACCTACTCTCTCTCTCTCTCTCTCTCTCTCTCTCTCTCTCTCTCTCTCCCATCCTCTACTCTCAATCTCTCTCTCCCATCCCATACTCTTTGTCTACCACCCCTACTCTCTCTCTCTCTCTCACTTCCTCTCTCTCTCTCCACTCTCCTGTCCCCTACTTTCCCTCTCTGTCACCCCTACTCTCTCTCACACTCTCACACTCTCTCCTTTGCACTACTCTCTCTCACACACAAACTCCCATCATCTTCTCTCTCTCTCTCTCACTCTCCCATCCCCTACTCTCAATCTATCTCTCTCCCATCCCATACTCTCTCTCACTTCCTCTCTCTCCCATCCCCTACTCTCAATCTCTCTCCCATTCCTTATTCTCTCTCTACCACCCCTATTGTCTCCATCCCCTACTCTCAATCTCTCTCTCCCATTCTGTACTCTATCTTTTCCACCCCTATTCTCTCTCACACTTCCTCTCACCCCCTCTCCCATCCCCTACTATCTCTCTCTCACACACACACACACACACACACACACACACACCCTCTCCTCTCTCTCTCTCTCTCTCTCTCTCTCTCTCTCTCTCTCTCTCTCACTTTGCCTCTCTCCTTCCCTCTCTATGTACTATTTAGGTCTTAATAGTGCATGCACACTAAAGAGTGCATGCACTTTTAAGACTCAAATTTTAAAATTTTTTAAATAGAACGTGTGCACTATAGCACACACATGCTATAGGGTGCACACACTATTTAAAGCTTTGCATTCTACCAAGCCTAAGGCTTGGTTTTGCCTTAGGGATCCAACCCAAAGGTTTGGAGTTTGTAAACTAGTTTGAGATGTGTTTTGCTGCAAACATTCAAAAAATGATTGATTTTTCTTGTGTTCTCTCCTTCAAGTTTCCTCATGGTTGAGCATCAATAAAATCAAGTTACATGACATTGTAGGTCTTTGTGTAAGCTATATAACCATAAAATTTATTTTTTATTTGAACTATTTCAAGCCTTTCAACTATAATTTCTTTTGAATGTATGTACTTTTTTTGTCAAAAACCAACATGTACTAATTGGGCTGTAGATTTTAGCTCATTCATCAAATTTTGCAGCAACTTGTTTTTTTAGAAACTAGACTCCATTCTACACACTTTGAAAAAAAGAAGTTTTGATTTTAGATTAGTTTTCAATCGTTTCTATGGGGAGCACATAGATATTTCATATTTTTGGGATGTGCCTAATTTAAAAATTCATTAAAAAAAAATACACATTATAAAATTACTTGAAAAATCTAGGATAAACTACTATTAGGTAACTTTTGACCAGAGCAATTGAAGAATTTAAAAAAATAAAGTTAAAATTTTAGGGGGGCCACACTTTGTACTGTGTTATGGTTTTTTGGAATAAACAGTACCACTTTTTGTGGCCCCCTTTTTTGAGGACCTAAAACTAAACCATTTTGAAAAAAATTAGTAGTTTAAAAACTAGATTCAAAAGACTACTACTTTTGTTTTTATCATATCTTAAAATTTTGAGCATAACTATCTTCAAATTCTTGTTGAAGTTTAAAAAAAAGGTGTCCACTTATACCCCCTTTTGGCACCACAACTTGGTGCACTTACCCATCATAACTCAACCTTTCCTCTAGGTGCTATTTTTACCTCATTCAATCAAATCCTCTTCATTAATCAAACAAATGATATTAATCAAATCATCTAAGAAATTGTCTTACCAGAAAGTAGCAGGTTTGACATCAGTGACAAAACACTGATTGAAATGCATTTTCACACTTGTATCAATCTATTTTCAACAATTTCCCTCTTTGTCATTGATGGTAAACCAAACTAACCAAACTTAATTAGTACAACCAATAAAACACCAAAAAAAAATAGTTCTTTGTATTGAAATCTCTTCCTCTATCAGCAACTTTCATCTTCTGAATAGGCTACATAGTTATGTTCTAATCAATAGACAATCAATCAAATCATCCTTGTGACTCCCTCTGGATTACTTCTTATATCTCCTTTGACATTAACTCCCTCTTACTAGGATCAATATTTCTCGCTCAACAGGATTTCTCCCTCTTTGACAACAATGTCAAGGATGTATCATCTTAATATGTAGATATGAACATTGTTAGTTTTTCCTTCGGTCACCTAGCTTGTGACTGATTTATAGCTCCAAATCTTTGATTATTTTAGGCAGCTCCTAAAGTAAGATCCACTGCATCAATGTGTAACATATGTCAATCAACTTGTTTGATGTAGGGCACTCCTCATGCTTCTTAGATAGCCTTTGATAGGGGTATCACCCCTAGTTTACCTCTTAGATACTCATGAGCATCTTTAAGTAATGCTTTTGTGAAGATATCAACTATATGCAATTTTGTGTTAACATATTCCATCTTCACCTCTTTATCTTGAACTAACTCTCTCAAGTAATGATACTTGATTGCAATGTGCTTAGTCTTTGTATGCATTATATGATTCTTTGATATATTTATAACACTTGTATTATCACAATAAAGTATCACAAGTTTAGTAATTTCCTCCATAACTTTGAGTAGCTATTTGATCCATACAATGTTTTTACAATTTATTGCAACAACAACATATTAAACTTCAGTAGTAGATTGGGAGATACAATTTTCTTTCTTGCTAGTCCATGTAACCATCCTTTTTCCTAATAAAAATGCTCCTCCACTAGTACTCTTTCTGTTATCAATATTTCCAACCTAATCAACATTAGTGTAGGCTCTTAATTCAAATTACTCATTTTTCTTATAGTATAGACCATAGTTTTCTAATCCTTTTAGATATATCATTATTCTCTTAACTACCATGAAATGATTCTCCCTGGGATTAGAAGAGAATCTTGCAACTATCCCAAAAGATAATGCAATATCAGGCCTACTATGTACTACATATTGTAATTTTCCAATCATAGACCTATATAAAGTTTGATTCACCTCAACTAAATCATCATTCTTTGAAAATTTATGGCTTGTCAAAATAGGTGTGCTTACTAGCTTTGAATCTTCCAATCCAAAAGTTTTCAATATCTCCTTTACATAATTTGATTGAGTTATGTATATAACATATTTCATCTAGTATACTTGCAAACTCACAAAGAACTTGATCTCTCCAAACATAGACATCTACAATTATTTCTTCATTTCATTTGCAAAATATTTTCACAAGTATCTTGACCTCCAAATATGATATCATCAAAAAATTTCAAATAGTATACTTGCAAACTCACAAAGAACTTGATCTCTCCAAACATAGACATCTACAATTATTTCTTCATTTCATTTGCAAAATATTTTCATAAGTATCTTGACCTCCAAATATGATATCATCAAAAAATTTCAAATAGATTTTTGTTATCATTAGTCCTATCAAATCCAATCTTCACAAGATACTTATGAAGTCTTTCATACCATGCTCTTGGTGCTTACTTCAAACCATATAAAATTTTGTGTACTCTACATACCATGTTTTTGTTATTAGCATCAAGAAATCCTTTTGGATGTTCTATATAAACCTCTTCCTCTAATATACCATTCAGAAATGTAGACTTAACATCCATTTGGTAAAATTTAAAACCTTTGTATGCGGAGTAAGCAAGAAGAGTTCTTACTCCTTCCAATCTTGCAACATGAGTGAATGTTTCTCCATAGTCTATCCCTTATTCTTGTGTATATTCTTTATAAACTAATCTTTCCTTATTCCTTATGACTTAACCATTTTCATCTAACTTGTTTCTATACACCCACTTGGTGCCAATCACATTCTTATCTTTTGGTCTAGGAACTAGAGTCCATGTCTTATTTTTCTCAATTTTTTCAATCTCTTCTTTCATGGATGTACTCCAATCCACATATTCTAAGGCATCTTTCACTATTTCAAGTTCATTCATCCTGAGTAAACATGGATAATTTCTAAACTTGTTCCTTTTCATTGGTCTAGCATCTTTATCTCCAATAGTCTATATAGTAGGGTGATGTCTCTTGACATACTTAGACAATCTTGGTTCTGGTCTATTTTTCTCATATGGTCTCTCAACTTTTTGGATCACTATGTGCATCTCTATCAAGTAGTTCCAACATCTCTTTCATGTACACTAATCTCAAAATCATAATGTGACTCAACTTCATTTTGTAACTCAACACTTGAATATAGCTTAGTTCCTGAATGCAACTCGACATTCATAATATGTAACTCGACAGTCACCGAAACTTGTTGTTGGTTTACAACTTGATTTACAACATCTTCATTTGTATGCATAACTTCATAAAAGTATACAAATGATTTGTATTCTTCTGGTTCCTTCATAGGTTCAACCTTGTATACTTTTGTATATTCATCAAATTTCACATTTGCACTTTTCACAACTTTTTTTTAGATTACGGTAAAAACAAGTTTTAAAGGGACCTCGAAACCCTTTCACATCCTCAAAAAGGAAAAAACAAGACATCCTTCAGGAAAGAGTGTTTAAACCTACTAAAAGCAGCACCAAAATCAAGTTTTACAGGGACCTAAAACCACTAACAAAGTCCAATTAAAGTACCCAAGTTTTACAAGGACCTGGAACCTCCAGTATAGTTTAAAATAAAAACCAGAAAATAGGACCAAACACAGGGACCAGAAGTTATGACCAACAAACAAGACCTAAATAGGAACCCAACTAGAAAAGAAGACCCAAGAAACTATTACAGTTCCATGATCATCTTAAGTGCCTCACCAATCTTAGCCATATCTTGGATGGAGTTAGTAGCCAAAGCATAAGCAACAATCAAGGCTTTCTTCCTCAAACTTTGTCTTGTCCTCTTTCTAGGGCCCTCCAAAGATATGGTTCCTTCATTTGCTCTTTTGCCCAAGGTCACCATAGTAGCACATATGCTTGAAGTTACCTACTCCATTTTTGTTCCACTTTCCTTGATAAGCATTCTAAGATTCTGCTCATAATCCTTAAGTTTTTTTGGGATATCTCCCATTTGCATCTCAAAGTGTTGGATAATACCCGATCAACCTCCTGGTTATGTTGCAAGGTTTCCATTTTCTTCTTCAGCCCCATTATTTCATTATAAATCCAAGAATCGACCTAGAGGAAAAAATCATCTTTTAGTTTGGCAGAATGCAGGAAGGAGAGCTTGGTTTCCCTCTTCGGGGAGTCACCCATGTCATTAGCAGTGGTGTGTGGCACGGGCTCAACTTTTTCTATTTGTTCCTCCTCATCCAATAGCTCCTCCTCTCCAGCCTGCACAGGGTCATGTTCACTAGGGACCTCCTTATCTTGTCCCTCAGTCACCTTAATAGGAGTGGAATCCTTCCCCATGTTTTCCTCCTCAATTATAATGGTTGGATCATCAATTAAATTATCTTTCTCTTTATCACCTCCCCCAGACATAGTTTGAGTACCCTCATTATCAGACTTTCTTTGATCCGAGTTATCCTCAGTTGTTTCTTCCCCTCTCCCTTTCTCATTTTTGCCTTTCATTTCTGGATAACCTTCTAAGTTAGAGCTAAACTCCCCAACATCCATCCCTTCCTCTTCCTCTGGGGCATCTTTATCTGAGCCATCAGTACTCTCCACTTCCATATCCTCTTCCACAATTTGTCTTCGAGAGATAGAGGGTTTCAATTTTGCCTTACCTTTTAAGGATTTAGAATCCTTATGTTTGTCAGTGGAGGGAGATGAAGCAATGGATTTATTTTTACAAAAACCCTCAATGAGCAAAATCATACCTTCATGTAAAATGGGTCGTGACTCTTTCTTTCTATGGGCATTCAAGCTTTGGAGCAAAGAGAAATGCAAGTAGAAAGGTAAGGAAATTTTGTCCTTGTACCTAAATGGTTAAGAAAGACAAAGTGGAATTTGTGCACCCTTTTATTCCTACCATCAAGAATAAAGTACTCATGAATACAACCAAGCACATCATGCCAAATACCTTTAATCTATTTCACATAAAAGAAGTCTTTATTCTTCTCCAGTTGCATCTCCTCATCATCTGTATTTGGGAATTTTTTGTAGGCCGCATTGAAAATACTGGTCTATTTCAAGAATTTAATACCTTTCATGGGGAGACCAGTAACCTTGATTATGAATTCTTCAGTAAGCTTCACAGTGACTCTGTGGAGAGTAACTTTGTCATCAACCCAATTTTGAAGAAGGTGGTGGTGACATGGGGTTTGAATCCATGTAGCTACTCCAAGTAGCTGAACACCTTCCCTTTTTGGAGAATCTTCCAAATGTTGTGCCTAGCCTTCCAATCATCACATTTTTTGGGCTCCTACTTCCTCAGTTCATCCCCCATATTACAGAGCAAACAAAAAACCAGAGACACCCAAATATTGATAGCAGAGAGGTTGAAATGAGACCAATTTTTTGTGATTGGAGATTGAGGTCACTTTTTGATGATACATGCAGAGAGCACATTACCTTTACATGAATGTACCTCCTCGGGGAAGGTAATCTGATAGTCGTAAGGCCACCCCCCACAAATCATTAAATTTCTAATCCAAGAAAATCTTTCCCACTTTGGAATGAATAGAATCATAATTAATAATCACTTTAAGATTCACATTCTTGTTTAATTCATTGAGCCACCTCATCTTATGCCCCATTTGAACTGCATGATTTGCTATCCAGTCAGCGGCCCCATTGACTTCTCTATAAGTATGGGAGATGACCACTTTTTCAAATTTTTGAAATAAGGTTTTGATTTCCATAACCGTAGCCTCTATAGACCATGAGATAGAATTTTTATTATTTAGGATATTAATAATATTCAAAGAGTCACCTTCCAACCATAATTTGGAAGACCCCAATTCAACAACTAATTTAATGGTATAGAGGGCTGCAGTAGCTTCAACAATATGGCTATTTGAGTGACCAAAAGGGATTGCAATAGCATCAATAACATTTACCAAATGATCTCTTAGAACACCTCCACATCCTGCTCTTCTCAGGTTACCCTTATCTACTCCATCAAAGTTCCCTTTGATCCATCTATTAGGGGGCACAAACCATTTTATGATCAATCTAGGATTATCATTTTCAACTTAGATCCTTGTGATCTTAAAGGGTTATCAAGTTGGAAGGTTTGAGTAGGCTTACTCTGGGATTTAAAATTCTCTTTGAAGGCTCTAATGATATTTTGACCAAGCACCCATCTTGGAAGATCTTTATTTCTGAATATCCTTTTTTTTTTCTTTCCATATGCCCCACCAAAGGTGGGGGAGGGTTAATTTCCAAAGAAAATGAGCATTAGGATCCTTTGATAGGTATCTCCAACTTTTGAAAGAAAGATCCACATTGTTTTGATAGACCCATATCATCTTTTCACAACTTTGTTAGTGTTAGTATTTAAACACTTATAAGCTTTACTTCTTGTGGAATAGCCAAGGAATATACCTTCTTCACCTTTTTTTAAAAATCTAATTACCATTCCTAAAATCCTTGAGAATATAACACTTGCTTCCAAATACCTTAAAATATTTTACATTTGGTCAATATCCATACCATACTTCAAAAGGTGTTGAATGAGTATCTTCTTAACTTGTACACAATTCAAGGTATAGATAGCTATACTTAAAAATTCTCTCCAGTATTTGAAAGAAGTATTTTTATCCATCATGTGTGTCCTAGCACAATCCATTACTAATCTATTCCTCCGTTAAGTAATTCCATTTTGTGGAGGGGTCCTAGGAGTAGATGTCTACCTTTTTATTCCTCTATCATTACAAAACATCTCAAACTCATTTCATGAAAATTATCCTCCTCTATTAGATCTCAAACATTTTAGACTTTTACCTATTTCCTTCTCAACTCTTGCTAAGTACCACTTAAACATTTGGAAAATAATAGATTTTTGTTTCACAAACATAATTGTTATCATTCTAGAATAATCATCAAAAAATAGCATAATGTACTTATCTTTTCTGTAGCTTTGCACATCAATTGGTCCGCACAAGTCATTATGAACAATATCTAATATTCCTTTAGAGGTATGAGTCTTACTCTTAAAACTTGACTTTGTCATTTTGCCTAACTAACATTGTTTGCAAATTATATTGTCCCGTTTCTTCAACTTAGGCAAACCTCTAACTCTCCTAATGTTATTGATACTAACCAAGTTATCAAAATTAAAATGACATCGCCTCTTGTGTCATAACCACACATCATCTAATTTTATAATTAAGAAACTAGCATCATCTATATCAAGGTATAATAAATTACCTTTGGTTTGATCACATTTTCCAATTAGTTTTCCATTAATATCATATATCTTGGCAATCTTGTTCTCAAACTCAACCTTACAACCTAAATTATTTAGTTGTGACACACTTACCAAATTATAGTTAATTCCTTCAACATAGTAAGCATTATCACATCAAATATTTTTTGTGAATTTGATAGAAACTTTTTCTTTTATTAGACATGGTGTATCATTACCAAACCTTACACTATCTCCATCATAATAATTCAAGGTAATGAACTTAATTTTATCTCTAGTCATGTGATGTGAACAACCACTGTCAATGATCCATCTATCATTCTTATTCACACAAGACACTAGTGCAGTTGCCTCATCCTCATCAGATTTATCTTTCATTCCAATATACACCACTTCATCATCATCATCATTAGATCCATCTTTTGTTTCCTCTTCAACAATATAGCAAGACTTCTTGCCTTTGTCTTTGTAAGCTTTACTATCTTCATCTCTTCTACTTTTGTACTTGTTTCCACCTCTATAATTCTTCTTCTCTAGACATCTAGCAACAATATGACCAACCTCTTTGCAATTGAAACACATAATAGGTAACTTACCTTTGAACTTGCCTTTACCTTTGTGAAATATCCTTGCTAACAGTAATTCAAGTTGTTCTACATCCTCCTCATCTGTATCACTGTAACTGGAAACATATTTTACCTTTTTCTTCTTCTTCTCATTAGGTTCCTTCAATGAAAGCTTGGCTTCAAAAGTAGATTCAACATTGTTAGGTTTGAAATTATCAAAATTAGATAGCTCAAAAGTAGTGAGCCTACCTACTAAACCTTCAAGGTTTAGATTAGAACCTTGTATTCTAGAAAATCTAATAGCATAAATGGACAATAATGTTCTCAAAAAAATTCTTAGTATAGTCTCATCATCTATTTTACCATTATCTCCTCTTATTGCATTAACAACATCTTTTATCCTTGAGCAATATTGCACAATATTCTCACCTTCTCGAATTCTCATATCATCAAACTTACCTCTAAAACTTTCAAATTTGGCTCTTAGAACATTTTTATCACCTCCATAGATAGTGTGAAGAGCATCCCAAATTTTCTTTTCACTATCATAACCCTTGATATCATCAAACTTGACGTAACTTAGGGCAGAGGCAATCTCCAACATTTCTTGGTTGTGTTCTTTCTTCTTTTTCAGATCTTTAGCAGTTAGGACTCCAATAGGATCAACATGCTCAACATCAATGGTAGATTGTGCATGATCTCCAAGACCTTCTAGGTGTAGCTTCATTAAACTTTTCCATACAGGAAATTTATCTCTATTAAGCTTGGGTACCTCTCTTTTTAACATTTTGATCTTTTTGCTTTTAGTACCTTCAAACTAGTCCTCTTAAATAGATGGCTTTGATACTAATTGTTGGAATTCATTAGAATTACTGGTCGCGGGGGGGTGGGGGGGGGGGGGGTGGGGGTGGTTGAATTAGTTATCCAAGGTCCAGATGTAAAAATAAAACTTTTCACAACTTAGTGAACCCATATCCATAAAAGATTTTCATCATTTATGCATCCATTAGATCATACAATCACTTAAACTTGTAGGTTACTATCAAATCAACTGTGTAGAAATGTAAGCATGCAATATAATAGATTCAATAACACATTTGACACAATGATTTAATATGGAAACCTAGTTTGGGAAAACCCACCAGTAATATGCTACTCATTCTCACTCTTATGAAATGATTCCTTGTGAAAGGATAAACATGTTAAATTTTACAATACATACTGTTAAATGTGACCTTGTTGAAGGATTTCAATCACCTATTAAGAGTGAGCCTTGTTAGAGGACTTTAGATTATTCACTTTGAATCTCACCTGATTAAAGGATTTACGAATGACTGTTAGGCCAACCTTAATCCAAAAGATTTATCCTAGACTAGTTCAATGATTAGAAAGTAATAGTAATGCATGATCTGATAACAACCTTAAGTAGATTATTAGTGCACTATAATATCATTGTCTTACATGATCCTTGTACCCCTTTTCCATATCATAACTCAACCTTTCCTCTAGGTTTTATTGTTACCTCATTTGATCAAATCCTCTTCATCAATCAAACAAATGATAGTACTAAAATCATCTAAACAATTGTCTTAATAGCAAGTAGCAGGTTTGACATTAGTGAAAAAAAATTGATTGAAACACATTTTCACACTCGTATCAATCTATTTTCAACAACACAGAGTTCTATGAAAGGGTGAAAGATAAAAGGAAGAAGGTGGCCACAAATTGGATGGTACAAGTGCAAGCGAGATGTTGGCAATATGGGTTCAAGTAGCAAGTACAAGACCAAGATCAAAGGACATCAAGATTGAGATCATAAATGGTTCCAAAATGTTGAAAAAAAGATGATATGAAGTCAAGGACAAGATTTGGGTCAAGATGAAGGAACACTATAAAGAAAATATTCAAGATATCAACAAATAGAAGAAAGACTCATCAAGTTAAATTGAAGAACAAGATCAACATAATCTAGAAGATGCCAAGTGAAAATATTATAACATAAAGGATTTGAAGCAATTGAGAAGATGGGCCATGATAATTGAAGGTTCAAAAAGTTTTTTCATCATCATATGTTATTTATCAAGTTTATAGGATGAGTGTGCTAAGGCGACAACCATATCCTCAACAAATGAGAATGTGCCAAGTGACCAAGTCGAAAATCTTCATCATGTTGTGTCTAGATTTACTAAATTTTTTGAGAGAGGAAAGGGATAATGAAAATAATATTTTTGGATGTGTCTTGGTTCAATAAATGGTGGTTCAATAAACTTCTCTATTATGAGAATACATGTTGAGATATCATTTTGCTTTATGCCTAACGAAAGGAATCCTTTCAAACCCCTCTCTTGAAAACCTTATCTGGGATCAACTCCAAGGTTTTGGGCAATCTTGTAACCTACTGGAATCCACGTAGTAGAATATAAATGTGAGTGTTCACAAGGAGGCCTTTGTTTGTTTGACCAATTTTGGATAAGATTTTGAATTTGCTTGCTATCTCAAAAAAGTATCCACATAAAAGTAATATATTTTTGTATTTTTTTGTTTATAATGAATGCAGTTTTAACTATGCAACTATATGAATTCCTACATTAACCAAGTGTTTGTAAAAGCAAATAATAAAGATAAGGTAACAAGAATTTTTAGCAAATTACTTGAAAAGAAAATCTCTAATGGACATAAACCATGGAAACAACACATCTACGAGTTGAGCTTTTGAAAAGATCGAGAAGTAACCAATGAAAATAGGAGCAATGCTTCCTTAATTTTACTAATGCAATCGTTGATGGGAATTTAGTAATCATAAGATGTTTCACTTCTCATCAAATTGCAAGGCCATGGAGAGTGCACTCACGCAAGACAAAAAGTTATGTATGAATAGTATGTGATCTCTTCTCCAACTAAGTACACCAATAGAATTTGTAAACATGCGGTAAACACCAGAATTAAAAGATTACTCAGTCAAAATAACACAACAAAACCATTGGCTCCATTACACTCCATGAATATACATCCATAAAATATAACACACTACATAAAGAATCAATACACTTAGAATGAGAGAACTAATAACATATATTATTGCATCAAAATAATGGCCTGGAATACATATTTAATTCCTCAATTTATAGGAGATCATCTCCTCAATTTGTGTTGAGAGTGAGAGATTGCTTCATGCAAATATATACTTAAAACTAATAAAGAAAATCTAATTATATACAAATTGACTCTCTAAATGGTGTTAAGTAGGAGTCCACCCTTGTTTATATTAATTAATGGGTGCATGAGCCTTTACATGACTTAAAAACAATGAAAGAAGAAGTAGATAAGAAGAAGGAAGCTATCAAATGATGTAGGAGTCCTTGGAGATGCCAAAAATAGAAGCTCAACATTCTCTGGATGTTTGTAAGAGTTAAAATTTTTCCTGAATGCATTTCCAGTGCATGGAAAGCTCTAAATTTGGAATTAGCAGTTATCTATCAGTGCACCTCTGACTTCCTTAAAACTTTTGGTGCACCTTTAGAGAGGCGCACCTTGCACACCTTTGGAAATCATAAATTTGAGTAAGATTTGGAAGTTGGTAATACTATTTGAGATAGATGAGGTAACAACCAATTCTACTGAAAATCTATTCAATTTTGTTCTCTTGATAGGTTGTAATGCGCTAGCTAAAATTGTGAGGGCATCTTCTACCATATTTGTCCTCCTTGGAATGGACTTGATGTTCAATGCTTTGAAGTAATCTATTAGATCCCATACTCTATTTCAATAAGTGAGTAACCTCTTATCATTGCAAGAGTATATCAATTCTATTTGTCTTATCACCAATTGGGAGTCTCCTTCGATCATGAGAGATGTGATTCCCTTCTCTAGTGTGAAGAGAATTCCTCAGATCAATGCTTTGTACTCTGCAACATTGTTATTACATCTAAACTATAATCGATATGATGCATAGAAAGACCTACCTTTTGGGTTGATTAACTCAATACTTGTGTCGACTCCTAATTTGCACTTGGAGCCATTGAACCTGAGTGTCTAGATAGGTTTTTTTTGGGCTTCCTAGACTTATGCTTATTAATCCATAGATTTTATTTTACTTGGGATTTAAAATATTGTTTCTTTGGAACCTATTGTAATCTCCCATGAGGTGGAATTGATTAATTTTCATTGTTATTTCTTGATACCTGAAGTGTATGTTTCTCTTGTTTGTCCTAGATTTCCCTAATCAATTATGTAATTTTGTCCATTTTATGCTTGGGATGAATGACTACTAAAGTCCAACCTTGACCTTTTACATAACATCTCCTTCTTTGGACCTTGATCATTCCTAGTGGAGGAGAAGACAAGCCTCCACCATCTAAAGAGGTATCACTATATGATGCATTTAGATCTTCAATTTCCTCTTCAACTTTTTCCACATATTCAGATACATTTTTAGAACTTTGATTTTCTATGGGTACTTCTTTTGGGACTTGGTCATTCTTTATTTCCATTATCTGTGTTAATACCTTAGTGGTCGCTTCTTAGAATTGTGAACAATCAACCTTTGAATGACTAACTTTATGCAATCTACAAAACCTTGGAAGAAGAAAAACATTTTGATTTTCTTCTTCACCTAGGCCTTGTAAGTTTTCCACCATGCTATCTATGAAATGCATCACAATTTCTTCTTTTAGGACTAGAATCTTGGAGCTTCCATTTTGATCAACTAATGTTTTAGTTGAAGTTGTGTCAAAAGCCATTGCTTTATAAGAACCCAAATCTAATTGTAAGAATGCCACCTCATTTGGTGAATTATATTATGTAATCATTATTTTTAACTTTGGCTATGCATCTATCTTGATCTAATTATTACCCTTTCCATGGTAATCACAATTGAGTGAAATTAGTAGAAAACCATCCTCTTAGGAATTTTGTCCATTCTCTTCTTAGTAGCAATCCATATGTCTTAGGAATTTCCACCACATGTATGTCAATGATGTCTTGAATTTGGGGATCAATGATTAATTGTATATGAACATATTTGAACACACCGATGACTTTTACTTCCATTTTGTCTAATGACATCACTTTTCAGTTAGAGGGCTGAGAAGTGACTCCCAACCTTTTTGCTATCAAAAGCGGCATGACATTACAAGAAACTCATGAATCAATTAGGCAATTGTGAAGATTATTCCCATAGATCCTGATACTAAGAAAAAAGGAGACATCTCAACTTTGTATTTAAACATAGTTGATATGGCCTTCAAAGCATTAACTTGTTGTGAGACTATTTTTTGAGGAACAATATCCACATTAGGGGTTATCTTTGCATGATCCAAGATTTTCATCAGTACTTCCCACTGGTTAGGACATTTTTGTAGCATGTCAAACATGGACATGTTAGCCTTCATTCATTTCAAATTTTCCATTGTAGTATCCTTTTTGGTTGATGATGAAGGGTTCTTCAAGATTGTAGGCACATTCCCTTGATTCTAATTTTGTTGTCCTCCATACGAGGGAATCATTGGTACTAGATTATTACTCACTCTTGGATCTAGAGGTGTTGGTTGCAATGCTGGAGGAATCCCATCTCTCATAGGTTCTTTCCAACTTCATAGATTGTAAGTATTCTGATTGTCATTTCGAAAAGAAAACATCTCTTTTGGTTGTGTATCTAGTTCTTAACTGAATGGGAAAGAAAATTTTTCCCTGACTTGTGGTTCCACTCCTATTTTTTGTGCAAAATTCTAGGATTCTAGTAGAATAGCATTGAATTGCATGAGAGGTTCATTATTATTTCCTTGTGAATTCTGATTCACTTCTTGATTTACATTGTAGTATGAGCCATAATTGCTAAGTGCATTCTTATTATTGTCATATTGATTGATGTCCATATACTAGGAATTGTTGTTATTCTTATCTGCAAGAATGCTTTCATTATTTAGACGAGTGTTCCATTGTCAATTCTATCTTTGGAAACTATTGTTGCGATTGGGAGGATTGAAATTGTTTCCTCCATTATTGTTAGCCATGTTGGTCTTTCCTACATTCTTGTTTCCATTGAAATTCCTATGGTAGTTTTGATCATAATTATTGTTGTTGAATGAACTAGCATTGTTCTCTAAAATTTTTTATTCTATCCTTGCGACAACCTCAAGTGGGTCAGCTCATTATTCATTTGAGACATGGTCTTCTTCATTTGACCAAACTTGGAGGCAAAAATATTGTCTGCTTTAGCGGAAGCTACTGACTTTTGCTCAAAGAAAGAAAGTTTTGGAGATTCATATCTTGGGTATGTTATAGTTGGGGTTTTTGGAGTGGGTGCTTGTTTTAATGGAACTAGATTCATTAGTATGAATTGGCTAGGCATTATGGGTGCTCCAATAGGATATGTTGGCATGTTCATAATAGCCTGAGCTAGAGGCATCAATCCTCCTCCATTAGGATTGGCTTGCTTTGTGAAGGTAATTGCTTATGAGAATAATTTTTCCAATGTGTTGATATCTCTCATGGGAAGTCTTCTTAGGAAAATAACAATAAGATGGAATTAAGGAATTCTTGCTCCTATTTTTACTGGTTACCTACCAATCTTTTGAAAGGCTTAACTCGTAGGCATGTTTCTTCTGTGGTTTATGTCCATTATGGATTTACTTTTTAAGTCATTTTCTGAAACTTCTTGTTACCTTATCTTTTTTATTTTCTTTTACAAACACTTGGTTAATTTAGGAATTCGTATAGTTGCATAGTTAAAACTGCATTCATTATAAATAGAAAAATACAAAAATATATTACTTTTGTGTGGATAATTTTTTTAGATATCAAGAAGTTTCAACATCTTATCTTAAATTGGTCAAACCAACAAAGTTCTCCTCATGAACACTTGCATTTATCTTCTACTGAGTGGATTCTAGTAGGTCACAAGGTCACTCAAAACCTTGGAGTTGATCCTAGATCAATTTTTCAAGAGAGGAGTTTGGAAGGATTATCAAGGTCCAAAGGACCAATCACTTCATGAAAATAGCCTCTTAGAAGCTCATTCTATTTCTAAAGCCTCAACAATTCAAACTCATCTTGTACTAGATGGTTATATACTTCTTTAATTCCTATAGTGACCATCAATTTAGTAGTGTCCACAATGGGATTTCCCAATAAGACCTCTTTAATATGATAATCTTTTAGGGTGAGATCTTTAGTACCTACATGGAGAGGAGGGATGGAAATATGAACAAACAAGTCCTAATTTGGATTATTCATAATAAAGGCCAATGTTCACACATCACTCGTAGGTAGCTCAGGTTACTTGAGGGCTTCAACTAATTCTTTCATTCCCTCATCCACACTATAATATAGTTTCCTTTTATACCTAACTATCACATCTTTCTTCAACTAGCTTGGAGTAGTTCCCATCAGAGACATATACTTAGATGAAGAGGGAGTTTGTACTACTATGCCCTTTCCCTTATCACTCCTCCCCAGAGTCTTTTCTTTATATGAGAGATCTACATCATGCATCCTTGTGTTAATTTTGATTCTTCATAATAAAGGCCAATGTTCACACATCACTCATAGGTAGCTTAGGTTACTTGAGGGCTTCAACTAATTCTTCCATTCCCTCATCCACACTATAATATAGTTTCCTTTTATGCCTAACTATCACTTCTTTCTTCAACTAGCTTGGATTAGTTCCCATCAGAGACATATACTTAGATGAAGAGGGAGTTTGTACTACTAGGCCCTTTCCCTTATCACTCCTCTCTAGAGTCTTTTCTTTATATGAGAGATCTACATCAGGCATCCTTGTGTCTGTTGAGTTGACAATCCTCACCTCTGTATCTTGAGAAGTTTGTTGAGGTTCCCTCTTCTAATAATTCATCGGTGGGTCTTTTGTGGCTCTTCTTCTTGCATAGATTGCATTCTATCTTCATTAATAGGAGGGAGAAGAGTGGCTGAACCTTTATCCAAGAAAGATAAATCTTGACTTGGTGATGGTGGGGCACTTAAAGGTCCTTGTGGAAAAGGTGGAAATTGACTCCAATCTTCTCCCAAGGTTTGATTTATTAGTGTATCCCTTATCTTGTCACTTATGGGTTCAGTACCTATATGCATGAAATCAAAATCTGACATGCAAAAGACATTAGTCCCTTGACCTTGTTCAATAACCCACTATTGTTGCTCATCCTCTAAAGTTGTAACTTGAATAGGTTGTGTGGGAATTTATGATGACATTATAGTGGAACTTCTTCTCCATTCTAGCTCATTAGCCCTAGCTAGACGATTCCGCTGACTTAAAGGAGGGTTTTCATCTTCATCTTCTTCATCCTCTTATTAAGGAATGGTTTTTGGGACAAAAGAAATAGGAATAACCTTTCTTTATGCTTTCTATCTTCTAGTCCTTTTGATTGGAGTTTTAGTCTTAGCTCTTTTAGGAGCTGATGGAGAGGCTTCTTCCTCTTGAACATATGGGGACACTTCTTGTGCTTCTTCTTCAGGTCCTTGACCCTATTCCAATAGTGGCACTTGTGGATTATCCTGAGTTTGAGAAGCTTCTACATTTTTGGCCTCTTGGTTCTCAGGTGCTTGAGCTGCTTCCTTACCTTGGGTCCCTTAAACTTCAGGCTTAGATCGCTAAGGAGAATCTCTTTTTATTTTATTCTTTCCCTTTTCCACTTTAAAGTATTCAACTTCCCTATCATGTTAATAAACCATTTCCAACATAATTGGAGATTGGGCTGTGAATGTTGGTATTGTAACTCTCACCCCTTTTCCCTTTACTGGGTGGTTTTTGGCCTGTAAGACTATTGTTTGAGGCATAGGGTTTAACTTGAATGGCTTCTAAATCCATTCCTTGGTCAACTGGATGATATGCCTTACCTTATAATTAATATCTACATTTTCTTCTCTATCAATTTTTGCATTCATGACCAGCCGATAGTATATCTTATCTTGATTATAAAAGGGATCTAAGACCTCTACAATGTCTTGTTGAACAACCTTCAATGGGACCTTTATTTTTAAGGCACTATTTTCCAAATAAAGAGTCATCCTACAATAATCCCTTATCTAAATATCGTAGTCATCTACTATATTCATCCAATGATCATGTATGGCATATTCATGTTTAAATTATTTTTCTGCCAAGTATTGAACTCTGTCAATATTGTCAAAACATGGATGAGGGGAGTTATAATCCTCCAAGGGATACTGATCCCATTCTAAATCAGAAGTCATGATATCCTGCTTCTTCTTGACTCCAAATGGACCTATGGTGATGAGCCATACCTAGGTCTTCTTATGTTGTTTCCTCACTCTATCATAGGCAAATGAGAGTTGTCTTGTAATCTCCATTACAATAAGACTATCACATGGATACCTAGGGAGATTCTCAGGATTTATAGTTGTGCCTACTACCCTTAGGTAGGTGAATGTCTTGAATTGGATGTAGTAGGTACCTATTTCTACAATTCTTTCTACTACCTCTACTAAAATCCTTTTTGCATAGTCACCTTCAATGAATCAGATGATTGCAAAAATGAAAGCATCATTCACTATCCTATACTCTTTACTCTAATCAGACAACCTTTTCTTCACTAGTTGGTGGTATACCACATAAGCTTAGGCATTAACATCTTGCATTCTTCCCCTCTTGAATAATCATAGGTAGTCCATTTTCCTTGCTAATAATAGATATACCAAATATGAAGTCATATAGAATATGGGGTCAATTTTAACTACCATCAATTGTTCATCTAGATTCTCACTAAGTATTGTGGCCCAATCAATTGGAATCTTTGTCATTCTGATGGTCTTGATGAAATGTACCATCCATATATTTAAATTCCTTGCTACTGGTAGACCCATAATCCTACTCAGGAGTACTATGGAGCATCTGATATCATCCTTCATATAACCTCTTGTCATGTCAACTTTTCTTGCTCTTCACCCAATAGGTGTTCTATCAATAAGATATGATGATCGAATAATTTCAGTAGCCTTCTGCTCGTTGTCCCTATACCACCTTTCTTCTTGATGACATGTCAACCTTATATATCAATCTAGCCTTGGAAGATGGAATACTTTCTTGATGTTCTTGGGTCTTAGATTGAGAATGATCTCTCATGTTATGCTTTTCACACTCTCTCCTTTGAAACATAATTCTCAGCCAAGGCCATGACCAGCTCAAAAGATTACACTGATGTAGGGTGTGAAGTTACATTTACCAAACCTAATCTAATAAGTGTTGAGATCATTGGGGATCTCTCTTCTGACTTGTTACAGAGAACTAAGAATGCATTCTAGTCAATATGATCCAATTTTGTGTTCTGAATCTCTAAATGTGCATCTTGGAAGCATGATTTTGATTAGACACCTTGAAAATTAAAGACCACCAATTTTGGAGCAATCTTCACTATGAGTGAGGACAAGGAGGAAGCCATTTTATCTACAAAAAACATAAGTAAATTAGTTTGGAAGGTTAAAACTTAAACCCTAAACAAATCTTAATTACCAAAAAACCTAACCCAGAATGCAAAAACCTATCAAAGTACCTAAAAACCCCATTAATGTCTCTAATAGATAGCTTTTAGTGCACCTTGTGCTACCTTGAAGGTGCACTAGGTGCATTTTTTTTTATCAAAATGAAGTTTTAGAAACTAAGGGTGCACATGTGTGCACATTGTGGGATGTGCATGTGCACACCCTTATTATGCAGAAAGCTCTAAGTATAATAATAGGGTGCGAACATGCACACCTTGAGGGGTGTGCATGTGCGCACCCTACTATTGGTAGGGCTTGGTTTTTAAAAATAAATTGTGTGTAGGTGTGGGCCTTGGAAGGTGTACACCTATGCACCATCGTAGGAGTGTTTATCTTCTTTAATGTTTTGTAAGGTGTGCATATGCACACCTTATTCTTAGTTTTTTATTTTAAAGTTCTTGAGGTTTACGAATAAAAGGTACATAGTTGAACACCTTGGATAGGTGCACAACTACACACCTTGGACAGGTGCACAACTTCATACCTTCTAACTGGTGTTTTCTTTGTGCATGTGTAGGACCCCAGAGATATGGCACACCTCTGAGGGTGTAGAGGTGCGCTTGCTCACTGGTAGAGGAGAAAATGAATAAGGAGAAGGGGGGATCCCAAGCTTTTATAGGCCTAGGATGGAGCACACCTCTTGGGGGTACTTATAAGAGGAAATACTCTACACTAAAGCAATTAGTGCACTGGCATGCGTTGAGTGGTGCTCTAGGTGTGCTAGTTGTGCTAGTGTGCTCCTTTCTCTATAAAACTCACTTTTTCTTTAAAATTGTTAGCTTCTAGCCACTAGGTTTCTCAAGAATAGGATTGAGAAAGACTCAATCATTACATAAAACCCTAAAAAGACTCAGACCCTAGACTAGGACTTTGGAAAAGCAAAAAATCTACTAGGGGGTCCCCATTTCTCTTAAGAAATGGGGCATGTGATGTGAAACCAAAAAATATGTCCTTAATGTCTAAGACAAGATATTGAATTAGTTTGTTTCAAGCAAGGATTAAACTAAAGAACTTCATTATCATCCAAGAGTAATTTTTCCTCTCTCCAAACTTGGTTATAATTCATTTATATCTAGAAGTGGGTGTTAAAACTCTTAGCTTGACAATAAAAGTCTTTGAGGCCTCTCGTTTGCAGCTTGAAGTTTGTATCCTACAATTTTTCACAAGCTTTGCCATGCCAAATAATGAATACATCACTAATTCCATCTTCATCCACTCAATGGGATCCTTAAAAAACTAAATAGTGAGCATACCAAAGTGTAATATATGTATTTTATGTTTATTAGGAGTCTTCTATGTTTTGACATGCATTTTGTAGGCATTTGGAGGCATTTAAAGTGAGAGAATCAATGAAAGTTGCAAAATTGACAACAAAAAGTTGTGATGCAACAATTTTTGTTGGTGAGCAACTTTTGCATTTTTTTGGGAAGGAAAAGTTGTTCAACAACAAAAATTATTGCATAAAAAATTTGTTTTAGATTTTAGAGTTTAGTTGATGTTTTGACATGCATTTGAAGCAATTTAGAGTGATAATCAATAAAAGTTGCAAAATTGACAAAAAAAAATTGCCATGAATTTTATTTTTGTTACTGAGCAACTTTTACAATTTTTTGGGAAGGCAAAAGTTGCTCAGCAACAAAAATTGTTGCATGACAACTTTTTTTAGAGTTTAGAGTTTAATTGATTGTTTGACATGCATTTGTAGGCATTTGAAGAAATTTAGAGTGATAACCAATAAAAGTTGTAAAAATTGTCATGCAACAATTTTTGTTGTTGAGCAACTTTTGCAATTTGTTGGGAAGGCAAAAGTTGCTCAGCAACAAAAATTGTTGCATGCCAACTTTTTTTAGAGTTTAGAGTTTAGTTGATGTTTTCACATGCATTTGTAAGAATTTGAAGGCATTTATAGTAGTAATCAATAAAAGTTGCAAAATTGACAAAAAATTTGTCATGCAACAATTTGAGCAACTTTTGCAATTTTTTGGGAAGGCAAAAGTTGCCCAGCAACAAAAATTGTTGCATGACAACTTTTTTTTGTCAATTTTGCAAATTTTATTGATTCTCACTCTAAATTCCTTCAAATTCCTACAAATGCATAATAAAACATAGAAGAATCCTAATAAACATTAAAATTCATGAATTTGGTGGAAAAACACCTTTCTGATTACTTTTTCAAAAAGTTTTCAATGGTAAATTAGACTTAGAATTAGACTCAAGAACTTGATTAGACTCAATTACTAATCATAAATTAATAAAAGGGATTGTTAGTGCACATATTGTAAGCTAATTGTTGGGTGATGCGACATGCTCCCCTGCCCACAGGTGGTTAATTATGTGGTGTTCCATGTTCACTAACAATCATGGCTTTTGGTGCAACAGAAAATGGGCCCCACAATTGGTATCAGAGCCTGGTTTTGGCTTGGTCATGGGTTCAAATCTCCCCAGTGCCTTCCCGACCCGCGTAAGCACCTGGTATGCGCGTTGAGGGGGAGATTGTTGGGTGATGCGACGCGCTCCCCTGCCCACAGGTGGTTAATTATGTGGTGTTCCATGTTCACTGACAGTCATGGGCAAGATATATGAATGATTTATTGCAGATCTGAGGCTTTTGGGTTTGCTGTTATGATGGGATGTTAAAATATTTGGGCATGTGAAATTGTTGGACAAAAAGATTTTTTCGGATGTTTCATTTAAATGAGGGGTTTGGGGGGTAGCATGACCTCCTGGGTAAAAATAGACCTCACCATTGGATCCGGGTTGACATTTCCATAAATAATATGCCCTAGTTTGGCCATGTTCAGAGGAAATGAAAGAGCTTTTTGGTTTCAGCCCATGATGGCTGTCAAATTTAATCTCATCGGAATTTTCATCACTGAAAAAAATTAAAAATGAAAAATCATACTGAAACTGGTAAAAAGACTGTCTTAGTAAAATGATCATAACTTTCTCTCAGAATATCAGATTTTAGAGTTCTTATAGGCATTGGAAAGCTAATTCAGAGCACTACAAGATTAGGGCATAACTTGGGCATACGGAGTCAGATTTTGGACTTCGAGTAGTCAACAAAAAGCTCTTGGAGAGCTCTACACATTGGTTCAGATTTGGTGCAGGTTTGGCATGATTTATTTGGTGATATATTGATCTAAACAGTTTATTAATATATTTTGACTATGGTAACATTGTGAGTTTATGGCATTGGAAATTTAAGATTTGATGTCATTGTATACTCAGTTCATATTTCAGATTGGTCTCATGATGATATGGTTATCAGTATTTGGTTTGAATATGTATGATGACTTATTGGGTCTACAAGTTGTGCAATGTTGTAAGTGGTCTATACTTACATGTTGCATTTATAGCTTGGTTATGGGTTGTCTTTGCCCATTGATCTTTCATTATTGATGCATATTTAGATTGTGGCTTGGATTTGGGTTGTCTATGCCCTAAGTCACATGATTTACTATTTTTTTCATGTAGAAGGGATGAGATGTTGTTACCAGGTACAGTCATGGCAGAGGATTGTGGTTGACTATGCTGACAGGTTAGACATATTGAGAGCCAGATGCTCGATTCATGGATGTGATCATGGTGTCATGGATTTTTGGCATGACATGATTGGATATACAGGTACATCCTTGATGTTTATTAGCTTGCATTTTTGATTTGGTTATGGTGGTATATCTTCTTGGTTGAGGATCATGTTTATTTAGTTTCTTTTGAGGAGCTCATGATGTGCACTTTGAGTTCTTTGATGGTTTGATGCCTTGGTTGATTCTCATGGTTAGAGGATGATTATTTTTCATCATGATTTCATGGATAGCTTGGATATGTGGTTTAGTGGGAGCTTGTGACAGTGATGAGGTGATAGTGCAGGATTAGTTCCTGGTTTGATTTGGATCTTCATATAGGAGATGGATTTTATGATTCCATAGGTGACTTGGTACCATGGTTGAGTGGGAGTTGTTGGCATTGATATATTTATTGAGTGTTTGCAGATGTTGGAGGTTTGTCTTAGATCCTATTGCTGCAAAAGCATCTTTGACATTTGCATGGTGCACTTGTTATCTTCATGGTGTGTGAAGATGGTTAGATCTTGAGGACTCATGGAGTTCTTGGTTATCCTCATGGTATGTGGAGATGGTTCTTCTTGGTATGTGGAGATGGTTTTCTTCATGGTATATGGAGATGGTTGCATCTTGAGGACTCACAGAGTTCTTGGCAAAGGTGTGGTTTATGCTTTTATTTGGCATGTTATCCTTGGTATGAGGACGGTTTCATTATTATGTCATGGTATACTCTTGATACGCATTTAGAGTTGTGACATATTATGGTATGTTCATATGGAGCATGTTATCTCTTTAGTTGAGATGGTAAGATCATGTTGTCATGTTTATGTTCCTGAGGCCATGGTTGGAACTTGGACATTGATCTTGGTTTAGTTTCTTGGTATTGAGTACACTGATAATAAGCTGGATGCTTCATGATATTGCTATGTTGCATTTGGAATTGGCATGGATTGATTGGTTATAGGTGCTCATCGATACTTAGAGACGGTGGTGATGCTGATTTCTCTTGGATTAGAGAAGTATTTGTTGGGACGGTTGATGGTTTCAGCAGGAAATCCGAGGGGCAGTCACCTGATATGGACTTGAGAGGAGATTGTTCTTAGATGAGTCTTGGTTGGAGACTTGGGTATCTTGATGAGCATTCTCATTCCCCACTCTTGGTCTACTCGGTGGTTTGCTACTTGAGAGGTATAGCCCATTGTTTTCTCTCAGTTGCATTATATTTATGCTTGTCTTTCATGGATATGGATCTTGAGCTATGGTACATGAGTTAGTTCTGGAGGGTTCATTTGAGAGATGGTTTAGCATTGGTTATCTCCATGTGCATATGTTGTTATGCTGGTTGAATTTGGGAGATGGTTTTATATTGGGCATATTCCTTGGATTGGGAATGGTTATTCCTTGGTTTAGGAATGGTTTTATTGAGTTTGATCTTCTTGTGAGAGGCTTACATCCATGATTAGTTATAAGATATGGTTTGGGTGTTGTTAAGGCTTCTTGTTGGGGTTTTATGGAGGAGATCATACTTGCATAGTTTACATCTAGAGGTGTGTGTAGAAGGACATGATACAGGTTATGATTTGCATGGTTTCTCTGATCTTGGTTATCTTCCTGGATGTTTAGTTTTTGCTTACATTGGATTTGAGATTGGTTAGAGATTGTGATCACTGGTTTGTGCTCATGTATGTCATGTGAGAGATGACATGGTTATTTCTTTCTCTTTCCTTTGTTGGTTGTGGAGAGTTTGAGAGACTATTGGAGACTTGTTATGAGAGTTTTTCTTGTAGGATATCAGTTTATGTATTGTGGATGTCCTTGATACTACATGGATTCACTTCTTTGAGATGTGTTGAGTGGATTGGTTATAGATTTAACATTATCTTTTGCAGTGGGAGCTTCTTGGTATATATGTGGTAGGTATTGCTCTTGAGGCTTGTGATTGCAGATTATAGATTGGATATGTCAGTGATATGAGATTCACTTGTTATACCTTTGAGGTATGGATAGTTGGATGGGTTTGGCACTTGTTGTGGGTGCTATTTCAGCTATGGATATTTTGACAACTACGGATACATGTGATTACCTTTGGATCAGGTTTTTGTGCTTGGAATTTTAGTTGGTACAGGATTTTATGATCTTCTAATGTGACAGGTTGGGTGGCTTTCTCTTTGGATGGCTTCTATGTATGTCCAGTGGGAGTGGCATAATAGGAGGTGAGATCATTCATATTCGAGATGTTGGATACTTTGATTTTGTTGCGGGTACCAGGATGGAGCACTTGGTTTATTTTTGATCCATGATGGTGGATGTGCTGGGAGGGATTGTTCCCTTGTTCATTTGTGTGGCTACAGATTGACCCTATGCAATGTATACAACAAGTGGGAGATTGTTGAGATAATGGGTGTTGCACACATTGCATAATATTGTTATTTTATTATTTTATTTTATTATGTAATGTTGTGCCTAGATGGACATGCAACATGTAAAGATTCCCATGAAATATTCTTGATGAGTTGTATTGTAACATTGTAAAAATATTTTATGTAATTATTTAATATTGGGGGAAAAGAATTAAATGCCCAATATTAAATGTGGTGTCAGTGGGTTAGGTAGCACATGGTTTTAGCACATGGTTTATGAAATAACACTTGGTGGTTTTGTGGGACTTGCTACTATATAAGCAGCCACAAGGGTAGTTGTTGTAGACGAGAGAGAGAGAGAGGGTGAAAAGGAGAAGACAAAAGGCAAGAGTCGAGCGGGACAAGGCTTGACAGGTTAGCCAAGGGAGCATTTGTGAAGGTTGAAAGCATGGCATGGGATGTGTGGATTCATGCTTGTTCACATAGTTTGCTCGGTTGTGGCTATGGCCATGAAGGCTTCCATGGTTGTATGGCAATGGTATTTTTTTCTGAATAATACATGGTGATGGATGCTTTTGGAGGCTGGGTTTTTCCCTCAATGAGGGTTTCCCAGGGTATATCTTGTGTCACAACTTTGTGGGTATGTTTTCTATTCTCTTGCATGTGGATTTTAATTTCGTGTTTATTTTAGATCTATTATGGGTTATGTGGAAATGGTTATATTCTTTGTTGCCAAGTTTCGTACAGGTCATATTGTTCCTTCTACTTTGATTGTTTCAGAGAAAAATGAATATTCAGGAACAATTACTGTAGTTGAGCAGGTAGAACAAATAGCTGTTGTAGATTCTGATACAGCATTGTGGCACAATAGACTTGGGCACATGAGTGAGAAAGGTATGAAAGTAATTCATTCAAGAAAATTTTTACCAGGTCTAAAATGTGTGAATATGGATTTCTGTGAAAGTTGTGTGTATGGAAAACAAAAGAGAGTGAGTTTTGTAAAGACTAGGAAGGAAAACAAAAAGGAGAAATTAGAACTTGTGCATACAGATGTATGGGGACCGACTCAGGTATCTTCCCTTGGTGGCTCTCATTATTATGTTACATTTATTGATGATGCAACTAGAAAAGTATGGGTTTATTTGCTTAGACAGAAATCTGATGTATTTCAAACTTTTAAGAAATGGAAATGCTTGGTTGAAAATGAGACTGGTAAGAAATTAAAATGTCTCAAATCTGATAATGATGGTGAGTATTGTAGTCACGAATTTGAAGATTATTGCTCCACTAATGGTATTCATAGACAAAAAACTGTTCCAAGGACTCCACAGGAAAATGGAGTGGCTAAACGCATGAACAGGACTATAATGGAGTGCGCAAGGAGCATGAGGTTGCATGCTGGGTTGCCCTTACACATGTGGGTGGAGGCTGTCAATACTACAGTATATTTGATTAATAGAGGACCCTCTACTCCTTTGGGCTGTGGTATTCCAGAGGAAGCATGGACTGGTAAGAAGGTGAGTTATTCTTTTCTCAAGACCTTCGGTTGTGAAGCTTTTGCTCATATAGACTCTGAAAATAGAACCAAGCTAGAAGCTAAATCAAAGAAATGTGTCTTTGTTGGATATGGCATTAATGAATTTGGCTATAGGCTTTGGGATTTTGAAAATCATAAAATTATAAGAAGTCGGGATGTCATATTCAATGAAAAAGTGTTGTACAAAGATCTGTTGCAGCAACATGAGAAGAAAGAAGATGATTATGTAGTGCTGGATGATACTCCAAAAGTTGATGTTCCAGCCATTCCTCATGATGTGCAACAACTGCAACAACAAATACCACACACACCAGTGAATGTTAGATGGTCAACAAGGCCAATTAGACCTCCACAAAGGTTTTCTCCCTCTTTGTATTCTATTTTACTTACTGATGCTGGTGAACCTGAAAGTTATGATGACGCTGTGCAGGTGGATACTAAGATTCAGTGGGAGTCTGCAATGAAAGATGAAATGGACTCTTTGCTGAAAAATAAGACATGAGATTTGTGCAAGTTGCCTGCAGGTAAAAAGGCTTTACAGAATAAATGGGTTTACAGGTTGAAAGAAGAGGAAGGAGGTAAGAAAAGATTTAAGGCTAGGTTCGTTGTAAAAGGATTTGCACAGAAAAAGGGAATTGATTTTGATGAGATATTTTCTCTTGTTGTTAAAATGACTTCTATTCGTACTATTTTAAGTCTCGTGGCTACTAAAGATTTGCATTTAGAGCAGATGGATGTTAAAATAGCCTTTCTTCATGGTGATTTGGATGAAGAAATATATATGGCTCAGCCACAGGGTTTTGAGGTCAAAGGTAAGGAGAACTTAGTGTGCAAATTGAAGAAAAGTTTATATGGCTTGAAGCAAGCACCTCGGCAATGGTATCTAAAATTTGACAGTTTTATGCATGAGCATGGATATAATAGGTGTCATTCAGATTACTATTTTTATTTTAAGAGGTTGGATGATGATAGCTACATTATTTTATGTTTATATGTTGATGATATGCTTATAGCTGGGTCTAACATGGATCATATTAAGGGGCTAAAATGCCAATTAGCACATGCATTTGCTATGAAGGATTTGGGAGCAGCAAAACAAATCCTTGGTATGAAGATTTGCAGACATAGGAAGAACAGAACATTGACACTATCTCAAGCTAATTATGTTGAGAAGGTGTTGCAACGTTTCTCTATGGAGAATGCTAAAGTTGTCAGCACACCTTTACCTGGTCATTTGAAATTGACTAAGGAGATGTGTCCCAAGACACAAGAAGAGGAGGATAAGATGTCCAAGGTACCCTATGCTTCAGCTGTAGGAAGTTTGATGTATGCTATGGTATGCACTAGGCCAGATATTGCACATGCAGTGGGAGTCGTTAGCAGGTATATGAGTCATCCAGGATTTGAGCATTGGAATGCTGTCAAGTGGATTCTTAGATATTTGAGAGGAACATCCAATAAGTGTTTACACTTTGGGGGCTCTACTACTGATTTATAGGGCTATGTTGACTCAGATTTGGCTGGGGATATTGATACCAGGCAGAGTACTACAGGTTATGTCTTTACTGTTGGTGGGGCAGCCGTGAGCTGGGTTTCTAGGCTACAGAAGATTAATGCTCTCTCCACTACAGAGGCAAAGTATGTTGCTGCTATAGAGGCAGCCAAAGAGATGATATGGCTTCAGTTCTTCTTGGAAGAATTGGGACATCCTCAAAAGGATAATTATTTGTTCACAGATAGTCAGAGTGTCATTCATCTTGCTAAGAATTCAGCTCTGCATTCTAAAACCAAACACATACAGTTGCGGTACCATTTCATTCGGTCAATTTTGGAGGATGGACAGTTAAAGCTGGAGAAGATACATACCAATGAAAATCCAGTAGATATGTTGACAAAGGTTGTAACAAGGGAGAAGCTAAACTCCTCTTCAGCTTCAGTTGGTCTTTTAGACTAAATGTGAATAAAAGAACAACAGAGTCTAGGGTGGTTTGATCTAGTGGGAGCCCCACGCAGTAGTTGTATTGCTACAGGATCAGTCTCCAAGTGGGAGATTATTGTTTAGTGTAGAGCCTGATCAGTCCCCAAGGGGGAGATTGTTGGGTGATGCGACGCGCTCCCCTGCCCACAGGTGGTTAATTATGTGGTGTTCCATGTTCACTAACAGTCATGGCTTTTGGTGCAACGGAAAATGGGCCCCACAAGTGGTATCAGAGCCTGGTTTTGGCCTGGTCATGGGTTCAAATCTTCCTGGTGTCTTCCCGACCCATGTAAGCACTTGGTATGTGTGTCGAGGGGGAGATTGTTGGGTGATGTGACGCGCTCCCCTTCCCACAGGTGGTTAATTATGTGGTGTTCCATGTTCACTAACAGTCATGGCTTTTGGTGCAACGGAAAATGGGCCCCACACTAATTTCTTTTTACCAAAGAAAACTAAGATTGCAAGCTATTGAAAACATAATGCACATAAATTAATAAAAGGGATTAATAAAATCCTACACATATTGCAAGCTAATTTATTTTTATCAAAGAAATCAAAGATTTGTATGAAAGAGTAAGTGAAACAAACATTTTGAGAAGCAACACATGACTCACCACAGATTCTTTGATATATAGATTAAAGACAAGATTACGTGCAATAATGGTGCTTTCAACTTTTTTATGGGGAGAGTGATCGATCCCTATAATTTTACAAAAGTGATCCAACCATGTTGGAGACTTCAAAGTTTGAGCATCCCCATCTACAACAATGACAACAATGCCTATGAGAGACAATAATGACATGATACAAAAATTAGTTATAACTAAAATGCTTTTAACAAGGAAATTAAAACCACTAATGTTTTAACTAGATCATAAATCAGTAAAACAGACTATTAGTGTAGTAACAAACCTCAAGTATCATTGTCAAACTTGGACACTCCAGCTTAAGTTTTTTAGTTCTTCTGCTTGGTACCTTGCAACTAGATACAATGAAATTTTGATCAATTAGTGTTTATAACAACAAATTTAAGAAGAGTAAGATCAGCATGTTACCAATATGGTTGTAATTAGAAAATATCAATTTTAGTAAATGAAGGCATGACACATTTCAACAAAGGAAAACAAAACATTACTTTTAATAACATCAAAATATAGAATGTACCAATAGTAAAAAAAAGAACTCAGTGATAGAATGCACATAGTGAAGAATCATTGTTTGTAGCTAGTTAAGCATCTATATCTCTTTGGTTTCTCTCCCTTCCATCCAAAATAAGACTCAACCACTCTAAATTGAGAATGTGCATGTAAAAAATGTTCCATATGCATGGACAATATGAGGAGCTGAAAAATACAACACGCTTACATTAATGACCTTTATAAAAATACAAACATGTTGCATTTTTCAACTCCACTTGATGGCCTATGCATATCAATTAAGATTGCATATTGAACTAGGGCCACCTCCTATGTAATGCCTACTCCTAGTTGACTTTTCATGTCGGTTTGCTGAATTCTTTTAGGCTAGTTTTATGATTAGTAGTACATGGTTATCAGCAATGATTTGATGTTATTTCATACTTAGTTGATTTATTTGAGGAGCTACTTGATACTCAGTTATTTCTTGTGTTTATGTTATTCTTTTGATAATTATTCTAGAATACAATGATTTCATTTATCTCATGATGATAGTTAGATATGTGATGTATATGTAGTTCTAAGGTTACTTACCCCATACTTGCATGTGTATGGTGTACACGTATGTTTTACTTTATGTTTGACATTTCTGATGTGGTTGAGGGAGGGAGTCATAGTCACCTGTTAGTCAGGATCTACATGATGCACCATGTAGTGCCTGCCCCTAGATCACATTTATGTTATCATTGTCAAATTCCTTAGGCTGATATTATGCATTGATTAGTTTTAGAGATACTGGATATACAATATTATGATATTATTTCATGTCTTGAATTACAAATATATCAGTTATAATTGTTTAGTTGATTTCATTTCACATGACGTTAATGATGTTTTGATGATTCCTAATTAGTAAATGTGGTTTCTTTTGTAACAATGTTAACGTGATGTCTTTAATGATGATTATGTTGTATTGATAGAGATGCATTATTATATGTATGCATTTGAGGTTAGACTTGTGATTTTTACGATACTTACCCCATACTCGCATGTGTATGGTGCACGTGTTTATTTTATCTTTTTGTCTGATGTGTTTGATGTGGTTAAGGGAGGGAGTCGTAGTCACCTACTAGTCGGGATCTACACGATGAACCACTCCCCGCCATTGTCTGTTTAGTTTAGATATATTATATACATGTACATGCTCGTCTTTTATGCAGGATACAAGTATCGGGCATCGACTTCCTTGAATTTACAGGATGAGCATGCCCTATTACAAATACTCAAATAGTGAGAATGGGAAGATAATGATCAGGTCCAATCCTAGCCATAGCCTATAATACTTGTCCTGCAAGGAGGACTCGTAATAGACTGTCTACCCTTTTTAAACCCGTGAGTATTTTATGCATATGTTGTTTTGTGAGTCTTTGGTGAATTTTCTATTAATTAAGTCTAATTAAAGGATTAACTTAATGATTTAATTTAGTGGAGAATTATTATAACATTTTGAATATCTAATTATATTTAATTAATTGAGAAATTAATTAAATAAAAAGAATTGAATTCGAAGATAAAATCTCTAAGATTAAATTTAGAATGTGATAATATTTATTTAATTCAATAATAATATATTTAGAGTTCATTTTTAAATAAATGCTAAATATTATTGTTATTTAAGTTAATAAATATTTATCAAATTAAACGTTCAAAAATATATTAAAAGGAGAAAGAAATTTAATTATGAAAAAAAAGATTTAAGTTCGCATGAATAAGTTTAAAATATAGAAAATTAATTTAAAAGATAAAACATGTGAACTTGAATAAAGATATTTTAATAATGTGCGCATGAGATTTAAAAAGTTAATAAATTAATTTAAAGCGAAGTCAAGTGGAAAATTAAATAAAGTAATTTAATAATTCACTTAACGTACATGAAAGGAATAATAAAAGAATATCTTAATTAAAAAGAAAATTAATTGTGCATGAATGAATTAATTAAATAAAATTATTCTAATTTAGAAGTGGTGGTGACAGAAACCCTAATAGGTAATTAGATTCTATATTAGAGGTTTTCAGGTCATTATTGGACACACAAGTTTTTCAGACACAAGTTTCAGGGCACACACAGGTTTTGGAGAGCAACTCGGAGGGTGTGGAAAAGAAAGGAAATTTTTGTAGCTTAAAGAATTTTGCTTGCGTAGGAATTTGCATCTAGTTGTCAGAGTTTAGCATCAGTACGAGGTAGGGTTTGAGATCCCGTGAATGCATTTTCAATTGGAAAAGATCTGTTTGCTTCGTGGTTTGTTTGGGTGGTTGAAATTTTGTTTGTCATCTTGATTGTTTTTTTCCAGATTTGATTGATTGAAATTAGTCTCTCATTATTTTACATAAGAAAATTTAAAGAGAAAATGAAATTGATTGTCTAGATTAAAGAACTTATTCTAAATTAATTCGAGTGGATTTGAAAATTCTAAATTAAGAGAAAATAGAAAAAGAAAGGAAAATTAAAAAAAATAAAATAAAATTCAAATGGATGATTATATGTTTCTTATAAGACTTAAATTAGAATTGTTTTAAAAATAAAAATATTTTAAATATATTGAGAAAGTGTTCTTGTGAAAGTAAATAAATTATAAATTTTATAATTCATAAAATTTATATATAAAGAAAATAATAATAATAATAATAAATATATATATTTTTAAGAGAGAGTTTTATATATTTATAAATCTTTTGAAATAAATAAATTTATTAATTTAAAAAAAAAATATTATTTAAAATAATAAAAATTAATTATATATTTGCATTCAAAAATTATGTGAGAGAAGTGTATAAGTTTTATTAAATTTTAAATAAAATAAAATTAGATTTACATATATTATTAATATATTTTATTTTTTTAAAATTATTTAAAAATATAATAAATACACCCCATCCTTATCTATTTTCTTGGACGGTAGCGTATGCATGCGCTGTGATTTCGCAATTATGGGCGGCACTTTCTTTTAGGCCGCACGACTATAATTAGAACCATCGGCCTATGCACATACGTGTCTTTATAAAAGTTTTTAGTTATTGAATTTGTTAATAGTTCTATAATATTAAATTTTAATTATTAATTTAATTAATATTAATTATTTAAAAGTTTTAATATTATTACTTTTTAAAATTTGTTCATTAAAATTTAATTATTATTTATTCTGTAATTACTATTTTATTAAATTATTAATGAATGGTAATTAGTTGTAATTCTTAATTAAATTAAATTAAATTAAGTTTTATTTTTGTATGAAAATTACAAGTAATTTTGGAAGATTTATTTAATTGCTAATAACTATAAAAAATGTTTAAAATATAGTTATTATTTAATGAAATTATTCTATCTAGGACTAGATATTAATATAGGTATTTATACAATTAGTTTAAAATTAATTAAGTTATTCAATGGGGCTTTATTTTACTTAACTATTGATAATATTGAATTAATAAAATTATAACTATTTTTATCATTGATGGGTATTTTTATAACTAAAACAAATAAATATATTTATCCTTGATTATTTTCAAGCAATTGACTTAATATAAATGGGATCAATTTTATAGTTTATTTAGAGAGATGAGTAGGTTAACATATAGGGTAAAATGTGAAAAGTTTTATAGTTTAAACATATAATAACTTGAAACTAAAACCTTACTTGAATCCAACGATGCATTTCTAAATCATACCGATCTGTGAGATTGTTATGTTTTGCTTGTACTCTCTATGCTTTGAGATTTTGGTGTTGATTAGATGTTGACTAGTCTAGGATGTACACCAGAGGTTTGTGAGATTTCTTGGATACTATTTATGGGACTAGATGTTGTGATGTGTTTTGTGATTCATATTGGAGATTATATCTATGAGGTTTATCTTGTGGAGAAATTATGTGTACTTGGGTGGGAGAACCTTCTTATTATTAGGTTGCCTGTTAAGGAACCGAGTTTGATCTTTATGAGTGTTGTGGTATGGGACACAACTGTGGATTATGTGCTTAGGAGAGGTTGTCTAGGGACATGACTCTGGGAGTGGCTTGCATAGGGGTCCGAGACCCAAAGTGGTCAGTGCCAGGGTAACCTAATGCAAGTTATGTAATAAGTGATAATCTAGTAATTAAAACTTTTGAGGGGGGAAACACACTAAAAAGATAAGTTAGAGATATTTGACTCACCCATGCCTTGAGTGCTTGTATAGACTAAGGATGGGAATGAGATGAGTGCCTCATCTTCTTGAGAGGGCTTTCTAGTTTCCATATGTGTGATGTTGAGGGTCCGGGGTTCAGAGTAACCAGTCTAGGGTAACTCAACGCTTGAGGGTCCGGGGTCTATTAAGAGATCAGTCCAGGGTAACTCAAGAAGCCATGTGATGACACTCCCTAGTATGTAGCCTGAGTCTCCTCTGTAGATCTCTGTAGATTTGTGTACCTCTGGTGGTGTACTTATTGTTGGATGTGTTTATAATGGATATTTACTTTCATTGATGATGATTGGTGATTCATGGATGATGTACTTTTGACATGTGGCTTTTGACTTGAGGTGATTGTCTTTTGTTGACTTTATCTTGTGATCTTGGTATTTGGTTTATACTTGGTTTGTCAATGATGTTTGGTTATGTGGTGTCGGTATTGGATTGAGTGTTCTTACTTCTGGATTATTTTATCTTCTTGAGTAGTATGTGTTACCTTTGAGGTAGTTGTGGCTATTAGGGGTACCTTGCCTAGGAATGTTTTATGTTTGATAGCCGTATGTGAATCGTTCATTATCTTCCCTGCACGGTGGGAGTGGAAGCCTGACTAGGTAACCACGCAGTCGGGAGGTAGTGCCTTCTTACCATTTGGGTTCCCCTTCACATTGCTAGCTGTTGGATGTTTGTTGCAGAAGATGTACCTTTATCATTCTTATTTCTTATCGCAGAGACTTCTTTTCAGATGATGTATATATGTTATCATGTATTCTAATGTATTGTATCTTTTCTCACATACCCTGCGACATGTGCAGTGGATGTTATTGATTGGATGTACTTTCATTGTATTGTTCATACTTATGCATTTGCTTATGCGATTATGTATCTATTATTTCTTTATGATCTTGAGACATTGTACTTGAAACTTAAACTAATTAATTTAAAATTATTAAATGTGACTCAACGTAAAGGAACCTTTGAGGAATTGAAACTATATCTGTAATTGCAAATGTGTATTTGTTTTGTATGTTCATATTGCTTCCGCATTAATGTTATCTTGATGTTGTTTAAACTTCAAAAAAAAAAAAATAGTTCAGTAAACATTGTAACATATTAGGTTTATTTCTCTTGGGTTCCCGAGTGGGGCGTTACACACCACTCCCCACCATTGCTTGTTTAGTTTAGATTATATGTGTATGTACATGCTTGGATTTTATGTTGATTATAGGTACTGAGCATCAACTTCCCTAAATTGCCAAGATGAGTGTTCCCTATCACAGTATCTCAATGGTAAAAGAGGGGAGATAATCCTTGAGTCCAAATCCTAACCTTAAGCCAATTGCTCTACAAAGTAGGACAATTTTTTGAGTTTTAGCCTTCTGAATTCATCAAGTGACATGAATTCATGATTTTGACCCTTGAGTTTAATTTGGTATCATGTACTTTATAATGGCTTTTTGTATTTAGTCTTGTGGGTCTGTTGTGATTTTCAATTATTATTAAATCAAATTAAATAGTAATTTAGTGAAAATTTTATAAAGAAAATTCAATATTTCATTACTTTTAATTAATTGGGAAATTAATTAAATAAGCGAATTAAATTTAAAGATGTAATTAAAGTTCTATTTTTTTACATAATTATATTTATTTAATTTAATAATAATTTATTTAGGATTTTTCTTTAAATAATAAACTCTAAATAATATATTAGTTGAATTAATAAATATATTATTAAAAATCTCTCGTGACTTAATAAAAGAGAGAAAATATTTGATTTTATAAAGTTATTTTAATTAAAGATGCAAAAAATGAAATTAAAATATAATAAAATAATAAAGGAAAAAGAGTTTCATGTGATTGCAAAATCAAAGCCTTAATTTGAGGAAAGTTTTTTATTAGGAAATCAGAGCTCATTTCTCCATACACAGGTTTGGAAGAGTCAATTTTCGAGAAGAGGGCTTTTGAAAGAAAAGAATTTGCTTGTGAGTTCTGTGCATCCATTGTTTATCATTAGATCCAGGTAGGATCTCATGAGTTTTGCGTAGTAGTTTCCTTTGTGAAATCATTTGTCTTCTTCGTGATTAATGGATTTATTTCAGAATTCATTTGGGTTGAAACCCTTGTTTGAGAAAAAAATTTGATTTCTGTTATTGAATTATCTATGATTTAATCTAAAACCCTTGCTATGAATATATTGTTTTTCATTTCTAAAATGTCTGTAAACAATTTAAGATTGAAACCCTTATTCGATGAATTTTGTGAATTTGTATTTAGATTGGTTGAAGTCAGGATAGGGGTTCAAAAAATAAAACTAGTTTTAAATTACTAAATTTAGTTGTTTAAATCTCATTACTCTATCAGATCTATATAAGAGATTTATTATAAAAAATATATGTTAATAAAAATTACCACAATAAATATTTTATTGTGATAATTTAAATTACATATTATATAGGAAATTTGTGAAATTGCATATTAATGGGGGGCCAAACATTTTATGTCTTTTTTGTTTATTTCAATATATATATATATATAAGGAAAAAGAAAATTAATTGTTTGAAGGTGGGTGGGGACGCCAATCCCCACCCACCCTACAGTTGCATATGCAAGCTGCATGACAGTCTGCTACTACTGTAGCAGCAGGTATTACCTATATGCACCCTAAAATGGTTGCCTAGACTATGGGCCCCCATTATTCAATTTATCAATTTCCTGAATCAATGGTTTGCAATATTTTATTAAATCAATTCAAATCAATTTCCTTGATCAAATTCAATTATTTCAATATTTTCTAAGGTTGATCATTTTATCCTAAGTCTTATTTAATTAAAAGAAAATCTCCCTTTTAATTAAATAAAATAAGTCCCCATTTAATTAATTAAGAGAAAAAACCCCTATTTTAATTTATTTAATATTTCCTGTTTAATTAAAAAAATTGCTCCCTTTTAATTAAATAAATCCCCACTTAAAGAGGAAATAAAATAATTAAAAATTAAAAATTCCTCTACACTTAAATGCACATATTTCTAAGTGAGATTCTATTTAATTCTTTTTCTATTTTCTCATTGGTGGATCTTTATTTCACACGGATCATTCTTTCTCCACCCTTAATTAAATCTTTTTGCCTCTTAATCTTGATCATCCAATCTTCTTTATAAGGGAGAGCCCTCTCCTCATTTTACATACACACATTCTATGTTATTGTTATGTTGTAGGTTTGGGGAGCGATTTTTGAAGGAGGAGTTTGAATATTAAATCTTTTTGTGGAGAACTTCTATCTTATTGTCTTTTTCTCTCATGCATCCATGGCTTCCATTATCATATCTCATCCTTGCATTTTCATAGTAGCTTAGATCTTGCATTGTTATCATATAGATTAGTTTTCATCTTCATTTGCATTCATATTTTGATTTTTGAATCTCTTATTTTATGGTGTACTTGCATGGGCACAAACTAGGTTAAACTGAGGGCCTTCATTACAAACCCTTACACTCCATGAATAGAGAGCTATGAGGCACCATTCGAGACATCATTCTTGAGCATTCTTGGATATAATGACTCATAGAAGTGTGACCACATTTTAGGCATCCACCGTGGGGCTTCCCACCTTTACTTGTTGGGTTTGGACATTTTTAGATTGAACACCCTTGTAAAGATTTCTTTGGAGACAAAAAACCCTAGATCTGAAAGATTTGATCATATCTTCCAAACTACTAGGTATTTTGATCTGAATATTGTTTTAAAGGGTGACAAAACTTTAGAGAAGCTTCTGTCCAATTTTTAGATTTTTCTAAGATATTTTCATTTTTTTATAAATTTTTCTTTATTTTCATGAAAAATCATATTAGGGCACAAATTAGCACCTTTTTTTGGAAAAAAAATGCATTTTTGGGAAGATCTCTGAATTCTAAATAGGTTTGGTTCTTTGTATTTTGATTTTAGAGACCATATTAGGGCTCAATAATTCAATTTGCAAAAACTGGTCTATTTTGACAAAATGGCTCCCTAGGACACAAATGAAAAGATATTTTCAAAATTATAACATTTTTGGAAAGTGCTCTAATTTTTGATAGGGGTCACTTTTTTACATTTAGGGTTTTGTGTCCAAATTCATGGCATATAGGTCCAATCTTGTTGACTAGGTTAAAAATCATGATTAAAGCACTTTATTTGTACAAATTCCAATGCATGATATGAGTTGTCATTTTTCATGGAATTAAGTAATTCAATATATTTTCATATGAATTTTCTTATTTTTTCATGATTTCATGCACTTGATTGAAGTTTGTGAAGGTAATTTGGAGGTCTAAAGAGCAAAAAGTGGAAAAAATTGGAAAGCATGAAATCAAGGTGCACACATTCCTAACCTTCTTATTTGAATTATAAAAAGTGATCATTGTGCAATAATTTTCTTTCTTTTGTCAAATTGTTTGGTTTGTCTTCCGAACATTGAAAAAAAAGGGCTTAAAATGAATCATTCACATTCGGATCTGAGCTTAAAATAAGAAACCCCTTTTGTCTTTTAATACCCAAGATTTTCTTATTGATGTTTTCTTCTTGCATCCTTGTTAAGGAGTTTGAGGGGAACCTAAATAAGGGATATTTACTTCTTCTTTTTTTAGGGGGCCTACCTAGAGAAGTGATTACTCTAGAGGACGACCTCAACTCTCGTGTTCTAGCGGAGTATAAATAGTGTGACTTGAATCTAAAGACAAGTCTCTTGAAAGTAGCAATATTATCAATCTTGGCTAAGCCCAAAAGAAATTATACCTTTGGGAAGTGAAGGTGGAGATTAGGTTACCATTTCCTCCCAGCTATTTTTTAGTATTCCCTTTGACTTATAGATTTGGGCCTCATGTACTTTGCATATATCAAGGACATCCCCTAGTTGAGCTTGTGCATCCTTATAGAAACCTAAATAAGTTGTTGGTGTGTTTGATGTGCTTGAATGTTTAGAACCTTCCCCACTTTGAACAAAAGGGAACACATCCATCAAATTGAGCCTTAAGGATTCTTTCCTTTTATATGTTTTCAAAACCACTACGGGCTTCAAACCCTTTGCTACCAAACCTCAATCAAGTTTAGATGATTATGAGTTCTCCTTTGCCATTAAAAAATATCTAGACTTACCTACTAGTTTCTCTTTTTCAAGGTCCATATCTTCTACTCCAAGACATCAATTGTCTTCATTTTATAGATCCAAAGACCTCTTGAGAGAGAAAGTGAGTAATAACTCTTTTGAGAATATGTCAATATTTCATGATGAGCCTATCTTCAATCGAGATGAGAATGAAAAAAATGGTCCTAGACATACTTTTGAGAGAACTTTTACTCCTTTGGGATTTTTATATCACATGGTGCTTGAGACCTTAGTTACAAAAAAGATCTTTACTTTACCATACAAATTTTTTACACCTTATGAACCTGAGGTAAAACCTTATTGGTGGAGAGATGATCACTATTGCAGCTACCATACATGCAAAGGCCATAAAACTGAAGATTGTACCACATTTAAATGTATAATCCAAGATCTTATTGATGATAGAATCATTGATGTTGAAATTTCTAAAGACCTATGTAATGAAGATGCTTCTCTTGAGCAAGATCATGTTCATGAACCTATGTCTAGTGATGGTTTCCTTGATACCTCCATTTCTTCCAATACTTATGCATCTCCCAAAAATTCAAAGCTATCCAACATTCTTCCATCAAGAAAAGGTCCTAATACTTTTCATGTAGTTCCCTATAGTTATCCTCAAGGGCCACCTCTTAAAGAAACCCAAGCTAATCTACACTTGGCTGAAAACCCTTTTCATGCTTCTAAGGCTAAACATCCTCAACCTTCATGTGACACTATCTACTATGCTCACTTTAGCTATTCCTTCATTACTCCTTCAAGATCCTATCATGCAAATCTCATAAACTCCCTTGTCCTTAGAAGTGGATCCATGTCAAGAGGACTCTCAAAAAGATAAAAATAAAAATGTCAAGAAAGATCAAGATGTCACCCCTCCATATCTTATGTCTTATCCACCTCCTAAGTATGATGAAGACACTACTTCCACTATTTCCATTGAGCTTACTAAAGATTGTGAAAAAAGTTATATGCCTATTTTATCCAAAGAAACTTTCAAGATCAAAGAATCCCTTCTTGTTCTAATTCTCCATATTCACTTCAAAAATATGCTCAAGCTTCAAATACTCCTATTAAAGATACTCGTGAGTCTATTGATGGCCTTGGTCACATTGCTCACTCTAAAGATGCTAATATCCCTATTCACTATCTCTTTGCATCTCCTAAATCTATCTTTGGTCCTTATCCATCAAAGATAAAGCCTTCATACCTTCCATCTATATTGGGACCTTATGTTCCTCCATATCCTACTTTCACTCCTATGTCATCTCCTACCTCTCCTATCATACCTCAAGGTCAACAAAGATACTCATTCTTGATGAATTCTCATTCATCTATCCATATGAACCAATCATATAATCCTTATTCATCCACAAATCCTAAGTCTTTTGGAAGCAATTTGGATGATCAATTTTTAAAAAAACATAAGAATCCATTTAAAAATGAATATCACTATGTCCCACCTAATTGACATGTAAATAAAAAGGAAGAAAAACTACTCAAGAGACCACAAAGGTCTACTACCCAAAGAGCTAAATCAAAGAAAATATGGTCCTAAATACATCATTGAAGAAATGCATTCTAAATCATCCAAAGGAAAAGAAAAATCTAAAGCTTTATGGATTCTCAAGTCTCTTTTGAAAGACTTGAATATTGAAAATGCTCCAAAGTTTGCATTCCAGCTTCCAAAGGCTTCCATTCCATCTTCTTTCAAAAATCTTCCTAAGAAGCTTCCAAAGATTTCCACTCCATCTCCTTCCAAAATTCTCTTACTTCCTCATACACCTAAACCTCAAACTATCTCCTCCATGATTATTCCATCATTTGCAACCCTTCAAGTTGTGTGTCGATGTTGATCTTGCCTACTTTCTCACCTACCCTTATGCAATATTTTCAAGACTACACTTACTTGCTATCCATATTCCTTCTATCTTTCCAAAGCATAAAAGCTTGTCCTCCATATACATTATCTACCATCTCCTTTCATTCACCCTATTAGCATCTTTGATTATACTAATGTATGGTGTTGGCTTATAATGACTCATCTTTCCTCTAGGAGCACTATTTAAATTGAAAAAAACTTGACTTCTTCCAAAAAATTCAAAAAAATTAAAAAAGAAAAAATTCAAAAAAAAAAAAATAGAACTAAAAAAATGAAATTTTAAAAAATGTACCTTGGTGAAAACCTGGTAATCAGGCACCTTGGTAGCAAAAGTAAAGAGAAATAAATTTTTCCCATGGCAAAAACCACTTCTTGTGGCACCTTGGATAAGCGCCATGATGAAAACCTAGCAAACATGCATCATGTGTAGGCATTCCCTAATCCATCTATCCCATATTTCCTCTTTGATCTTGACAATGATGAGCTATTCTTGTGTATTGTCTATATTATTTGTCAGATTACCAATTATGCTTTTTCATTCACTCAGAGCCTACATATTTACCTTTATTCTTATTTGACCCCTTGATCTTGATCACACAATGAGAAAGATGATTCTTAGGCCTCTTGACATGTTTACTTTTATTGGACCATGTGATATCATGATATCTCAGTTATTAGTTTCCACTACTTATCCCACATGTTATCTCCTTTCATGGCTTTCTTTCTTGTCCAACACATGCTTTATATGATTATCTTTCCCTAGCTTTGGTACTCTTGAGGAGTCAGTAATTGAAGATCACTTTCACTTGCTTCATACACTCCTTGCTTATCCATCATATCCACTAGCTTGTTGCTCCATCAAGTCCTCTACCTTGCTAGACATTGGGACTAAATGCTGTTCTCTTTCTTGGAAATGATGCTCATTCTGTTTGGGGGCATCTTTGTACATATTTATTGATCCTGAAAAATACAAAAAAATGATATATTTCAAAACTCCAGAAAAATGATATATTGTAAAAATTCTAAAAATTGGAAAATGTCTTGTTATTGGTTTGGTCTTACCCAATTGGAAAATTTCTTGTTACACTTAAATTTTTAAACATAAACACTTAATGTTTGAGCTATGTCATGATTTTTTCTTTGTGTGCTAACTGTTATTGATTTTTGTTGAGTGTCATTGTTCTTAAGTCTCTCCGGGATGCATAGCTAGAGGACTTGGGGCATGAGGCATATGTTTTATTTGCTACATTAAATTGGGTAAGCTAACATCGAAGTCATCTTGACCTTTATGTCTTTGATGCTTATGTTAGAATCTTTCCACATTCTAATATGATATAAATCACATTCATATAGTCATAGTTATGCTTGTGACTAGTGATGATTGGGTGATTTTCTAATGTTCGTTAATAATGGCCCAATGATGAAAACAAGTTCTTTTAAATTCTCTAATGAATGATGAACACAAAATCCTATGTTATAGTTGCTCTTTTGCAAGTACACTTTTGCAGTTTGATGTAGCTTACATTGTTAGGATTCATGTTAGTTTGCATTATGAGTTTGAGAGGGTTTTCCCTTCATCTTTCTTGTGGACTTTTCATCCACTATGGTCATGTTTTGATCTTCATTTCCTTATATTCTTTCATGATCTCAATCAAAAATTCTATCTTAAATAGTTGATTGATTTTGGGGCTTTATCTTTTTTTCTTTCTGTTTCTTTCTATATCTTCCAAATTTCTACCTTCCATTCACTTTTACCCCACTTATTTTCTTCTAATTCACCTTTGGGGAATAATATTTCATGCTTGATGATCTACCTTGGTTCTATGATTCTTATATCTTTCATCTTACATCAAGAAACTTATCTTTAGTTTGATTTGATCAAATTTATCAATTTGATGTTTCTCCTCTATCTCATTTTGATTTTGATCATGAGGGGGCAGTACTTATCAAACTTCATCCTCGATTCAATCTTATCAATTTTATTCTTGGCTTTTTCAAGTCAAAATTTATTTTTATTCTTTATCTTGATGTGTTCCCAAATCGATCACACATTACTCAAAAGAGAAGCAAATGTATGCACCCTAAAATGGTTGCTAGACTATGGGCCCCCATTATTCAATTTATCAATTTCCTAAATCAATGGTTTACAATATTTTATTAAATCAATTCAAATCAATTTTCTTGATCAAATTCAATTATTTCGATGTTTTTTAAGGTTGATAATTTTATACTAAGTATTATTTAATTAAAAGAAAATCTCCCTTTTAATTAAATAAAATAAGTCCCCATTTAATTAAAAGAAAACCTCTCTTTTAATTAAATAATTCATCCACATTTAATAAATTAAGAGAAATACCTCCCTTTTAATTTAATTAAATATTTCCTATTTAATTAAAAGAACTTGCTCCCTTTTAATTAAATAAATCTCGACTTAAAGAGGAAATAAAATAATTAAAAATTAAAAATTCCTCTACACTTAAATGCACATATTTCTAAGTGGGATTCCATTTAATTCTTTTCTTGTTTTCTCACTGGTGGATCATTATTTCACATGGATCATTCTTTCTCCACCCTTGATTAAATCTTTTTGCCTCTTAATCTTGATCGTCCAATCTTCTTTATAAGGGAGAGCCCTCTCCTCATTTTACATACACATATTCTATGTTATTGTTATGCTGTAGGTTTGGAGAGTGATTTTTGAAGGAGGAGTTTGAATATTAAAGCTTTTTGTGGAGAACTTCTTTCTTCTTGTCTTTTTCTCTCATGCATCCATGGCTTCCATTATCATATCTCATCCTTGCATTTTCATATTAGCTTAGATCTTGCATTGATAGATTAGATCTTGCATTGTTTTGCATTGTTATCATATAGATTAGTTTTCATCTTCATTTGCATTCATATTTTGATTTTTGAATCTCTCAATTTATGGTGTACTTGCATGGGCCCAAACTAGGTCAAACTGAGGGCCTCCACTACAAACCCTTGCACTCCATGAATAGAGAGCTATGATCTGCCATTCGAGACCTCCTTCTTGAGCAATCTTGGATATAATGACTCATAGAAGTGTGCCCACATTTTAGGCATACACTACCTACAATAGTACATTATTGCTACTACAACAACGACTTGCCACAATAGATATACGTATAGGTCGATGGGCCTTAAAAGATATTTTTATTATCATGTTTTTAAAATAGTTTCTTTTAGTATTTTAAAATTATTAAACTTTATAATTTAATAATTTTTTAGTATAGTTATTTTTAATTGTTATTAATTTAATATATTTTTAATTAAGTAAATTAAAAGGTATAATAATAATATTTTATTATTATAGTAATGGTGATTATTAATAAATTAAAATTATTTATTAATAGTTAACCATTATTATTTTAATAGTTAATATTAATTATTCACACTTTTGGGTCTTTTGTTGCACCATTCAATTGGCCTTCTTCATCAATATGTACTTATAGATAAGTTTACTTGCTCCTCACTATCATTCTCTGCCATTAAGGATTGGGCATTTTGCTCATGGGTAGGGTTAAAAGATATCTTTTGCATAGATATGGATTCCCAATATTTTGTTACCATTTTTAAACCCAAAGAGTTTGGGGGTTCCATTTACAAGTAAAAAGGTTGGTTTTGTCAAGTGTCAGGACTTTTCACCATGATGTTGGTCCCAAATTTTAAACCTTAGCCTACTAATATTCATTTCTTCCCCCTTTGGGTTTCATTTCCTCTTCTATCGCTTGAATATAGAGACCCACAAATTATTGAAATTTTCACTAACAAAATAGGTATTTTTCTTAAGCATGATCTTATCTCTTTTGATCGCTTGCATTTGGATGTTAGAGTTTTCCTTCTATTGGATATGTGAAAAACTTTTCCTACTCAGTTTGCCATCAATTCTCAATGGGGTTTATGGATTCAGTCCATCACGATCTAGGATGAGGCCACATTGCAAATATTTCAATATAGACTAGACCATTTTAATTCCCAATGTCAAGATTTAGTGCAAGGCTCTACAGAAGTATGTCCAGATCACAACTCTAACCCAACATTATGTACTCTTAAACGGGCTTTAGACTTTCCCACTAATCAAAATGTCATCTTGCATCTTAACACTTCTCTAGGAGATCCTTAGCTTTTGAATTTTAGTTGGTTGTTAAATCTAATATTATCCACAATACTAAATTTAGTCTTGCATGTCATTCATAATTCTCTTATTGGCATGAAAGGTTGTGATTCACAACCTTTATCTTCTCTTGTTTCTTCCTTGCCACTCTCAAAGCCCCCAAGGTAGAAGTCTATAAAATTAGATCTCTCCCATCCTTTCCTATTCTGTGGGGCTTGTTCATTAACTCTCAATTTGTAGATTGACAAGCTCGTCAGACTAGTGATTAGATTCTCTCAAATATTGCATCTTCTATATTTTTGAAATAGCAGAGGAAGAAAGACTTATATCAAATTGCCAATAGTCCAATACACTTGATGGCTTGCTCAAAGAGTTCTAATTTTTGGAATAATCAGCTTTAGCTAAAAAACCTGAATACTTGTTAAATTTTAGAGATTATGGAAGCTACCCATAACATTACACAAAGAGAAAAGTCAATTGCTACCCCTTCCATTAATGAGGATTCTTTCAAATTAGAAGATTATTTATCAACAGTTTCAAAATGTGACTATAAATTCAGATTTCCAATGCTCGGATGTTATTTCTAGTGAAAGTAAGATTAATAATGCTCGTTCTTCTAAGGGCTCCAAGATTTTTTTTTAATGTTTTAGGCCTCTTTGATCACCATAAAATCCTTTGAATTTCTTAGTCTCCTTTCCAATGTCAGTAGGTTCCTAAAATGCCCAAATCCAGAGGTAGACCTAAAAATTCCAAGACTAAAATTGAATAACAACAAGTATTCAAACTGCTTTGAATCATAGGTTTGTTGTTACCAAGGGTGTGACAAGGAGAACAAAAGGTTCTCCTTGTCAAAAATGAAGACTAACTCTTGGAGTGTCAGAGGCATCAATGCCTCTAACAAAAGATGTAGGATGAAGCAATTGATTGATTCTATGTATGCAAATATTATCATGCTATAGGATACTAAGTTATCACAAGACATATTGATAAGACACTTGCTAGATGGCCAAAGTGGTCTTTTTTGTATTCTCCTAGGATAGGAGCATCTAAAGGACTTGATGTCCTTTGGAATCCTAAAACAATTCAGGGTCAACTTATTTAGCAACACTCAAATTGGCAAATACTTAAGATGTCATATTTTGACATTTCTTTTACTTTAATAAATATTTTAACTTCCTTAATGCAAGACACATTAAAATCTTGGAATAGTATCACTCATTTGATCCAACTTTAAGATTCCCAAAATGTCATTATAGGGGATGATTTCAATGAAATCTTGAACCAATCAGAGAAATCTAGAGGGATTTTTACACCAATCAAAACTATTCATAACTTCTCTCACTTTGTGGATAACAATAACTTAATGAATATTCGTCATACACAATGAAAATTTACTTGGACAAATAGAAGAGCTAGATTTGCACAAATTGTTGTTTGCTTGGATAGATTTCTCTTTTCTCAAGAATGGAAACTTCACAACTTCCATTTCTAGTTAGAGATTCTATCATTATCAGGCTTAGATCACTTCCCAATTTTTCTTTCTCACAATCATGCAGTTAATGAGGATAAAAACTAGTCCAATTCATCTTTCGAGTTTGAAAGAATGTGGCTTTTCCATCCTCATTTCCTTTAGCTAATAAAATAGTGGTGGGTTAGTGCTCCCTTTGTTCAAGGCTCCAAAATGCATCATTTTTCTAGTAAACTGAAGCATATCAAGGATGTCTTTAAACTAAAAGAGGTTGTCAAAACACAATTGAATGAAATATACAATAATATCATTCAAAATGGTATGTACAATGATATTTATATTAAGCAGAAGAGTCTTCAACATGAATGGGAAGAGTTGTGTAGCAAGGAAGACAAATATTGGAGACAAAAATCTAGGGAACTATAGCTTCAATAAGGTGACAAGAATACTAAGTTCTTTCATGCTTCAACCAAACAAAAGAGTGCTACTAATTTTTTTTTTTCAAATTAAGGATGCTGAATCAGGAAATATTTTAACCAATACACAACATATTCAGGATGTAGGAGTTAATTTCTTTCAAAATCTTCTTGCCCCAGCTAAATATCCATCACCTTTGGACTCTCAAGTGAATGATCTCCTTGAGATGATCCCTACATTGGTGTCTCCCTCAGATAATTTTATGCTTATGGCTCCCTTCTCTATTCAAGAAATTTGTAAGGTAGTTTTTTCATTCCCCCCTGACAAAGCTCTGGGTCCTAATGGATTCACTGCTCTTTTCTTCCAAAGTTGTTGGACACCATTGGTTGGGATTTGTTTGTTGTTGTTTAGGAATTCAAAAAAAAATAGAACCATGGTCAAGTACTTCAATACTACCAATATTGCATTGACCCCAAAAACTAAGGAGCCTTAAACCTTTGCTGATTTTTGGCCCATTTCATTGTGTAATTTGACATATAAGATTGTCACTAAAGCTATTTATTTGTGATTGCATAAAGTGCATACAAAAGTAAATCACAACACTAGTAAAACACACATTACATAAAGTGCATACAAAAGTGAATTTTATAATTCATTAGGTTTTGAAAACCCTAAAGTTCAATATTTACTAAAAGTTTTCAGATTAAATCACAAAAAATTCTATAATGGAAATCAATTTCCTCAAACATAAGTTTCAACCTAGAGAACTTCTAAAAATAGAAACACAACAAATACGAAGAAGACATGAATTCGAAGAACGAGCAACTATTGCACAAACCCACAAGATCCTACTTGGATCTAATGCTAAAATAATGAACGCAAAAACATGCAAGAATCTTTCTTTTCCTTTTAAAACCCTCTTTTTTCAAAAATTGGCTCATCCAAACCTGTGTGTCTAGAAATGAGCTCTAATTTCCTTAATAAAGAGTTTTTCCCTCAAATCAAGGCTTTGATAATGCAATCATGTGAACACCCTTTGTCTTTAATTACTATATTTTAATTTTCATACACACTTTATGCAATTTAATTTTTAAAAACTTTATTAAATTAAAGCTTTCTCTCCTTTATTAATTCATGTGACATTTTTAATATAATATTTATTAATTTAACTAATAATATTTTTTAGAGTTTATTGAAAATAAAACTCCTAAATTAATTATTATTAAATTAAATAAATATAAATACACCTAAATTAGAACTTTGATCAAATCTTTTAAATTTAATTCTTTCATGCACATTTAAAGAACTTTTTAATTAAAATATTCTTTTATATTTCCTTTTCCTCCATTTATTAATTATTGTAAGCACTATTTAAAGCATAGTTTATTATTTAAATTAATAAGAATAATTAAAGCTCATTATTTAAATATAACTCTAATTTAATAATTATTAATTAAATAATCATAATAAAACAATATTAAATCTTTAATCTTTTAATATTTTAATTCTATTTTCATCCAACTTATTAAATTAGACTTTTAAAATAAATATTTTAAATTGAAGTACATATTTAATTAATTTCTAATTAATTAAATAACATCATATTCTAATCTTTCTTTAACCAATTTTCTAAATTTAGACCTGTAATTTAGACTTTTTATTTAAAGCATTAATTTAATTAATTTTTTTGTTAATCAAATATTCAAATATTCACATATTTTAATATTTTCTTTTTAATCAAATAATATTTATTACTTAACTAATAATATTATTTAGATTTTATTATTAAAATAAAACTCTTAAATAATAATTATTAAATTAAATAAATATAAATATGCTAAAATTAGAACTTTAATTTAATATTTTAAATTTAATTATTTTATTCAATTAATTCTTCAATTAATTACATACAATTAAATATTAAATTTTGTATATACAATTTTCATGCAACAACTTTAAGCAATTTAGATTAAAATATCTTTATTAAATTAATTTTCTTTCTCACTTTAATTAATCATGAGATGTTTTTAATATCATATTTATTAATTTAACTAATAATATTATTTATAATTTATTAAATAAAATTAAAATCTTAAATAAATTATTATTAAATTAAATAATTATAAATATGCCAAAATTAGAACTATAACTTTATCTTTAAATTTTATTCATTTATTTAAGTAATTCATGAGATATTTTTAATAGTATATTTATTAACTTAAGTAATAACATTATTTAGAGTTTATTATTAAAATAAAACTCCTAAATAATTATCATTAAATAAAATAAATATAAATATGTCAAAAATAGAACTTTAATAAAATCTTTAAATTCAATTCTTTTATTTAATTAATTTCTCAATTAATTAAATATAATTTAATATCAAATTTATTTATAAAATTTCCATCAAATTAAATAATTAAATTATCTTTCAATTTGATTTAATTATAACATAAAATCACCACATACCCACAAAACCAAAAATGACAACTCAATAAAGGCAAAGAAAATAATCAAACTCTAGGGTCAAAATCATGAATTCACGCCACTTGACGAATTCAGATGGGTAAACTAACTCAAATACTTTTCCTATTTTTTAGGGCAATTGGCTTAGGGTTTAGGATTTGGACTCAAGAGTTATCTCCCCAATTATACCATTGAAATATTGTGATAGGATACACTCATTCTGGCAATTCAGGGAAGTGGATACCTAGTACCTGCAATTTGCATAAAATCCACGCATGTACAAACACAATATTGTAATCTAAATAGGCAATGGCAGGAAGTGGTTCATCTTGTAGACCCCAACTAGTAGGCGACTATCTCCCTTCCTCAACCATCAGAAATATCAAACATAAAGAAAACATACATGCACACCATACACATGCAAGTATGTGGTAAATATCCCTAGAAACTACATAAAAATAATTTGTCTAACTAACATCATTCAATAACTGAAATAATTGGCACTAAGTACCTCAAAACACACACACATCAATTGAATATGAAATATGACTAATCAATTCCAGTAATCTAGCACCACTAATCATAAAACATAATAATAGAACAAGCCTAAAAGAATCCAGTCAAAACAAATCAAAAAAGTCAAGTAGGGGTAGGCATTAAAATCCCTCTTATATCTCTCCAAGACATGACACATACTCCTGTTGTAGGGGGTGTGGGAGTTCATGACTTATCTCAAAGGAATGTTGCATTTGGAGGCAAGTTAGTTTGGAAAATGTACACCAAGTCTTAGATTACCTGGTGTCAAATTATGTAGCAAAAGTATCTGGATGATAATGATCCATCTAGAATATTCTCAATGTGCGATCCTCCAAAGGGGTCTATCATATGGGATTTTATGGTATCTTCAAGAGACATTGTTCTCAATTATGTAACTTGGGAAGTACATAGTGGAGACAAAGATAGCTTTTAGAGAGACTCTTGGAATGGTTAACCTCTTTTGATCACACTGCCCAACACACAAGATCTTATATTAATTTCAAAATCTCTATGGAGGACTCAAGTTATTCACTTTATATCTGTAGTCTATATTTTCTCAAGGAAAGTCATTTGGAAGGAACCAGATCAACTTCCTCTTTCTAAGCTTGACCAAGAGCACTTTTGATCCATATTAGATTAAAAAAAATTCCTTCCTATCAAATTTTGAAGAAAAATTGTTGTGGGCCCTAGCCATGAATGGTAACTACTCAATTAAAGATGGATATAAGCTTATTCAAAGAATTGCCTCAGAAAATAGTCCTTCACAAGTATACTCATTTTGCTAGAACAATGTCATATTACTAAAACCTGGATGCTTTGCATGGCTTGCAATCAAGCATATGATCCTAACAAGTGATAGACTAGTAAGATTAAATATTTCTCCAACTTTCAAATGTGTGTTATGCAATGATGAATATGAAAGAGGTGATCATCTTTTTGTGCATTGTCCTTTTGCCCAACATTTTTGGACCTTTGTCCTCAGAAAATTAAGTTTCTTTACCCCTCTTCAAAGCAATATATGGAATATTTTCCAAGAATGGCCAGCCCTACATCCTCATGCCTTGTTTGCAGGATTATGGATATGTTCCCCAATATTAGTCATATAGGCTATTTGGTGGGAAATAAATAAGCATATTTTTCAAAAAGATTTTTCTTCTATTGATAAGGTGCTGAAGGTATTGAAAAGTCAATTGTGGAAGTAACTAATGCAAATCTTAGTAGATGTAAGATCAATCCTATTTTTACCTCTTGGGATGGCAATATCCTTTGAGAATGGAAAACACTTTTTATTCCTTTGGGATGGGGATCATTGAGAAAAACACAACCTAAAGTAGACCTATCTAATGTACACTGGTATCCTCCCAATTTAGGGTATGTGAAGATCAAATTTGATGTTACTTCTAGAGGAAACCCAGGTAAATTTGGTTTAGGGGCATGTATTAGAGATTGTAATGGGAAAGTGTTAGCATTTACAACTACCCCCTTACTAGATGGTACTAATAATTTAGCAGAAGCTCAAGCTTTATTCATAGGACTAGTCCTTGCCAAGAAAGGTAATTTTCACTAACTACGAATTGAAGGTGATTCTCAAGTAATCATTAATTCTTTTCATTAAAAGGTAGACATATACCTTGAAACTTAAGTATATCCTCCATCAAATTTGGAACTTGTTAGATCAGTATCAAGATATATGCATTTCTCATACTTTACGAGAGGGAAACAAAGTTGCAGAGTACCTTTCAAATTTATGATGTGATGGCATCATGATTTCAACATTTTAGTTGAGCTCATTCATTGATCAATATAAGGAGTTGCAACTATTGATCAAATCAAATATTGACAAGTGCCAGTGCTAATTATCTCCCAATGGGGTGCATATGTTATGATTGCATTGGTAATGCTTGCTTATGTTTGTTTAAGTTAAGCCACCAACCTTTCTATCAAACGTGCATCGTACTTGTACTTCTTGTGCCTGTATTGGACATGTGGTTTAAGTCATATGCTTTGAGTTTACTTCAACGTTTGATCAAGCACTATTTTCACATGGTTGTTGGTCCTCAAAATCCCTCACACATGTTGGCAACTAGTAAAAAAAAATTCTCACAGGATTTTGTTGTTAACTATCATTGCCAAATTTATTGATTGTAGTGCCTATCCCTAGTCTACATTTTTCTAGTTACATTTCTGCTATCATTGCCAAACTCTTTTAGGCCAGTTTTATGTTGATGATTAGTAGCATAATCTTGAGATTATTAGTTATTGTTTATGACTTAGTTGATATATGATGAGATTACTTGGTACTCTATACTTCATTTGTGCATGATGATTATTACAATGCTGTTAGATTATTGATGATGTTTAGTTAGATGGATTATCCTATGTCTTTTCTGATGGATACTTACCCCATACTGCATGTGTATGGTGTGCGTGTTTTTTTTCTTTATGTATAATGTTTATGATGTCGTTAAGGAAGGGAGTCGTAGTCACCTACTAGTCGGGATCTACATGATGCACCACTTCCTGCCATTGCTTGTTTAGCTTAGTATATATTCTGTATGTACATGCATGAATTTTATGCAGGTTACAGGTACTGGGTATCAACTTCCCTGAATTGCCAGGATGAGCGTACCCTATCGCATTATCTCAATGGTAAGAGAGGGAAGATAAATTCTTAAGTCCAAATCCTAAACCTTTGAGTCATTCATCCTAATTGACAATTAGGACAAGTATCTGAGTCATGTACCTTTCAAATGCGTCAGATGACGTTAATTCATGATTTTAAACCCTTAGTTGAATTTTGTATGTATTTTACTATGATGGGTTTTCGTATTTTTACTTTATGAGTTTTGTTGAATTTTTTGTTAATTAAGTCTAATTAAAAAGATTTAATTAATAATTTAATTTAATGGAAAATTATATGTTATGTTAATATTTTATTTAATTAATTGAGAAATTAATTATATTAAAGAGTCAAATAAAAGAATTAAATTTGAGAATAAATCTATAAGTTTAAATTTGAACATGATAATATTTAATTAATTTAATAATAATATATATATTTGGAGTGCATTTTTAAATAAATGCTAAATAATGTTATTATTTAAATTAATGGATAGTTATCAAAATTATTGTTCAAAAATAAATTTAGAAGTGGGAAAAGAAAATTAAATTATTAAAAATTTTATGATTGCATAATGCGTGCATGAGACTAAATTAAATAAATCAATTTAAAAGAGGTCAAGTAAAGATTAAATACATAAATTTAGTGGATTATTGTATGTGCATGGAAAAGATAAAAGAAAGGTAAATAAAGAGTTAATAAAGAGTTGAAAAGGTGTGAGCAAAGTGTTCTCTGAGGTGAATGCACAATTAGTGCCCCGATTTTAGGGAGAGAACTCATTTTTCACAAATTGGGGGTTCATTTTTGAAGAGGCTAGGAATTTTGGAGGAGAAGAAGGAAAATTTTAGAGAAGGAGAAAGTTCTGAAAGGGGAATTGTTTTCTACAGATTTCTGGAGCGTAGCAAATTAGCATCAGTGTCCAGGTAGACGCTTGTGAAGATTTGCATAATTTAAATACATTCTTTTAATTCCTATCTTCTTCGTGTTTGCTAAATGATTGTCTAGATAATGTTGGTAAAAAATATATATCATGTTTGTGAATTCTGGATATTGGGAAATTATTTTGTACATGCAATGTTTTAATTGTTCAATATAATTTCTCCCCAATAGATTGTAAATTGTGAAAACTTATCAGAAAGGGTAGAAATCTTATTGGAAAATCTTCTTAAAAATATTGATAAGGAAATAAAGAATGGGTGCCTAGTATTTTTCTATCAAATTTAATTCCGAATTTTGGTATATATATATATATATACACACACACAATAAACATATATTCATTTAAAATTAATTTAATTAATACCCAAATTCAGTATTTTCAAAATTATTGAAAGTAAGATTTTTGTTTTGATAAAAATATTGAAATATTTTTCTTAATGAAAAAAGTTGTGTTTTTAAAAAAGTATGTACTCAATTTTTTTTAAAATAATAATTTAAAAAAAAATATATTGGGACGTGAGGGCAGATCAAACCACCCCCTACCCCCCTGTCACGTCCTACGTGACCTTGCACACGGCAAGCGACTGCGACAGCAATCCCTATGTCGCAGAGGGCCGTAGGCCATATATAAATGGAGCCGGCATTTTAAAAATGCGACTCACTTTTTTTAATAAAGTTTGTTTGTATAGTTTTTGCTAAAAGAGTTTGTTTATATATATAGATAAAATAATATGTTAAATTAATAAATCATTATTAGTTTTGTATAATAAATGATTTTTAATATAGTTGTTATTTAAATTTAATTAATAAATATTAATTATTTAAAGATAATGATAATAAAAATAATATTGATAAATAAACAATAGCAAATTTGAAATCAATATAATAATATTTATTTTAGTAAATTTTGGAAATTAAGCATGGGGAAAATATTTGTTTAAGCTAAAACTTGAAATTGCTATAAGGAAAACGATGAAAATATTCCATCACTTGTTAACAAACTCTGAAATGGAAACTGAAAGCCTACATTTAACTTAAAATTGAAAACATTTGCTTGTACCTTGTTTTCCTTATGCTATTTATGTTTGGGATTTTCTTTTGGGTTGACTAGATTGTTGACCAGTTATAGGATGTCTACCAGAGGCTTGGGGCTTTTGTGAGTGTGGTATCATGTTGACTCGATCTTGATCATTATTGCTCAACCATGTATGTGATGGTATGTTTATGACGAGTATATTTGTTTTGTTGATTACTATGTTTTTAGTGTCTTTGTGAAATAGTGAAATGTATGCTATGAGATACCTGAATAACCATTATGAGTCAATGATCAATATTGTTGGATTACTTTCGGTTGCTTATTGAGAACCGATGGATATTTTGATTTACCTTGTTTCTTTCCAATTGCTCGTAGAGATTTGATGTGATTACTACGATTATCTTTGTGATGCTTTCCAGTCACTTGTATAGGACTAAGGTGATTTTGCTATGATTATGTGATTTTTGATTTCATGAGCTTAGGGTAGGTTATCTTTATGCAGTGTTGAGAAGTGGCCTACAATGGGGGTTGGGGACCCTAAGTGGTCTTGGGGGTAACCCATTGTAAGTTGTTTAATAAGTGATAACTTTACACTTAATACTAACTTAAATGAACCTAATAAGGAATAATTGCATGTTCTTGCCCATGCCATGAGTGCTATTATAGACTAGGATGGGAGTAGAGAGAATGCTTGGTTACGACCTTGTATTCTGCAGTATGCCTTGTCAGTGTGAGAGGATACTAGTGGCCGCAGGGATCACTAGGGACTCGAGAGTCCTAAGGGACTGCTCGGGTAACTTCAAATGTGATTTGTGTGATGACACTTTCTCGCTTACATAGTAGATACCTATGTATCTTTGTGGTGCCTCTGGGTTTAGATGTCAATCTATTTTTAGGAACCTTTGAGTTAGTATACTTTTAGGATTTCCTGGACTTAGTGCATATCTGTGTTATGTGATTTGTTATCCTATTTGGGACTTGAGACTATCTCCTCAGCGCGGTGGGAGTGGACCATTTAGGTTCCATGCAATTAGGTGGTAGTGCTTTTTACTCTTACCATTGAGATCTGTCCAAGACACCGTGGCTAGAGTATTCTTGTTGGCATATACCTTCATTCTGTTCATGGATCATTATGATAGATGGTTATATTAAATGTCAGATGTTGTATCATTTTATGATGGATGTATATCTCTTGATGTATGGATTTATTATGTATGATGGATGGTTCCATTTATTTTATTGCACGAGTATCATGGATCCGAAGAGGATGATGTATATCTATCTTTGCTTATGTATATTCTTTTAAGCCTTTCATACCCTGTGGCATGTACAGTGGATGAATGAGCATTCCGAATTAATTTTTCAAGAAGCATTCAGAACTATTGTATATTATATGGACATTGGACTTTTCATTATTCTTTCATATGATGTAGTAATTGATGGGCTTAGTTTTAGATTAGTTTTAAATGTGATTCAACGTCATGAGATCTTTAAGGAATGCAACCTATTATGTATGTTATTGCTTCTGCTATTTTGTGTTTGATGTGTATGTTATACTTCCATAGTATGCCTTGTTAGTGTGAGAGGATACTAGTGGCCGCAGGGATCACTAGGGACCTGGGAGTCCTAAGGGACTACTCAGGTAACTCCGAATGTGATTTTTACGATGACACTTTCTCGCTTACATAGTAGATACCTACATGTCTTTGTGGTGCCTCTAGGTTTAGATGTCAATCTATTTTAGGAACCTTTGAGTTAGCATACTTATAGGATTTCTGGACTTAGAGAGTTCTTGTGTCAGGTGATTTGATATCCTATTTGGGACTTAAGACTATCTCCTCAGTGCAATGGGAGTGGACCATTTAGGTTCCATGTGGTCAGGTGGTAGTGCTTTTTACTCTTACCATTGAGATCCATCCGAGGCACCGTGGCTGGAGTATTCTTGCTGGCATATACCTTCATTCTATTCATGGATCATTATGATAGATGGTTATATTATATGTTGGATGTTGTATCATTTTATGACGGATGTATATCTTTTGATGTATGGATTTATTATGTATGATGGATTGTTTCATTTATTTTATTGCACGAGTATCATGGATCCGAAGAGGATGGTGTATATCTATCTTTGCTTATGTATATTCTTTTAAGTCTTTCATACCCAGTGGCATGTACAGTGGATGAATGAGCATTTCGAATTAGTTTGCCAAGAAGCATTCAGAACTATTGTATATTATATGGACATCAAAATTTTCATTGTTCTTTCATATGATGTAGTAATTGATGGACTTAGTTTTAGATTAGTTTTAAATGTGATTCAACGTCATGGGATCCTTAAGAAATGCAACCTGTTATGTACATTATTGCTTCCACTACTTTGTGTTTGATGTGTATGTTATACTTTCTTTTTAAAAAAAAAAATGCTATCAAACGTAGTCAAACTTTGGGTTATTTCTTTTGGATCCCTTGGCGGGGTGTTACATTTGGTATCAGAGCCCATGTTTCTACATTGGGAGCTCTGGGTATATTGGAATGCCATTAGTGTTGAACTAGTTGAGCTAAAACAGAACTTAAACTGTTAATTGTATATTTTGCATACTTCAACACTTAGACTTCAACCTAAAAATGACACTTTTACTATTGCAAAACATGTGTTTTTTAAATATATATGATTTACAATATTATGCATTATGGTTGTTATAGTATTTTATATCTTGGATATTATTGTAGGATGGTATATGGGATGAGATCTTTCGTTAGAGGTCGTAGCCTTGGCTGTGGCAGAGGCCATGGATGAGGCAGAGATATCAGTGTTCATGAGTCTGTCCGCGAGAGCCCCATTTAGGAAGAGAATAGGGAAGAGCATGTCAGTGAGCATCAAGAAGAGAACCATAGAGAGGAACATGTGGACTCTGAGGAGGTTGATCTGAGGCAGATGATGCGAACCATCATTGATCGCCTACCTCCCGTTCATGAGCAGGATAGAGCACATCGGGCAGAACATAAGCATAGACATAGGTCTAGGAGCCCTTAGAGGGATCGACATAGATCCATTGTATCTTCTCAGATGAAGGACCTTCAGAGGTCCAAGATCAAGCCCTTTAATGGGCAAGGTTCTAGTTATGTAGCTGAGCAGTGGCTTATTGCCCTTGATAGGATTTTTGCTATGCAGGACTTTGACAGTAATGTCAAAGTGAGATTTGCCATTACCAACCTGGAGTTATTTGGGGCCACATGGTGGACTATTGAGGAAAATAAGTTGGGCATAAACATGAATAGTGTCACTTGGGAGATTTTCTTGGAGAGCTTTCATGAGCGATTCCTACCAGAGGAATGGAAGCAACATAGAGCAAATGAGTTCCATAACTTGAGATAGTATACTATGACCATTGTAGAGTATGAGTGCAAGTTCTATGAGCTCATGCCCTTTTTGGGATTCAGTGACAACCTAGCACAGTTGGCACAACATTTCATTCAAGGCTTAAACAACCATTTTTTTTGGGGTGTTAAGATATTTGAGCCTAAAACCCTCAAGGATGCGGTACATCGAGCCATCCTTGTAGAGCAGAGTGTCAACCTTGGACATGGGGGTTTTGTGGGAGCACCTACCACAACAAGATCCAAGGGAAACCACAACTTAGGTGGGAACAAGAAGCCTCCTTTCCCTAAGGGGAATCAGTCTCAGCAGCAGAAGGGATCTTACCCTTAGGCACAGAGTGGTGGCGGTGGTTCTAACTCTAGGAACAATCACAATGCTCAACGCAATAAAAAAAATCAGCAAGCTCAGCCTGCACGGAGTAGCCAGTCTTTTGCTAGCAGGGATAGCCACCAGCGATTGAATGCACCACCTATAGGGAGAGGATCTGGTAGAGGCACTTGATGTTATTCATGTGGACAGTTTGGTCACATTGCAACTTACTATCCATAGCAAGCATCTTAGTATTCGAGACCTAGGCTAGCAGCATCTGAGCCTATAGTCAGAGAAGCAGGTAGTGCTCATAGAGTATTTGCAATGGTGGATCACCATTAGGTAGACCATCAGGGGATAGTAGTTGAGACTACATGAGCTATTCAAGGTACACCTCTCTCTGTATTGTTTGATTCAGGTGCTACAGATTCTTTTATTTCTCCATCTCTAGTTGTTAAGTGTAAGCTGGAAGTGGTTAAGCAAGATCATGGTTGGCAAGTGGAACTAGCCTTAGGCGCTAAATTTTCCATAGATTTTGTAGTTCATAAGTTTGGGCTTAGTATAGGAGGTTTTGAGACTTTAGCTGACCTTCGAGTTATTCCTCTTGGCTCCTACGATGTGGTCTTAGGTATGGATTGGCTTGGCTCTTATAGGGCTAGTATAGACTACAGAAAGAAGACCATTATGTGTCAAGATGACCAAGGGAAGGATGTCAAGATTGTGGGGATACCAAGACCTATATCTCTATGAATGATCTTTGCTATGCAATTGAAGCAAAGCTTTCGTAAGGGATGTCAGGTATTTTCCATTACGGTAAATGAGCTAGATGAAGAAGACTCTATGAGGAAGACCCTAGATCACCCTATTTTACAGGAGTATGCAGATGTCTTTGTGAATGAGATTTTGGGCATGCCTCCGAAGAGAGACATTGATTTTGGCATTGAGCTCACTCTAGGAGTGAAGCCTATCTCTAGAGCTCCTTACCGTATGACCACTCAAGAGTTGAGTGAGTTACGTTTGTAGTTAGTGGAACTTTTGGCCAAGGGTAGTATCTGACCTAGTGTATCACCATGGGGAGCTCTAGTGCTCTTCGTGAAGAAGAAAGATGGTTCTTTGCACCTTTGCATTAATTACAGATAGCTAAATGAGGTGACAGTAAAGAACAAGTATCCTCTACCAAGGATTGATGATTTATTTGATCAGATCAAGGGAGCTATACTGTTATCCATGATTGACCTTAAGTCATGATACCATCAACTTCACATCAAGGAAGCTGATATTCATAAGACCGCCTTCCGAACTCGCTATGGGCATTATGAGTTCATACTGATACCCTTTGGGCTGAGGAATGCTCCATCAGTTTTCATGTGCTTGATGAATGGGGTGTTCCGTTCCTATCTTGATAGATTTTTTCTTGTGTTCCTTGATGATATACTGATAAATTCTAAGTCCTAGAAGGAACATGAGGAACATTTGAGTTTGGTTTTATAGTGCTTGAGAGATAATCAACTTTATGCCAATGCGGCGAAGTGTGATTTCTTTCAATTAGAGATAGAGTATTTAGGACACATTATCTCAGGTGAAGGTATCTTTGTAGACCCTATGAAGATCCAAGCAATAGTAGATTGGCTTGCACCCACTACTGTGTTGAAGATTTGTAGTTTCATGGGTCTAGCTGGTTATTATCATAGATTTGTCCAAAAGAAGTTTCTATGGACGAAAAAATGTGAGGAAGCATTTCGGAAGCTCAAGGAGCTTTTGACCAGTGCACCGATCTTAGCAACACCTGATCCAGAAGGTGATTTCATGGTGTGTATAGATGCTTCCCTTGAGGGGATTGGAGTAGTTCTGATGTAGAATGGATGAGTGATTGCATATGAATCATGCAAACTCAAGGATCATGAGTTGAATTATCCTACACATGACCTTGAGTTAGCAGCAGTAGTTCATGCCTTAGTGAGATGGAGACATTTCTTGTTGGGACACAGATTTGAACTACATAGCAATCATCGTAGTCTTCAGTACATATTCACGTGGCCTAATCTGAATGCTAGGCAGAGGCATTGGATGGAGTTTTTATGTGAGTATGACTTTGAGGTAAAGTATATCCAAGGGAAGGAGAATGTAGTAGCTGATGCTTTGAGTCGTAGGAAACATGTGATATCATCTATGACTCTTAGTGTTGATTTGAGGTGTTAGATACTTCAGGCACTCCCTACTGATTCTTGGTATCAGGAGGTGTGCAAAGAGATAGATTTAGGGAGACCTTTGGAGGGTAAGTTTTCAGACTATGTCCTAGAGTTAGATGGCCTTTTGAGACATTTAGGAAGGATCTATGTGCCACTACTAGATGAGCTTCACATATTGATCCTATCAAAGGCCCATCGTGCACCTTACTTGGCACATTCAGGTGTGAAGAAGATGCATGTAGACTTGCGACATTTATTCTATTGGTTCGGGATGAAGCGCAACATTGCTGATTTTGTGGTTAGATGTCTTGAGTGTCAGAGAGTTAAGGCAGAACACCAACATCCGGTAGGACTTTTGCAACCAAATCTCATCCCTTCATGGAAGTGGGACATCATCTCTATGGATTTCATAGTAGGATTACCTATGACTTCTCATCGTCATGATGCTATCATGGTCACCGTTGATCAGTTGACTAAGGTGGCACATTTTTCACCAATCAAGTCTTCCTACACTGTAGTTTCTATAGCTAATGTCTTCATGCATGGCATCGTGAGACTACATGGTATTCCCTGGAAGATCATTTCAAATAGGGATCCTATTTTCACTTCTACATTTTGGACATCGCTATAGCATGATTTGGGAGTGCAGTTGAATTTCAGTTCGGCATATCACCCAGAGACAAATGGACAAATAGAGAGAGTGAATTAGGTTCTGGAGGATATGTTGAGGATGTATGTGATGGATAGGTAGACTCATCGAGAGGACTATCTCTACCTAGTGGAGTTCGCTTATCACAGTTTTATTGGCATGGCACCTTTCCCGGCCTTATATGGACATCCTTGTCATACACCTTTGAGTTGGGACAATCTTGAGGATTGCATCCCATTGGGCCCTGAGATGCTTCGTGATATGGAGCAATAGGTTGTGCATATTCGAGAGCACTTGACTACGACACAAGATAGGCAGAAAAAGTATGTTGATGTACATAGGACAGATAAGCAGTTTGTTGTGGGAGAGAAGGTTTTCTTGAGAGTGCATCCACAGAAGAGTCCGATCCGTTATGGAAAGGGCTCAAAGCTAGCACCTCGCTTTGTGGGACCATTCGATATTCTTGAGAGGATTGGTCCAGTTGCCTATCGTCTTGCTTTACCGCCCAACCTTGCTCGCATTCATGATGTTTTCCATGTTTCAGTACTTAGACAGTATATCCCTGATGTTGTACATATTCTTGATTGGAATGCATTGCAGGTAGAGGATGAGCAGCTGGCTTTGGAGCCAGTTCGCTTTCTAGAGCAACAGGAGTTGACCCTCAGGGGTCAAACCATAGAGTAGGTAAGGGTCCAATGGGACCCTACTGATGACTCTTTAGCTACATGGAAGGATGCATCTAGAGTACAAGATTTATATCCCTATTTGTTTGTAGGCTTCCAGGAGTAAGCCTAAGTCTAGGGGGGGTGGATGTAGTGCCTGCCCCTAGTCTACATTTTTCTAGTTACATTTTTGCTATCATTGCCAAACTCTTTTAGGCCAGTTTTATGTTGATGATTAGTAGCATTATCTTGAGATTATTAGTTATTGTTTCAGACTCAGTTGATATATGATGAGATTACTTGGTACTCTATACTTCATGTGTGCATGATGATTATTATAATGTTGTTAGATTATTGATGATGTTTATTTAGATGGATTATCCTATGTCTTTTTTGATGGATACTTACCCCATACTGCATGTGTATGGTGTGCATGTTTGTTTTCTTTATGTATGATGTTTATGATGTGGTTAAGGAAGGGAGTTGTAGTCACCTGCTAGTCGGGATCTACACGATGCACCACTTCCTGCCATTGCCTATTTAGCTTAGTATATATTATGTATGTACATGCATGGATTTTATGCAGGTTGCAAGTACCGAGTATCGACTTCCCTAAATTGCCAGGATGAGCGTACCCTATCGCATTATCTCTATGGTAAGAGAGGGGAGATAAATTCTTAAGTCCAAATCCTAAACCTTTGAGCCATTTGTCTTAATTGACAATTAGGACAAGTATCTAAGTCATGTACCTTTTGAATGCACCGAATGACGTTAATTCATGATTTTAAACCCTTAGTTGAATTCTGTATGTGTTTTACTATGATGGGTTTTCGTATTTTTACTTTATGAGTTTTGGTGAATTTTCTGTTAATTAAGTCTAATTAAAAAGATTTAATTAATAATTTAATTTAATGGAAAATTATATGTTATGTTAATATTTTATTTAATTAATTGAGAAATTAATTATATAAAAGAGTCAAATAAAAGAATTAAATTTGAGAATAAATCTATAAGTTTAAATTTGAACATGATAATATTTAATTAATTTAATAATAATATATATATATTTGGAGTGCATTTTTAAATAAATGCTAAATAATGTTATTATTTAAATTAATGGATAGTTATCAAAATTATTGTTCAAAAATAAATTTAGAAGTGGGTAAAGAAAATTAAATTATTAAAAATTTTATGATTGCATAATACATGCATGAGACTAAATTAAATAAATCAATTTAAAAGAGGTCAAGTAAAGATTAAATAAATTAATTTAATGGATTATTGTATGTGCATGGAAAAAATAAGAGAAAGATAAATAAAAGTTAATAAAGAGTTAAAAAGGTGTGAGCAAAGAGTTCTCTAAGGTGAATGCACAATTAGTGCCCCGATTTTAGGGAGAGAACTCCTTTTTCACAAATTGGGGGTTCATTTTTGAAGAGGCTGGAAATTTTGGAGGAGAAGAAGGAAAATTTCAAAGAAGGAGAAAGTTCTGAAAGAGAAATTATTTTCTACAAATTTTTAGAGCATAAAAAATTAGCATCAGTGTCTAGGTAGATGCTTCTGAAGATTTGCATAATTTAAATACGTTCTTTTAATTCCTGTCTTCTTCGTGTTTGCTAAATGATTGTCTGGATAATTTTGGTAAAGAATATATATTATGGTTGTGAATTTTGGATATTGGGAAATTATTCTGTACATGGAATGTTTTAATTGTTCAATATAATTTCTCCCCAGTAGATTGTATATTGTGAAAACTTATCAGAAAGGGTAGAAATCTTATTGGAAAATCTTCTTAAAAATATTGATAAGGAAATAAAGAATGGGTGCCTAGTATTTGTCTATCAAATCCAATTCTGAATTTTGGTATATATATATATATATATATATATATATATATATATATACAATAAACATATATTCATTTAAAATTAATTTAATTAAAACCCAAATTCAGTATTTTTGAAATTATTGAGAGTAATATTTTTGTTTTGATAAAAATATTGGAACATTTTTTTTTATGAAAAACGTTGTGTTTTTAAAAAAGTGTATACTCAATTAAAATATATATATATTGGGAGGTGAGGGCGGATCAAACCACCCCCTACCCCCTTATCACATCCTGCGTGACCCTGCGCATGGCAGGCGACTACTGGTGCAGTCGTACCTGCTAATGCAGGATGACTACGACAGCAGTCCCTGCATTGCAGAGGGCCCTAGGCCATATATAAATGGAGCCAACGTTTTAAAAACACGACTCACTTTTTTTAATAAAGTTTGTTTGTATAGTTTTTGTTAAAAGAGTTTGTTTATATATATAGATAAAATAATATGTTAAATTAATAAATCATTATTAGTTTTGTATAATAAATGATTTTTAATATAGTTGTTATTTAAATTTAATTAATACATATTAATTATTTAAAGATAATAATAATAAAAATAATATTGATAAATAAACAATAGCAAATTTGAAATCAATATAATAATATTTATTTTAGTAAATTTTAGAAATTAAGCATGGGTAAATATTTGTTTAAGCTAAAACTTGAAATTGCTATAAGGAAAATGATGAAAATATTCCATCACTTGTTAACAAACTCTGAAATGGAAATTGAAAGCCTACATTTAACTTAAAATTGAAAACATCTACTTGTACCTTGTTTTCCTTATGCTATTTATGTTTGGGATTTTCTTTTGGGTTGATTAGATTGTTGGCCAGTTATAGGATGTCTACCAGAGGCTTGGGGCTTTTGTGAGTGTGGTATCATGTTGACTCGATCTTGATCATTATTTCTCAACCATGTATTTGATGGTATGTTTATGATGAGTATATTTCTTTTGTTGATTACTATGTTTTTAGTGTCTTTGTGAAATAGCGAAATGTATGCTATGAGATACCTGAATAACCATTATGAGTCAATGATCAGTATTGTTGGATTACTTATGGTTGTTTGTTGAGAACCGATGGATATTTTGATTTATCTTGTTGCTTTCCAGTTGCTCGTAAAGAACTGATGTGATTACTATGATTATCTTTATGATGCTTTCCAGTCACTTGTATAGGACCGAGGTGATTTTGCTATGATTATGTGATTTTTGATTTCATGAGCTTAGGGTAGGTTATCTTTATGCAATTTTGGGAAGTGGCTTGCAATGGGGGCCGGGGACCCTAAGTGGTCCTAGGGGTAACCCATTGTAAGTTGTTTAATAAGTGATAACTTTACACTTAATACTAACTTAAATGAACCTAATAAGAGATAATTGCATGTTCTCGCCCATGCCATGAGTGCTATTACAAACTAGGATGGGAGTAGAGAGAATGCTTGGTTATGACCTTGCATTTCGTAGTATGCCTTGTTAGTGCGAGAGGATACTAGTGGCCGCAGGGATCACTAGGGACCTAGGAGTCCTAAGGGACTGCTCAGGTAACTTCGAATGTTATTTGTGCGATGAAACTTTCTCGCTTACATAGTGGATACCTATGTGTCTTTGTGGTGCCTCTGGGTTTAGATGTCAATCTATTTTAGGAACCTTTGAGTTAGCATACTTATAGGATTTCTTGGACTTAGAGAGTTCTTGTGTTAGGTGATTTGATATCCTATTTGGGACTTAAGACTATCTCCTTAGCGCGATGGGAGTGGACCATTTAGGTTCCATGTGGTCGGGTGGTAGTATTTTTTACTCTTACCATTGAGATCCATTCGAGGCACCATGGCTGGAGTATTCTTGTTGGCATATACCTTCATTCTGTTCATGGATCACTATGATAGATGGTTATATTATATGTTGGATGTTGTATCATTTTATGATGGATGTATATCTCTTGATGTATGGATTTATTATGTATGATGGATTGTTTCATTTATTTTATTGCACGAGTATCATGGATCCAAAGAGGATGATGTATATCTATCTTTGCTTATGTATATTCTTTTAAGCCTTTCATACCCTGTGGCATGTACAGTGGATGAATGAACATTCTAAATTAATTTGCCAAGAAGCATTCGGAACTATTGTATATTATATGGACATCAAACTTTTCATTATTCTTTCATATGATGTAGTAATTGATGGACTTAGTTTTAGATTAGTTTTAAATGTGATTCAATGTCATGGGATCTTTAAGAAATGCAACCTGTTATGTATGTTATTGCTTCCGCTACTTTGTGTTTGGTGTGTATGTTATAATTTCTTATTAAAAAAAAAAAAATGCTATCAAACTTAGTCAAACTTTAGGTTATTTCTTTTGGATCCCTTGGCGGGGCGTTACATTTATACCCTTCAAGTTTCTAGATATAGTGCATTTCAAAGTTGTTTGTGTTAAATCTGATTTCTTTTCTCATCTTCATAGGATAATTTTGCCAAAAAATTATAGGATTTGGCTTCAAGAAAATGTGGATGAGAATGTTCTTCTACTGTGTGTTGATGACTCTATCATGGATGCAATTTTCTATGTAAATTCTCCCTCTATTCAGTGAGCTATCAATCATGTTATTGGGGTTGACATTCTCTCCCCTCCCTCTAGGTAGTTTCTTTTCCTGTCTAATTTGGTGTCAATTTTCTTGTCCAATGCAATAGACTTATTATAGTTAGTGACACTTTTGGAGATCCTCGTAGCTAAAATCATTCACCAAAAATTTTGGAGTGATCATAAACTAAAAATTGCAATGTAGCATTATGATTCTTGGGTAGGTCATGCTTTGGTTAGAGGTTTGTTCCTATGTTCTTAGCTTCTATAAAAATATGAGTTCATGGCAACTTATGATGCCCTGCAAAAATCCTTTGAAAAATAGAGCCCTTAATTTATGAAAACCACTCTGTAAGTCACTGTGAGGGCTTTTAACTTGAAGACCACATAAAGTGTACAGGATATGCACTTCTGGACCTTCTGGAGCTTCCAAAAAAACTTGTCTCACTACTGCCCAATCACAACCTTTTGTCTTGGTTGGCCCCTAGTTCTCAACATAGGTTCATTGGATCTCAAGACATGGATGCATCAATTTTGCAGGGTAACCACATGGTGGACTTAGGTGTGCGTGCTAGTTTCTCTTCCAAAGATTTTCAATGGTTGGATTGGTTGCAGACATTACATGATGCTTAAGATTTCGGGTAGAATGTGGTAACTACTGTGATGCCTTCTTCGACATGGGGTGAGATGCATGGGTTGGGTTGGGATCTTCTCCTCAACCCCTACCCAACTTTGGTTGGGATTGTGATTTTTGTGTTGAGGATGCTTCGGCCACGTGTGTTAGGTCCAAATGTACACAAATGGAGGAGTGAGATTCCTTAACTAATAGTTAATTAGTTTTTTGAAAATTTGATAACTACTTGTCTAAAGTTAAATTATGTTTTAGGGGGAAGAATTATCTCCAACTAGTAAATAGGGTACTTCTCTACCATTGAAATGGTAATTTTTAAATGTCAATGTTTAAATCTTTTTGTATTTAATGACGATTCTAGGTTTTCTTATTGATTCTTTCCCAATTGAGTTTTTGAATTAGTTTTATTTAATATATATATTTAATGGCTTGCCCACTTTTTCCAAAAAGAAAATTATTTAATTTTGTTAGTATAAATTTTAATTATATGTTAGTTATTAAATTATGAATTTTTTAGAATGGTTTTCTATTTTTAATCAATAAGATTATATTTGAATTATTTATTGATAATCTAATGCTGATTTAATTAAATAATCATTGATTTGTAATAAGGGGAAATTGAAAAATTTGATAAATCTAAGAATTTTGAAAGAAACAAAAATGTGAACCCTAGTTATAATCAAAAAGCGTTGTCAAACTATAAAACTTGAAAACCCAATTGTGGAAATTGAAATTTTATGTTTTAAAAACCTAATGAATTTTTTAAGTTACATTGTTATGTACTTTATGTGATGTGTGGATTTCCGGAGTTGGGGTTCGGGTTTTGACTTAGTACGTTGGCCATTAAGGATGTTTACTAGAGGCTTGGGGGGTTTTTTCTATGATGATTTTATTTATATGATCTTCCCTACCCGACCATTGTGATGTAGTCACATGTCTTCTATGATGAGTTTGATTTGGTGTTTGTTAATGCTTTCTAGTTGCTTGTATAGAACTGAGGTGAATGGTATGATTTCCGAATATAACCTTTGAGTTTTGATCAATTATCCTTTGGATGCTTTCTAGTTTCATGTATAGGATTGAGGTGATTATTGAGATTGGTCTTTAGGTGCTTTCTAGTTGCTTAAAAAGGACTGAGGTGATTGCTACTTTTTTTATCTCTAGGTGCTTTCCAGTTGCTTGTATAAGGTTGAGGTGAAAAATATGATTCTATAATTTGTAATTTTATGAGCCTAGGGTAGGTAATCTATGTGTACATTGGGAAGTGGTTTGTGATGGAGGGTAGAGCACTAAGTGGCTTCTTGGGTAACCCATTGTAAGTTGTTTTAATAAGTTATAACATTTCATTAAATGGCTTAAAATTGAACTAATACAATTAAGTATTCTTCCTCACCCATACCTCGAGTATTAGTACAGACTAGGATGAGAGTAGAGAGGATGCTTGGTTGTGACCTTGCTTCATTAGTATACCTTGTCTTTATGAGAGGATACTGGTGCTACATAGAGACACTAGGGTACCAGAGTCTAGAGTGGTTGCTAGGGTAACATTAGAGTTGGCTCATACAATGACACTTGCCCACTTACATAGTAGTTTTTCTACGTGTCTTTTTTACCTTTGGGATTAGATGATACTTGTGTCTTGGTACCCTTTGAGATAGTTTTCTTTTAGGTGTTTCCTTGAACTAGATGTTGGTTATGACTTGTGGTTTGATTTCTGTATGGGACTTGATTTTATCTCCTTAGCATGATGAGAGTGGTCCATTTAGGTTTCGCGAGGTTGGGTGGTAGTACACACCATTGAGATCTGACCATTGGATGTCATTAATGGATATATATCTGTAGTTGTACCTTTCTTTCTAATTTTATGTTTTTGATGGATAGTCATACTCTATTGCATTGTATTTGATTTTAGAGATCTTATGAGATGATGTATTTCATTTACGAGGTATATTCTTTGAGCTTTTCATACCCTGTAACTTGTACAACAGATGATTATACATTCTGACTATGCCAAGTGGCATCCTATAATTGTATATTATTTAAATGGATTTGTCTTTGTAGTTATTCTTTGATGGTAGATTTGTTATATATCAAATTTTGTATTTAATAAAACTTAAATGTTATTCAATGTCATGGGACCCTTAAGAGATGTAATATGTTTTATGATGGTTGTTATGTATGTGAGTTAATGCTTCCACTATATTTTATCTCTTGTTGTTATTATAAAAAAAAAAAAAGTGTTTGAAAAACTTAGTGAAACTTTAGGTTAATTTCTTTTGGGTTACCTTGCAGGGTGTTACATCTGGTATCAAAGTTTGAGTTTCTACATTGAGGTTCTGGGTCTTTTGGAACACCACTAGTTGTCAACTAGTTAAACTTAAATGAACTTAAACTATTATATGTATTTATTGCAACTTGAACACTTTGAACTTCAAACTTGATTACTTGAAACATAGAAAAAGGAAAAACTTGAATAACTCTTGAGTTGGATTTCAAACATATTTTCTTATGATTGTGATTTAGGGTGGTATGCCTTTGTTGAATTTGTGAGCATTTTTGTTGTTCTTGCTTGGGTGTTTGCAATTGAGTCTTATCCTCCTAGAGGGAGAAAGGGTTCAATGAGACTCGCATAGTGAGTGCTAGTAATTTTATCTTTCTTGTAGGCTTCCAAGGGGGGTGGACCTAATGCCTACCCCTAGTTGACTTTTCATGTCATTTTGCTGAATTCTTTTAGACCAATTTTATGATAAGTAGCACTTGGTTACTAGATTTGATTTGATATAATTTCTTACTTAGTTCATTTATTTGATTAGCCACTTAATACTCAATTATTTCCTATGTTTATGTTTATCTTTCGATGATGATGCTAGAATACAGTGATTTTCATTTATCTCATGATGATAGTTAGATATGTGATGTATATGCATTTCTAAAGTTACTTACCATACTTACATCTATATGGTGTACGTACATGTTTTAATTTATGTTTGACATTTTTGATGTAGTTGAGGGAGGGAGTCATAGTCACCTTCTAATTAGGATCTACACAGTGTACCACTTCCCGCCATTGCTTGTTTAGTTTAGATTATATGTGTATGTACATGCTTGAATTTTATGTAGATTGTAGGTACCAGGGATCAACTTCATTGAATTGCTAGGATGAGCATGTCCTATCACAATATCTCAATGGAAAAAGAGGAGAGATAATTCTTGAGTCCAAATCCTAACCTTGAGCCAATTTTCCTAGAAAGTAGGACAAGTTTCTGAGTTTTACCCTTACAAATTTTTCAAGTGATGTGAATTCATAATTTTGACCCTTGAGTTTGATTTGGTATTCTGTACTTTATAATGGGTTTTCATATTTAGTCTTGTAGGTTTGTTGTGATTTTTAGTTATAATTAAATCAAATTAAAAGGTAATTTGATGATTTGATTTAACGAAAAATTTATAAAGAAAATTCAATATTTAATTATTTTTAATTAATTGGGAAATTAATTAAATAAGAGAATTAAGTTTAAAGATGTAATTAAAGTTCTATTTTTTGGTGTAATTATATTTATTTAATTTAATAATAATTTATTTAAGATTTTTATTTAAATAATAAACTCTAAATAATATTATTAGTAGAATTAATAAATATATTATTAAAAACATCTTGTGAATTAATAAAAGAGAGAAAGGAATTGATTTAATAGAGTTATTTTAATTAAAATTGCAAAAAGGTTGCACATAAAATTAAAATATTAAAGGAAAAAGGGTTTCACATGATTGCAAAATTAAAGCGCTAATTTTGGGAGAGTTCTTTATTAGAGTATCAAAGCTCATTTCTCCATACACAGGTTTGGAGGAGCCAATTTTTGAGAAGAGGGTTTCCGAAAGAAAAGAATTTGGTTGTGAACTTCATGCATCTATTGTTTAGTATCATATCTAGGTAGGGTCTCATGAGTTTTGCACAGTAGTTTCCTCAGGGAAATCATTCTGTCTTCTTCATGATTGATGGATTCATTTCAAAATTCATTTGGGTTAAAACCTGTGTTTAAGAAAAAATGATTTTCATTATTGAATTGTTTTTTATTTAATCTGAAACCCTTGTTATGAATCCATTGTTTTTCATTTCGAAAATATTTGCCAACAATTTAAGATTGAAACCCTCATTTGATGAATTTTGGGAATTTATATTTAGTTTGGTTAAACTCGGGATAGGGGTTCTAAAAAGAAAACTAGTTTTAAGTTACTAAATTTAATTGTTTAAATTTTGTTACCCTATCAGATCTATATAAGATATTTATTAATGTGTGTGTGTGTGTGTGTGTGCGCGCGCGCGCGCGTGTGTTAATAAAAATTACCATAGTAAATTTTTAATGGGACAATTTTTATTACATATTATATAAGAAATTTGTGAAATTGCATATTAATTTGGGGGGGGGGGGGGGGGGGGGCAAATGTTTTATGTTTTTTCTAAAGGGATAAAAACTAAAAGGAAAAAAAATTAATTGTTTGAAGGTGGACGGGACCACCAATCCCCCACCCAGCCTATGGCTACATATGCAGGCCACATAGAAGCCTGTTGTTGTCATAGCAGTGTACTGCCAACTACTACAACAACAACTTGCCATGGTAGCCGTATGTATAGGTTGGTGGGCCTTAAAACACATTTTTTATTATCATGTTTTCTTTTCTTTTTTTTAGTATTTTAAAATTATTAATTTTTTTGGTTGAATAATTTTTTTAATATAGTTAATTTTAAGTGTTATTAAATTAGTTCAATTTTAATGAAATAAATTTAAAAGTATAATAATATTGAATTAGTTAATATTATTTTATTATTATAGTAATGGTGATTATTAATAAATTAAAATTATTTATTAATAGTTAATAATTATTATTTTAATAGTTAATATTAATTATTTAATTTTGTTAATATGAATTAAAAACTATTAACAAGTAGACAAAACTCCTAATATAATAATAATAATTATTTAATATGAATTAAAATTATATGTTAGTTATTAAATTATGAAATTTTGGGAATGGTTTTTTGTTTTACACCAATAAGATTATATTTGAATTATTATTTTTAAATATAATGTTGATTTAATTAAATAATCATTGATTTGTAAAAAGGGGAAAATTGTAAACTTTGATAAATCTGAGACTTTTGAAAAAATAAAAATGTGAACCCTAATTGTAATAAAAAAGCCCTATCAAATTGTAAAATTTCAAAACTCAATTGTGGTCATTGAACTTTTATGTTTTCAAAACCTAATGAGCTTTGTAAGTCACAATGTTATGTACTTTATGTGATGTGTGGTTTACTGGTGTTGGGGTTTGGGTTTTGACTTAGTACGTTGGCCATTCAAGATGTTTACTAGAGGCTTGGAGGTTTTTTTCTATGATGATGTTTACTAGAGGTTTATATGATCTTCTCTACCCAACCATTATGATGTAGTCACATGTCTTCTATGATGAGTTTGATCTATTGTTTGTTAATGCTTTCCAATTTCTTGTATAAAACTGAGGTGAATGGTATGATTTCCTAATATAACCTTTGAGTTTTTTATTAGAACTCTTTTGGATGCTTTCCAATTGCTTGTATAGGACTTAGGTGATTATTGAGACTAGTCTTTAGATGCTTTCTAGTTGCTTGTAAAGGACCGAGGTGATTACTATGTTTTATCTATAGGTTCCTTCCAATAACTTGTAAAGGGTTGAGGTGAAAATTGTGTTTCCATGATCTGTACTTTTATGAGCCTAGGGTAGGTAATCTATGCATACATTGGGAAGTGGCTTGAAAATGGAGGTCAGATCCCTAAGTGGTTGCCTAGGTAATCCATTGTAAGTTATTTTAATAAGTGATAATATTTCATTAAATGGGTTTAAAATGAACTAATAAGAGTCAATGTTTTTCCTCGCCCATGCCTCGAATGCGAGTACAAGCTAGGATGGAAGTAAAGACGATGCTTGGTTGCAACCTTGCTTTGTTAGTATGCCTTGCTTGTACGAGAGGATACTAGTGTTGTATAGAGACACTAGGGGGCTGGAGTCCAGAGTGCTTGCCAGGGTAACCTTAGAGTTGGCTCATGAGATGACAGTTTCTCACTTACATAGCAATTTTCCAATGTTTCTTTGTTTCCTTTGGAATTAGAGGATACTTGTACTGTCATGTTACCCTTTGAGATAGTTTTCTTTTAGGTGTTTCCTTGACCTAGATGTTGGTTATGACTTGTGGTTTGATTTCCATATGGGACATGATTTTATATCCTCAACACTATAGGAGTGTTGGAATTCTTTAGAATAACTGAGAGGGGGGGGGGGGGGGGGGGGTACAAAATAAAACTTTCCACAATTCAGTGAACCCATATATCATTCTTAACCATGCATGCATCCATTGTGTGTTAACCGTAACTGATATGTTACTGTAACATTAACATGCATAAATATAAAGCATAAAACATAGCATATCCATCAACACACTTGACATAATGATTTAACATGGAAACCCAATTTGGGAAAAACCACCAGTAACATGCTACTCTTTTTTCACTCTTTTGAAGTGATGCCCTATTAAAGGCCAACCCTATTAAAAGGTTACAACACACACTGTCAAATGTGACCTAGTTAAGGGATTTCAATCACCCTATTAAAAGTGAGCTTTTTTGGAGGACTTTAGGCCATTTACTTGGAATGCCACCCTATTAAAGGATTATCCAATGACTGTTAAGTCAACCTTTCTTCAAAGGATTTACCCTAATGTAATAAAATTGTTAGAAAGTAACAGTGGAGCTTTGATCTGATACAACTTACAACCTTACTTGTAGATTATAGATCACTATTCAGTCCTCAACTCTACTTGGCTTTCAATCTTTGTAGCTCTCACAACTTGTTCACCCTTCAAGCATTCATCCTCTTTAAGCCTTCTTGCTTAGTTCGTGATTGCAGACTTCTTCTCTTGGGTCATTTTATAAAGCAAACCCTCTTCATTCTCCTTGTCAAATTTTTCAAATCCAAAACTCTCTAATCTCTTTGATTCATGACCAAATATCCCTACATATAAAAATTTTAGAACTCTTTTTCCCACTTATTATCCATCTAAAAAATTAGGGGTTTTGATGGATTAGGTAGGATACAATGTATCTATCCCATATCTTGTCTTCTTTAGAAGCTTCTCCTAGAATCCATTTGAATTCACCTCCAAAATGGTTTACATAAGATTCTATGCCTCTAGCTCATCAATCTTATCTTCCTCCTAATTTACAACTTCCAAGAAAAAAAACTTTTTGGCTTTTATTTGGAAAATCTTCGATCTTTTTCATAATGCAACAGCTTAGCATTATCAATTTATTCATGCTCAATACATACTGTGTTACTCGACATCTATTGTAAAATCACTCAGCATCAATTGAAAATCACTCAGCTTCTACTATCTTGCTCGACACCTACTAACTTACTTGGCATCCACTAGAAATTGCTTTCACTTGGATCCAACTGACTTTTTGCTTAGCTTGCATTAACTTTGCTCAACACCTTCCATCAACTCAATCAATCTTAGCAATTGAAGTTTGTCCAAAATTATTCTTCTAAACTTTCTAAGTGTAGCCAATCATTTTGTAACCTCACATAGATCATGAATACATTATGTTATCACTATCTTAACTAATTATTGCACTTCAATACATAAACATAACTCAACCTTTGCTCTAGGTACTTTTGTTACATCTTGTTGATCAAATCTTCTTCATCAATCAACTAAGTGATAGTGCTTGAAAAATATAGTAGGTTTGACATCAGTGACAAAATAATGTTTGAAAACACATAGTCTTCTTACAACAATCTTTCCATTCAAATGATCTTTTAAATCATATATCAACAAGGAGTGGGCTAGTTAGGTTCCACGAGGTTGGGTGGTAGTGCAATTTTTTTATACCATTGAGATCCGACCATTGGATGTACCTGTGTAGTTGTACCTTTCTTTCTGATTTTGTTTTTTTGATGGACAGTTATACTCTATTGCACTGTATTTAATTTTAGAGATCTTAGGAGATGATGCATTTTATTTATGAGGTATACTCTTTGAGCTTTTCATATCTTGTAACTTGTACACTGGATGATTATGCATTCTAATTATGCTAAGTGGCGTCCTATAATTGTATAATATTTAAATGGATTTGTCCTTGTAGTTATTCTTTGATGGTGTATTTTTTATATATCAAATTTTTTATTTAATTAAACTTAATTGTGATTCAACATCATGGGACCCTTAAAAGATGTAACTTGTTTTATGATGATTGTTATGTATGTGAGTTAACGCTTCTACTATATTTTATCTCTTTTTGTATTATCTTTTTAAAAAAAAATGTTTGACAAACTTAGTGAAACTTTAGGTTAATTTTTGTTCCTTGGTAGGGCATTACATTCTACATTACTCGAAACTAAGATAGATGAAACAAATTAATCCAAAATATAGATTTAATCCAAATCTTAGAAGAATACTTTCATCATTTTAAGTTGAAATATATGAATGGAATCATCCTTGGGAAAAACCTACAAATAAAAAATGCCTCACGCAAGAGGACCCTCCATAAATCGTATATTTCAATGGGTTATGTTAGTTTTAGTTCCCCTTCTGGGTGGTCTTTTAATGGTCTAGGATATAGTAGTGCTGGAAGCAACATATATAAGCTATGAAATTAATTCTACATTTTATTACGATCCCTAAATAAAATTAAATACCCTAGCAATACTATGGGTAGTGTCTCTGGAATAGAAAATATTAGATTCTTTTATTAGCAAACATTTGGGTAGTATTCCTAGCAATAATACCTTATGTACTGATTTGAATTCAATGTACTCTTCAATACCTAATGGAAAATTTCTTGGGGTTTTCTTATTATAAATAGGAAGTTCTATCCAAGTACACAAGGAGAAATGCCATGGTAATATCAATAGGAAAGAAGTAGTTGACCATAATGCCCATCATAACTAATTCTTTCCAAGTCATTGGAACAAAAGCTAGCTCAAATGGTGAAATCCTTGAAAACCAAATGACTAGAACTATCAAAAATAAATACCACCATGTTTCTCTAAAGCTCTCAGTTTAGCATATTCTGAGAGGAAAGGTGTTGATTGATGTGATCTAGTAACTATAAAAGGAGAATATATACTAAACTATTAGGGACACCACTACAATCTGAAGTAATTCATCTAGAATTTGATGACATACCATTTTTCTCACAAGAAGCTTGAGATGATACCAAGTCCATGGATAGATGAAAACATTTTCTTAGAACATTCCCAAGTCCATGAAAATCTCATTGAAATATAATTGAAATTTATTTAATCAAGTAACCTTCATGTCCAAATGAAAATTTGTTCCCACTATTTCCTAATTGTGATACTGTAACTTAATAGTTGTTGTTACACAAATTAGAAAATAGCTCATAGATATTATATTATAATACTTTCTTTACGTATTGGAAATCTTTACCAACTCTTTTCATTGACACCATTTCTCTTGTTGGCCTGATTTTCACCTAGCTAAAAAAGTTTTGAATGATTTATGAAAAAAGTTCATGAAGTCACAAGAGGCTAACATGTAACAATAACCTGATGATGTAGATAGAAGCTGGTGGATCCAACTAGTTAGAAGGTGACACATGGTTTTCAATGGGTAGTCAACTGAGTTTGACCTTGAGGTGGTAGAAATATTTGATTTGAAATGCAGATTGTAGAGCTAGACATGAATGAAATAGAGCCAAAAGATGAACATTGAGTTGATTGCTCAATCTTATACAACCTTAATGGAGATTTGATTTCCAAGAGAAGTATGATAGTAAGAAGATCAGATAAAATTAGATTTATGCAATGGACACCAAGAAAGAAGTAAATATTTTGAAGGTAGTTGTAGATATTAAGGTTATGCCAGTGGAGGTAGTTGAATAATTTCATGATTAAAGATAGTAGAAGACAAAAGAAAGTAAAGTTGGAATTCTTTAGAATAGCTGGGTGGGGGTTGAATCAATTATCCAAGGTCCAAATGTAAAAATTAAAATTTTCACAATTTAGTGAACCCATATCCATAAAAAAATTTCGTCATGCATGCATCCATTAGATCATATAATCACTTAAACTTGTAGGTTACTATCAAATCAACTTTGTAGAAATGTAAGCATGAAACATAACAGATTCAATAACACATTTGACACAATAATTTGAGTTAGAAATCCAATTTGAGAAAAATCACCAATAACATACTACTCATTCTCACTCTTTTGAATTGATGCCCTATGAAATGTCAACCCTATTAAAAGTTACAATGCACACTATTAAATGTGACCTGGTTAAAGGATTTCAATCACCCTATTAGGAGTGATCCTTGTTAGAGGAATTTAGATCATTCACTTAGAATGTCACCTAGTTAAAGGATTTACAAATGATTGTTAGGTCAACCTTAATCCAAAGGATTTACCCTAGAGTGGTACAATGATTAGAAAGTAATAGTAAGGCTTGATCTAATAACAACTTACAACACACTTTGCAGATTACATATCTCTATTTAAGTCATCCATTCCACTTGGCTTTCATACACTTTAGCTCTAATAGCTTATTCACCCTTCAAGTATCCATACCCTTAAGCCTTCTTGCTTTACTTGCTAATAGAAATCTCTTCTCTTAGGTCACTAAATGAAGAAATACTCTAGACTCCTTGTCTTCCTTAGGTTCTCAGACATGAAAACCTTTTCTTCTAACCAATCATCTCTACAAATAGAAAATTAAGATCTTTTTTCACTGAACCTCCATCATCCATTTTAGGGTTAGGTTGGATTAGGTAGGATTCAATGAATTTATCCATCTTTTCATTTTATTCCCTTCTAGAAACGTCTCCTTCAATCCTCTTCGAATTCACCTCAAAATGGTTCATCTTGAACTCTGTTCCACTTGCTCATCAAGATTATCTTCCACACAGTTCACACGATCCAAGAAATCACACTTGTTAGCTCAGATTCATCAAATTCACAATCTTTCTCATAATGTTGACACTCGATATTAACTTGCTTATAATGCTTGACACATACTATGTTGGTTAACATCCATTATCAAAACACTCGGCAAAAACTAAAGTTTTCTGGTGCTTGACATCAACTAAGCTTTACTTAGCTTACACTATATCACTTGACATTTACTAAATTTTGACTTTGCTTAGCTCCAACTATTTTTTTTCTTGGCTTACACTAAATTTGCTTGGCACCTACTATGCAGATTGTTAAGCTTGGTAGACACAATTCATTTTACTTGTTCTTCTAAACTTAATTAGTGTTTTTATCCTTTGCAACCTTAAGTAGATAATCAATGCACTATAATATCACTATCTTAATTGATCCTTGTACTCCTTTTCCATATCTTAACTCAACCTTTCTTCCAGGTGCTATTGTTACCTCATTTGATCAAACACTCTTTATCAATCAAACAAATGATAGTACTCAAATCATCTAAGCAATTGTCTGACCAACAAGTAGCAGGTTTGACATCAGTGACAAAAAAATGATTGAAGCAAATTATTCACACTTGTATCAATCCATTTTTAATAGTCTCCCTCTTTGGCATTCATCACAAACCAAACTTAATCAATACAATGAACAAAATACCAAAAAGAAAATAATTCCTTGTATTGAAATCTCTCCCTCTATTAGCAACTCTCATTTTCTAAATAGGTTGCAAAATTCTATTCTAATCAACATATAATCAATCAACTCATTCTTATGACTCCCTCTAGATCACTTCTTATATCTCTCTTGACATTATCTCCCTCTAACTAGGTATTTCATGTTTCTTCTGTATCTTCTTTCTCCCTTTCTAGATTGTCAAATTGCTCCTTTATTTCTATTTTTGTCCCTTAGGATTTCTCCCTAATCCATTTTCAATAATATTATCTCCCTCTTTGAAAACAATGCCAAAGACTTGTCATCTTAATATGCAGATATTAATATTTTCAATTTCTTTCTTTGTCACCTAGCTTGTGACTGATTTGTAGTTTTAGCTCTTTGATTACTTTAGGCAGTTCCTAAAGTAATATCCACTGCATCAATGTGTAAAATGTGTCAATCATCTTGTTTGATGCAAGGCACTTCTTATGCTTCTTAAATAGCCTTTGATAGGGGTATCACCCCTAGTTTACCTCTTAGATACTCATGAGCATCCGTAGCTAATGCTTTTATGAAGATATCAATAATTTTTCTTTTATGTTAACATATTCCATATTCAGCTCTTTATCTTGAACCAACTCCCTCAAGTAATGATACTTGATTGCAATGTTCTTAGTCTTTGTATGCATTGCATGATTCTTTGATATATTTATAACACTTTTATTATCACAATAAGGTAACATAGGCTTAGTTATTTCCTCCTTCATACCTTTGAGTAGCTATAGAGCATCCCACATTTTATTTGCATTGTCACAACCCTGGATATCACCAAAATTGACATAATTTAGAGCAAAGGCAATCTCCAACATTTCCTGGTTGCGTTCTTTCTTCTTTTTTAGATCTTCAGCTTTTAGGGCTCCAACAAGATCAATATGCTCATTAGCAATGGTAGATTGTGCATGATCTCTCAAACCTCCTAGGTGTAGGTTCATCAAAATTTTCCATGTAGGAAAGTTATCTCTATTTAGCTTGGGTACCTCTCTTTTTGAAATCTTCATCTTTTGCTTCTAGTACCTTCAAACTAGTCCTCTTAAGGAGATGTATTTGATACCAATTGTTGGAATTCTTTAGAATAATTTAGAAGGGGTTGGGAGGGGGGGTGTGTGAATCAATTATCCAAGGTCCTAATATACAAGTAAAATTTTTTCACAACTTAGTGAACCCATATACATTACTTAAACTTGTAGGTTACGATCAAATCAACTTTGCAAACATGTAAGCATGAAACATAATAGATTCAATAACACATTTGACAAAATGATTTAATGTGGAAACCCACTTTGGGAAAAAATGCCACTAACATGTTAGTCATTCTCAGTCTTCTAAAGTGATGGCTTGTGAAATGCCAACATTGTTAAAGGTTACAGTGCACAGTGTTAACTATGACCTATTTAAAGGATTTCAATCACCTTGTTAGGAGTGAGCCTTGTTAGAGGACTTTAGATCATTCACTTGGAATGTCACCTAGTTAAAGGATTTACAAATGACTGTTAGATCAACCTTAATCCAAAGGATTTACCCTAGACTGGTAAAATGATTAGAAAGTAACAGTAAGGCTTGATTTGATAACAACTTACAACACACTTTTCATATTACAAATCTCTATTTAAATCTTCCATTTTGCTTGGCTTTCACACACTTCAGCTCTAATAGCTTGTTCAACCTCAATCATCCATACCCTTAAGCCTTCTTACTTTACTTGCCAATAGAAATCTCTTCTCTTAGGTCACTAAATGAAGCAATACCCTAGACTCCTTTTCTTCCTTAATTTCTCACACATGACAACCTTTGCTTTTGACCAGCCATCTCTATAAATAGAAAATTAAGATTTTTTTTGTTCAACCTCCATCGTCTATTTTATTGTTAGGTTGGATTAGGTAGGATTCAATGAATCTACCCATCTTTTCATTTTATTCCCTTCTAGAAACTTCTCCTTCAATCCTCTTTGAATTCACCTCAAAATGAATCATCTTGAATTTTGTGCCACCAACTCATCAAGCTTATCTTCTACATGATTCACAAAATCCAAGAAATCAAACTTGTTGGCTCAGATTCATCAAATTCATGATCTTTCTCATAATGTTGACACTCAGCATTAACTTGCTTCTAATGCTTGGCATATATTGCATTTCTCGGCATCCACTATCAAAACACTCAATACAAACTAAAGTTTACTGGTGCTCAACATTAACTAAAATTTACTTGGCTTACATTGTATCACTCAACATATACTAAATTTTGAATTTTCTCAACTCCAACTGATTTTCTATTGGGCTTACACTAAATTTTCTTGGCACCTATTGTGTAGATTGTTAAGCTTGGAAGGCACAATTTATTTTACTTCTTTTGAACTTAATTAGTGTATACATCCTTTGCAACCTTAAGTAGATAATCAATGCACTATAACATTACTATCTTAACTAATTCTTATACTCCTTTGCATATCATAACTCAACCTTTCCTCTAGGTGTTATTATACCTCATTTGATCAAATCCTCTTTATCAATCAAATAAATGATAATTCTCAAATCATCTAAGAAATTATCTTACCACCAAGTATCAGGTTTGACATTAGTGACAAAACAAATGTTGAAACATATTATTCGCACTTTTATCAATCTATTTTCAACAATCAAAGTGTTTGAAATAAATTTTCACCTACAAACTTTTTCAACCACTTCCACATTTTTGGTTCAAACACTAGGGAATGTTTTATATAACTTTTTGGGCATGTCTTGCCACCTTGTGTCCTCCTCCCATATGTAGCTTGTTGCAATCCTATATAAGAATATCTAAGATGAGGAGTAGAGGTCAGAAGTCTATAGAATTTTCCTATTTCATGTCTTTTTAACAATTCATTTAGTTTTGTAGTTATATGAATGTAATAATTTTTGTATACTTGAATATATAGTTAATAATAAGTATTAGTTGTAAAGTTCTAAGTTGTATTTTGAGTCTTTATCAATATTGTACTCAGTTTCAAAAGAAATCAATACAAGAAGGAAATTCTACATATCTGTGTCTTTAGATTTTATCTCCTTCCTTATACATATATAATATTGAGATTGAAATGAACATGTTTCTTTCAATTTAATGAAATTTAGATAAATTTTATATCTCTTACTGATTGTTGTTGATTCAAAGAATTAAGTAATTGCCTTCTGTAAGTGATAGGGTTTAGGGTTTATGGGAAAGATATGGTAAGAATGAAATTTAGAGCTTTCTATTGACAAATTTAATTACGAGTTGATTAAATAGGTCCAATTTGTTGGTTTTGACTCTATATAACAATGGATAAGACACTGGTCAATTAATTTCAAGTATAAGTTGATGGTTCATCTAATGGTAGAATATGCATAACAAATAAAAAATCAATTTACCATTTTATGTAATGAAGAACTAAAAGTTGTTGGTTAATACTTATTTGTGATAGTTTTCTTATTGATTATAACTAGCTATTGTAGTCAAGTAACTTGTTACAAACCTAAGAAGAATTTGTGATCAGTGTCTGCTATAAGGGATAAGATTTGAAAGAGGAAGTAATAGTGAGCTAGTTGTTTCAAAGAAGAAGATCATAAAACCATTCATATCCTTGAGATTTACCTAAGAAGAATTTGTGATTAGTGTCTACTATAAGGGATAAGATTTGAAAGAGGAAGTAATAGTGAGCTAGTTGTTTCAAAGAAGAAGATCATAAAACCATTCATATCCTTGAGATTTACCTGACTTGGCCTTGTAGAGCCTAAAGTGAAGAGGGTCCTAATGATTTTGTTGAAGTTGGCCTAGAGATGAGGTTTAACTCTAATGAGTATAGAATTTAGTTGATCCTTAGGCTAGTCTCTATCTCTTACATCTTGGTATTAGGTTTAAATCTACCTAGAATGTTCCTTTCCAAAAGGAGCTCCAACAAAATAGTGACTCTACAGGGGAAACTATTAAGAAATATTGTCATATGTGCTACAATATATAGAGCATTACCTAGTGTGTAAAGTTAAAGCTTTCTGATTGGCCCCATGTCAGATCTATTGTTGAAAGCTTTCCTGTATTATTTCTTAGCCTCAAAATTCATTGTTTAAATACTTTCCCTTCATAGGGTAGCAACTCAAGTTTAAGGTTTTGTACCTAGTGCTATACATATTTTAAGAAATCCTAACCAATGGCTGATAGGAAGAAAAATACACGTGTGTTTATAAAGGACCACCTAGAAATACCATTATACATTAAATTACCTCCTAAGGTTAGAAAGAACCAAAACAAAAAGAAAGCTAATTCTAATCCTACATGGATCCCTAGAGGTAGTGTGTCAACCCAATCACAATACTACCCTATGGTAGAAAGGGAATCATCTTCCAAAAGTTATAGATTAGAAGATGTTATACTATTGGGAGAGACTTTCATCACCCCTTTTCAAGAAGAGAGAGCTTATCAAGAAAAGAAAAGAAATCTTCTATGGGGGATGTGCCTTGTAGACAAAATTTGGTGAATGAAATAAACCACAGTTGGGTATTTAGGGAAAATATGGGTGCAAGTTTTAGTCCTAGAAAAGGACCATATGTGGCTAACCTTATAGATCTAGATGACCTAGTGGATTTAAAGGCCACTACTACAGACCCTAAGGATTTATTCCCAAAACTAATCTTTCTTAGGAGGAGGGTTGCAGAGGAGGAAGCCAAATGCATTCATTTGGAAAAGTAGAAAGAAAATATCACTTTGAATACTCTGATTGAGAGAGACAACTTGCTTAGGAGAATGAATTCCCTACAAGAGAAAAATAAGAGATTAGAGGAGAAATATTATAAGCTGCATTTTGATATATTTGGAGATATGGAGGACTTAAAATCTAAATTCCAAGAGTAGGAGAAATTTCTTAAAGAGAAGGAGGGGCATGTTATTTCACAAGTTCAACCTGATAAACTTGTTGAACCTAAAGTTGTAGATTTGACTATGAAAGACCCTGACAAAGGAAAAAAAAAGATTGTGCAAGTACAAATCAATGAGCCCCAAGTTCTTCCTAATAAACCCACTAGCTTTGTCATGTCAAAGCTTGATCTAGATTTGGAAAGGGCCAAAAACAAAAAGGAATATTTAGCAAAGGAACTTGAGAAAATAGAGAATGAAGCTCAAGCAACTGAGACTAGGAGAAACATCCAATTTATTAAATCTAACTCTACCCTAGGATTTCAGCTAGGTCAATCCTCACAAGTTACCCCTTTTATCCATACTAATGTATGCCTTATAATAGGCCAAAGTTCTTCATAGTTAGCCCCTGCCTCAACTTCTACTACTACTAGCTAGATCCCTATTATTCAACAAATCTAGTAGACTCAAATTCCTATCCAAAGCCAAGTTTCTAGGGAAAGTACCTCAAATGTTGTAGGTTTCCAAAGGAAACCAATTTATATGGAAAAATACAAACATATATCCTTCTTAGGCATCCCTAGTTTCCCACATCCCATCTCTAGTGACCTTAGAGATAAGGTCTTAAAATTCTCTAGAAATAATGCCATCACTGGTGAGGAGCACCTCAGGAAGTTCATTGACATGCTCAATGACTATGAGGTGGAACATGAAGATGTGGTGATGAAGCTTTTTGTTCATCCACTGACAGAGGATGCTAGAGACTGGTACAAAAGATTGGCAGATGAAAGTGTAGCCTCTTGGAGTGACTTAGAAAAAAATTCAAAGAGCAATATGGTGACAACACCAATGCCAATTTTGTATTCAATGAGTTCAACAACATAAAGAAGGGTGCGAATGAGCCCACTTTTGATTTTATTGTCAGATTTTAGAAAGGAATGTATAAAATTTTCCAAGCAATGAGGTTGAATGAGGATGTGTCTCTGACAACCTATTTTAATGCTTTTGATTGTAAAATGGCCTACAATCTTAGGGACAAGGATCCTAAAACATTTAGGGAGGCTTAAAAGATGGTAGTAAACATAGAAAATAATAGAAAAGCCTTTGGTAAAGTGGGAAGAAGGGATGACCCTAAATTGTTCAATAGTAGAAATAAAAAGAAGGTGAAAAGCCTACTATAGGTAAGAAGACTAAGGAAGATACAATGGGGAAATTTTTACATATATTAAAGTAAATGATTCCACCAACCTACCAAGAAAACAAGCCAAATACTATTGAGAAGGCCCCTTTCAACAATAATTTTAATAGGCAACCTAGGATGAAAAACTATCCTTATACCACCCAATGGAAGGATGGTAAGTCAATCCCCAATCCCACTCAAGGAAACAAGGAAAAGGGAACACTAGATCCTCTACAAAGAAATTATATAAACATGGCAAAAGAGATGCCTTCATGTATTGTTCGTCAATCCCCTCATTCCCCTAATTATTGTGTAGTGGCTCAAACTTTTTTTGCAAATCAGCAGGCACAAAATGAAGAGGGAAAGGAAGAGGAAAATCATGGGGATGTGGCATACAATATGATCAACCTTTATGACAATAATGAGGAATCTAACATAGATGAAACTAAAAATGATGTTGCAAACTAGAGAAATATGTATCATATGCATCATCGACAGGTGTTTTTTGATAATGAAGACTAAGATGAAAGCACAATTTGAAACACATTGGTAGGGGTGGATCACATCAATCTAAAAAAGCCTTCCAATGACAAGATTGATAAAATTACTACAAAAATGGTGGCTCAATCCCAAAGTACCTATAATCTGAGAAGTAAGACTATTAATGGTGTTCTAGCTAAGCCAACTAGTATCTTCATCAAGGACATTACTCTGAAGGTTAGAAATCAAAACAAGAATGATGCTCCTAAGATTTCTAAGGTTAAGGACAACAAAATTAAGAAGTGGGAGCCAAAGAAGAAGGGACAGTTTCAAGGAGCTGAAATTGTCAAAGCAAGTTTACAAGAAAAGAGATTAGACTCTAATACCATTAAGCAAAAGGAGCCATCTACTATTCAAACACCTATAGCCATAGATATTTCTACTAGGCCTACCAATTATGATCCTATTGGAATGATTTCAGTGTTATCACAAATTACTATCAAAGTTCCTTTATTAGAAATGTTTAGGATAGGGGAACATAAGAATAAGGCTCTATCTTGGTTAGGTGGGATATGGAATAATAATGTTGTCACACAAGAACCAATAGTTATACAACAAACCCCAATATTAGTAAAAGACAAAGAGGATAAGGGAGTCATGCCCAAATACCCCAAATGTATTTGGACAATTCATATGTAGCATACCTACAAGAAATTGACCTTTTTTTCCTTAGCTTGATCATAAAAGGTAGGACTTTAAAGAACTATATGATTGACTCCAGTGCATTTAATACTATTATGCCTTTTAAGGTTATAGAGGCCCTTGGTTTAGAAGTAGATATCAAGAAGGGTAGGTCCAAGGTAATGGATGCTAGGGAAGTACCTATCATAGGTACTATAAATGAATTACATTTCAAACTTGTTGCATACCTTGATGTAGAATGACTATGACAATTCTTGTAGTTGATATTCCTCCCCACTATGGAATGTTTCTCTTTAGAAAGTGGAGTGTTGTGATGGGAGGTACCCTATAGTGTGACTTATCATATGCAACATTTCAAACTACATATTTGAAGATAGTATTGATAAGGATGCTACTTGTTTCTTAGACATAGATGTGAATGCATTTAGAGCTGAATTGATTATTAATAAGGTTGAGAAGTTATCACCATTGATTGCACTAGAGGTGAATTGTATGGATTCATAGAATCTATGGAATATGTATATTGATGGAGCAAGCTCAAAGGAAAGATTAGGAGTTGGGATAGCTTTTATCTCTTTAGAGAAAAATTAATTTAGATACTCATTTTCCATTAACTTTGCATGTACCAACAATTTTGTTGAATATGAAGCATTTTTATTAGGGTTAAAGGTAGTAGTGAGCCACAAAATCAAGAAAATGCATGTCATTGGTGATTCTGAGTTAATTATCTATCTAGTTAGAGGAGTGTATGTTTCAAAGAATAAAAGATTGAAACAATATAGGAATTTTGTCTAGGATATGATTGAGTTTTTTGATGCTTTTGGAACAGTTTGGAAAGATAGAAGTCATAATAAAATGTCTGACTTATTAGCTAATGTAGCTATTGTATGCCTAAAATGTGAGCACACTTCTATGAGTCATTATATCCAAGATTACTCAAGAATGAGGTCTTGAATGGTGGATCATAGCTCTCTGTTCATGAAGTGCAAGAGTTTGTAATGGAGGCCCTCAATTTCACCTAGTTTGTGCCCATGCAAGTACACCATAAAATGAGAAATTCAAAGATCAAAACATAATTGTAAATGAAGATGCAAACTAATTTAACTGATGAGAATGCAAAGAAATTCAAGAAAAAAAATTTAATCTATGAAAGGAAATAACAATGCAAGAATAATCTATGAAAGCAAATATGAAAATGCAAGGATGGATCATGATGATGGATGAGAGAAGAAGACAAGAAGATATAAGTTCTCCACAAAAAGCTTTAATGCTCAAACTTCTCCAAAAATCTCTCTCCAAACCTGCGACATAACATTAGCATAATCATGGATGTCAAAAATGCAGAGCGGGCTCTCCCTTGTAAAGAAGAATGGACAATTAAAATTAAGAGACAATAAGATTCAATCAACGGTGGAGAAACAATGATCCGTGTGAGAAAAAATTCCACCAATGAGAAAAGAGGAGGGAAATCAAATGGAATCACACTTAGAAATATGTGCATTTAAGTGTAGAGGACAAAAGAAATTATTTATTTTATTTATTTTTCAAGTGGGATTTTATCTAATTAAAAGGGAGCAAGTTCTTTTAATTAATTAGGAAATATTTAATTAAATTAAAAGAGGGTTTATTCTCTTAATTAATTAAATGTGGATTAATTATTTAATTTAAAGAGAGGATTTCTTTTGATTAAATAAGACTTAGGATAAAATGATTAGACCTTAGGAAATATTGAAATAATTGAATTAATTACAATTTGATCAAAGAAATTGATATGAATTGATTTAATAAAATATTGCAAACCATTGATTCAGGAAATTTGATAAATTGAATAATGGGGGCCCATAGTCTAGGTGACCATTTTAGGGTGCATATATTTTCCCCTCTTTGACTAATGTGTGATCAATTTGGGAACACATTTAGTGAAAGAAAGAAATTGGAGTGTGAGATTGATTTGGGATCACAAAACAACCCAGATGTGTGGTCGATTTGGGAACACATCTGTTGAAAATGATTGTAAAGATCATGAATAAAGGATAATGGAACTGGAAAAGAATGTTTTCAATCATTGTTTTGTCATTGATGTCAAACTTGCTACTTGCAAGAATGAAAATTGTTTTAGTGATCCAAATACTATTAATTGGTTGATTGACAAGGAGGTGGCAATCAATAAGATGTAACTAGAGTACCTAAAGAAAGGTTGAAGTTATGATGATGTAATGAAGTATAAGGATCAACTAAGCCATTGATGAAATAATGTATTGATGACATACTCTAAGAGGATGGAAACACTATGATACATCAAAGATGTAAGGATTAACTAAGTTCATTAGAAAGAACCGAGCAAGCTAGTTAGAGCCAAACAGATTCTCAGTTGAAGCCAAGAAAGTTCAACTTTAGTATAAGCCGAGTGATTACTCAGATGCTGTGTAACAAAAAATCCTTTAGGTGCTGAGTAGCAGAAAAAGATAATGGATGCCAAGTAAGTTTTCAAGTGCTGAGAAAAACCAAAATGCTTCAAGTGTCGAGCGCTAGTAAATAACATTAAGAAGCCGAGTAACACAGAAGGTGCCGAGCATTAGTAAACCAATAATGCCGAGTTGCTGCATTATTTCTTAAGACAAGATTCACCATATCAACAATGATAAGGTTGTTACATCAAATTTTGTGAAGTAGTTGGAAGTTATGAATGATGAGTAGATGTCATAGAATTCTATGTAATCCATGCAAACCAATCCAAGGCGAATGCTAATGGATTCATCATGAAGTTTCCAGAAGAAATAATTTGGAGGGTAAACAATACCATTTTCTCAAGAGAAAATTAAGATTTGAGCAAGAAATCAAGAACATAACTTCTTTATAAGGAGTTACAGGTCAGAGATCAAGTGTGCATGCAAGAGAGGGAATTGGTCATAAATATGGTCGTGCAAAGAAGTCAAGAGGGGTAAGAAAAAAACATCAAGACTCTGAGTTGATCAAGTGACTAGAGAAAAGCAATGGCATAATGAGTGGAAGAACTCAGGGAGACAGATCTTGAAGGGTGAACAAGTTGTCAAAAATGCAAGGGAGGAAAGCCAAGAAAAGAAAGGAATTGAAGAGTGATCTGAAATCTGCACAGTTAGGGTTGCAATCTATATCAGGTCAAAACCCTTCTAGTACTTTCTTACCATTGTATTAGATATTGAAACCCTACATTGCTAGGTTAGCTTAATAGCTAGGTGGATAAGCCTAAGGAAAAGAACAGAAGATCCCCAGAAGAAGGATAAAGAGATCCTCAAAAGAAGGATAAAGAGATCCTTAGGAGAAGGATAAGAGATCCTTAGGAGGAGGATAGGAGATCCTTAGAGAGGGATGAAAGATTCTTTTGAGACTCTATGTAAATCCTTAAATAGGGTGACATTCAAAGTTGAATGTTCTTAAAACCTTTAACAAGGTCACTTTTAACAATGTGTTGTAGCCTTTAACAGGGTAGACCTTTAACAAGGCAAACCATCAGAAGTGGTTGAAATCAATTGCGTAGTTATTTTGTGGGTATCATCCCCACTCCAGTTTTACCTTCTTATTCTTGGAGGGTTTCTAGGTTATCAAATCCTTAGTGTTATGCTGTGATGCATGTTTACTTTTCATGGTTGTTTAATGTTCAATTGCATACATGATAATTTCAGTTATGTGCCATTAAGGATTTGTAGAAAAAGTTTAATTGGACATCATTGGACCTTGGATAATTGATTCACCCCTCCTCTCAGTTATTCTAAATGATTCTAACAATTGGTATCAGAGCAGACTACTAATTTGTTTCAAGGTACTAGCAGTAGAAAGATCAAGATGTCCAAGAGAGAAGTTCCCAAGCTAAACAAAGACAATTTTGTTGCATGGTAAAGTTTGATGAAGCTACACCTTGAATCAATAGGTGACTATGCACAGACCTCAATCATAGTTGACCATGTAGACCCTGTAGGACCCCTCACTGTAGATGACATGAGCAAGAATAAGGAGTACAATCAAGAAATGTTAGATATTGATTTAGCACTAAGCTATGCCGAGTATGATGACATCAAAGGATGTAATACTTCACATCAGATGTGGAATACATTATCAAGAATCTATGGAGGAGATGATAATGTCAAGAAAGCCAAAAGAGAAAACCTAAGAGGAAAATTTGATGATATGAAAATGGAAGAAGGAGAGAATGCTGCTCAATATGGTTCACGGATGAAGGAAGTAGACAGTGCCATAAGAAGCCTAGGAGGACAGTTAGCAGAAGAAACAGTATGTAGCAAATACTTGAGAACTTTTCTTCCCATCTATGCTATAAGAGTATCAACCATCCAAGAGCTAAGGTGTGTACTAGGCAACACAATGGCATTTGAAGGAATAATTGGAAGACTCACTACCTTCGAGTTATCCAACTTTGACAACTACAAGCTAGAAAACTTTGAATTTGCATTCAAAGCTAAGATGATGATAAAAGACAATGATGAGGTGCAAACAAAGAGAAAGAATGGAAAAGAAAAGTATGCATCTAGTGATAGCAGCACTAATGAAGATGATGTAGACCAATTGGAGGCATTACTAGCAAGAAGATTTCATAGAGGAAGAGGCAAATTCAAAGGTAAGCTACCAATCATTTGTTTCAATTGTAATGAAGTTGGTCACATTGCAGCCAGATGCACACAAAAGAAAAATTACAAGGATGGAGGCAACTTCAAGAACAAGAAAGAGGAAAACAAGGACTACAAAGGTAAAGGCAAAAGATGCTACATTGTTGAAGAAGACTCTGACAAAAATGATGATGAAGTAGTCTATGTGGCTATGAAGGATGAATCAGATGAAGAAGAAGCAATTGCCCTGGTAACCTGCATGAACAAGAATGATAGATGGATCATAGATAGCGGATGCTCTCATCACATGACTAGAGATAAAACTAAGTTCATTTCCTCTACTCAATATGAAGGAAATAGTGTTAGATTTGGTAACAATGCACCATGTCAGATCAAAGGGAAAGGTAGTATCAAGCTTACTGAAAAGGTATTATGTGATAATGCATACTATGTTGAAGGCCTAAATTATAACTTGTTAAGTGTCTCACAGTTAGGCAACATAGGATGTAAGGTTGAATTTGAAAAAGGAATTCCTAAGATTTATAATTCTCAAAGAAGTCTAATAGGAAAAGGTGATGAGACTAAGAGTAATTTTTTTTACCTTGACATGGAAGATGCTTCTTGCCTTATTGTTCAAACTGATGATGTATGGTTATGGCATAAGAGGCTATGTCATGTAAATTTTGACAATCTAATAAGCATTAGCAAAATGAAGAAAGTTAGAGGACTACCAAAGTTGAAGAAGCCTGATAACATCATGTGCAAACAATGCCAACTAGTGAAGATGACCAAGTCAACTTTCAAAAGAAAGACTTATACTTCTAATGAAGTATTAGAGCTAGTTCATACTGACTTGTGTGGGCCTATAGAAGTACAAAGCTAAAAAGGTGTTAGATATATAATGCTATTTGTAGATGACTATTCAAGGATGATGACAGTCATGTTCCTGAAACAAAAATTAGATACATTCCAAATGTTCAAATGGTATTTGGCCAGAGTTGAGAAAGAAATTGGAAAGAGCCTAAAATGTTTTAGATCTGATAGAGGAGGTGAATTCACATCAAGAGAATTTGAAGAGTTCTGCAATGAAAGAGGAATCAAAAGGTAGACATCAACACCTAGGACTCCACCTCAAAATGGTATAGTAGAGAGAAGGAATAGATCGGTTATTGACTATGCCTAGACCTTAATGATGGAGAAAAATATTACACTCAAGTACTGGAGAGAAGCTATAAGTACTATAGTCTACACACTCAATAGAGTTCAAGTCAAGAAAGGTACAAATGCAACACCTTTTGAATTATGGTATGGGCATTCTCCTAATGCAAAACTTTTCAAAATATTTGGATGCAAATGCTATATATATATAAAAATTCTAGAAATGAAAATTTTGATGCAAAGAGTAAGGAAGGCACATTTCTTGGTTATTCTACTAGAAGCAAAGCTTATAAGTGCTTGAATGTTAACACTAACAAAGTAGTAGAAAGTACAAATGTAAAATTTGATGAGCTTGTAGAAGTTCAAAGCAAGAATTTTTTTAGTGGCTATTATTCGCTAATTGTCTAATATGTCCCAATTGGGCTATAGAAATAGGCTAAAAAAACACCGTATACTAGTTGACCGGTTCGCTTAGATTTGATAAAATACTCATATAGTGGTCAAAATGTTCACCACTATTACTACATAATTTTAGTTTGGTAGTCAGTTTCTTTGCCCATATTTCTCTTTAATGTTTACTCTTATTCACCATGGAATTAATTGAGTGTCTCTTTCGATGATCGTCATTCACCAAATTCCCATTTTCCTATGTGAATTTTTTTTATGAGCGACGCTGTACTCCACAGAAAACTTACCTTGATACGTGTTAACATTCCAGTGACTACCTCAACAATTCTTCTTCCTTCAAGAAATGTTGGCTGAAATTAAACCTCAGCCATTGATCTTGGATCATTAGACAGTCTGAGTTCTCAAATAATACATTTAACATAATTACATTTCAAAACATAATTCACCATAAATATTAATAATTTTATTAAAAACAAAAATTATAATCACCATTATTTTATAAAAATTGTCTAAATTATTAAAAAATTTGCCACCAAATATCCATCGATTGACGCATAATTCGCCAACACTATTAATTTTTTTTCACCCAAATGATATGTGATTTGCCACAATTTTATAAATTTTGGGAGGGGGGGTTCCTTAAAGTTATCCCTGGTTCAAAGTATTGAAAACACCAAGAAAGCAGAGGAATACAAGACCTTTGTATACTTTTATGAAGGTATACCTAATGAAGATGAAGTTGCAACTCAGAATGACCATCATCAACAATATCTAGTATCTGTCAAGTCACAGACAGTGAATGCCAAACAATAGACACATTCAAAAGCCGAGCTACAGAATACAAAAAATGTTCATTCAGACTCTAGGAACAGCCAACAAGAAGAAAATGAACAAATACCTGATGAAAATATGCATGAGGATACAGATTTTGAAAGAGACAACATGTAAACAAGGAAATAACCTGTATTGGCAAAGTATGTGAAAAGACATCATCCTGCAGATCAAATTATTGGAAATAAAGAGGCAGGACCAATGACAAGGAATAGACTTTAAAATGAAACATGTCTACTCAGCAAAATGGAACCAAAAATAGTAAGTGAAGCCATAATAGATGATGACTAGTATAATGCTATGAAAGAAAAAATAGAACAAATTGAGAAGAACAAGACATGGACCTTAATCTCAAGACCAACTGACAAGAATGTGATTGGAACCAAGTGGGTGTTTAGAAACAAGTTAGATGAAAAAGGTAAAATCACAAGGAATAAGGCAAGACTAGTTTGTAAAGGGTATGCACAAGAAGAAGGACTAGATTATGGAGAAAATTTTTCTCTAGTTGCCAGAATGGAAGGAGTAAGGGCCTTACTGGCATATGCAACCTTCAAAAGATTTAAAGTCTATCAAATGGATGTAAATTTTGCATTTCTAAATGGTATACTTGAAGAGGAAGTCTAAATAGAGCAACCAGAAGGTTTTGTTAATGAAAAGAACAAAAATAAGGTATGTAATATGCATAAGGCTCTATATGGATTAAAGCTAGCCCCTAGAGCTTGGTATGAGAGACTCCACAAGTATCTGGTGCAAATAGGATTTGAAAGAACTGATGATAACAACAACATGTACATCAAATCATAAGAAGGTAAGGATATTCTTGTATCTTAAATATTTGTGGATGATATAGTTTTTGGAGGAAATGAAGTACTATGCAAAAGTTTTGCTAACAAAATGAAACATGAGTTTGAAATTTCTATGTTTGGAGAAATCAAATTCTTTGTAGGATTGCAAGTGCATCAACTAAAATATGGTATATTTGTGACACAATCAAAATACATCAAGGAGATACTCAAGAAGTTTGGATTGGAAGACTCCAAACTAGTCAACACACCAATGGTAACAGGACATAAGCTATCTAAAAATGATGAATCAGCTGAAGTCAATCAAAAAATGTACAGATCCATGATTGGAAAACTACAATATGTTGTACATAGCAGACCAGACATAGCACTAGTAGTTGGAATAGTGGCTAGATTCTCTGCCAATCCTAGAGAAAATCATCTCATGGCAGTAAAAAGGATAATGAGGTATCTCAAAGGAACTGATGATTTTGGCCTATATTATAAAAAGAATGAGAATTTTGAGCTCAATGAATATATAGACTTAGATTGGGGAGGAACCATTGATGATAGAAAAAGCACAAGTGGAGGAGCATTATTCTTAGGAAAAAGGCTAGTTACTTGGACTAGCAAGAAACAAACATGCACATCTCAATCCACTGTAGAAGCAGAATATGTGGCAGCAGCAGTCAAGTGCACAAACATTGTGTGGCTTAAACATCTATTGAAAGGAATGAAAGAAGAGGTAACTAAACCTATGACACTGTATTGTGATAATACAAGTGCTATAAATATATCCAAGAATCTAGTAATGCATGCAAAAACCAAGCACATTGCAATCAAGTATCACTATGTTAGAGAATTGGTGGAAGACAAACAAGTGAAGATGGAGTACATTCACACAAAGGAACAAACTGCAGATATCTTCACCAAACCATTGCCCAAGGATGCATATGAATATCTTAGAGGCTTCCATTGATGAAATAATGTATTGATGACATACTCTAAGAGGATGGGCACACTGTGATACATCAAAGATGTAAGGATTAACTAAGTTCATTAGAAAGAATCGAGCAAGCTAGTTAGAGCTAAATAGATTCTCAATTGAAGCTGAGCAAGTTCAACTTCAGTATAAGACAAGTGATTACTTAGATGCCAAGTAACACAGAATCCTTTAGGTGCCAAGTAGTAGAAAAAGATAATAGATGCCAAGTAAGTTGTCAAGTGCTGAGAAAAGCCAAAATGCTTCAGGTGTCGAGCGCCAGTAAATAACATTAAGAAGCCAAGTGACATAGAAGGTACCAAGCATCAATAAACCAATAATGCTGAGTTGCTACATTATTTGTTAAGATAAGATTCGCCAGATCAACAGCGATAAGGTTGTTACATCAAATTTTGTGAAGTAGTTGGAAGTTATGAATGATGAGTAGATGTCACAGAATTCTATGTAATCCACACAAACCAATCCAAGGTGAATGCTAATGGATTCATCATGAAGTTTCCAAAAGAAACAATTTGGAGGGAAAACAATACCATTTTATCAAGAGAAAATCAAGATTTGAGCGGGAAATCAAGAACATAACTTCTTTATAATGAGTTACAGGTCAGAGATCAAGTGCACATGCAAGAGAGGGAATTGGTCATAAATATGATCATGCAAAGAAGTCAAGAGGAGTAAGAATAGAGCATCAAGACTTTGAGTTGATCAAGTGACCAGAGAAAAGCATTGGCATAACAAGTGGAAGAACTCAAGGAGACAAATCTTGAAGGGTGAACAAGCTGTCAGCACTGCAAGCGAGGAAAGCCAAGCAAAGAAAGGAATCAAAGAGTGATCTAAAATTTGCACAGTTAGGGTTGCAATTTGTATCAGGTCAAAACCCTTCTAATACTTTCTTAACAATGTATTAGATATTGAAACCCTAAATTGCTAGGTTAGCTTAATAGCTAGGTGGATAAGCCTCAAGAAAAGAATAGAAGATCCCAGAAGGATAAAGAGATCCTCAAGAGAAGGATAAAGAGATCCTCAGGAGAAGGATAAGAGATCCTTAGGAGGAGGATAGGAGATCCTTAGAGAGGGATGAAATATTTTTTTGAGAAGGTGACTGAAAACCCCATGGAATTGGGTGAGCCTTACAACTCTATGTAAATTCTTTAATAAGGTGAAATTCCAAGTTGAATGTTCTTAAATCCTTTAACAAGGTCACATTTAACAATGTGTTGTAGCCTTTAATAGGGTAGGCCTTTAACAAGGTAGACCATTAGAAGTGGTTAAAATCAATTGTGCAGTTATTTTATGGGTATCATCCCCACTCCAGTTTTACCTTCTTATTCTTGGAGGGTTTCTGGGTATCAAATCCTTAGCGTTATGTTGTGATGCATGTTTACTCTTCATAGTTGTTTAATGTTCAATTGCATACATGATAATTTCAGTTATATGCCATTAAGGATTTGTAGAAAAAGTTTAATTGGACATCATTGGACCTTGGATAACTGATTCACCCCCCCTCTCAGTTATTCTAAATAATTTTGACAACATCAAGAAAGAGAATACAAATGAATTTTGACTTTAAAAAGTTGAGGATAAAATTGATAAAACTAAATCAAGGATTGAAGTTGATAAATACTACCCCCTCATGATTGAAATCAAAATGAGATAGAGGAGAGACAAAAAATTGATAAATTTGATCAAATTGAAGAAAAGATAAAGTTCTTGATGTAAGATGAAAGATATAAGAATAAAAAAGCCAAGGTAGATCATCAAGCATGAAGTATTATGCCTGAAAGGTGAAGTAGAAGAAAAGAAGTGGGCTAAAAGAGAATGGAAGGTAGCAATTTGGAAGATATGGAAAGAAATAGAAAGAAGAAAAGAAATTTTTTCATAATAAATAGAATGCCCCAAAATTAATCAACTATTTAAAATAGAAATCATGATTGAGATCATGAAAGAAGATAAGGAAATGAATATCAAAACATGATTGCAATTGATTAAATGTCAACAAGAAAGATGACGAAAAAACCCTCTCAAACTCATAATGTAGCCTAAAAATGCAAACTAACATGAAGCTTAATAATGCAAGGTACATGAAAATGCAAAGGTGTACTTGCAATAGAGAAACTATAACATAGGATTTTGTGTTCATTACTCATTACAGAATGTTAAAGAACTTATTTTCATCATTGAGACATTATTAATGGACATCAAAAAATCACATAATCATCACTAGTCCAAAGTGAAACTATAAGATATGAATGTGATAAATACTAGATTGGAATGTGGAAAGATTCTAACATAAGCATCAAAGACATAAAGGTCAAGATGACTTCGATGTTAGCTTACCCAATTTTATGTAGCAAAACCATGCTCGCATCAAGGCATAGATGCCAGGATGACCATAAGAATGGTTGTGCAAACTTGAATGGTTTTTTCATGTTTTGAAACGTGTATAATGTTTGATATCTATTCAACATAGTCAATAGCTCTTATGAATTTTTCACCAAGGAGTTTCTCTAATTTTGCCTTGACTAGAAGAGCTATGTGAGGATGCATCTTTTTTAATTTATGCTTATTTGCTTTAACACCTGGTGCTATGGATAAGTGATGCATAATAAGATTAGTGTCCAACCCTAGCATATCTAAATAGGTCCATGAAAAATTGTTCTTCTTTTCTTGTAAGAACTTAGTGAAGGATTCTTTTTCTTGCAATGACAAAGACTGAGCCAAATGTACCATTTGTGGAGCTTCATCTGTACCTAAATTGACTGCTTGTGTTGGTTCAATGAGCACTGAAGATCTATCTTGAAAATAAATACGAAGATTATCAAGTACCTCATCCTTAGGTGCCTCAGAGAGATTTTTACCCTCAAATATGTCCTTTCTTTTTACTATTTTCAGTTCTGACGCCGCCGCATAGTGGTTTTTGCCATCAAAACTTGTATTCTTTTTATTTTATTTTATTTTTATTTTATGAGTAAGGTAATTGATGTCTGGCTCTATCATGTTGGTAGCTAGTTCAATAGTGGAAGAGACTATAGGTTTAATGGCATTCAAATAGCAGGCTATCTCATAATCATTTTGAAACATTAAAAGCTCAAGTTCATGATTGCATTAGGACCAATCAATCAAATCAAGATGAACAAGGGGTAAATCGATGAATAGTTCAAGGTTATGAATATAAATGATATCTTTGGTGTCCAAAGAGTTAGAATCTGTCAAGTAACTTCCTAAACTACCTAAATTAGGATTCATCCTAACAAGTGAATAATTATCCACTAAGGTAACATGTGAGTTCAAATCATCTGATCCTACACATGAATCGTTGACTAACTTAGGTTGAGAACTATATGTATGAACAACATCAATGTCCATATCAACTATAGAAGGCTTTGAGAGGGAGTCCCATTCATACTCATTGGAATATGTTTTTGAATCTTGACTAGGATGCTTACACCATGAAGGGTTGGGATGCCTGGACGTGGAAGCCTCAATATCATCAAGGGTCACACACTCTTGTACTAAATTTGCAACTGTCTCATGAGATACTGGACTATTTGAATCTCTCCAAAAGAGATTAGTATAAGGGACACAATCTTCACACATATCTTGTTGATTTTCCAAATTAGGTATGTACTCTTGTCCTTCTTCACTATCTGACTTATCAAGGATAGGAGCAACATTATTGTGATTTGCATATCGTAGGCCAATCAACTTCTTAGACTTGCATCTAAAAAGACCATGATCAAGGGGTTTAGCTCTAGCATCCAATCTATTATGAAGAGGGCCATGTCTAGGATAGCCCATCTTCTTGACAAAAGTATACCCTCTTCCATAAGCTTTAGGAGAGGGAGTGAATTATTATTGTGCATATATTTCTCTTCTCTATAAATCCAATCTCTAAAAGCCACATCTTCTTTCACATCTTGAATAGGCATTGATGACTGTACAAATGTGTCAAATAATGTCATAGTTGAAGAGAAAAGTTTCATCTCTTATGAAGGTTTACCATAAGACCTAGGTAAAACTGGTAATGCTATGAGGGATTTGAGTTGATATCCCCCATGCCAAGGTCTATGGATTTGAACTTGTCTTTACATTCATCTAAAGTTGCATCAAAATCATCTACTTCTCTATTGAGGGGAACATGAGTACTTGTTGAAATTGAGTTAATAGACAAAGTATTATCCCTAGGTATATAAATATTTGTTCCATTGTAAGGAACTTAACACATTGGTGATAGGTAGATGACACTACTTGCATATCATGAATCCATGATCTACCAAGTAAAATATTATATGCAAGGGGTCAAGAATTAGCTATTTGGAATAAAATATATTTTTCAATAGGACCAGTCCTAACAGAAAGGATGGCCAAACCCCTTGAACTTATCTCTACCTCATCATAGGCTTTGGTAATAATATTCCTTTTGGTATCAATAAATTGTTCAAAATAACCTAATGTCTTTAAAAGACTCAAAGAACAAATATTAAGCCCAACACCCCCATCTATCAACACACACCTAACATGGGTTCTATGGATCATGACCTCAATATGAAGGGAAAGATTTTGTGGACAGCTCAAAGATTTATCATCCTTAAAAATGAAAGGTAATGAGGGCTAGCAATATGATTAACCATGTTATGGAATTCATCAACATCTAAATTTTTGGGGATATTTTCCATGCACAAAGCATCCTCAAGGACTTCTTTTGTGTCTTGGAGACTACTCTAAAAGCTCAAAGATTGAATTTGAGCAGGGGTTTTTGCAATTAATCAACAAGATTATAATTTGACCTAGGATTAACCACTAGTTTTGAAGGAACATACTTGGATTGCACTTATTTTGGCTTACTTGGTTGGTTTGAACTAGGCCCTTTGATGACAAGGGGATCTTGACTTTACATAAAAACATTGATACTTTGGGAAGACACTTGCTTAGGTTTACTTGATTGGTTTGAATTCGGTCCTCTAATGACAAGGTGACCTTGAGATGACTCTCTAGAGTGAGCACCAGGATTTTCATCAAGGATAGAAGAGCTCAAATTTAAATCATAACCACTGGGATCTTTATCTTCCATCATGTTGACACTTTCTTCTATAAACTCAAGCATATCGACAACATTTTATGCATTTTCATAAGTGTAATTGATTGCAGCCTTGCCATTCTTAGGTTGGGAAGCTTTGCTTTTCTCATACTTGGGCAAAGGCTCTTTGAATGTTGTGTGATCAACACTGGTATTTAATCCATCTATTTCAAGTTTTCCATTCTCAATAAGATCTTGAACAATATGCTTAAATCTCTCACAGTTTTCAATATCATGTCCAATGCCATTATGAAGTTTGCAATAGGCCTTCTCATCCCACCACCATAGCTTAACTTCAGGTATGTGGAACTTTGTGGCATCATAAGGGAGCACAAGATTATGAGAAAGGAGGTTCGTGGATATCTCTTCATATGACTCAACCAATTGTGTAAATTTATGTTTCTCTCCTTTAGGCCTTTCTTGATATCTTGGCTTGTTACTTTGTTGATTGACACTAGCCAAATGGAGAACAACTTGGTCTTTAGGCTTAGAGGAATCCACAAACCCATCATTAACCACTTGTTTTTTCTTATGCCAATATGTTTTCTTTCCTTTATCCTTGTTATTGTTGTTGTTATTCTAACCATTATTGTTGTTGTTTCCATTTTTTGTCTAAATACCTTGCTCTCTCAGAAAAAATTCTAAATGTGGCTTCAACCATGGTATGAGAGGACTCAAAAACCATCTTCTTAACTTCGTACTTCATCTTAGGAACAATGTTACTAATGAGGATTTCAATATTTTCTTTCTTAGGAATATTCCTAGAATAATGAGAGCACTATCATGTCCATCTTTGCAAGAAAGTAACAAAGGATTCTCCTTGATTTTTCTTTGCGTGACATAAGTCCAATAGTGAGACAAATCATGAAAGATTGTATGCAAAGTGTTGAAAAAATATCTGAATTAACTCAGGGAATGTCTTATTAGGAGGAGTTATATTGGTAAACCATTTGATTGCTTGACCTTTAAGACTCCTTGGAAATAATCTCGTAAGGTATGAGTCCTCATGATGAAAACTCAAAACTCATAGTACAGAAATAACGCACATGATCATTCAGATCCACATTTCCATCATATTTGTGATATTGGGGGATTTCAATTTTTCTAGGAAAATCTTTCATGTCAACACTCTTATCAAAAGGATTAGGATAAATTGGATCAAGTAAAAAAGAACTCATGGTTGTCGATATTTTCTTCAACTATTTCTTCAATTGGTCAATTTATTCTTTCATAGAGGGATCATGCTTTTGAATATTTTTGTCTACATCAAAATTTATTAGGGACCTTATCACCCTTGTTGATTAAATTTTGAAAGCATGCATCTCTATTTTGGTCCATATATGCTTGCATATGTTGCTAAAAATGTGGGTCTCATTGCATAGACATAAAATCATAAGAATTGTAGTCAAAGTTTGAGCTACCACCTCTATATTGTGAACCATGATGAGCTTGTTGTGAAGGTTATCTTAAAAATCTAGGAGGTTTTGGTCTCCTATAATCATCATGTCCTAAAGCTCTCCTTCCCTTAGGGCTTGGAGATTGTGAAGGTGTTCTTGAGTGTCTTCCATTTCATGGAGTCTTAGGAGGGGTGGATGGAGGAGAGTTGTTTTTACGACCAATGTACACATTGTTGAATTTATTGTCAAGTTTTGGAGCTGCAAGAAGGTCTTGTGCTTCTTGATGGTCTTTCCTTTCTATCTCAATCATAACTTAAATCTCTTCCTCTAGGCATCTAAATTGTTCTTCCTTCTTAGCTTTTTCTTCTAGAAGGGCTTTTCTCTTACACTCAAGTACTTTGAGTCTACCACTCACATAACCTAAAAGTGTCATGAGTGATGTACATGGTCTTGACTATCTAAGCCAGTTACCAGTAAATGTTGCATTCACATGAGTGCTAGAAGGGTCACTCATTTGATCATCATATTGGGATTTATCTTCTTGATAGGTATAATGCTTACCTTTCTCAGCCCTTTGGTGTGCATCCAAGTATCTATCCTCAATATGAGGTGAGGTTGATCTATTTTCATGAGTGGAACCACCACTAAAAAGGTCAACATAATATTCACCACTTTGATTCTTCTTTTATGGAGCCATTGTAAAATACATATCCATATCTAAGTGAGGTGATGTTAAGAGATACTCAACTCAATAAGGTCACTACTAGGGTCAAAAAAAGCTTCTAGAACATTCTTAAGTGATTGAACAAGCATAAGTTCTTTTCCTTTATGCCTTTGATGAGTTTGAACTAAAGGTAATTGTTTAAAGATGAATTGAGGTTGCTTTCCTTGATCTAATTAATATCTTGTTGTAATTGGCATGAAAGAAAAGGCACTAGATGATAGGATAACCCTAAGAAACATTGGTACTAAACTAGGATAGTAAAAGAACTCACTTGTCCAAAAGAGATGTGATAAGATAGAATTTTACAATAGGCATAAACCAATACTACCACAAAGGTGCCCACAAATTTGGGTGAATACCCTAGCATATATGGACCAAGAGGATGATTTACCCAAATTATAAATAATTAAACTTGAATTTTTATGGAAGTGGATGGACAAGAGATTACTAAGACTCTCTGAGAATAATACCAAAGAATCCAAAGGTGTATCTTTCTCAACAAGGATGATCTCTAACTCACCAACTCCAAACAAGGTCAATTGTGAAATTAAATATCACTAATTCAAGGGGTCAAAGCAGAATAACCCAAGTTGCAAACAAGTTTCTAAAAATGGGGTAAGTAGCCTAATCTAAATTGGATCAACTTAGGGAGACTAGAAATAATAGGATAGTAAAGTAATTTGATCATAAAGTCTTGATTCAGGAACTCAAATTTTGTTTGTTTCAAATATCCAACTAGGTGTGATAAATTTTCAATCATGAACCTAACACAAAAGGAAACAATCAAGAATTTCAAGCAAGCATCTTCAAACAATGAATAAGGGATAAATAAATCTTGCACATGAACAAGAATAATGTTGTAGTATTAGTCTAATACCTAGAACCACCACTGTGTATGCTCTCAAAATATTTTTCAATCACACACATAGTCCTAGAAAAGAAAATTTGGTAGCACTATGGTTCTTAGTAATGTTCAACTCTGCAGCTTTTGCAATCTTGAATGGGTGAAATCCAATCTTGGTGCACTAGGGTTTTGATGTATTTTGAGAATCTAATCAATTAGAGATACTGAGGAGATTTGACAACCCAACAAAATACTACACCCATGAGGATTTCCCCCACAAGGACATTTATATAGTGGTTGCTACTACCACGTCAAAAATGGTTATTATCATTTGAGGTTCTGTCAATGTGTTTGACCCAATAAATTGAATTTCTACTATAGTTAATCCTCTCTAATCAAGGAAGACTCACAAAGTTGTACCACATGGGGACTTGGTTTGGATTCAAGGGTTCCAAGTTTCTAATGTGCCCACAAGCGAATAGAGCATACTCCTCTAGCCTCTTCACCTTACCCAAACATAGGAAACAAGATTCTTTGACACACTAATTCAAAATCACCTCACAATTTTTTTGAAAAAGCCAACAAAAAATACAAAAAATTTCAAAAGAGAAAGTACTAATGGATGTTGAGGACAAACCCAAGCAGAATAGTGAGATAATAACAAATATCCTTCCCTACCTACAAGGGGATCTATCATCGAGAAGAGCTTCACAAGTAAGGAAAGAGAATGAAGAAATTTTCTTCAAGAAATCCACAAATAGTATTCATAGGGCCTAATTACTATGTGAAAAACATATATGTGAAAGTAAATCTAGATCCAATTTAGAGGACCAAATGAAGTGTGAATCTATGAAAGCATGTAAAAGCACTCAAGCCAAACACATGAGAGGGTTCATTTTACTTCCAAATCCAAATTTTCTAGAGATCTAAAAAAAATACCTATTAATCCTTGCAACATGTCTTTTCTCTCTTATACCTTTTATTTACGCTTGAATGCTCACTCGCAATGAACAAAACAACAAGCAAAACAAGAAAACACAAGATATGCAATATATATCCAATTTATGCAAAACATCTAAAAATCTAATTTTTAAGAGTGACAATAACCAAAAAATAACCCAAATGAAAGCTCGCATCATGCATTGATCCATGTGAAAATTCAATGCAATATATTCATTAAATGCCCTTTTTTAATATTGATTTTTGATCTAGTCAACAAGATTGGACATATATGAGATGAATTCGGATCCAAAACCTTATATGTAGAAAAGAGACCATAATAAAAAATTAGAGAGCTTTCCAAAAATGTGATAATTTTGAAAAGATATTTTCATTTGTGCCCTAGAGAGCCATTTTGTCAAAATAGTCCAGTTTTTGTAAATCAAATTATTGAGCCTTAATATGATCTCTAAAATCAAAACACAAAGAACCAGCCCTATTTATAATTTAGAGACCTTTCCAAAAATGTAGAAGTTTCTAAAAAAATTGCTAATTTGTGCCCTAAAATGATTTTTCATGAAAAATCAAGAAAAATAAATAAAAAATTGAAAATACCTCAGAAAAATCTAAACATTTTACTAAAGCTTCTTTGATATGTCATCACCCTAAAAAAAACAATTTAGGCTAAAAAACCAAACCATTTGGGAGATATGATCAAATCTTTCAGATTTAGGGTTTTTTGTCTCCAAACAAATCTGCATAAGGGGGTTAGCTCCAAAAATATCTAAAACCAACAAGTAAAGGTGGGTTTCCCCATGGTGGGCATGAAAAATGTATGCTTAAAATGTGAGCACACTTCTATGAGTCATTATATCCAAGATTTCTCAAGAATGGGGTCTTGAATGATAGCTCATAACTCTCTATTTATGGAGTGCAAGGGTTTGTAATGGAGGCCCTCAGTTTGACCTAGTTTGTGCCCATGCAAGTACACCATAAAATTATAGATTCAGATATCAAAATATGAATGTAAATGAAGATGTAAACTAATTTAAATGATGACAATGCAAAGCAATGCAATAAAGGAAATCTAATCTATGAAAGGAAATAACAATTGCAAGATTAATCTATGAAAGTAAATATGGATCTAAGATAATATGAAAATTCAAGGATGGATCATGATGATGGAAGCCATGGATGCATGAGAGAAGAAGACAAGAAGATAGAAGTTCTCCACAAAAATTCTTAATGCTCAAACTCCTCCAAAAATCCCTCTCCAAACCTATAGCATAGCAATAGCATAATCATGGATGTCAAAAATGAGGAGAGGGCTCTCCCTTATAAAGAGGAATGGACAATTAAGATTAAGAGACAATAAGATTTAATCAAGGGTGGAGAAAGAATGGTCTATGTGAGATAAAATTCCACCAATGAGAAAACATGAGGAAAATTAAATGGAAACCCGCTTAGAAATATGTGCATTTAAGTGTAGAGGAAAAAAAATTATTTTTTTAATTTCCTTTTTCAAGTGGGATTTTATTTAATTAAAAGGGAGCAAGTTCTTTTAATTAAATAGGAAATATTTAAATAAATTAAAAGAGGGGTTTTTCTCTTAATTAATTAAATGTGGATTAATTATTTAATTAAAAGAGAGGTTTTCTTTTAATTAATAAGACTTAGGATAAAATGATCAAACCTTAGGAAATGTTGAAATAATTGAATTAATTAAAAATTGATCAAAGAAATTGATTTGAATTGATTTAATAAAATATTACAAACCATTGATTTAGGAAATTTGATAAATTGAATAATGGGGACCCATTGTCTAGGTGACCATTTTAGGGTGTATATAGCTATTAAGCTAGATGGCATATCATTTTCTGGTGTGTCTTCTATTTAAATGTAAAATAGACCATCAATTCTAGACAATGTGGAGAGTTGGCAAGTATTTGAGGATGATAAGGACATCCTAAATTTCCTCCTTAGTGTTGATAAATATCATGGCCAAGAGCTAGAAAATAGTGCTTGGATATAAATAGTAGATGGAAAGGAGAGGATCTATGGCCAAGAGATTTTGTAGCTCAAGGCTAACAAGGTACCCAAGGGATTGGTGGTTTTGGAAAATGTTTTTGATAACCAAGACCAAGTATATTTAGAAGCCACAGGAGCTAGAAGAGATAAATCTTGGCACTACTGAATCCCTAAAGAAGCTATATATTTGTAAGACCTTATCCCATGAAATTAGGAAATCCTTGATAAGCTTGTTAAGAAGATTTAAACATGTTTTTTCCATGGTCATATGATGAACTTAACGCTTATAGGCAAGATTTGTCTCAGCATGTAATACCTCTCAAGGATGATGTTAAACCTTTCAAACAAAAGCAAAGGCTTGTGAATCCTACTTTAGCCCCTAAGATGCAAGAAGAACTTATGAAGCTTAGCGATGGGGGGATAACAAAGCCAATTAGGCATTCTTCATGGGTGTCTAACTTGGTACTAGTCAGAAAAAAGAATGGTGACATTAGGCTTTGTGTTGATTTTAGGGACTTGAATATTGCATCTTTGAAGGATAACTATAGGTTGCCTAATATAGAGGCTATGCTATAGCAAGTTACTAGTTCATAGCTAATTTTTATGATGGATGGTTTCTTAGGATAAAATCAAGTCCTTGTTGATGAGAAGGAATAGTTTAAGAAAACCTTCACTACTCCTTGGGGAACCTATGTATATGTGAGGATGCCTTTTGGTCTCATAAATGTAGGAGCAACTAGTCAAAGGGCCATGGATGTAGAATTTAGAGAATATATTGACAAATTCATGGTGGTGTATCAAGATAATTTAATTACATATTCAAAGAGATCTAAAAGATCATTATAGGCATCTGGAAAATAAATTTATCAAGGCCTTAAATATTATGTTTCTCTAAATCCCAAGAAGTGCACTTTTGAAGTAATAGAGGGGAAGTTTTTGGGTCATATAGTTTCCAAATATGGGGTGATGATTGACCCTGAAAGAGTGGCAGCAATTGATAAGGTGCCAAAGCCCAAAAATGTCAAAGGTATACAATCCTTCTTTGGGCAAGTTAATTTCTTAAGGAGATTTGTGACTAACTTTGTTGAGGTGAGTAGACCAATTTTAAAAATGCTCAAGAAAGGAGCAATTATTAGTTGGGAAGATGAGCTTAATATTTCTTTCCAAGAAATTAAGAATGCCATTAAGAATGCACCAGTCCTTAGGACACCTAATTATGGAAAGCCTATGCATATCTTTTCTTTTGCATCTTTTCATACCATTGTTGTAGTTTTACTTCAGAAAAATAAAGATGGTCATGAACAACACATTGCATTCTTTAGTAAATTTCTATAGCCTGTAGAACTTAAGTATGAAATCAATGAAAATAAGGCATATTCTTTAGTCAAAGTTGTCAAGGCGTTTAGGTGTTACCTAGTAGGTGATTTTTTCATTGCTTGTATGGCTAGTGCAATAGTAAAGGATATTTTCTCTCAGCAAGAGGTGTCTAGTAGAAGGTGTAGATGGATCAATTGAATACAAGAGTTTAATATTGATATTTAGATCACCAAGTTAGTAAGAGGTCAAGGATTAGCAAAGCTTATGGCTCAATCCAATATAGATTCTAATCAAATAAATTCTATGAATGAGGGCCTTAAAATAGATTCATGTTATATGGATCAATGTGACTGGTACACGCATGTGATATACTATTTATAACATATGTGATCTCCACCCCATCTGACAGACAATAAAAAGAGGACTACAAAATTTCATTCATTCAAATACATTATTGTAAATGGAGATCTACGGTGAAGGAATTTTGAGGGAACACTTTTGGAATGCATTGATCAACATAAATCAGAAAAGGTATTGAGTGACATGCATTTGGGGGTATGTAGTGGGCACTACATGGAAAAGACTATTGCCCACAAGATCACAAGAGAAGGCTTTTGGTAGACTAGATTATTTAAAGATGCACTATTCTTGGTTAGAAAATGTGACTCTTGTAAGAGATTTGTAGGAAAATTAAATTTCTTTAGGAATACTCCTCTAAAGTTAGTTGAAGTATAGGCACCCTTTTAGCAATGGGGGATGGATTTTATAGGTGAAGTTTCAACCAAGTCTAGTACTGGCTATTCATGGATATTAGTGGCAATCAATTACTTTACAAAATGGGTGGAGGCCATTCCCACAAGAAATTCTACCAATAAAGTGGTAAGTGATTTTATATTGAATAATATAATAACATGTTCTCGATGTCTTGAAAGAATTGTCACTAACAATGCCATGTGTTTTAGAGCTGAAGAATTTATTAAATTATGTGATAAGTATAGAATCACCAAGTTAGTTTCACCATCCTATCATCCAAAATAAAAGGGACAAGTTGAGTCTACAAATAAAGGCTTTTTGAAGGTCATAAAGAGGACTTTGAATGACAACAAGAAGGCATGAGACTCTAAATTGCAGTTAGTAATCTGGGTTGATAGAGTGATAGTGAAGAAGGCAATTGATGTATCACCTTTTGACCTTGTGTATAGAATCTAGGCTAGAATGCCTCAAAATGACCTAATGCAATTATATAATTACATCCAAATGTATGATGATAATATCATTGATGACATAAAAGAAAGGATGGATGAATTAGTTGGATTGACTGAAACAAGGAAAGAAGCCTCTGCAAGAAATATAAAACTAAAGTTATAGAAAAATCATCTATATGATAGGCAGGCAATTGAAATTTTTTTGAACTAGATGATCTTTTCCTAATGTGGAATGCAAGGCTAGAAGATAAAGGTAAACATGGAAAATTTGATCCTATCTAGCTTGGTCCCTATCTAGTTGATTCTACTTGGGGTGAGGATTCATATTTCATCAAAGAATTATCAGGGAACTTTCTTGAATTGCTAGTTCATGGACAATTCCCTAAGAAATACTTATGTTTTGAAGGTATTTATCTTCCATGCACAATAGTTAGGGTTTGTATATTTTGTACATTTTTTTTTCCCTATGCATATGTGTATAGCCTCTGTATATATATGTATATATTTTTCTATAGTCTCATAAAGTTGTCTTAGGTTGTCAAGTATGTGTCTAATTCCTCTAGTGATTCTAAATTCTTGTCATGCCTGCAAGGGGCATGCATCCCTAGACAAATCCTTTGTTGGCTTGATTTTCACCTATCTAAATTTTTTTTGAATTAATCTATGAAAATTAGGAGGAATTTGTGTGTAGACTACTTAGGGTTTCTAAATAATTTATCAATCCTCACAAAAAAGCCCCTAATTGCATTGCTTTAAATGGCATTAAAGTCCACCAGGTTTTACAAAAATAGAAAAGATAAAGCATTAAAGTCCACCAGGTTTTACAAGGACATGAAACCTACTCAAAAAGTAGCATCAAAATCAAGTTTTACAGGGACCTAAAATCACATAGAATATCCAGTAAAAGTATGCAAGTTTTACAAGGACCTAGAACCTAGTTTAAAGACTAGACAATAACCAGTAAATAGGACCAAAAACATAAACCATTAACCACAACCAACAAAAAAGACCAAAAGTTGAGATAAAAACTAGAGATCAAAACCTAGTGAGAGCTAATACTACAACTCTTTGATCATTTTGACAACCTCTTTTCCAATCTCTGCAGTGTCTTGAATGGAACCAGTAGCCTCATGAGCCCGCTTCCTAGAACTCTGCCTAGTTCTCTTCCTTGGACCCCCTAGAGATATGATCTCTTCATTTGTGCATTTTCCAAGATCGGCAGTAGCAACATAGATACTGGAAGTCACCTACTCCATTTTATTACCACTTTCCTTAATAAGTGTTTAGGTTTTGTTCATAATACTTGAGTTTGTTTGGGATGTTTCCCACCTGCACTTCCAACTAGCTAATTTTGGCATGGTCAATATCCTGGTTTTTTTGCACAATATCCATTTTCTTTTTTAGACTCATTATTTCATTATATATCCATGAATCAACTTGAAGAATGGAATTGGCTTTTTTCTTAGCAGAATGCAAAAAGGAAAGCATAGTTTCCCTCTGTGGAGAATCATTCTTGTCCTCATCCACAAACTCTCTAGTAGGAGAAGCAATCTTATCTGTCTGTTCCTCCTCCCTTATAGCAGTAGGGTCCTCATTTTTGTCCTATTCCAAACCTCTCTGGTGGGTGAAGTAATCTTAATAGTCTAATCTTTCTCCCTCATATTAATAAGGTCCTCTTTAGCCTTTTCCATCTCTTCTTCACCAGCATCAGTATCACTTTGATTACCCTCATCACTAGTATTACCCTATTTTGTGTTTTCTTCACTATTTTCTTCCTCATCCTCTTTCCCACTTTTTCCTTTGCTCTCCGAGTAACCTTCCAAGTTAGAACTAAAATCTCCAACACCCATGTTTTCCTTTTCCTCTAGAGTATCATCCTCTTTCCTTTCAGAGTTCTCAAACTCAGAGTTCAATTCCACCTTGTCCTTTTGAGAATGCAAGGGTTTTTTTCTGAGAATCTTCTTCTTACCCTTAACATTCTCTTCATTCTTATTCTTTTTAGAATGATAATTAGTAATAGAACCCTAATTTTTATCTAATGAAGGAGTGGAAACAATGGACTTGCTTTTATAGTAACCCTCAATAAGGAGAATTAAACCTTCATGTAAAATAGGACGCGACTCCTTCTTCTTATGAGCATGCAAACTTTGAAGCAAAGAAAAATGCAAATAGAAAGGAAAAGAAACTCTATCCTTATGTCTAAAATGATTGAGAAAGACAAAATGAAATTTACGTACTCTTTTATTTCTACCATCTAGAATGAAATACTCACGGGTATAGGAGAGCACATCCTACCAAATTTTCTTTATCTGCTCCAAATTTTAGAAATCTCCACTTTTTTCTAAATTTTTCTCATCAACATTCATTTTAGGAAATTTTTTGAAAGTAACATTTGAAATGTTGGTTTGTTTAGTGAACTTTATGCCTTTCGTGGGTAAACCCGTGATCTCAACTATGAACTCCTCTGTCAATTTCACAGTAACACCATGTAAAGAGACCCTGTCCTCAGTCCAATTTTTGAAAAAGGCCATGGTGAGATGCAATTTGAACCCATGAAGGTGTTCCAAATAACTGGTCGCCTTCCCCTTTTGCAAAATCTTCCAAACATCCTTCCTAACCTTCCATTCATTACAATTTTTGGGTTCTTGTTTACGTGGCTCACCTCCCATTTTTAGAGAATTACAGAGAATGGCTAAAACAAGAAGCAGTCAAAAGCTGAAAGCAAACAAGTTAAATAGATACCAAATTTTCATCACATCACATAAAACCCACTTTAGAGATGATACGTGAAAATCCCACCTTGTAATCACATAAATGTACCTCCTTAGGGAAGGAACACTAACAACCATAGTCCCACTACCAAAAATCATTAAATTTCTAATCTTGGCATATTTTTCCCACCTTCACATGAGTAACATCATAATTAATAAGGGCTTTAAGATCAATGTGCTTGTTTAGCTCACCAATCCACATCATTTTATAACCAATCTGGATTGCATAATTGGCAACCTAGTCAGCTACCCCATTAGCCTCATGATAAGTGTGGAATATTATGAATTTTTCAAATTTATTAATTAGAGATTTAATCTCCATGACCATTATATCAATCGACCAAGTAATTGAATTTTTTTTATTGATTATGTTAATAATATTTAATGAGTCACCTTCCAACCATAGTTTACAGTAACCTGAATCAGTTGCTAACTTCATAGTGTATAGAGCAGTAGTAGCTTCAGTAATGTGGCTATTAGAATTACCTATAAGAACTGCAATGCCATCAATTATATTGCCAACATGATCTCTTAAGACCCCTCCACATCTTGCTCTTCTCAGATTACCCTTTGCAGCACCATCAAAGTTCCCTTTAATCCATCCATTAGGGGGAGTTTTCCATCTAGAAGTTTATCTTCGGTTATCAATTTTCAAATTAGGACCTCGTGATCGCAAAAGGATTGTCAATTTGAAAAGTTTGAACAACTTTCCTCTGAGATTTGAAATTTTCCTTTATTGCTATAACAATATTTTGTCCAAGCACCCATCCTGGCAAATCTTTATTTCTAAAGATTCTATTATTTCTTTCTTTCCAAGTACCCCACTAGAGATGGGGAAGAGTTATTTTCCATAGCAGTTCAAAATCAAGATCTGTAGAAGGAAACTTCCAACTTTTAAAAAAAAGTTCAATATTGTTTTGATGAACCCAAGTTATATTCCAATAATTGAGAATCTCAAACCAAACTTGTTGACTGTAAGAACAGTTCAAGAAAAAATGGTCTTTGTCTTCAAATCCATTTTTACATAAGGTACATCTATTTGCCACATTAATACCTCTTTTTTGTAGATTATCCTAGGTGAGGATTTTATTTTGAAGCATAATCCAGTAGAAAAAATTTATTTTAGGTACGAGACCCTTAATCCAATCTTGAGACCAAAAAGGATGATTACCCTTCTCCCTAGAAGTAAATAGAGTAGAAAATTTGAATTGACCACTAGAATCAATGTTCCATATCATCTCATCCTAATAAGAGGATATAGAGAAAAATCCTTCAAACCTAATTATATGTTATTAAAGCCTTGATCAATATCAGTCAATTTCACTCAAGAATTGTTATGCCAGTAATGACTCACTAAAATGCCATACTTTTTCTTACATATGTCAACTTGAGCAATATCTTGAAAGTCTTCCAGTAGAGGATGATCCATTAACCAAACATCTTCCCAAAATCTCACCTTTTGCCCATTTCCAATTTTCCAATAACAACCCTTTCCAAGAGCATTCTTTGTCCCTTGAACTGCTCCCCATATGGCAAATGGATGAAGGACATTAGGAGAAGAAAGGAAATCAGCTAAAGTATTAACATTGAAAAGGTACTTATGTTTCCATATGGTACTCCATTCTTTGTCATCATGATAAGTTCTCCAACCTTGTTTAGCCAATAGAGCTCTATTCATACTTCTTATTATCCTGATTCCCAGTCCACCTTCTCTAATAGGCTTACAAACTTGGTCCCAAGAAATTAAAGGCAGTCTTTTTTTTCCCTCAATCCCAGTCCATAAAAAATTCATTTGAATTTTTTCAAAAGTATCAGCAAATTTCACTAGAATTCTAAAAAGGCTCAAAGCATAAGTTGGTATACTTTGAAGACAACCTTAAGAAGAGTTAATTTACCTGCCTGACTTAAAAGATTTCCTTTCCAACCAGCCAACTTCTTATTGAATTTATTTATGAGATCTTTCCAAAAGGAATCAAGGACTTTCAAACCTAAAGGTAGACCCAAATAGATTGAAGGGAAAGATCCAATAGAACACCTAAGGATATTAGCAATTTTATTCTGTCTAGGAATAGGAGTGTTAATAAAAAACACAACACTTTTTATTCCAATTAATCAATTGACCCAAAGCTGAAGAATACAAATTTAGAGCTTGCTTCAATTTTTTGGCTTCATTGACTTCAAATTTACCCATAAAGATTATATCATCAAAAAACTGATCATGAGAGCAAATAAGAGTTTGGGAAGAAGATTGCAAACCTTTAATAACACCTTTTTGAACCAAATCCCCTATGTATCTCCCTAGACAATCAGCCATAATAACAAAAATAATGGGGCATAAAGGGTCTCCTTGTCTCAAACCATAGGAAGGATTGAAAAAATGAGAACTACCATTGACCAAGATAGCTATAGAAGAGGTTGAAATCAACTGATAAATAGCTCCAACAACCTTATGGTCAAAACCAAAAGCATGTAAAATTTTAGATAGGAATGCCCATTCAACTCTATCATAGGCCTTAACAATGTCCATTTTCATAATAAACCCCTGATTATTGGAACATGAGTAAGAATGAATATTCTCATGGGCTGAGATAATAGAATTAAGAATTTATCTAAGATTTTCTTTGTGTTATATAAGGTGTAGTTAACCTTTTATGAATAGATAATCATTAAGTTCTTTATTGAGGGAAAATCTTCCCAATGAGTATTTTACTAAAAATAGTGAAAAGATTTAAGTCATTTCATGAATACAAGATAAATGTGAATATTGAAAAACCATTTGATTTTAACAATTAGTATCATCCACATGATCGAATGTCAAAATAAGGATAGATAGTGAAATAATATAGATTCCACCTCCCACAACCTTCAAGATTTAAAAATAATAATTCCAGAATACAAAGAAAATGTAACTTTACTTTCACATATAACATACACCCTCAAGAATGAAAATTATCATAAAGTAGACAATACTATCTACTTTAGAAAACTTCAACACATAAAACTATAGAATCTTACTTCAATTTTTTGCTAATCCAGGAAATATTCTATTAAAAATTCAAAGTGCAAAACTTTAAAACAAAAGTATTTTTGTCTTAGTCTACAGAGAGATGAACCCCATTAGATATTATCTATTACATATTTATATGGCACAGGACTAGATAACTATCCAAAATTACCTTGATAGAAGTATATTGTTCCTTAGTTAACACAACCATGTTAACAAAAATGCATAAAAGGAAATAAATAGGAGAAAAAAAGATCCGATTTTCGAACCATGTTCCATGTCAGGAAGAAATGTTTGTGCTAGTCACAATTCTTGCAGCCTTCCATGTCTTGTAAGCAATGGTAAATGTAGAAATAACTAACTAATGAGGTAAAGCAATGTAGGTAATTCTCTATTTCTAGACTCCCTTTTCTCTCTTTAGTTCTATTACTTTTTGTTCATGCATTTCCAAATGCTTCCAATTTATCATCAACATAGCCTCAATATGAGTGACATTGGAAAAATCCTATCTCCACAGCATTTTCTTCTCCTGAATCTCTTGAAACTTCTTTTGGACTCCATTTATTATTTCCTCCACTTGGGCTATGGAGTCATTTTCCCTACCCATGCAATGCTTGCTGTGTTGAAATGTCTTAATGGAAAGAATGCTTCTGAGAGGGGGAGGTGAATCAGAAGTACTAGCTTTTAACCTATTTTTCACAAATCCTTAATAACATAATATTGAAATGTACATGCATGCATATCAACATTAAGTAATTATGAAAAACACATGTGCATCACCACACAACACTTGAAATTTTGGTAACCCAGAAACCCTCTAGGAATAAGAAGGTAAAAATAGGGTGGGGATGATACCCACAAAATCACTGTAGTAATAATGTTAAACCACTTCTGATGGTCTACCCTATTAAAGGCTTTACACTATATCAATAGTGACATGATTAAAGGATTTACAAACACTTTACATGAAGTGTTACCCTATTAAAGGATTTAATCACCTATTTAAAGGATCTACAAACTAGCTATTAAGCTAACCTATCACCATAGGGTTTCCTTTCTAATACAATTGCTAGAGAGTATTAGGTGTAATAAACTTGATAGCTTACAATCCTTTCATTGTTGAATACAAGAACTTGATCTGCTTTCTCTGATCTTGATCCTCTGAGATCTGATATTCTTCACTCTAAAAATAGTTTCCCTTACACACCTTCATCCATTCGCATATACAATGAGATTTAGTCTTCCTTATAAAGACATTCAAAGACTTAGGGTTAGATATGGATCTATGATCCATATTGAATCTCTGTTTCCCACTCATTCCTTGCACTTTTATTATTGGTTGCATGCCTTCTCCATTTTTCTTATTGGCTACATGTAGATTGCATAGGAAATACAAAAGATTCGATCTAATTATTTTAATCCTTCGAGATTCATCATATGTCGACCATGAAAATGGTTTACATATGAATTAGTGAGGTTACAAACTCATATGTGTATTCTGTGTTACTCAGCACTTACTGATTCCATATGCTTGACACATGTAACAAACTAGCTTACTTAGCTTTCATTGCATTTTTGTATTGCTCAGCATTTTTTGTGACTCAGCACTCAAATATCACTCGGCACTTGTATCATGCTCAACACCTAAAGTCACTCGACGCTTGTTCTTCACTCGGCACTTAACCTTCACTCGACACCTAAAGGCTGCTCACCACCTGAAGACCACTCGAAACCTATTGGATTTCCTAAGTTAGCTCATGTTGTGGCTCGACATACATAGTGTGCTTGGCTCCAATGTAAAAAATGGTTAAGTGTGGTCACGCTGAAATGTCAAAACTATTTTGAGACTAACAATCTCCCCGTTTGACATGAGTGACAAAAAAACTCAACTGACCTTATGAGTACATTCACTAATCTACATGGTATATACAGAGGTTTTTAAACCTTGATCAAAATTTTGTAACTTACAATATATACCTCAAAATTATTGTAACTGCCCCTGAGTTGATTGTGCCATTATCTGCGCTATCTTGATAACCAAAATTTTATGTTGTATATCATGCTCCCTTTTATCTTTTCTTCCCATGTTAACTTGTCTCTTTATCTCCCTCATTCATCATGTCTCCCCCTTTTTGACACTTATGTCAAAGGGTTTTAAGGGTTAAGACCATATTTTGCCAAAAATGTGTTGTTTACCTCCATAATCATCCTAAGAGCTGCATCCCAATTATGCAAAGCAATTTCCAATGACTTGTGCTAGATGGTAGTCTTTGTAGCAAGGTGGATAAGTCCTTCTAAAGTAGAAAGAATAGGATCTTTCTTGAGAACAGTTTTAGGATAGACCTATTCTTTATGGAGTACTTCTAAATGTGGGGTAATGGAGGATTGAAGCTATATCAATTTTTCCTTGATGGTGGCCTCTTCTACTATTAATACAACTATTTCTTTCTGAGTGTGAAGCATTTGAGAAAAATGCTTCTCACTTTGGGCTAGATCTTTGGGTAGCTACATGCTTGAAATATTCAAATTCCTCTCCATGCTCATTATCTTTTGGCTTGTGTCCTGTGTGAAGTATGCAAAGTCACACAACTTTTTGTACAATGAGAATATATTCTCAAGTACCTTTTTCACTTTGTCTATGACTTTTGCCAATTCAACCTGTGAAAGTGTTATTTTACTAGATATTTTCTCATTAACTTTCCCTTGAAATTTTCTTTTAGACCATTCCATAAGTTTTGCATTTGTCTCTTGGTCTGCATTGGTCACCTTGTCAACAATATCTATCAATTGTTCCATTATATGCTTGGACTCATCTGGTGACTATAAACTGAAGGCATCCATAAATATGTCTTTAATTTCATGTAAAGTTTTCTTTTGTTTATACTCCTTCCTAAGTATCTCTTGCCTCTTTCTTCTATTTAATGCTTCCTGCACCTCATTGATTTGATCAATGCTTATTGTTTTTGAGTCATAGCTTGGTATGACTATCTCCTCATCTAGTTTAGGGTCTCCATAGTGAAGTACCCTTGCAACTTTTGTAGAATTTGATCTTGGTGCTGATATTTGTAGTGGTTGTTGTGAAGGAGCCCTTGAGGTAGGAAAATGTATCAATGTTTGTATTGCCTCCTGCTCTTTAGGGGTTTCCTCTATTTTCTCCTCCTACTATCTACCTTGATAAATTATAGTAATTTTAGGAAGTGCACCTTGTGTTTGTGCTGCAAGATCAGATGTAATAGTTTTTCTTGTTTGTTTTACTTCTTTGTCTCCTACTTTAGTCAGATTTTGTATTATGGTGTCAACTATGCCTAATGAAACAACTATTGGCATTTGAAGTTGACCACTAGTAGATATAGAGATGAAGGAAGGTGGTTCTTGTGGATTCACCTTATCTCTAACTGTGTTTTCTACTAGTTTGTGTAATTCATCCATACTAACCAATACTGGATCTGTACATAATCTTTCTTGTTGCATGGATTGGTCAAGGATTCTTTTGAGATCCTCTATAGTTAATGGATTGATGTTTTGAGTAGAAGTGTCAGGAACATCTTGTACTGTTATAGTTTTTACAGGTGTGATGGGTACATGAGGAGGGCTAGAAGGTAGCAATTGTGTGTCTTGCACACTTTGGTCTTGTTGTTGCTCTTTCTCAGCTATTGCCATTTCATCTTTCTTTTGTGTCTCCTCCTCTATTTATTTCTTTTCTTCTTCCTTCTTCTCTTCTTCTTATTTCTTTTCTTCTTCCTTCTTTTCTTCTTCTTGTTTCTTTTCTTCTTCCTTCTTTTCATCTTTTCCTTGCTCTACTTCTGTCTTCTCTTCTCTCCTTTTTCTTCTTTCTTCTGGTGGAGCAGTAGCTTCTTCCTTGTATTCTTCTTCAAGAAAATCTTCAACCTTTTTGTACAAGTTCTTCGATGATTTTGTTGTTCTTTGTACAATTTCTTCCATTTTGTTTTGGAGAATGAAGAATTCCTTGTACTTAGGTGTAAACCTAGTATTATTCCTTTTGACTACTTTCTCTATTTTCTAATTAGTTAAATTAGGTAGTATGCTTGCTAGGGTTGATTCTCTAATCTCCTTCTCCATTTTCAAACAAAAATGCCATCTGTCTTCTACAATTTTAGATAGTTCATTTGGCAATTGTCCATCTAATTCAAGAGGAGTATACTTGAACTGTGCCATCATTCCATAAACTAATTCTTCTATTTTATTTTGTTCATCTTTAGTGAACTTATTGAAATCAACTTTATTTATGTTGCTTAAGTCTCCATTTCCAATCTTTTTACAAAATGTATCAACTAAAAAATGGCTTACCTTTTCAGATTGATCTTCTTCATCAGTATCAGGTTGAGCCGCATATTTTCTTCTTTTCCTTGACTCTTCTAGTGTCTCCTTGATTATTTTCTTCTTTGTAGCATCTTCTTTAGCTTTTTGTGTGGAGGCCCTTGTTGTAGCTCTGGTTGTTGGCTTTTGTGGTGATGGCATGGTAGTTTTTTTTGGTTTGGACTGAGCTAGAGGCTGTTCCGTTGCCTTTCTCTTCTTTGGCTCAGCTTGGGTTGGTGCATCCTTGGCTTCATCTTCCTTAGCACCTTCCTCCTTGTCTTCACCTAGGCCTTGAGTTAATTCTATTTGGCCTTGCTCTTGTTCATCTTCTTCTTCAGCTTCAGCCTCTATTCCTTCACCAAATTTCTTCTTAATTTTCTTCATCAATTTATCTTTCTTCTTCAATGTGGAGGCAATTTTTAATTCCATATTTATCTTTGACCTTACCACATCATAAGTGCCAAAGTGTGGGGCACTCTTATCTGTCTCTTCTATCAATAATGTAATTATTGTTGCAAATTCTTCATCTATGTTGATCTCATAACCAAATGGCCTTAGCCATCTCACCCTTGGAATTGCTTCTTAGATATAGGTGAAGTCAATATCAACTAAAAAACATATATCATTAATATGTTTTTCCACTAAAGAAATTGGTATTCTCACCCTTTGCTTCATGGATTTCTTAAAATCCTCAAAATAGCTTGTCATCAGGGTATCAAAATTGTCTCCCATTTGTTCTATATATTCATTAATTTGGGATATGATAGTTCTATCATTTCTCCATGTAACTTTTCCAAAAGAGGGAAATTCTTTCTGAACATAAAAGAATACACAAACTAGAATTGCTCCAAGTTTACATTGAGCACCCTTTGTCCTTCTTATGGCTGCTAGGTTTTCATCAATTTTTTGTAGTTGCAATTTTTCAAGATCATAAGTATGATCCTTTTTCACCAGTTTTTAGCCTACATCTACTGCAATACATGGCACACTGTTGAGTCTACTGGATTGATAGAATTTGTGGGCAATAACGCTAATAGCAAACTCAACTAGAGGATCCTGAATGGTGTGAATTGTCATTCCTCTTTTGTTCCACTGAGCACCTATGTTCTTTTCAATAACCTCCTTGGATTCACTTCTCAAGGTCTTGAACCGATCTAGGGTAGGATATCCAGTTACCCTATGAATGATTCTTTTTGTGATTTTGACAGGGACATCTTCTAACCACAGACTACCTTCATGAATTTTTCTCAACACAAGTCTGATCCATTTTCTTTTAAATATAGTGGAAAAACTCAAAACTCATGTTAAACCATTCCTTTCAGCAATTTTGTATTTATCTTTTAAGCCTCCATTGACACACAACTTTGCAAAGGCTTCTCTTATTTCCATGTCTCCTATGACTCCTATCTTGCAATTATAGCATCTCCTTATATCTTGAACCATAACAACGTTTGGGGGTATGCAAGAAAGGGCTCCAGCTGGATTGTTTTTGTATGCAACTTCAGGGATAGGGCAAAAATTAGGCTGCCTAACCTCATTAGATACTAGTTGGACTTCAAACGATTCTTTGTCCTAGGTTGTCTTAGAACTCAAAGCCATTAATGCAAACTAGAGTTTCCTTTACACAAAATATGAAACTACATAGCTCAGCACAAATGAAAATACCTCAAGATCGATGAAAATACATTGTAAAGGTTGCAATCTACTTGGAATACTGGATTCACTATTATGAAGTCACTCTACTCTCTTTCTCTTCTTTTCTTCTTGATCGTGATGAGGAAGAATGATTAAAATCATGATAATATACCCTATTTTCATTGCATTAAATGCTCAACTGCAAACTCAACCTCTATAGGATTTTTGACATTACTCAGCTTGCACTACATCTCCACTTTACTCAGCTTCCATAGGAGTTACTCAACTAGACATCAGCTATCAACTCGGTCATTGTTAGGAACTCGACATGTATTAGGGTTTTACTCGGCATCCAAAGATTGCTCGACATCATCATTTAAAATTTTGTCTTGGCATCTTGTTTCATACTTATTTCTACTTTTTCAATACTACTTTATCTTGGGAATGATGTATGTTGTAACTTTGTATATCAGTCCCATACACTTCTCTTATGCTTAGTTTGATAAAGTGTGATCACTTGACCCATTGGAGGAAGTGATCCCTCCACTTGATGTGCCACCCTCATCTTTATTTTTCCAAATCTTATTCATTTGTCTTCTTATTTTCTCAACATCAATCTTTTCTTTGCCCTTATTTTCTTTGTTGGATTCAGTTTTTGGTGCTTTGGACCTTGTAGGACAGTTTCTGCTGATATGACTAGTTTTTAAGCAACTAAAACATGTGGTTTGGTTCAACCATCTTTTATAGTTTCCTTTGAAATGTGTTCTTATGCAGTTCTAGGGTATATGTCCATATTCATGACAATAATGATAGCTATACCTAGTGTTGTAATCCCAATGAGACTGACTTTCATTTACTTTTATTTTTGTTGGTTGATTTGATGCCCACATAGGCACTCAAATATCAATCAGCACTTGTTCTTCACTCGACACCTAACCTTCACTCGACACCTGAAGGCTACTCAGCACCTGAAGACCACTTGGAACCTATTGGATTTCTTGACTTGGCTCATCTTGTGGCTCAACATACATATGTGCTTGGCTCCAATGTAGAAAATGTTTAAGTGTGGTGGCGCTCAAATGTCAAAACCATTCTGAGACTAACATGCTGAACCATTTTAGATACCCTTGAATTATCTCATCCATAAGCTTGAAACCATCTAAAATTTCTTTGATCTTAGTTACCTCTTGAACCAGTTCCTCATTCTATCATTCAATACAATCTTTAATGACATATAGAGTCTTATCATAAAGGCCAGCTACAGGGCATTTAGTTTGTAACCTTTGTAATTGAAACCCTTAAATTTCTTCTATCCAAAGCACCACTTTTACCCAGTTGTTCCTCTCTTTCTCATAGTCTTCATTATTTGACTCCACTTTTTTTTACGATGGCAATAGTTTCTGTTGAAGCTTTGTCTAAGAGACTTATATGTTTCACGGTTTCACTCAAGACATACTGCAACCATTCTTTAGATGTCCTTGCAACAACTTTACATATTATAAATTATATAGAAATGGTTGGTTGGCAAAAGATGTTAAATCCACAATTGTAAACATCTCATTCAAAGGTTTAGGTTTTGGGTGTAGGATAGCATTGATATATTGCACCATGCTCCTCATTGCTTCTTTCATATCTTGTTTATCCTAAGCATCTTTATAGACTTTGTCTGCAATCTTTTTGTTTGAAGCTTCAAAAATATTCATATCCACTACATGGCTTCCTTTCCCAAGATCAATCCTTGACACTTGATATTTTTGAGGAGCGAGATTCTCATGTGAGTTTCCTTTTGGTGGCTTAGCAATTTTAGTGGACCAATGCCCTAAATTTTTATTAAAATTTATTCTAGATTTAGTTCTAGCCTTTTTGGTTTTCAAGGATTTTCCTAGACATTTGCTAATCCAGTCATCAATAGGCATAGATAGGTGCACCATACTTCTTTTCTTCTCAATGGAAATGTCCAGCCATTTGGGCATGATAGGGTCTTTTCTAGTCATGGGAGAAACCTTAGTTAAAGCAAGGGTACCTGATTGGGTATCAATGCTTTTGGGAAACTTTTGAGGATTTGATACACTATCTGCCATGAGAGAATTGGGGAGTTGCTCTAAATCTTACTTTGCTTCTGTAGGATCTAAATAAACCATCACTGTATCTTTTCCTTTTCTTGGCATTGCCTTCTTAGTACTCAAGCGGGTTACCCTTGTGATCTTTGGCACCTCTTTATGAACTTAGAGTTGAAGCTACTACAAAGTTACTTTAGCTTCAACTTCAAGGGAACCTATAATAGGAGCATTAATACCAGGGTTAGTGATGACCTTTGGCTTTGGGTGTGCCTTTTTATGTTTGGCTCTTGAGTATTTCCTTGGGGCACAAGGGGTAGTTGATTTAACATTCTTTGACTTCAACCATTTTTCAGTTCTTCTTAACACTTATAAAGTATGGGAAAGTAAATCATCTTCTTCGCTTCTAGTCCAATCAATTTTAGGAATGGGCATACACTCAATTTGATTAACATAAAATGGGTCAATTACTTCTTCAACTTCATCTTCTATTATCCCATGGGTATTGAGGTTAACTTCAAAAATATTAATTTGGCTAACTATCAACCTAGACCACAATATTTTTCTAACTTCAAATTCATCATAACAATTATCCTAGTAATCTTCCAAATGTGGAACATGGACTAGTGAGACCACATGTTTGAAATTATCTCTAGCAAAACCTATGTAATTAAAATCTTCTCTAGGAGAGTAGGGTTTGAGGCATAAGCATGACAATGCAATTTTTGTTAATATATCTTTCTTGAAATTTGAGCATTTGTAATGACCAATTTCTATGGAAAATATGAAAGAGGATGACTTTTCGGTACTTTTAAGAGATTCTATCATAGAAACAAACTGCCTACATATATTAGATAAACAATAGCGCAATAACCTGAGAACTTGAGAGATTCACCATAAAAACTTCCAACTCTGAGATATGTAAATTTGGAAAACTAGATATAGAAATAGTCATAAATCTTGATGTCTTGCATTGACTCTTCAAATAACTTATGATTTTCATATCCTTGGAGCTCAAACACCAACCTTCCAAGGAATACATCATTCACCCTCATAAATTCTTTGCAAAATTCAAGTTCCAAAAGATCTTTATAGTACTGATAAATGGTCATTTCATTAAACTAGGGCAAGTGTAGAAGACCTTCCCACTTCTTAGATGCTTGTAAAATGTAGATTAAGAAAGAAGATAAAAAGAAAGAGCTAAAACCACTCATAGCTATCAGACCCTTATGTAAATTTTCGGTGCTCAAATCAACCCAATCAACCTTCAACAATCTTGTATATAAATAAGTACATCCAACTCTCCCAGTGAAAGGCATGGTCATTACCCTTAACTATGTTTAGAAGTAGCACAATGTCTAGAATTTCTCTAATGAAATTCTTAATGGTCAAGGGTTTGTGCAATCTAGAGCCTCCTTTGACTAGTTTTAAAAGATAGGTTTGAGCTACAATAGAATCATGGTCTTTCTTTCTATCACCAAATAGATGTTCTACTTCCTCAAACATCTAGGGCTCATAAGGTTCTTTGTGAGGAATTCTTAGAGCTAAACTAATACTAGCTATGTTTATCCTGACCAACACTTCTTCGAAAACCTTCTTGTTACACCTAGTGATAGGGTCATAATGATTTGAACATTCAACAACTAATTTTGGACACCCACTGGCTGATGGAAAGGTGGTGGCTTCGAGTAACCCACTACTAGCTAATTTCTGATATATGGGTCCAACTTGAACATTTTTTTCCCACTCTATTATATCAGCTAGGTTTTTGTTTACTAGAAAAATATCTTGAATTTTTAGGAGGGAGCTTAAGAGGCATAACTTTTCTAGGTTAGTCATCTTAGGAAGGAAGAGCATCATGGTTATGTTTGAAAATGAAGGATTTTCAAAGATAAACCAAAGCATTTTAAACTAAAGCTAGGCTCAATAAAAATTATAGAGGAAAATAGTATAATGCACTTATAGTTCTTAATAGAGCTTAATCTTCTACCTCTTTTTCTTACCAGCTAACACCAAGAGCTCAAAATGATCAAATGAGCAATTATACTAGCTAGAAAGGTAATTTTAAGGAATGATTTCTAGGAAATCTCAAGAAAGATATGAGTGGGCGAAAGTATGAATAACAAGTGTGTCACTTGTACCTGAAAAGACTCGCAAGGTCATTTGCAATTAACACCCATCAAATTTACATGTGGATCTATGCCTCATGATATCACAAAATCTTGAGTCCACCTTTTCCCATAAAACCAACTATACTTAGGCATGAATTTTCTTAGCTATCACATTTATTGCATTTCATGTCTTCAAGTTGCCACCGCATGGGACCCATTTTTTTGTTTTGGGAATAGTATTCATCATTTCCAATGCATCACCTATGAGAAAACAAGAAATAATTAGAAAATATGAAGTTGAGGTTGAAGTTGAAGTTTCTTTGAATCAACTCTGACTTCAACTTCAACTTCATGGGTGTAGACTTGGGTCGACAGGTAAAGTCTTTTTCGAGTGATGAAAGTGGATGGACCCAAACTTAAAGTTGAAGTAGGATAAAAGTTTAAGTTCAACTTCAAGTTTCAAAATGGACTAACAACTCACAAAATTACATACTATGTGAAAAGTGGGGTAACAATTGGCTCTAACTAGGGAATAAGACTAAAAATGATCATATACAAACTTAAGATCTCTGGTTTTGCAGACCAACTTTGAATAGACCTAACTTAAAGAGACACAAAATAGGAAAGATGCAACAATAGGACCAAAAAGAAAACAAAAAAAGGGAAAATGAGTATTTATAATGAAGGTGATAAATAGACCTAAACTTAAAAAGCTTGAGATCTTGTCCATTATAAGACAGGGTCAAATCATCACCATTAAGATACTTGAGTTTGAATGCATTGGAGCCCAACTCTTCTGATATGAAAAATGGTCCTTTCGATAAGCTTTCAAATTTCATGTGTGCTCCCTTAGGCTCTCTTCTCTTATACCACAGTAGCACTTGATCCCCTTCCATAAATTTTTGTGGCCATGCTGTTTGATCAAAAATCTTTTTCACCCTTGCCTAATGATTTGTGACATGATCTACTAGTTCTCTTCTCTCCTCTTCAATCTTTTGAAGGTATAATATCCATTTTTCAATAGATGTAGAAAACAACTTATCTTCAATTACCTTTTGTAGATTTAAAGAAGCTAGCTCTAAAGGTAAAGATAGCTATGCTTCAACTCTGTATACCAACTCAAAAGGAGTCATACCAATAGCCCTCTTGGGAGAAGTTCTATCCACCCAAACTACTTCTTATAGTCATTTATGCCAGTCTCTTCATTTTTCATCCACTAATTTTGTCATGATATTAATTAGGTTTTTGTTTGTGGATTATGCCTACCCATTGCCTTGGGAAAATTAATTAGAGGCATGTGATAGATGAACACCATGATCATAGAAAAATAATTGAATTTCTTGGGATGAGAAATTTTGTGCATTATTAGTTACTATCTTTTTTGGTACCCCAAAGCAAGTCAAAATATTTTCTATTAAGAACTTACATACTACTTATGATGTTGTGGTTTTCACAAGAATCACTTCAACCCATTTGGTGAAGTGGTCTGTGGCAGAGAGAATATGTGTATGATCGGCACTGCAGTTTGGGTTGGTTGGGCCTATAAAGTCTAGTCCCCACTACTAAGAGGGTTCTTCTATAACCACTAGCTTCAAGGGTAGGGTAGCTAGTTGTGGTTACCCAGTAAATAATTTACATTTTTCACAATTACCTACCCATTTATAAGAAAACTTAAACATCCCTGGCCAATAATTTCCACTCCTTAGAATTTTAAAGGCAATCACTGTGGATGAAAAATGCCCTCTACAAGCTTTTTTGTGAAAGGTTTTGAGTAGCTTCTCTTGTTGGTTAGTATAAACACATCTTAAGAACATACTATCTAGTCCTCTTTTATACAAGACATCATCTACAATCACAAATTTTTCTACTCTGAGTTGAAGGCTTCTCTAATCCTTTCCTTTCAGATGGTTTGGAAATTCTCCATATGTCAAAAAGTATGCTATGTCTAAAAACCATTCATCCTTCAAACTGTCTGACAAGAAATTAGGGTGTGTTTCTTCTTCTTTATTTTTTTGACATAAGATTTCAAAGACCTTGACCACAAACTAGCTTGGATGGTTTGATATCTAGGTCAAACTCATACACCTTTGACACCCAAGTAGCCTAATTGTTTATTGCTACATCTTTCTACATAAGAATGCTCTTAACTATTGCATATGGCACACAAACTACATAATTTTAGTGAAGAATGTAGTATCAAAATTGCTTCACAACTTTTACAATAGTGAATGCTTGCTTCTCAACCAGAGAATAGCTTAGTTCATGTTCCTTTAGAGGAACAATCATAAAAGAAATAGGCACTTCTTCTCCCTTTTCATTTTTTTGAAGCAGGATAGTAGACATAGTATGATCTGATGCATAGCAATACATTATAAAGTCCTTAAAATTAGGATGAAAAAGAGTTAATGCCTTTGCAATAGCTTCTTTTATCTTTGCTTAGACTACCGAGCCATCCCACTTGAAATTTTTTTGCTCACTTAAAAGCTTTGCCATAGGTTTTATGATTTCAGAAAAATTAGGTACAAACTTTCTAAGAAAGTTGATCTAACCAAAGAAAGATCTAACACCATTATGATTGATAGCAAGGCATAACTATTGAATTGCTTTCACTCTCTCAAGGTCGATCTTGATCCCTTCCTTGAAGACTATATGCTCTAACAGTTTTCCTTTTGTCACATCAAAGATTGACTTTTTAGGATTTAATGAGATCCCATGTTCTCTACACTTTTTGAGCACTTTCCTCAAATCTTCTAGATGTTTTTTCTATATCTTGGAGAATACAATCATATCATCAAGATAAACTATGATACTTTTATCTAGAAGATTCCCAAAAGTTGAACTCATTACATGTTGTAAAGTCATGCCTGTATTTATCAATCCAAATGGCATTCTCTTATAAGTGAAGGTGCCCCATAGAGTTGTGAACATTGTTTTATGTTGATCTTCTTCAAAAACTCCTATCTGGTTATAACTAGAGAACCCATCAAGGAATGACATCATCTCTAAGTTGACAACTATCTGGAGAATTTGGTATGTGATGTGCAAAGCAAAGTTATCTTTTAGGCTCGCCTAATTTAGGTTCCTAAAGTCTACATAGATCCTTATCTCTCCATTCTTTTTCCTTATTGGCACTATGTTTTCCACCCATGTGGAGTGGTTTATTGGAAAGATTATACGATCCTTGAGCATCTTATCAACTTCCTTGAATATTACATCTGAAACTTTCGAGTTATAGGTCCTTAACTTCTATCTAAAAGAAGAAGTACCTAGCTTTAGGGTAATATGGTGCTTGAACTATCCTCCCCTAAAGGTATTCAAATCTTCATATCACCAAATGAATACATCAATGTATTCTTTTAGCAATTTAATGAAGCTTTCCTTTTCATCTGTCTCACAAAAATTTCATAGATTCATTATCTTAGGATCATATTTGTATCCTAAGTTGACTTTCTCATATTCACCACTTTCAACCACTTTAGGAAGTGAACCTTGAGCTAGGAAAGCATCTCATCTATCAAAAAGCTTCTCAAGTTTGACTAGGCCTTTGGCTATTACATTTTCTTTTAATTGCATTACACATTCTATCTGTTCATTTACTGAGTCAAGACAAAACTTCCTACATTTTGACTTAGAGCCTTCAAAATAATTAGTGGTAAATTTTTCAGTACTTTGTAAGAAAGCATTAATATGCACAATCTTTGAATACCTACCATGAGTTATTATTTTCTGGGATGCTTGGTCTATGAATGATCTCTACATAATACTTATCAATTACAAAATTAGGGTGAGGGATTAACAAGGAAGTCAATACTACCAACGAATCTACTCTGGCATTTAACTCTCTAGGGATTGATTCTATTGAAAAGGCTTCAAAATCTTCAATTTCATCCCATAGTCAATTTCTATAGTGCTTCAATTTTTCATTTTTCACTAAAAATAGATTCATGACCTATTTTACTATCAATTTTGCATCTCCCTTTGCCTTCAACAACCTGAGATTTTTCTTTTTTGCCTCTTCTAGTCCTAGGAGAAAAGCTTCATACTCCATTGTATTATTTATATGTTCAAAAACTAACTTGAAAGAAGAGGGAAAAGTTTGACTTGTAGGGGATACCAATACAACACTAGCCCCAAACCCACTTGAGAAGCAACTTCCATCAAACTCCAACATCCAAGGTGAATCTTTATCTTTTTACCATATGCCTACTTCATTTTTAGACATAATTGAGTAATTGGAAAATTCATTTTCTTGATAGAGGATTTGAGATTTTGGATCATCGGATGGGATAACTATGTATTTAGACTTGGCCTCAAGAAGCAGGGTTGCTTTCTCTTTCCCAATGGGTATGATAGCTTGGGACCAATCCATTTTGACTTCTCCCCCCAATTCTCAACAAAAAGTTTGGCTAAGGAGCATGCCACAACTAGTAGGAATGTCAACTAGTAGAATAGTAAGTTGTATTCTCTTCTCTAGGAAGGTTGCTAAAGAAACTTGGGTATCCTTGATTTGACCTATTAAGGGTACCTATTTAGAATCCATTGAATAGAACTTTCCAAAAGTCTTGGTTAGAGGGATATCAACCTAGATTTTGCTACTATGGTTGAAATTATATTATCAAATGCACCAGAGTCTATAATACAATTGCTTAATTTAAAGCCATGAAGAAAAAGAGATACATAAAAGGGATTAGGTTTTCTGTGATAAGATAACTCTGGGCTGATTTTATTAGGCTAGATCAAGTCTTTATGATGGTCTAGCTTTTGAGTTTTGGTTTCTTTATTGACAGAGACTTTATTTGTCTATTTAGCAAATATATCAGGTGAAGATTGATGAACACATTCAATTAACTTATTGAGTTCAACAAGATTCATTCTCAAGTACTCAGTAGGGGATATTTGAATCCTAGATGCTTTATAAAACTCAACTATATCAAATGTAGAGTCAGGATCAAACCTTTCCAAAATTTGAATAATAGGAGCTTGCATCTATGATGACTTACTCTCACCTTCCCCTTTCCCCTTTAGTTCTAGAATCCTTTACTTGAGCAGGACTTGTAGTGTTTTTGGATTGAGAATCAGCTTTGGCCACCCTTTTCCCTCTGGTCAGTACTAAACATGAAGCTTCTTCCAAAGTTAAAAGAATGTCACTACTTCTATCAGAATCATATTCGTATTCAAGGTAGTAACTTACAGAGTCGTCAAGTCCTTTAGAAGACTCTTCTTCTATTATTACATTTTTTGTGGCTACTTTCTCTGCTTCAAGTTGCTCATGCCTCACATTCTCAAAACATGTGACCCCTTCATTATCATTAGTGAGGTGAAAAATATACATGTTATTTTTTTTCGGAGGAGGCTCAATTTGCAATCTTTGTTGGCTAGGAGGTAAGGTAAATTTTTTCCCTTGAGGAGTATTCTGAAAAGGATATTTCCTTGGAATATCTTGATGGGGAAATGAGGCCTTAGGGAGCTATTTCATTACTCCTATAAGATCATTAGCCAGCTTATAAACAAGTGCATCATTGGAAGAAGACAACATTGAGGCTTGAGAATTTGGTATTTACACATACTTCTTCCACTTGCCAGATATAATAAGATCATCTTCTAACTCTATAGCAAGATTTTGAGATGCTACAAGCATGGGAGGGTTAGGTCATATAATAGGAAAGGAAATGTCTGGGAGCATTGTGTTTAAAAAGAAACCTTTCCGATTCTCATCATTAGGCATGCTAGCTATAGGTATTTGATGAAAAGCTTTATTGAATCAGGCTACAAATTTATGCATGGGTACATGTATTTCCTTTTTCATCTAGCTTAATTGTAAGAGCAAAGAATTTGTGTCTTTGATCGCTTTAAATCTAGCCTCAAAAGCATTTTTCATAGTATCCCAAGAGGTGATAGATGCATTTGGAAAATGGTGAAACCAATCAGCCACTAAGTCTATCAAGGTCTAAATGAACAATCTTATAGCAACATCCTTTGTCACTATAGCCAAAACTCCACATGCTGTATTAAAAGAATTTAAATGTTCTTTAGGTGATTTTTTCCCATCTTTGCTAAATTTAGGGAGGATTTCTTGTGCCCCTTTAGGTAGTCTACCCAGATTTCCTACAAGTTGCAAGGGTCCTATCATGGCACCCCAGGGTTGATTTTGAGCCATTCTTGGTAATCTAAAAGTAATAGGGAGGATTGTAATGGTAGAAGGGATCAAGGTTCCAAGGATGATTAGGGATTGCATAGAAAGAAAAGGACTACCACTTTTAATAGAAGATGACAGTTTGTTGACGATTTTATCTTTTTTCCTTTTCAAAGAAAGGTCACATTTGAAGTCAATTCTAGCTATGTCTTCAAAATCTTCATCCACTAGGCCTAAAAATCTATTAGTCTGTGTATACCTTTTTGCAACTAGGGTGAAAGTTTAATTTGATTTCATCAATTGTTTGCATGGGCAACCCTTTCTACCATGACTCTTTCTTACACTGCTAGAATCCCTCCAATCCTCTCATCTATTTCTTCTTCTCTTCCTTGTACCAATTGTACTTGGAGGTAATTTTGATTACTTGCTCAGTTAACCCAGGCACAAGTGTTGAGGTCAAAAAAAAAATCTTCTTGTGTATCTTGAAATCCTATGTTTGGTTGTAGAATAGGCAACTAATTATGGTTAGGGGGTACCACTTCCCAAAATCATGCAATTTCTTAGGAACATTTTAGAAAAGAAACATTTTCTTTTAGTTCCCCCGTAGAGTCACCAAAAATTATTAGTAAATAGTTTTTCCCAAGATTGTAACAATTTTGAATAGTAAAATACTTATAGACTAACAAATTGAATTACTAGTTATAAATAAGGAAGGCTTTGCTTGAGATTTACTTTGTGTTATATAGGGTGCATCTAACCTTTTATGAAAAGATAATCATTAAGTCCTCTATTAAGGGAAAATCTTCTCAATGAGTATTTTACTGAAAATCTTTAAGTCATTTCATGAATACAAGATAAATGAAAATATTGAAAAACCATTTGATTTTAACAATCAATATCATCCACATGATTGAATGTTAAAATAAGGATAGATAGTAAAATAATATAGATTGTGCCTCCCACAACCTTTAAGATTTAAAACAAATACTTCTATAATATACAACAAATGTAACTTCACTTTCACATATAACTTACACCCTCAAGAATGAAAATTATCATAAAGAAGACAATAGTATCTACTTTAGAAAGCTTCAACACATAAAACTATAGAATTTTACTTCAGTTTTCTACTAATCTAGGAAATTTTCTATTCAAAATTCAAAGTGTAGAACTTTAAAACAAAAGTATTTCTATCTTAGTCTATAGAGAGATGAACCCCATTAGATACTATCTATTACATATTTATATGGCATAGGTCTGGATAACTATCCAAAATTACCCTGCCAAGAGTAAATTGTTTCTTAGTTAACACAATCGTGTTAACTAAAATGCATTAAAAAAAATCCAGGAGAAAAAAAAAAATGCAACTTCCCAATGACCACATGTCATGTTAGGAAGAACTGTCCATGCTAGTTGAAATTCTTGTGGCCTTCCACATCTCCTAAGTAGTGGAAAATGCAAAAATAAATGTAGACTTCCTTTTTTCTCTTAAATTCTATTACTTTTTCTTCATGCATTTCCAAATCCTTTGTTGATTATCAACATAGCCTCAGTATGAGCGACATTTGAAAAATCCTATCTACATGGTGTTTTCTTCTCCTAAATCTCTTTAAACTTGTTCTAGACTTCATTTATTTTTTCCTTCACCTGGGCTATAGAGTCATTTTCCCTACTTGTGTAATGCTTTCCAAACCACTTTAGATCCCCTTGAACTATCGCACCCACAAGATTGAGACCATCTAGAATTTCTTTGATCTCAGTTACCCCCTAAACCAGTGCCTCATTCTATCATTCGATATAATCTTTAATCACATATAGGGTCTTATCATCAAGGCCAACTATAGGGAATTCAGCTTTGAACCTTTGCAACCCAAATCCTTGAATTTCTTCTATCCAAAGCACCACTTTTACCCATTTTTTCCTTTCTTTCTCATAGCCTTCATTATTGCAACAGTTTCCTTTGAAGTTTTGTCTAAGAGACTTATATGTTTCATAGTTTCACTCAGGACATACTGCAACCATTCTTCATATGTCCTTCCAACAACTTTACATTTATCTAGATTATCAAGAAACTGTTGGTTGGCTAAAGACATTACATCCACAATTGCAAACATCTCATTCAAAGGTTTAGGTTTCGGGTGCAAGATAGCATTGATATATTGTACCATGCTCCTCATTGCTTCTTTAATATCTTGTTTATCCTAAGAATCTTTCCAAAATCTATCTACAATATTTTTTTTGAAGCTTCAAAAATCTTCATATACACCACATGGCATCCTTTCCCAAGATCAATCCTTGACACTTGATAATCTTGAGGAGTGAGATTCTCATGTGATCTACCTTCTGGTGGCTTGGCAATTTTAGCTAACCAATGCCCTAAATTTTTATCAAACTTTATTTTGGATTTAATTCTAGCCTTTTTGGTTTTCAAGGACTTTCCCAAACATTTTCTAATCTATTCATCAATAGACATAGATAGGGGCACCATACTTATTTTCTTCTCAATGGAAGTCTCCAACCATTTGGATGTGACAGGGTCTTTTTCAGTCATGGAAGAAACCTTAGTTAAAGCAAGGGTACTAGATTGGGTATCAACGCTTTCAGGAAACTTTTGAGGATTTGATACACTATCTACCATGGTAGAACTAGGGGGTTGCTCTGAATTTGACTTTTCTTCTATAGTATCTAAATCAACCATCACTAAATATTTTCCTTTGCTTGGTGTTGCCTTCTTAGTACTCAAGCAGGTTAACCTTCTGATCTTTGGCACATCTTTATGAACTTGAAGTTGAAGTGGTTGTGAAGTTATTATAGCTTCAATTGAAAGGAAACCTACAACATGATCATTAATACTAGGGTTAGTGATGACCTTTGGCTTTGGGTGTTGCTTTTTATGTTTGGCTCTTGATTATTCCTCTAGGGTACTAGGGGTAGCTGATTTAACATTATTTGACTTCAACCATTTCCAGTTCTTCTCAACACTACTAAAGTATGGGAAAGTAAATCATCTTCTTCACTTCTAGTCTAATCAATTTCAAGAATGGGCATACATTCAATTTGATTAACATAAAATGTGTCAACTACTTCTTCAATTTCATCTTTTGTTATCCCATGGGTGTTGAGGTTAACTTCAAACATGTTAATTTGGCTGACCATAAACCTATACCATAATCTTTGCAAAATTTAGTTTCCTGGATATCTTTGTAATATTGATAAATGGTCATTTCATCAATCTAAGGCAAGTGTGGAAGAACTTCACACTCCTTAGATGCTGCTAAAATATAGATTAAGAAAGAAGATAAAAAGAAAAAGTTGAAACTACTCATAGTTGTTAGACCCTTATGTAAGTTTTCAATGATCAAATCAGCCCAATCAATGAATTTTTCACCTTTGAAAATCTTCTATATAAATAAGTACATCTAGCTCTCCCAGTGAAAGACATGATCATTACCATTAACTCTGTTTAGGAGTAGCACAATGTTTGAAATTCCTCTAATGAAATGCTCAGTGGTCAAGGGTTTGGGCAATCTAGAGCCTCCTTCGACTTGTTTTAAAAGCCAGGTTTGATCTACAATAGAATCATAGTCTTTATTTCTATCACCATATAGAGATTCTACTTCTTCAAATTTATAGGGCTCATAAGGTTCTTTGTGAGCAATTCTTAGAGCCAAACTGATACTGGCTCTGTTTATCTTGATCAACACTTCTCTAGAAACCTTCTTGATACACCTAGTGTTGGGGTCATAATGATTTGCACATTCAACAACTAATTCCAGAAACCCAATGGCTAATGGAAGATGGTAGCTTTGAGTAATCCACTACTGGCCAATTTCTAGTATATGGGTCCAGCCTAAACATATTTTGCCCACTATACTATATCAGCTAGGTTTTTGTTTACTAAAAAAGTATCTCAAATTTCTGGGAGGGAGCTTAAGAGGCATGGCTTTTCTAGTTTAGGCATCTTAGGATGGAAAAGTGTCATGGTTTGGTTTGAAAAAGAAGGATTTACAAAGATAAACCAAAACACTTCAAACTAAAACTAGGCTCAATAAAAATTATAGAGGAAAATAGTATAATGCACTTATAGTTCTTGATAGAGCTTAACCTTCTACCTCTTTTGTGTACCATTTGACATTGAGAGCTCAAAATGATCAAATGAGCAATTATACTAGCCAAAAAGGTAATTCTAAGGACTAATTTCTAGGAAATCTCAGGTCAAATATGAGCAGGTGAAAGTATTAATAACAAGTGTGTCACCTATACCTAACAAGACTTGCAAGGTCATTTATAGTTAATACCCATCAAATTTGCACATAGATCTATGCTTCATGATATCACAAAATCTCAACTCCACCTTTTCCCATAAAAACAACTATACTTAGGCATGATTTTTCTTAGTTGTCACATTTATTTCTTTTTGTGTCTTCAAGTCACCACCAGATGGGAGCCATTTTCTATTTCAAGAATACTATTCATCATTTCCAATACATCACTTGCGAGAAAATAAGAAATCATTAGAAAAGAATGAAGTCAAGGTTGAAGTTGAAGTTTCTCCAAGTCAACTCCAACTTCAACTTCAACTTCACCTATGTAGACTTAGGCTAATGGGTAAAGACTTTTTCGTGATGAAATTGGGTGGACCCGAACTTGAACTTGAAGTAGGATAAAAGTTCAAGTTTGACTTCAAGTTTCAAAATGGACTACCAGCTCACAACATTACATACTATGTGAAAAGTGCAGTAACAATGACATAGCAACATTTTGACATGTGGAAGGAGGTAGGACCAAACCATACAAAAGGTTGCCAAAGGTTTTAGTCGTGAAGGAGGTTCCAACTATCATGTTCATATTTACCACAAATGAAGGCATAATGGAGAAAAAGTATTTTATTAGAGCCATCTCATCTTTTCAAGATCAATAGATGTCTCTCTATTGCTATCAAAAGTTGCATGATCAATATTCATAGCAAAAAAGTGATAGATGGACACATGGAAAAAGTGGGCCCACTTGTTTGGAGTTAAGCATAGCAATCAACAAGAACATGGAGGACCATAGATCTAAGAGTAGATTTGCAGCCATCATCATTTTGCTATTAAAAGATGAAGATTTTTTACTCTTGGTGACATAACAATAATGAGACATGTGTCCTATTGGTCCCATCACAGTTATAATATAGTTACTTTAGTTTCATCATTAGATTGAAGGTTGATCAACATATGTCATTTTGTCACTATCTAGAGTTGCAAGGTTTTTACTTGTAGTGATATAACAACAATGTGACATGTAGCATGATGGCCCACTTTCAAAGGATTTCAAAGTATCATTTGTGATCATCAGATGCATGAAAGATCAAAGGTTGTCATTATGTCACTAACAAGAACTACTTGATCTTTAGCCATAGCAACATAATGATAGGTCAACATGTGTCTTATGACTTGAAACTATTATACAAGGTGCACCAACAAGGTACAAAGATAGCCATGTGTCAAGTTTGTTTGGTTTGACTGCCAGGTCAAAGTTTTGAAGGTGAATCAAAGCTACAATGGTACGGGTGATAGGCATGGTGGTCAAGTAAGTTAGTAGGTCACAAGTGTGGCCTAATAGTTATGAAAAAGGGTCACAAAGTTGTGAGAGTTTGACATGTGGTGACAACTTGATGATGCAGATAGAAGGTGGTAGATCCAACCAGTCAGAAGGTGACACATGGTTTTCAATGGAAGTCAGTTGAGTTTGAGTTTGAGGTGGTAGAAATATTTGATTTGAAATGCAGATTGCAGAGCTGGAAATGAATGAATCAGAGTTGAAAGATGAACACTGAGTTGATTGCTTGGTCTTATACAACCTTAATGGAGATTTGATTTCCAAGCGAAATATGATAGTAAGAAGATCAAATAAAATCAGATTTATGGAATGACCACCAAGAAAGAAGTAAATATTTTGAAGGTAGTTGCAGATATTAAGGTTATTCTAGTGGAGGCGGTTGAAGAATTTCATGATTAAAGGTAGCAAAAGAAAAAAGAGAGTAAATTTAAAGTGCTTGAAATAAATTTTCACTTGCTGACTTTTCAACTACTTCCCCATTTTTTGTTTGAATACTAAGGATTGTTTTGTATAACTTTCTGGGCATGTCTTGCCACCTTTTCTATCCTTTTAAGTTTTGACATGTGTCATCCTCCCATTTGCAGCTTGTCACTATCCTCTACAAGGATTTCCAAGATGGGGAGTAGAGGTCAGAAGTCTATAGAATTTTCCTATTTTATGTCTTTTTTACAGTTCATCCAGTTTTATAGTTATATGAATGTAATCAATTTTGTATACTTGAATATACAATTAATACCAAGTATCATTTTTAAATTTCTAAGTTGTATTTCAAGTCTTTATCAGTATTTTACTAAGTTTCAAAGGAAATCAATATACAAAGGAAATTCTACATATCTATGTCTTTGGGTTTTGTCTCCTTCCTTATACATCTATAATCTTGAGATTGAAATGAACAAGTTTCTTTATATTTAATTCAATTTAGGTAAATTGTATATCTCTTACTAATTTTTGTTAATTCAAAGAATTAAGTAATTGCCTTCTGTAAGTGATAGAGTGGGTTTATGGGAAGGATATGGTAAGAATGAAATTCAGAGCTCACTATTGATAAATTTAATTACAAGTTTATTAAATAGGTCCATGTTGCTCGTTTGTACTCTATATAATGATGGATAAGACACTGGTCAATTAATTGTTAAGTATAAGTTGATGGGTCATCTAATTTTAGAACATACATAACAAAAAAAAATCAATTTACCATTTTATGTAATGAAGAACTAAAATTTGGTTGTTTATACTTATTTGTGATAGTTTTCCTACTTATTATTACTAGCTATTGTAGTCAAGGAACATGTTGCAAACCTAAGAAGAATTTGTGATCAGTATCTAGTATAAGGGATAAGGTTTAAAAGAGGAAGTAATAGTGAGCTAGGTGTTTTAAAGAAGAAGAACATAAAACCATTCATTTTCCTGAGGTTTACCCACCTTGGCCTTGCAGAGCCTAAAGTGAAGAGAGTCCTAATGATTTTGTTGAAGTTGGCCAAGAGCTAAGGTTTAATCATGTTGAGTATAGGATTTGATCCTTAGGTTGGTCTATGTCTCTTGCATCCTGGTATTGGGTTTAAATCTACCTATTATGTTCCTTACCAAAAGGAACTTCAATAGCTCTATTGTTAAAAAGTAGTGCTTATACTTTGATTAATTATAAACTTCCTCATATGTTCATATAAAAGGAAATGTAAGAAAATGATTTTCTAGTCATATTGAAGAGCTATGCAAGGAAATTTAACATAGAGAGTTGTAATATTGGACAAAATAGCACATTTGATTTGGGGAGGGTATTAATAATCAACATACAACTAATCTTTGAATTGCTTATATCATCATATTCAATCCATTCATATATTAAAATTACCAAACAACAAAAAATACCAACTCAAAACATTGCAAATTTTTTAATTGATGTAAACATTGCTTCAAGCCCTCAAGTCATGAAATACATGCATGTCTCTGAGGAAAAAAAAGTTTGATAGTTCTACTTTTAATTTTATCTTTTAATAGAAAAATTTATATCATTCACAAGTTTTCTTTAATACTTGTTCAATCTATTTTATAAAAAGCTTATGATTTTTCTCTATTTTTTATATCTCTTGAATTTAGACCCTAGATGAATGGCATAATTAAGGAATATGCATCATTTTCACCAACTAATTCAACTATAACTCTATTTTCTAGTCATTTGGATTGCTTTTGCTAAGGACACATAAGCTCAAATTCTTACATTAATAAGTTTCATCTAATAGGTACTACCGAATTAATAGTGAATAACTGGAGGATGACCAATATATTGTGATGTGTGGAGGTGAGACATCAATGAATAGTAACTGACTCTTGAAGGCAAACAAACAATAGTGATAAATAATAATATATATTGATGATCACAAAACAAAGAATTATACAAAACCTCCAAATTATGTTGATGAAATAAGAGGCAAGATGTATATCATATAAAGTTTCAATATACAAGTGACATTATGACACATACATATTCACCAAAATAAGCCAATTCAATAGAATGATATCTTGGTGAATGACTTCACAATGATCTCAAAGGTTGACTCAATACTAATATTATGTAGGGATCATCTTGAGACACATGAAAGAAAAGTGGAACACATTGGAAAAATGAAAGAAGTATAGAAGTTTCACTTACACCACATTGAGGTGCTACATCATTAAGAATTAGTTGGATATGTGGCCACATTCAAGGAATAGAAGGGACTCGGTGGAGGGGTTATTGCTGATAAGGATAAAAAAATTTAGTCCTCTATCCCAAGTGTTAGTTAGATCATAGTCCTAGATGTCATAGCCAATAGGCTTGTTTTTTATTCAATTGTGTTTTACTTTTAACTTTAGCATTAGTTTAGATAGAGACTCATGTGTGAATCAGTTTCTAAAACTAAAATTTTCCATATATAGCTATAAAAAATTATTTACAATGTTTTGATAAGGTCAAATCAATGGTGATATTTCAAATATATTTTAAAAACTAAGCAATGTGTGATCAAAAAAAGATGGACAAAATAGATTTCAATTTGCAGAGAAGAATGTAGGGTAGCATTGGTTGCTGGAGGGAGATTTTGTGAAAAATTGGCAAAAATGTTCATAGGCCAAGCAATTTTACAGCTTGCTAAACCTTTTTTCATGAACCCTATGTTTCATTTTAGTCACTAGCAAAACCTTCCACTAGATACAATAGTGGATTCAGTTCCCATTTAAGAGGTTACTAGGTGGGTGGGAACTATAGTAGGCCAGTCTACAATGATTTGGTAGTAGAAGGGTCCCCACTTTGTTGAAAAAAAAATCATATATGAAAACCATATACAAGAAAAATCACTTGAAAACATAATCAAAATAGAATTTTGTTTGGCTAGATAGAAGAAAAATTATTAACACAATAAAAGAAAACTTACTTGATCAGCAATGTTTCCCCTTCAACCTTCCACACTCACATTTTTGACGAAAGTACTTAAGCATTGTCGATCTTTTGACGAAAAACTTAAGTCATGTCACAATTTCGATAAACATTTCAAGTATTGTTGAAATTTAGACATTTTCATGCTCATATTTAAAAAAAAGTGAATTTGACAAGCCAAATTGGCCTGTCATCATAAATATAGGTTGAAAATGGGACCCAAATGTACTAGTGAGGTGTACACAGTTGTGTTCACAACTTCTTTCTAATTAATTTGTGCAATATTGTTCTAAATCACAATTTTCTTGCACAATATATGATTGTTTTGTTCCTTCTTTCAGAAACACCATTTTGTTGCGGTGTCCTAGGAGCTGACATATGTCTTCTAATTTGGTGGTCTTGACAGTTTCCCTCAAACTGGATGCTCTACCAATATCCTTGTCTAAATTTTACTTGTAGGCCTTGAACGTGTGAAAGGCTTCTGACTCTTCCCTTCTATATATATCATATCATTCAAGAGAAAACTTCAATAAACAACATAAAGTATGTATCACTAGATACACTTTTGGTCTTTATGGGATAACATAAGTTAGTATGGACTAACTCTAAATAGTTCAAAGGTAAATGAATTTCTTAAAAAACTAGAGCTAAATAACTTTCCTAGTTGATAGTCTTTACACATCACATTGTTAGGTTTATTAATAGGAGGTAAACCTCTTACACAATTCTTCTTTTCTATCTTGACAATGCTTTCAAGATTTTAGCTCTTAAGAATTTACTCTCAAAAATATTGAGGTGGAAGAGATTGCCTCTACTTCGTTCTCCCATAGATAACATGTCTTGTCAAATATTCTGTAAGACCCTTTGTTAAGCTCAAACCTATAACCTTTGTTTATCAGCTTAGATGCACTCAATGAGTTATATTTAAGTCCTTCCGCTAAATAAACTTCTTCAAAATTAGTGAATTCATTTAAGGCTATAGTACTGATACTTATCATCATGCATGGTGAGTTATGAATTTTCACCATTCATACATTATAGGCCTACACCTCATGTAATTTACTTCTATCACCAAACATGTGGTGTGAGAAACTAATGTTGATTATCTAGTTCTTATGGATATAGGTACTTCTTATTAGGGCTCTTTCTACCTTTTCTTCAATGATAGCAAAAAAAATATTTGGTTCTCATCTTTATCATCATTTTTGGTTGATGCTTCATCAATCGCACCTTACCTAGAAATGTAGCATAACTTCTTCTCCTTCTCTTTATATTTTTTCCATCTTTTGTTGGTCTCCTTCTTGACAACATATGGGGATTTTTTTGCCATGGTTTCCTACCTTCTTGCAAATAAAGTATTTAAATAGAAGCTTACCTTTTTACTTCCCTTTCTCTCTAATAATTCTCTTTGCTAAAGAGCTTCTAGCTCTTCTTGTTTGACTTCTTCAGCATAAAGGTTCTCCAATTCTTTCATGTATCTAGTGTGCTTGTTTCCTCCTTTCCTCTTTGGTTTTTAGCCATTGCAACTTAGGCTTTAAACATCGCTTCAACTTTGGGTTGACTCTTGTCATAGTTTCTTATCTCAAATGTAGTGATATTTTTTATCAATGCATCAAGAGATACAACCATTTTATCTATCATCCTAAGCTCCTAAATAGTTATACCCTTATGGTATCCTTGGTAGTAAGGTTCTTAGCATCTTTTTTACACATTCATCTTCATATAGTGTACCTCCAAAAACTCTAGTAGCTATCATCATGTCTTTCACTTGTTTACCATAGGTTCTGATGTCCTCTCCTTCCCACATCCTCATGTCATCAAAATATCCTCTCAAGATTTAAGCTTTCACCTTCTGGACATGATTATCACCACTATAGATGATTTTGATCTTTTCCCACATCTTATATGATGTTTCTAGTTCTTGTACATGTTTATATTCAAAGTAGGAAAAGGTATTGGCTAGAGCATCCATTGTGGTAGTGTAAGCTTCCTTCTTCTTTATCTATTTTTTACTAAGTGGAGTAGTAGGCTCTGTATATTTGACATCCACATGGGTGCAGTAAGAATCACCAATATTTCTTAGATACAACAACATCTTTCTACACCATGAGCTATAGTTTTCTTTAGAAAACCTCGATACTTTTCATAGAAACTTAGCACTGATACCAATTGTTGGTCCACTTGTGGGTCAGTATACTATGGGGGTGGATTGGTATACTCTAGGTAATTTCAGCATTTTAGTTTATCTAACTGCACACAATTCTACAAGTTAGTGTTAGCTATAACTTAACTAGTTAGGATTAAGAAAAAATAATGAACATGCCAATAGCAACACACAACATAGTATTTATCTTGTGGAAACCTAGGTAGACTAAAAACTACAACGTGTGATTCAATCCTCATGAAGCTTACACTCTCCTAAAGTGTGATTGGTCATGAGCTTATCTTTGTTAAAGGACTACAAATATATTTTTAGGTGCCACCCAATTAAGGGATTTTAATCAAATCTACGAGAGTTTTTCCCTGTTAGGAGTAGTCTAGTTAAAGGACTTTAGAAAAAAATATAATGTGTCACTTTGTTATGGGATTTAGTACAAATAACCTATTATTTTCTACCCTTGACATGATTTACTATTGTAGAGATTGGTGAACAATAGAGGAATTATCTAATGAAATAGATATTATACTTAACTTGAGTATAGATCCCTCTACCACTCCTTCAAATTGTCTATAATTTTTCTCTACCTTCTCTCTCATCTCTACAACTTCAAACACAACTACTTACATGCTTTGCATTACTTGCTCTTGCTCACATTCTCACTTGTGTTGTTCAAATTCACTAGATTCTCCTTAAAATGTTGACTCCTTATCTTGTGACTTCTCTTTGTCATTCTTTTTCTCTTCGAGATTAGACTTAGCTCAGCTATCTAGCTAGTCAATCTACAATATATCATTTTCTTGTGAAGCACCATTTTATTTTATAGTCTTTGTGTACTTTGGTTTGAAATTTAAAATCTAAATTCTCAATCCTACTTCCAGCTTTTCCTCATGTCATTGTTATGCACTACTCTTGTTAGGTGTAACATATACAAATAGAAGTCACAAATTTTATGTGACCTCAATGGCTTGCATCACTAGAAAGAATTAAAATCTGAATTGTTTTGATTTTTCTTTATGAGTGTACTTATACTTTCTTTTTGATGTAGTAGTCATAGGTATTCCATTTGCATGCTTCTCTTATTGACTCAGCTAATCTTTCTTTCATTAATACCAATCATTCTATCTAGCTTGCATACTTCTCATCATTCTTCACATTCTTCTATCACTTAGCATGACTCTATCTAAGTGATTATCTTTTGTCATCACCTTTTTTGGGCTTTTCCTTTACCTTTCTCTAGTTCCCTTGTGAACTTAGAGTCACATAATAAATGCCTAATGTGCTTCATTGGTCATGGCTCCATACCATTCACCATTCCTTCTTTTCTATGTCATCAATGACAACATAGTCATAACTAATTTCACCAGTTATTTAACTAGTCTATCCTTAGGCTTTTTCGTTAGTTAGGCCAACACTATCCTGCATGATATATCTCATATTATTAGTACTCATGCTAAGTCTATGATGAAATTTTCTCAAGAGTTAGGGTACACTCCTCCTTCCATAATTATCAAACCTTCTATTCCCATTTCCACTACTTTTCCTAGCATTCCTAACTATGTGCTACCTCTCATGACAACTTATACTCAAATATCTAATCATTTAAGTGTTGGTCTTCCTAACCATTTATTTCCCTTTAGTTTTCCTCCTTCTATATCTTCTTCATTACCCTCATACAATGTCATTCCTTTTACATATTCCAATCCTCTTCTCATTCCTTTTAACCCTTCACCAACATCCTTTCATTTTCATTTTATTTCTACAAATTTTCTAGTACATACAATATGTCTATGTGTACTATTGCATCTTCTAATCCTACCATTAGTAGCTTGGTTCAAACTATCATCACTTTGTAGCAAGTAGCTCAATTTAATCAATCTAAGTATAATATCCCTACATGTAACATTGCTAATCCCATTTCCTTAGACATATTTTTTGTTGTTATCCCACAACATGTTAAGACATTGTGTTTTAAGAATTATAATAGCGAGGGTGATCTTTTTCTTCATGTTAGATATTTATGAACTATATTTAGTATTTTTTATTATTACTATAGGCTCATGAATAAGTTGTTCATACATAATATTAAGGATAAAGATTTGCAATGGTATTTCTATTTACCCCTTATTCTATTGATTCCTTTCAAATGTTTGCTAATGCTTTCATTGAAAAATTTCAAAATGATTTTGGTCCTCAAGTTTCTTTGACAAAGAAAATGTTAGTGACGTTATTGGTAGATTCAAAAACTTATATGCTCAAATTTCTTCTCCTATGCCTGATCATGATATTCAACATATTTTTATTTCTAATTTGAAAAGACATTAGAGATAAGATTATCCTTACTGAGTATACTTCATTTTACATCTTTGTGTAGTATTTCACCATTATTAATTACAGGAGATCCAACTTGAGAGCTCTATTCCAATGGCTCTTGTTAGTTGATAAGAGTAACATCATCATTTTTCAAAGCAAATTCTCTAAGCCTAAATACTACATCAAGATTCACAAATCAACTAACACAATAATATCAAGTGACTACTATATCCAAAGGAATTACTACTTTTTCCTCTCTCTGTCATCCTTATTGTAAATACACTCCATTATCTAAATCTTTATATGTCATGACGACAAAGTTGATTAATGGCAACATTCTAAAAATTCCTCTGATCTATCCTATTGAGACTAGCAAACCAATCCCTAAGTCATTTGACCACAATAATTTTTTCCATACCATCATCAACCTGGTCATGATACTCAAAAGTGTTATGCTTTGAAATGTTATTCAAGACCTTATTGATTTCAATTTTATATCTATTGATGTTGAGGTTAATAGTACAAATAAATACATGTAGCACCTCCTAACTAAAATTTTAAAATCTACACCAATCCCTTACCTTCACATTCAAAAAATGTCATTAATCTACCTTCTTCCCTTATTACCAATATTAATTATAATGAAGAAGCTAATCATGTTGAGTCTTAACCTCAACCTTCAAGTTTACATTTGTATGAAAAATCAGAGCAGGTGGAGGAACTATCATTGATTCTAAAATTATAAGTAAATTTCTTAGAAGTCTTATATATGTTTATGCTATTAAAGTTTTGTCAATCCAAGAAGTAAGAGCTATTTCTAGAAATGATCCAACACTTGACAATCTAGTTAGTCAGTTTACTGCATTTGAGCTAAGAAATTATGATAACAGTGTAGTTATAATGGGAAATACATTTAAGTCTTCACTAAACATAAATAATCAAAAGAAAGAAAAGTAAAGTAGAGAAGAAAGTGAGTCTAAAACTGAAGATGATCTAGATGAGCTTGAATCATTTCTTGCAAGAAGGTTGCCAAGAGATAAAGGTAATTACAATGGTAAAATTCCCTTGATTTGTTTCAAATGTAATGAGGTTGGTCTTTTTTTTTATCAAATATCCTAACAAAAATAAGTCTTAATAGAAATGATAGAAATGACAACAAAGATTTTAAGTACATGAAGAATAGGGACCTCAAAGACAAAGAAAAGAAACCATGTTACATTGTTGAGGAAGAGCATATTGATTCAAGTTATGATGATGACAAGTAGTTGATATGGTTTATGTTGCAATCAAGTAAGATCCAAATGGTGAAAGGTATGAGAATCAAACTTCCTTGGTTTCATGTGTTAGTAAGAATGGGTCATGGATTATTGATAGTGGTTGTTTACATCACATGACTCGTGATCCAAGTAAGTTTGATAAATTTGAAGAAATTGATTATGGTAAAACTATTAATCTTGGTAATGATGTTCCATGCCTAGTAAAAGGTAAAGGATCACTAATTTTGAATGATAATATTAGATGTGATGATGCATATTGGGTTCAAGGACTTAAATATAATATTGGGTTAGATAATTGGGAGGGGAGGGTGAATCAGTTATAAATAGTTATCATACAGTCCATTCAAACTATTTTAGTACCCACAAAACATCATAAGATTTAACCAAAATCACTCGATGTACTCATTCAACTTACCATTTAAATTTTTCATTCACTTTATTCTATACTACTAACTTATTGTTCTTTGCATTACTAAGTGTTAGTAAAATAACTCAATTATCACCGACCAAAAACTTAGTTATCGTCGAGTTGCAGTAAACTATAAAACATGTTTAAAAACTTGCAACACAAATAGAATTCACACATTTGAGAACATGATGTTAACATGGAACCCTATTAAGGGAAAAACCACATGGGACTGACTAACCAAAAAAAATCACTCTTCTAGAGTGATCTCTTCTAGGAGCTAGTGTTGTTAAAAGTTACATACACATTGTTAATGTGACCTTATTAGAGGATTTTACCAAAAGATCATCTAGACCTTATCATTCCTTATGCTTGACTGAAAGGTGGCCTGAATTAAAGGACTTACAAACACCACTACTCTATGTTACCATATAGTATTGTATAGAATTGTTAAGTCCACTTGGTACTTCCAAGATTTTTTATTATAATGGTTAAAAATAAATCATAGAAATAATTTTTTAAGAATAGAAACTACCTTTTCTTGTTCAATATATTTTCCTTTCTATTTATTTATTTTATCCCTCTCTTGGATCTCCTTTCACTCTATACTTTTACTTAGTTGATTAACACCTTCTCTTTCTCCAAATTTTCTCAATTCTCCTAGCTCAACAATATTCCTTCACCTTCTTCAACTTCACATGCACAACAACTCAGCACTTCAGAAATATGATCATCTTTCAAATCAGCAACCAACAACATCATCTAGTAACCTAAAACTGTCTTTGTCTCCTCCTTAAATAGTCATCTCAGTGCTTTTAAATCCTTCCATCTTTTGACACTTAATCAAAGTCATCAATCTTAGGTTCATACCAAATTTCCAGATTCAAAAACCTCATATAACGAATCTAGACACTCAGAAATATAACTTTCATAGAACTTTGTGCACATCCTTATTCTTCTTCAATCTCCATCATTAGATCCTTCTTGAACTTTTCTTATCATTGATCTTGCAAAAAACTCTAACTCATGCCTTAGACCATCTCAATTTTCCAAATTTCCATCAAAAGTTGGCCTTAGTTTCCAATTCTCCAAACTTGTTCATCTAGCTATTACTCAGAAAACATAACATTTACTCAGATAATATAGAACTTAGTTATTACTAACTTGCTTAGGAAACATTATGTTTCTCTTTTTCTTTGCAATAATGTAATCACTTAATAAATACAATCTACCCTCATTAAACTTGTCACTCAGTTAAACTTCAAATTATTCAATACATTGCAACAATACATTATTGTAAAATAGTCAAACCAATAATATATTATCACTATCCAACTCATTCAAGTACCCATTGAATACCATACTTGTCAATTTTTTCTTCAATATACTTGGTTTAAATCCTCTTCATTAATCCAACAGTATGGTACTCTACTTAGTATAATGTCTAGCCAACTAAGACTTTGACATCAATGATAATATAAAAACTGATATGACTCTTTTACATACATTCATTGCATTGCATATTACATTATCAGTTGGGGCTAAAAATATCCCCCTTTAGCATTGATGGAAATGCATAACACAAGATTTTACATTCAAAAACATTACATAAGATAATCAAATGTATGCATTTTCAAAAATACAACTTTTCAGTTCTTGTTTCAATTGCAGAAACTCTATAACTCGATGTGTATCTTTAGTAGTAATAGAAACAATCATCTTTAGCTTATCTTCCCCTTAGGTTATGATCAACATTTTTTTCCCTTATGAAAATTATCTTCCCCTTTGGGTATACTTCAGCATTTGATAATCTCTCATACTTATCTCTTTATTTTTCTCTTCTTTTCACTAATTCTCTCCTCTCTTCTCTTTTCATGTTTCTCTCTTATCTTCATTGTTTCTCTCCCCTTTTCTTTAGTATTTCTCTCCTCACTTTTTCATTTTTTATGTCCTCATTATTTCTCTCCCTTTTTGACATCAATGCCAAAGGTCATTTTAAATTTCATCTTGAAACTTATAAAATGTTGTAGTTATTTGTGTACCTTGCATGTACTTATTATGTCAATTTCATCAAATTGCTTTTCACAACTTCATAAATGATCCTAAAGTGTGAACACTTATGCATCAACTCCTAAAAGATATTTCAATTCATCCATGAATTGATGCAGCATGCCTCTTCACCTAGTGAAATTGGGATAGGAGCAAGAAGCTTAGTTTATCTTTTAGATACTCAAAAGCATCCTTAGGAAATGGCTTAGTAAATATGTCAGCAATTTGTTCGTTAGACTTTATATACTCAAGCCTTACTTGTTTCTCTTGAACTTAATCCCTCAAATAATGATATTTTATTGATATGTGCTTTGTTTTGCATGCATCACTATATTATTTTAAAAAATTATGACACTAATATTATCACAATAAATAGTAACAAGTTCGGTTATCTCTTCTTACATTTCTTCCAACAATTGCTTAGTCCATATAATATTTGAATAATTGATTGCAGTAGCAACATATTCAATTTTAGTAGTATATTGTGAAATAAAATTATTTTTCTTTCTTATCCATGTAATAAATATTTTTCCTAAAAAGAAAGCTCTACCAATTGTGCTTTTTCTCTCATCAACATTTCTAGCCCAATCAATATTTGTGTAGACTTTAAAATTAAATGTGTCCTCTTTTTGATACCATATGTCATAATCTTCATTTCCTTTAAGATATTTTAATATCATTTTCACAATAGTCATATGAGTCTCATTTGGATTAAATGAAATCCTTGCAACAATTCCAAAAACTAGTGCAATATCTAGTCTACTATGTACAACATATTGTACTCTTCCAATCATAGATTTGTATAGTGTTTCATTTAACTTGTCAGTAGTGTCTTCTTTTGATGGTTTCACTCTAGTCACCATAGGTGTACCAACTAGTTTGGACTCATCCATCCCAAATGTCTTCAATATTTTCTTCATATACTTAGACTAAGTCATATAAATACCTTTCTATTTTTGACACACTTATAATCCAATGAAAAAACTTATCTCTCCAAACATAGACATCTCAATTTAGTACTCATTTTAGCAATCAACACTAGATCATTAGATTCATTTTTCAAATATAGATTACTCTTTTTACTTGTTCTATCAATTCCAATCTTAATAATATAAGAGTGCAATCTTTCATACCATGCTCTAAGAGCTTATTATAGTCCATATAGTGTTTTTTTCAACTTGCAGAGCATGTTCTTCTTTTCAAGTTCAATGAATCCTTCAAGTTGTTCAATATAGACTTCCTCTTTAAGTACTTCATTTAGAAATGAAAATTTGACATCCATTTGATATACTTTTAACTTCATGTATGTATCATAGGCCAACAATGTTCTTATTCCTTCCGATCTTTCCACTGGTGAAAATTTTTCACCATAATCTATTCATTCTTCTTGTGCATAGCCTTTGCGAACTAATCTTGCCTTGTTCCTTACCACTTCTCCGTTCTCATTTAGCTTGTTTATAAATATCCATTTGGTTACAACCACATTTTTATTATCAAGTCTTGGTACTAGTGTCTGGGTATTTTTCTTCTTAATCTAATCAATCTCCTTATTCATAGGATTAACCCAACATTCATTTTCCAATGCATCTTTTATTATTCTTGGTTCAAAATCAGTAATTAAACATGTATCTCATCTTCACTTATTTCTTGTTTTTACACCAACACTTCTATATCCAATGATTTATTCACATGAATGATTCTTCATCACATATTTGGCCAATATGGGTTCAATTCTTTGATTTTCAACAATCCCTTCACTCAGTAGAAGTTTAACTCCCTACTTGGGTTTAATTTTTTGGTGCTTGTGTATAGTGTTATGGGACTCAATAGCTACTATTTGGTTCTTGTTAATTTTGTGATGTAACTTGGGTAGACTATTAGGATCCTCTTCATAGACATATACAAACTATTTATAATTTTCAAGTTCTTTCTTTCCACATTATTCCTCATTGTAAACTCATCAAATCTCACATTTTCACTTTCAATCATCTTGTTAGTAGCTTTACTCAAACATTTATAAGCTTTACTCTTAGATGAATAACCAAGGAATATACCTTCATCTCCTTTAACATAAATTTTTCCATTCCTTTCATCCTTATGAATATAACATATACTTCCAAAGATTTTAAGATAAATTGCATTTGGTGTATGACAATACCAAAGTTCATAGGGGGTCTTGCTTGTTCCTTTTATTTAATTGAACTCAGTTGAGAGTGTAAACAATAGTACTCATTTCTTCTCTCTAGAATATCTAAGAAACCTCCTTCTTAATCATTAGTGTCCTTGCACAATCCATAATACATCTATTTCTTCTCTCATAAATACCATTTTGTTGGGGTGTCCTCAATGCAAATATCTATCTTTTGATACCATTCTCAACACGAAAGTTAGTGAATTTAGCAAACATAATCTCACCACCTCTATTATATCTTAAACATTTCAAAGATTAACATTTTGACCATCACCAATTTCTTCAAATTCATCAAGCATACTTAGATCACTAGTCAAGTAATGTGAAAAACCAACTATCAATAATCCATGAGTCATTCTAACTAACATGTGAAATTAGGGTAGCTTTATTCTCATACCTTTCACCTTTGGATCTCCCTTGATTGCAACATAAACCACCTCAACTACTTTCTTTTCATCTTAGAACTGGACTTGGTATGCTCTTTCCCAAAAATGTAATATGACTTCTTTCATTTGTATTTGTAGTCCCTATTCTTCTTGTACTTAAAATCTTTCTTGTCATTTCTATCAGACTTACTTCTGTTAGGACATTTGGCAACAAAGTGACCAACCTCATTACATTTTGAAAAAAATCAAGGGTAGTTTACCATTATATTTACCTTTACCTCTTGGAAACCTTCTTGCAAGTAGTGCTTCAAGCTCATCCAAATCATCTTCAGTTTTAGATTCACTTTCTTCTTTACTTTTCTTTTCTTTCTTTATATTTTTTATGGTTAGTGGGCTTAAATTCATTTTCTATTGTAACCATATTGTTATCATAATTTCTAAGCTCAAATGTAGTCAACTAGCCAACTAGACTGTCAAGTGTTAGATCATTTCTAAGTATAGATCTTACTTCTTGGATTACAGAATCTTTGATAGCATAAACAGTTAGAATAGTTATGAGAAATTTACTTACAACTTAATAATCAATGATAGTTTATCCACTAGATTTGATGGCACTTACAAAATATTTTATGCAGTTCACATATTGTGCAACAATCTCACCTTCTTTCATTCCTATGTCATCATACTTACCTCTTAAACTTTTAACTTTATCTCTTCTCACATTATCATCTCCACCATTTACAAGTTTCACTTTATCCCACATTTTTTTAGCATTGACATAGTTCTTGATATCATCAAATTTTGCATCATTAAGAGAAAATACAATCTCAATCATCAAACTATTGTGATTTCTTTTCTCATTCATTTGCTCCATAGTCAAAGGACCAAAAGGTGTAGTACATTCATGCTCCAAACAATGTGTTACATTGTCACCAATACCAAAAAGATGCAGCTACATTCAATCTTGCCATGATGAAAAGTTATCCTTGTTCAATCAAGGTACCTCTCTCTTATACATCTTTGATCTTTAGCTCTAGTTGCTATAAAATTATTTTTTAAGCACTCATCTTTGATACCAATTGTTAGATAACCAAAAGGGGAGATGAATCATTTATGTCCATTTATCATACAATCTCTTCAAACTATTTCAGTAGCCATAAAACATCATAATCTTTAACAAAAATCAGTTTGTGTTGTCATTTAACTTATCATTTAACTTTTTCATTCCCTTTATTCCAAACAACTAACTTATTGTTCTTTTCATTACTAACTTTCAATAAAATTGCTCAATTATCACTAATCATTAACTTAGTTATTATCAAGTTGAAGAAAGCTATTAAACATGTAAAAAAACTTGTAATACAAATAACATTCATGCATTTGACACCATGAGTTTAACGTGGAAACCATGTTGAGGGAAAAAACACCTAGGACGAGCAACCCAAAAAAATTCACTCTTCTAAAGTGAGCTCTGCTAGGAGCCAACCTTGTTAAAAGACACATACACATTGTTAACCTAACCTTGTTAGAGGATTTCACCAAAAGATTATCTAGACCTTATCAATCCTTGTACCTAACTAAAGACTAGCCTAGTTTAAAGGACTTACAAACACCACTAATTAATGTTACCATTTAGGATTTCATAGACTTGTTAGGTCCACTTGGTACTTCTAAGATTTCCTACTACAATGGTTAAAAAGAATCTGTAGAAATTATTTTTAAAGTATAGCAACTACCTTTGCTTATTTAGATCTTTATTCCTTTCTCTTTATATGTCTGATCTCTCTCTCATGGATCTCCTTTCACTCTATAATTTGAGTTGGTTGATTAAAACCTTCTCTTTCTCCAACTCTTCTTGCCTCTCTTGTCTTAACAATCTTCTTTCACCTTCTTTAACTCGCATTCACAACAACTTAGCACTTTAGCAATATGATCAGTGTTCAAATGAGAAACCAATAACCTAAAAATGTCTTTGTCTCCTCCTTAAATAGTCATCTCAATGCTTCTAGATCCTTCCATCTTTTGTTGCTTAATCAATGTTGTTGATCTTAGGCTCATACCAATTTTTTGTTAATCTCATATTGGTTTTGACATATGAGTGACAATATACTTAATTCATTTACTTCGTACAAGTTTAATAAGTAATACATGTTGATCAATAATTGTTAGATAGTATATGTCGAGTAACTAGTAAGTGTTAAGTCACTCAAGTGTCAAGAAGATAGTAAGTGTCGAGTCATTCAGATGTTGAGTGATCAATAGATTTTGAGTCATTTAGAGGTTGAGTTACATCATTGAAGTTGTAGTTGATGTTGAGCTTTAGGGACTTCAAGTGTCGAGTAACGCAATTTTGACATAGTTGTTTGTAATGGAAAAAATTACTATGTAAATCATTTTGGAGCTGACTTAAGGATTGTTTTGTGATACTAGATGATAAGGATGAATCTGTATTGAGAATCCCTATGTAATACATACATCCAATTAGAAAAATGGAAGGATTAAGCAGTAATATAGATTAATCACAATCATTGATTCATACCTAACCCTAAGTCACCTAGGTTTTCTTGAGGAAAAACCCTAAAAAAGTTATGAATGAAGAAGGAGAAAAAAGAGAGAAGTTTGCAAGAGAAAATAGAGCATTCATGGTGACTAAAGAGTTGTGAATTGAGATACATTACATAATTAGTTAGAGGAGCATAGAGGAAAGGAATTAGAAGATAGAAAGATACATTTGATTAGTAAGGATCAAGTACACATTAGGAAAGAGGTGATATGTTATCTAGCAATAGAGTGCTAACCATAGGATCATTGCTAAGATATTCTAATAGGTGAATTAGTTAAATCTCTTAATTGAGTAGTCTTAACAGGATGTTATAAGTCCTTTAAGAGGGTTCTTACTTTATTATAAAATAAAGTCTTTTTACTAGGAACACTTCTAAAAGAGTGTTGAAATCCTTTAATAGGATAAGATCTAAAAGTCTTGTAAGCCTTTAACAAGGTAGACCTTTCATAGGGTAGATCATGGTTCATGATCAAATATTGTAACCTTCATTGGATATAATTTATTACTACAATAGTGGAGATTTGTGGGTGTCATCCCCACGCCAATTTTAAATTCTCCTTAGAGGGTTTCTAGCTAACCAAATATCTTGTGTCATACATGTGTTAAATGTTATTTACTTTCAAGTTATGGATGTATTTGCTTAATTTGGTATTTCAATTTACATGCATAGATTGTGAGATGGATGTGTGGTGAATGATTTTAAGGTTGAACTTTTAAGTGTTAATTCACCACAACCGCCCCCCCCCCATCCCTCCTAGAGTTTACTTTTCTCATTGTATTTCCAAAACTTGATATCAAAGCCTTGTTCTTTTTAAAAGGAAATCTTTTTAGCTTTGAGGAATGATCTTGAAGATGGAAGTCTACAAGTTGGGAAAGACTATAAAGAACCAGAAGATTGAAATATAGCTTGCCCTACATTAGATGAATGAAGCAAGAGATGAGTTAAAATGATCATTGAAGATAAGGATAGAGATAATTATTGAAGAGAATGACACAAATTACCAATAGATTTATACTACTTAAATATTTTCAAATGGAAACACAAGTGAATTTGATGGAAAATAATGGAGCCCTAACTGAAGAGGTTAGAAATCTCAAGATAGAACAAGAAGTCCAATTAGTATTGCTATGTGAGGTGACCAAGAAGAAGAAGAAAGCTGAAGAAGACAAAGTCGTGATTAAGGATGACAAAGGATATCAACCAACAAATTGGAAGAAACAACATCAGAGGTGAATAGGATTTCTCGCATGCAATTGGAAACATTGAATCAAATGATGATCACAAATCATGAATTGAATGGAAAAGATATTAAAATAACAACACTGAATTTGTAGAATGAACAATTGAGAAATAATCTAAAAAGAGAAAAAGAATATCTTGAAAGTTTCAACAAACCTAGTGAAGCCATCAAGTATTTTAAGAAATTGATGAGATCTCCTAGATCTAACAGTGATACTATTGGATTGGGCTATACTAGTATAGAAGAAGGAGAATCATCTAAAAGTGGTGAATAAAGGAATACCAATGGTAAGAACTCATAATTGTGGTAAGATAGATCTAACTGCCAATGTTTGCAGGAGCAAGACTGCAAATCAGAATCCTAAGCAGAAGTTCATGGGTCATTACCAAAAATACAACAAACATGGACATCAGACACATGAATGCAGAACCAAAACCATAAGCACACAAAGATTTGAAGGATACTACGATAATTTCCAAAAGTATGTACATGGAGCATATGAATGTAGATCTAAGCCCAAATGGTCATCAAACAAGTAGACAAAGGTAAAGCACAATGGCAACTCTTATAATTGGGATTATAATACTAGGTATAGTTGTCACTATTATCAAGAATATGGAATTGTTGCTGAAAATTGCATTAGAACGCATTTTCAAAGTGACTAAAAAAGATGGTTGAGTCAAACTACATGTTTTAGTTGCTTAAAGACTAGTCACATAAGCAAGAATTGTCCAAAAAAGGTCAAAGGCACCTAGCAGTGAATTCAACAAAGACAAAGGAAAGGTAAATGTTGAGAATTTTAGAGATGAGATGAACAAGACATGGAAAAGAAAGGAAGATTATAGTACATCAAGTTCATATGGGATCACTTCATCCAATGGGTTAGGTGATCACACCACCTCCAATTAAGTAATCAAGAGGTATGTGTGGGATTGATATTTAAAAGATGTACTATACATTAGTTTCAAGGTTCTAGTTCTAAAACTATTATATTTGCATGAAGAAAGATGCAAAGTGTTGTTTAGAATCTAGAAGAAATCTTTAAGTTTTGTCCAGTTTTCATGTTACTGCCAAGCATGAAAAGTTTCACTTAAGTTCTCGAGTGAAATCTAGTTAATGTCAAGCTATCATAAGTGATAGTGTTGACCGAGCTCATAGTGGTTTTCGAGCTTAAAGAAAACTACATGGAATTTGAGTAAGTTGAAATTTCTATTCAAGTCGAGCTTACATTTGTATAAGCACTGAGCATTAATTTTGAAGTTTTAAGGTCTACATGATTGATTTTTTACTTATTTGATATCATTCAAAATTGGAGAGAGCACGAAGAGCAAAAGGTGGATTGAAGAGATCATTCCATGTGTTTGTAGAGTGAATTGAACCACCGTTTGACACCATTCATCAGATTTGTGAAGGTATTTATCATATGTCAAGCTATGTTGTTTGAATTTGTGTAAACCCTAGGTATTAAATATGGCATCTAGTTCTTCTTCTACTAAGGATAAAGAGGGAAAGGAAGTTTTAAATGTTTAGTTAATCAGCAATGATATTACACAACCAAATTTCAAGGCAATTCTTGACATTTCTAATAAACAAGACCCCTTTGGTACATTATCCATGATACCACCACAAGTCTTAATGATTCAAGATGAGAGATGTTGTTACACATGCAAGGTGGGTAGCATAGATGATATGGAAATCAAAGCCCTATATGGAAAACTGTGTGAGGATGGTGTACTAAAGGAGGAATACAAGATTGTAGAGAGAAAAGGGTTAACTCGTGCCCTAGATTTTCCAAATGTTTTTAAAATAGAATGGATTAAGATTGTTCTTAGTAGAATTAATGATAATTTTATATGGTTAGAAAATTGACTGATCAAGATTACTAAGAAAATTGGGCAAAGGCTAACAGGGTACTAACTCTAGATAGACCTAAAACCATGAGAAGTGAAGCAAAAGAGGTCATTGAGAAAAACATATGGGTGGTGTGGAACAAGAGAGGAATGAAAATTGACACCATCATAGATCCCCTAATTGTTTTTGCAATAAGCATTATCTCACACAAATTCTTTCAATCAAGTAGGTTGAACAGTGTACCTTATATTGTTGTTGACATAGGATACAAGATAGTGAAGAAGGATCATACTTATGACCTTTCCAAGCTATAGTTACAATAATTATTAGAAAACTTAGGATCCATAAGGAAAACCAAGAGTGCACAATGCAAGTTTGGATCAATACTTGTATGTATATTTTTCTATGTGTAGAACACATTTCCTTCCTTTGGTAAAGTAGCTTCAAAGAAAAACAAATCTATTGCAGTACAAATAGGTGAATTCATTGAGAAAATGAGAGAGAATTTTGAGTCTATTATGACTAGTTACTTTGAGGACTTTAGGAAGTCAATGAAACAAAGACACGAGATTCCAATGTCACTAGTTGAGAAACATTTTAATGATGTTTTCTTTCTGGTTGATACTGATTTCACATATGTAGAGCCTACAGTTCCAAGGGTGAGATGGTTAATACCTCTAGGATATAAGATTAATGTCGATGAGGCATATACAATAATTGAAACTTTTCTTGTAGAATAAGTAGATAATAAGGCTACTTCCTTTGGTAATTATGATGTCACAAAATCAAACATAACTATGGACTTGAAGACAACAATAGTTTTAAGAAAGAAGAAAAAAATAGTTAAGAAGCTTAAAGATACATTTGGTCAAGGAGAAAAGGAAGATGAATAAGAGGAATACAATGAAGATGATAAAGAAGAAGATATCCCTAATAAAGTACCACTGGCCCTAATCCACGCTCAAGGAGAATGTCAAGGTGAAGAGGAAGCCAAGCTTGAAGAAGGTGTTAAGGGAGAAGAAGCTAGCAAAGCACCTATAGCCACAGAGAAGAAGAAGAGGAAAGCTAAAGCTCCAATAGTTAGCTAACCAAAGATGGTTGTAAAACATAAGCTTGTAGTTCTAGCTAGTAGAACCAGCACAAGAGATACTGCTAAGAAAGCTCAAGAAGTCACAAAGCCAAAAGAAAAGATGATCAGGAAAGCTATACAAGTTGATGAGCCTGAGAAGAGACAAAGGAGAAAGTACATTGCTCCAGCCAAATCAAATGAGGAGAGGATAGAATCTAATGATAATAACTAATTCAAAGTGGTAAGTCACAGTTCTTCTTCTAATTTGGATAATCTACGTGAAGATATAAAGAATAATGTAGATTTGAGTGAATTTTCATACATTGAATTTGATAAGCTTGGAAAGCTAGATATGGATACGATAGAAGAGTTGGTATATGCCATGATGGAAACATTTAAGATGACTCCAATTGAGGTTTTCAACTCTCTTCCAAAGAGTCTATAATGACAGATTTGAGAAAAGATGGAAATATAGTCTCATAATAGAGAGAAATATAAGAGAAACTATGCTTGCAAGAGTAATGCTAGATTTAGATAAATTTGAAATGACAAAGGCCATTAAGAAGTATGTAGGAAAATTTTCTCCAAAGTATCAAATTTTTGACACTGAAAAAACCCAAGGCAATTGAGCAGACACCTATTGAGGTAGGTAATGAAAAAGGTGAATGAGAAGTAACTAAGTTTATTGAAGTTGATACTGGGAAAGATGCACATGTGGAAGGCAATAAGACAAATGCATATACATAGGCAATAATTGAAGATACGAAGAAAATAGAATAGAGTATACAAATAGAATAGAGTATACTAGATACATAGATGTCGAGTGCCAGTCCACAACATGTGACACAAGTAGAAACTAAAAATATACAAATTAGGGATGTTTCTAACAATGTGCCTTCGAACATCAATCCCCTAACTAAGAAGGACATGAAGAAGAAATCTCTAGATACTGCCACCAAGGCACAACTATGTAGTCATCCTATATTGGTGAGTGTAGATGAACTTAAGAAAGCAAAGAAGACATTTATAGAGGTGGAAGCACAAGACATATCAAAAATCCTTCTATTTACTATGATACAACCTACATCACCCATTGTAGTGTATCAAAGAAAAGAGATATCCATGATAAACATCAGCAAATTGGTGGACACTATGTTAGTACCAGAAGTTGCTATAGTTGCACATGTTGAAACATAAGTTCAAAGTGCAATTGAAATTAAAAGGCAAGAAGAGGAGAGGACTAAAGAATTAGACTTGACCACAAAGCCTTAGGAGAAATTAGCAATACAAAAACTGCTTACTTTTCTAGCAATTGCTACTCCTCCAAGTCAAGCACTTCACAGGTTGAGTGTAGAAGCTACACCACTGCAACTATCAAAGCCTGTTCTTAGTACATCTAAGGTAGATGAGGTTACATCATTTGGTGATTGTTGGCCAATTTTTCCCTCCTACCAAATGGAGATATTTGAATTTAAATAGTAACATTCATATATTTAAAATTTCAAATAATGGGGCACAAAATATATCTTTCATAACTTTGGGTTATTCCTTATTTCATAAGTACTGTGCATTTAATATTTCTATGGGACCATATTTTATCAACTGTCAAATCAAGAAGGATCGAGGGTTGTCATTTTGTCACTATCAGAATTTGCAAAGCTTTTTGTCATAGCAAAAAAGTGATATATTGCCATGTAACTCCATGGTCCCCTTCCTTGGTCAGTGCAATCATCATTTGGTTCAACTTCTCCTCCATCAGATCAAGATCATCTGAGGGTTGTTTCTTTCTCACTTTCTCAAGATGTAAGGACTTGAAATTATGTGAGAAAGTGAACAATTGACATGTGGCAAGTAGGTCCAGTTCTCAGTGTGGGTCACCAACAAGGTGGATAATTTTTTAGGTGAGTTGGTAAAAGGTAGTGTTTTCTATTGGTTTATGTTCTAACAGAATTGATGTATCTTTGGGATTGTCAGATAAAATATAATCAAGCAGTTTTTGCTTTGTTGCTAATGGAAGTTGCATGAAAGATACCCATGGTGAGATAATGACATATCAACATGTGGTATATTAGGGCCAAATGAAAGCATAAATGTTTCCATATGATGCAAATGGTCTCTCGATCTTATGATAGCAGTTGATCATAAGATCATGGGTACAAGCAATGGAGGTTCTGATACAATGATACCAAGAGTTCATCATAACATCGTAGCATTGTATGGTCATAGCACCAAGGGGGAACATAAGATCTTGAGCTAAAAAGGATGCCTACCCAATGTCACAAAGTGATGGTCGTAATGAAATTGTGAAGGTAAACTTTGATGCTTTCAAGGCTATGATAAGGAAATATAATTGTGGTCGTATGGCCATAAATCAATGATAGTTTCTGGGGTAACTCTCAAGGTTACAGGATGGTCTATTAACTATGATAATAAGATCATAAGGGTAACAAGGGATGCTTGCAACCATAATATAAACTAGGTGTCATGAAATTTTAAGGGCCAGAATTCCAACTGGTGATGCTACAACATAATTGGCAATCGTAAGATTGTAAAGGTTTAGACAATTACATTGGAAGGTGATGAGGTTAGGAAGACAAAAAATGGTCAACACTCAAAGACTTCATGAAGTAGAAAAAGGATAAAATGATATTGGTTTGCATGCCCTTTCCTAGTCATTTAAACAAGTTGGCCTATTGATTCTAATGATTTGTCAAGCCTAGAGTAGGGAAAAGGGGTTTCCTTTGTAAGATCTGATCTTCTTGATCGATCCCCACTACTTTCAAGTTATGGCCATGCTAAAAGGTTGTGAAAGACATGCTTCCTACCACTTGGTTACCCATTTGAGGGAATTTTTTCATTAATGATTTCCTTTCATTTCAAGATCAAGGTTTCTTCTAGTCAGGGTTGATGATTTCCATACCTCTGAAGGTATACCAAATCAAATCATTGTCCAGATTTCATCTGATCACCCTCTGAAAGTCTTAAATGCTTGAATAAATTGTGAAGCAATCTAGAGTTATGCTTGAACCATAAAAGTAGGTTTTGTTGTCTTCTCAAGGGTTCTTTCTTTTCTTATTTTCAGAGTCCTTCTATAATTTTTCCTATGCTCAATAAAGACCTTCTCTTCTATATCCATTCTCTATCAACCAAGTATGTATATACTCCTATGGTCTCACTTGTTGCATGTATTTTGATAGTTGAAATATCGTATGATCATTTTCATATTTAGTGACTGATTAGATCAAGTGAATCCATTATGCTCCTTTGATTGTGTTATCTTTTGGCTTATTTAGGTTATTGAGATTGAAAAGGTGTAAAGAATGGGATATTTTGAGAAAATATATTAAGTTTTAGTACATTCATTGGAAAATAAGTAGACCCACATACTATTTGGTGCATCACCCTCTAGATTAGATTAGGTAGTTTTTCTTGCATGCATTCCTTCTTCCTTTTCCTTTCAAGAATCAGTTAGGTGCATCCTGATAGTAAAGGAAGCCAACCTTCTCCAAAGACTCAATCTCAAGTTGAAAAGTCCCGCACTTTCAAGATTGTTTCCATGTTATACAAGGCTTCCTAAGAAGTATTCCCTCAGGTAAGGGTGCAAGTTTTTGTGTCAATGGTGATGTCAACTTGGATGAAGTGATTTTTTTACCAATGTTTGACCTTGCAACAATCACTATTGAAAAAATGAGCATACTATAGGATGCACTTGCAAAGAAAAAGCATCAAGAACTTCTCATAAAGGATCATAGGTAGAAGAAAGCATTACAAGACATCAAGGATATATTTCTTGATGCATTTAGCCTACCATCACCTGAAGAAGACAAGCCTATCATGGAGAAGTTTGTAAACAAGAATAGATTAATGATGCAAACCTAGATTCCAATGTAAAATTACTTGAATGGTCTAAGAGAAAATTTCAAGGAAAAGTCAATGAAAAGATATCAAGTGTTATTGCACTTAGTTAGATTGAGTTAGCAACCAAGATTGACAGTGTAAAGGAAGTCTTTGAGAATATTTTCTCACTTTACACCAAGTTGTGTGATACAACTTTGTTCACACAAGAAGTGTAGTGCCATATTAAAAATATAGAGGGAGAAATGAAGCTAACAGGTACTACTCTACCAAATTCTCCAGCTCAAAGTCAAAAGCACTTCAGGAATTTGATGAATTCTCAAGGTTAGTTAGCAACTCTACATGTTGAAGATGCAAATATTGAAGCTACATTGATCAACATCCAATCCATGCTAACCCCTCACATGGATATACTTCATAAAGAGCTAGCCTTTGTAGAGACATTAATATAGAAAGATCCCCATATTTCTACACTTGAATGCTTAGTTCATCTTGTTGTTGATTTAGCCATCCAAATCAAATCATTAGAGGTAGCTTGTGATAACTAGGATGCAACTCTAAATATAATACTTGAGGTCCATAGAACTTTTTTGGAAAAACACACTACTCATGTACAACCCATGACATAAGTGTCAAAAAGGGAGAAAATAAATGAAGGGAGAGAATGAAGAAAGGGGGAGAATACATGATAAGTAGAGATCAAACAAAGATAGAGTCAACATATGCAAAATCTACTTAGAAGGAGTATTCAATTTTAGTTTAGAATGGAACAATCAACTCAGGAGGAGTTATTGAATTTTGAGTTATGACTGATGAGTCATAAGTTTTGCAAAATTTTGAAGTTTTGAAATTTTGTATGTAAATAGATATTATCTAAGCTATGCTTCAAAGGCTAAGGTTATTCATGCATGACCAAGCATTTTTCCACTCATGTCAAAGGGGGAGATTGTTAACCTTAGATTGGTTTTGACATATGAGTGACAATATACTTAAGTCATTTACTTAGTTCATGTCGAACAAGTAATGCATGCCAAGCATAAGTTGTCAGATAGTATATGTCGACTAACTAGTAAGTGTCGAGTCACTCAAGTGTCAAGCAAATAGTAAGTGCCAATTGATTTAGATGCCAAGTGATCAATGGATGTTGAGTCATTCAGAGGCCAAGTTACAACATTGAAGTTGTATTTAATGTTGAGCATTAGGTACTTCAAGTGCCGAGTAATACAATTTTGACATAGTTGTTTGTAATGGAAAAAACTACTATGTAAACTATTTTGGAGCTAACTTAAGGATTTTTTTACGATCTTAGATGAAAAGGATGAATCTTTATTGAGAATCTCGATGAAGTACATGCAACCAATCAAAAAAAGGAAAGCATTAAGTGGCAATATGGATGAATCACAATCATTAATTCACACCTAACCATAAGTCACCTAGGTCTTCTTAAAGAGGACAAAATCTAAACTTTTTATGAATGAAGAAGAAGAAAAGAGAGAGAATTTTGCATGCACAAATAGAGCATTCATGACTAAGAGTTGTGAATTGAGATATATTGCAAAATTGGTTAGAGGAGAACAAATGAAAGGAATTAGAAGAAATCGGAGATACATCCAATGAATGAGGATCAAGTACACATTAGGAAAGAGGTGATCTGTTATCTAGCAGTAGAGTATTAACTGAAGGATCATTGTTGAGACATTCTAATAGGTGAATATGGTAAATCTCTTAATAGAGTAGTATTAATAGGCTATTATAAATCCTTTAATAGGGTGCTTACTTTATTATAAGTTAAAGTCCTCTTACTAGGCACACTTCTAATAGGGTGTTGAAATCCTTTAACAGAGTAATATCTAATAGTCTTGTAAGCCTTTAACAAGGTAGACTTTTCACAAGGTAGATCATGTTTCATGATCAAACATTGTAACCTTCATTGGATACACTTTATTACTATAGTAGTGGAGATTTGTGGGTATCATCCCCACCCCATTTTTACCTTCTCCTTGGAGGGTTTCTGGGTAACCAAATATCTTGTGTCATATATGTTTTGGATGTTATTTACTTTCAAGTTATGGATATATGTGCTTAATTTTGTATTTCAGTTTAGATGCATAGATTGTGAGATGGATGTGTGGTGAATGATTCTAAGGTTGAATTTTCAAGTGTTGATTCACCACCACCCCTATCTGAGTTTACTTTTCCAATATATTTCTAAAAAATTTCACATTCAAAGACTTCATACAATAAATCTAGACATCCAAAATATATAACATTCATAGAATATTGTGCACATCCTTACCCTTCTTCAATCTCCATCATCAGATCCTCCTTGAATTTTCCTTCTCATTGATCTTGCAACAAACTAACTTGTTCCTTAGACCATCTTGAACATTCCAAATTTTCATCAAAAGTCAACCTTAGATTCCAATTCTCCTAGCTTACTCATCCAGTTGTTACTTAGTAAGCATAACATTTACTCATGTAGTATAAAAATTATTGAGCATGAATGTTGATGGTATTAATATGGGGGAGTATCCTAGAATTGTTGGAGACATGATATAGAAGTTGTGTGTTGCATTCATGATAGAGTTTGTCATTGATGTCAATAAATTAGTTATTCTATGAAGAATAGTAGTACAATAGATAGAGTTTGATTTTGGATGGATCGAGGAATGAAGTTGAGCTTATGAAAATTTGGGATAATGTTCTCTAGAGTGTTTTGATGCTATGGGTCAAGATTGTGTACAAAAATATGAAGACAATACAAAGGTATTGAAGATTTAGTAAAGGCAGTGTTCAAACAAAGCTTTTGTGTAGTGATTATTATTGTTTGGATTGTATCCTCTAATAGAGATAGAATCTAGTCATTTAGACTTGAATAGAGGTAAAAGACATGATGAAGATGCAGTGGTCAAATGTAGACATCCATATGACCATCGAGTGAAGAATTATGAATACTCTGAGCCAAAATTTGTTTATAATTTGTGAAAAGTGTAAAGATGTAATATAACATGTAAATGTAATATCTTAAGTCGGTCATATATTTTTATTGTAAATTAAGAAATCCTCAAGGCTACTTCAATATAAAAAATTAGGACTTGGTATAAAGTAATTTTTTTTTTGGTAGAGTGTATTTTTTCCTAACACAATTATATGAACTTGTATGTAGGATCTAGTGAACCTGATAAAGAATATATTTTGATTAGAGAAGTATTTGATGTAGTTGAGGTAAAGTGACATAACAAAGGGATTATATTTGGAAAATAAGTTTTTTCAAATAACTATTCATTAGTATTATTCTAAGAAGGATAGTACTAGGGCTAGTTTGATAGTGAATTCGATGGTCTTTCCCTGAAACTATTTGGATAGTGGGTCCTTCTAACTTCCATAACTCCTAACAGGTTTGGAATCTCCTAACATGGATTGACATGTACTCAATGTATTTGATAAACTTCTAACAGGGTCCATTATCTTATAAAAAACTCATATACTAGTATAACATTTTGTGGTACCATCCCCACTGGGGTTTTTCCTCTGATCAATGGTTTCCCTAGTTAACATATCTAGTGTTATTGGGTATGGTAATCCTTCTATGGTTGTTGCATCTACTATTTACATCATTTAAAATTAATAAGTATATTGAGAGTTGTTTTAATTGCATAATTTATTCACCCTCTCCCCCTCCCATCTCATTTATCTTGGTAGACTTTACTTTCTAACAATTGGTATCAAACCATCAGGTCCTTGAAGGAAATTTTTAATAGCTTAAGGATATGTATGGTGCAATTTAGGTAAGAAAGTTCAAAGTTTGATAGAGTTAACTATGATAGTTGGAAGGAAAATATGAAGACACATTTTCTCTGAATGGGTACGGGTTATTGGTTGGTTACTAAGAGCAAAAAGGTTGTGATTGAAGAAAATGATCTTGAAACTTGTATTGAAGCTTGGAGAGATGCATTCATGTTTAATATGCTTGCTAGAGAAGCACTATTTTCAACTCTTCTAGAAATTGAATTCACACTAGTAAAATCTTTTAAATTTACTCATGAAATTTGGACTATATTGCAAAGTACATTTGAAGGTGGTGATCATGCTTAGAAGGTTAGATTACAAAATTGGATATGCCTATATCAAGATGCTAAAATGATGGAAGATGAATCTATTAGAAGTTATTTTGGTAGAATAGTAGAAATTATTGCATAAATTAAGACTTGTGGAGGATCTAAATCCAAATATGAGATTATATGGAAGATATTGAATACTTTGACACCTACATATAGATAGATAAAACAAATGATTGAACAATTTATCCTATTATCACCAAAATATAAAAGTGAGACTCTTCATTGGAGATTACAATTAGGATAAATATGGATGAGACAGAGTGGAGAATTACCTAATGTTGAAACTCCTTTTAGTGCATTAAGTGTTTAGCCTATGTTGTCAAGGAATGTAAGCGCTAGTGGAGATTATGCTAGTAGAGACCGAATAAGAGTGGAAGAAGGAAATAAGATTGAGGAAGGAATTACCCTACTTATAAAGAGAGAACCTAAAGGTAACAAAATCTTTAAATATTGGACTTGTAATGAATATGGTCATTATTCATCTAAGTGTCCTAAGAAAGTAAGAAAGACTAGAAAGAAATTCAAATCAAGAAACCTTAAGGAATTTATTTTTGCAAATGATGAGAATGAATTAAATGAAGAAATATTGAATGGTAGTGATGATGAAATAGGATTTTTTTCTATTAAGGAAGAAAGTTGTGGGAAAAAAAAGAAGTTACAAAAGAAAAATCGTTAGTATCTCAAGTTGAAAAGAAGAAATTTGATTGGATTATTGACAGTGGTTTTTCCCATCACATGACTGGAGATATGAATAAAAAAATTTATTGCAATAGCTATGATGGAGGAATTTTTAGATTTTGAAACAATGTAGCTTGTCAGATAAAAAGACTAATATTGGTGATTTTTACTTTGTTGACGGTTTGAAAAATAATCTTTTAAGTAATGGATATCTAGTGGACAAGGGATATCAATTGTAATTTAAAGAGAAAACCTCCATTATCAAAGATGAAGATGGCACATTGATTGGCATTCATACAAGGACAAAGATGACACACTTATTGGTACTAGTACAAGAATAAGGACATACATAATTACTAAAGTTGATGATAGTTGGTTCGGGCATAAGAGATTGTTTCATATCAACTTTGATAATATTGTGAAGGTTAGTAGTAAATTTATAGTTAGATATTTTCCTAAGATTATGAAACCTACTAACATGGTGTGTAAGGAATGTGTGATACAAAAATAGAAGAAAATTTCATTTCCAAGAAATAAATTTGGTGCATCTATGAAGTTGGAGATTGTGCACATAGATTTGAGTGGTATTACAAAGATAAAAGCATTCTATGGTGAAAGGTATTTTATGATTCTTTTTGATGATTTCACTAGAATGACATAGGGAGCATTTCTTAGAGAGAAATCCGAAGCTTTTTAGAAGTTTAAGATATCTAAGAATAAGTTGAAAATTAATCTGGTTTAAAGATTAAATGTTTGATATCTAATAGAGATGTAGAGTTTACTTCAAATGAGTTTAACCATTTTTATAAAGAAAATGGTATTAAAAGACATATTTTTGCCCCTAATACACTTGAACAAAATGGCATAGTAGAAAGGAGGAACATAACAGTAATAGAAGCAGCTAGAGTGATGATGTTAAAAAATAATGTATCTAAGATCTTTTGGAGAGAAGTGATGAATACAATAGTGTATACTATAAATAGAGTACAAATTAGACAAGGTGTTGGTAAGACACCTTATGAACATTGGTTTGGACATGTACCCTCGATCAAGTAATTTAGGATCTTTGGAAGTAAGTGTTACATTAAGAGAGATTATAGTATTGGACAATTTGATTTGAGGAGTGATGAAGGTATGTTTCTTGGATATTAGTTGAAAATAAAAGCTTATAGATGTTTTAAACAAATAAGTAAGACTATTGTTAGGAGCACAAAAGTAAGAGTTAATGAGAAGTTTAGAATTCAAGAAAGAATACTTGATTACACTTATGACGAAGAGATTAATCCAAGGCCTAACAGAGAAAATTTTGACCAATAACTAATTTATGAGACTAACATTGATTTTTAGGAAGAAATTCAATTAAAATCATAGAGAGAAGAACAAATAAAAGAACCAAGATCTAAACCTAGAGTTTAAGTGGTCTCACCTAACATAAATTTGATAAAGAATCACCCTGTTGATCAGATTATTGGAAGAAAAGACAAAGGAGTTATGACAAGGAATAAGGTACAAGGAGAACTATATTTTATATCTCAAATTGAACCTAAGAACGATAATGAAGATAGTAAATATGAATTTTGGATTAAAGATATGAAAGAAGATCAAGAGCAGATTGAAAATAACAATACACAAGATTTAGTTTCTAGACCTAAGGACAAGAATATTATTGTAACTAAGTGGGTATTTAAAAACAAGATGAATGAACAAGGTGAGGTTGTGAGAAATAAAGCATGACTTGTATGTAAAGGTTATTCATAGAAAGAAGGTATTGATTTAGAGGAAGCATTTGCACATGTTGCTAGAATAGAAGTAGTTAGAATGTTTTTGGCATATAAAGCTAAAAAAAAAATTTAAGATTATAAAATGGATGTTAAATCATTTTTTCTGAATGGAGAAATAGAAGAAGAGGTATACATTGAACATTCTTATGTTTTTCCTTTGAAAAGTCAAGGAGATATGGTTTGTACAGTGAAGAAGGCATTGTATGGATTGAAACAAACACCTAGAGCCTAGAATGGAAGATTGGATAAGTATTTGATAAGTTTGGGATTTTCAAAAGTTAATGTTGATAGTAATTTATTTTTGAAAAAGATTGACAATGTCTTACTAATTTTTTAGGTATTTATTAATGACATAATATTTGGCATTGATGATGAAGCAAGTGAAGAATTTGCAATAGAAATGAAGAAAGAATTTGAGATGAGTATGATTAGTGAGATAAATAATTTCTTGGGATTGGAGATTTTTCAGAACAAAGATTGTATCTTTATATCACAAGCTAAATATTTGACATATTTATTGAAAAGATTTGGTTAAAATTTTGTAAACTTGTTGGAATAGCTATGATAACTAGATGTCAGTTGTCTAGCAAAGATGAAACACCTACCGTTGAATAAAAAAAGTATAGATATATGATTGGAGGATTGCAATACCTAACACACACTAGACTTGATATATCTAATGCACTTGGTATTGTGGAAATATTTTAAGCTAATCCTAAAGAATCATATTATGCAGTAGTGAAAAGAATTTTCAAATATTTGAAGGGTACTCTTAATTTTGGGTTAGGGCATGACAAATTGAATGATTTTTCCTTATGTGCATACATTGATGAAAATTGAGTAGGAAGTGTAGATGATAGAAAGAGCACAAGTGGTGGAGCATTCTTCTTGGGAGGAAGATTCATTTCTTGGATGAGCAAGAAATAGAACTATATATCACATATTATGGTAGAAGTAGAGTACATAGCAAAAATAAATAGTTGCAATCAAATTATATGCATAAAAAAATGTTGAAGGACATTGGAATTGAGTTCACATAACCTATTATCATATATTGTAATAACAAAAGTAGAGTGAGTATGTCAAAGAATCCTTTTTTACATTCGACGACAAAGCATATATCTATTAAGTATTACTTTTTATAAGAGAAAGTTGTAGAGAAGAAGCTCATATTGGAGTATGTCAATACAAAGGAGCAGAAAATAGACATATTTGAAAAATCTTTTCCAAAGGATACATTGAGTACTTGAGAGGTATACCTAGGGTTATGCCCCATCCTACTTTGAGTATTTTATGTAGATATTTCATCATTCTAGTGATAATAGAGCACTATTTCTATTATCTAGATTGGATGCTTGATGCTTCCTCTATGGAGGAGTATTTATGTTTGAGCTAAGTCATTAAGGACTCCTAGTAACTATTATTTAACAACATCTTTAGACACTTGAGCTTATTGCATATCTTATGTAGTAAATTGACATAATGATACCTTTTCTATTGATGCCAATCGGAGAGAAATATACAGGAAAAATGCCTTTATAAATGGGGAAGAGATATAGAAAAATATCCTTGTATATTGGTTAATGTAAATGGGGGAGAAATGTTCTTGAGGGAGAGATTTGATTGATGAAGATGATTTAAAAAGATGATGATGTATGGGGGAGATTAACATCTTCAATATTGTGCATGTCGGTTATAATATAGTGGAAATTCATGGACAATATGAATGTGGAGTAGTTGTAATAGAGTGTTGGAAAGAATTAATGGGAAACAATATACTGAGAGTGGGGTTGAATCGGGATCTTAAACTATAACTTGCAAAAAAAAATTACCAATTCTACACCTAATTCATCTCAAGTCTAAACTATAACATAAAAAAATGTAATACTAAAATGTAAATGAAAATATCATATCCATGAAAATATTCAACACATAGCACAAATTATTTGGTAACCTAGAAACACTTCAATGTGAAGGTAAAACTAGGATGGGGATGAAACCCACAAATATTCACTATTGCAACAATAAAGTTAACCTTTTAGGGTTACAAGTTTGATCAAAATATATGATCTACCCTATGAGGGGTCTTCCCTATTAAAAGCTTCAAAATTGTTACATCTTACCTTGTTAAATAATTTTACATTTACAATCAAGGACTTTTTTAGGAGATTTACATAAATCTATTCAAATCACTCAGTTAAAAGATTTTCCCTGATTCAATCTGTTAAACTAATTCATTAACTAACCCTTAGTTTTCTCTATAAGCATATTTTTGATCTCATCTGTACAATGTCTTGATATGATCTCTTAATTTTATATTTTTGTTTATTCCTTCATTGCTTTAGATTTCTCTTGTTTGATCTCCTCTCAAACTTAGCCCTTCTTGCTATTTCAATCCTTTCTCCTTCTCGTGCACATTACACATTCACACTTTCTCTTCTTCTTCTCCCTCACTATGATCCTAGAGTTAGAACCCTCTTTAAATAGATAATATTTGAAATTTTTGGATCATAATCAACAATTTACAATCCATCTCTTTTTTTCATTTCCTTTTGATTTTATGATTGGTATATTTTCTTTCATCAGAATGATGAAAGAAAATATTCCAATCAGAAATGGCATGTAATCTTCATCTTAACTATCTCTACAATTATGGTTTTAGGTTCTAGATAATATTTGAAATTTTTAGATCATAATCAACAGTTTACAATTCATCTCTTTTTTTCATTTCCTTTTGATTTTCTGATTGGTATATTTTCTTTCATCAGAATGATTACCTTTTGAAATGGCATGTAATATCCATCTTAACTATCTGGGGTTTTAGGTTCTAGCTGTGATGGTGCTAATTTTCAGTGGCAGAAGGCTGCTGGTTTGGTGGAGGATGGATGGACTATAGTAAAAGGAAAAAAGGAAAAGCCACCCAATCCCTCTTTTGACATGGCACTGAGGTCTACCAAGAAAGGCTCAAAAGGGAAAGTCTGACTCACCTGGCTTTTGGCCAGTTGTTCCCTGGCTCTTTAGGCCTTTTTCTCTTGGCAGTGTGTTTCATTTTGGGGTTTTAGGAGCCCAATAAAAATCTATTTTTGTGGTTGTTATTGTCTTGTTTTATGTTTTTCCACTTTGGTCACCTTTTTTTTTGTGACTTGTTTCTCCTTTGTTTCATCATATAGGGTTTTAGACACCCTTCAAAACTTGGTTGTGTAGCTGAGGAGTACTATTTTATTTGTGATGCCACTCTAGTCACTTCTGCTTTGTGACCCGTTCTTCCTTAGGACTATAGTTTGTTTGGTTTGGGCTTCATTGAAAAATCATGATTTGTAAAGGGTTTTAGGGTCCCTTCAAAGCCTATTTATCTTATCAAAAACTATCTCTACAATTATTAAATATCATATAGAAGTTAGCAAAAATAATTTATATAGGTGTTTGTGCAATTATGACAAAACTGGTTTGCTCAACATTTGAATTTTCTAAACACTTGGTCATCACTAACATTCATATTGGCACTTTGCTTCTACATACTTGTTTCTTATTGTTTTCTCAAAAAAAACTATATTTAAATTATACTGAATCTCCACTATGTTAGCTTAGCTTATATATGCTCAGTCTTAACTAGAATGCTCGGCAATCTCTGACTTTCTCAGTATGTAATTTAAACAAATTTGTGTATACTAAGCCTTTACTATATGACTCATTCACAATGATGACCATTCATCATTGCCTAGTAAATGACTAAGTGTTTGGGCACTAATAGGCAACATAGGCATAGAGATCAACAATCTCACCCTTCGGCATTAGTGGCAAAAACACATTGTCATGAATTATTCTTCCATGCAAATAATGGTGCTCCCCTTGAGATTATAATTCTATCTGCAATTTGAAAATTCTAATGCTGTGACATCTAACAACTCCTATAAAATTATGATGTTGTTTCCCCTTTTAATACATTCTCCTTATATTTCCCTTTACATTTCCCCCTCATTTTTGTCATTGATAGCTTGGGGATGTTGGGGTTAAGTAGTGCTTATCAAAAAACTATTTATGGCTTGCTAAAATTTCTATATAGCCTTTATCTCATTGGTCCTTAACTTTCTCCAAAACATGAAATTGAATTTCTAGCTTGGCAGCTAGATCAGTTAGACCTTCAATATGTGGAAAATGTGTGTCTTTCTTCAAAATATTTTGTGCTATAGACACTTCTTTTTGAATTATCTCCAAATGTGGTAACAAATGGAATTGAATTAATATCAACTTTATCATTATTTCATTGTCTCTAGTCATGAGTTTAGCTAACCTCTGCTAACCAAATGTCAACTTATTGTATATGAGTGAGCTTGAACTTGTGTCCTTTCCCAATGAAATAACAATTGTCCACATATCAACATGTACTAGGTCAATGGAACATTGATTTTCTAGTGTAAATGCCTCAACATCACATAACTTTGTATATAATAAATGAATAGTCTTTAAAAATTTCTTTAATTGTGTGACTAAATTGGAAATTTCTACTTGTCTATTTACAAGGTCATGAGATACTTTATCCAATAGTTTATGCTCAAATCTTCTCTCAAACCATTGCATCAATTTTTTATTGGTCTCTATATCTTCTGATTGAAATTTATCAACTATATACACTAACCAATCCAAAATTTGATGCTAATTATTTAAGTCAATTATGCCAAATGCATCCACAAAAATGTCTTTAACAATGTGTAATACTTGTTTCTTTTTGTGCTCTCTTTGTAGTTGTTCTTGCTTCGACTTGCAACTCAACAAAGTTTGTAATTTCTACATTTTCTCTTGTGTCAAATTATTCAATTCATACATGGGTAAAGTAATTACCTCATCTAGACTTATTCACTTATCTTCCATCTCTTATGATTGAGTCATAATCTTAGATCATGGGATTGTATCACTGGGTAGTGATATTTTCAATTGTTTACCCTTCTCAATTGATTTAGATATTTGGTGATGCCTCTCTTAAGTAGGTGACACCTATTGTTCAAGTGTTCTAGTCAATAGTTTTGATGGATTTGCACTCATAAATTGTATAAGACCTTTTGAAGCTTCTTGCTCTTTTGGTGTCTTCTCCTCTTCTATTGACTCTATGCCCTAGACCTCTTCTATCTTCACCTCTAAATGAAATATAGGCATAAAAGTAAGTTGTGAAAACACAATTATAGCCTTGCCTTATTTCTTGGCACTTGTATCCTCCATAACTGATGTAACCTCAAAATTATCAGTCTTTGCATTCTCAATATTTGGATAATCGACAATTTGTAACAAAACTAGATTTGTACAAGGTAGAGTTGTGTCTGACATTTAAATTTACATTCCTTCCTTAGTAAGTACATTTTTATTCTATGGAATTGTGTCAAAAACATTTATAATGGTAACAACCTCTTTTTGTTCACACTGGTGTACTAGTTGTGAAATTTCTTTTATTAGTTTAGCAATTTCTTCTTTATATGCATCTTCACATTCTATTGCATCTCTCCCATCTCTAGCTTCTATTGATGGAATACGAAATCCAAATGCTTCTTTCAATATTCAAGTATTTTCTTGCTCAACTTCATGAGCTTTATTTTTCAAAATTTTATATGCCCTATCCCTTGGAATGAATTTATTTACAAAATATTTGAGAGCTATAGACATTTGGTCTTCCCTAAATCGGCATAGCTTGTGCCAATGTAGTTTCTCTTATTTTCTTTTCTATGGATAATGCCCACTTCCTTTTAGCATCAATTCATTTATACAAGCCTACTAGGAATCCATCTCCCAATTCCAAGGGTGTACATCTAAATTTGATCATCATATCAATCATAGCTTCTCAAGCTTAACTTGATCATCATTATTCAAAGAATCATAATGAATATCCTTGAACCTGAAATAATTTGTTGACTCTTTAATATTTTCACATACCTAATCCATTGTCATTGGAGGAAGTCTTTTCATGATTGGAAGTTTACTTAGTTCATCAAACTCAATTTCTTAATCATCTTCTTCCTCCTTGTGTTTCATGATCAGTTTTATCCTTAACATTTCTAGTATATTCTTCTTTGGTGAGGTGGTCAATTTCCTCTTAGATGGACTTCCTTTCATTTTCATAGCCTAGGGTTGAGCTTTCTTTGATCTGGTTATGATTTTTCCTTTTGGCTCCTAAGGTGTAACAACCTTCTGCATACTTTTTCTGAGATAAGTTGTAACTTTTGGATCAATAATTACTACTTTTTGTGCTTGATTGCCTTAGGCTTGACAATAGCTAGTTCTCTACCTTTTCCTTCATTGGCCTTAGTAGGTTGTTTTTATCCTTCCCCTTCTTCACTATCTTTGTCCTTGGGATTCTTCCTCTTCCTTTTTTTTAAAGTTTTGGGTGTGTTTATCTATGCAGTTAAATCATCCTTAATCATTTCATATGTATCAAATTGCTTGGCATTTGCATCTATATCTTCAATCAAAAGAGTAGTAGCTATTGTTTTAACCTTGTCAACATTGACTTCATAAGGCATAGGTCTTGACCATGAAATTCTTGGTAATAGTACCTGAGAATGTACAAAATCTTTGTCTACTACAAAACATAACTAATCATAATATTCATCTATGACTGATTTAGGGACCGTCATTCAGTTTCTCATTTTAATTTTAAATTCTTCAAAATAGTTATCCATTATGGCTTCAAAATTCTCTCCCAATTGATTTATCAGCTCACTTATCTATTCCATAGCTATCTTTTTCCTATCCCACACTATAGTACAAATTGAAGGAAATGAATTTTGTATATAAATGAATATATAAACTAGCATAGATCAAAACTTACACAATGTGTTCTTTTCTTTTCTTTTCTAATTGCTCCCAAATTCTTTGTCAATTGTTGTAGTTGCAACTCAACAAGGTCATAAGTATGATCCATTTTAACAATTTTGTATCCCAAATCTAGTACAATGCATGGAATACTATTCAATCTACTAGATTGGTAAAAAAAATTGCTATCACACAAACTGCAAACCCAATCATAGGATCATCAATCCCATCAATTGACATACCTTGACCATTCCATTTGCTTTTCTTAATTTCTCAAAAAAAATTGTGTTGTGCTAGTTATAATTTTTGGATGGTCCAAGCCAAGGTATCTAGTAACTCAAAATATTATGGCCTTGTTGATTTGTATTGGTCCTCCTTCTAACCATACCTTCATATCATGAATGTGGCTTAGTATGACTTTTATTCATTCAACTTTGAAAACTATTGGAAAACCTAGGGCATAGGTAATCCCTTTCTCAACAATGATTTTTTTTTAATCCTTCAATACTCCATTATTGCATAGCTTCTCATAAGCTTCTCTTCTCTTGAAATCCTTGATTTGTCCTACTTTGCACTGATAATAGGATCTTACATCCTGAATGATTAAAACTCAAGGTGGAATTGACAACAAGGTGCCAATATCATCTTTAGTCTTTTCAAAATTTACATTGTACCTAAAATTTGGTGGAGGATATTGGTTGTTCCTTACAATTTAAGTATTTCTATCTTTCAAAATTTCACTTGATGATGTTATTTCAATATAGGGTTTTGAAAACAAACTCTTCTAACATGTCCTCATAAAATAATTAGCTTGACATTGAAAATGGCACTTACTAATTTTATCAAAATTTTCAATGCTTCACTGCGATTTCTTTCTTTATTGCTAAATTTTCCTTGATCACTTTTGAATCAATTGTGAACTTTGAAATTGTTTGGTGAATAAGAATGAATGTCCAAATTCAATAAATACCTTCAATTTTCCATTTAGGTCTATAATAAATGTGTTTTTACTTGGTTGTTGTATTATAGTTGGCTCAGTCTCCTACAAACACTTGGTTCCTATTAGCTTACTCGGCCAATACCAATTTTTTTGGTCAATACATCACTTCAGTCAATCACTCATTCCATACTATAATGCTCAATCAATATAGACTATACCACTGATGCTCAGTACTCCATGTAGCAAGTGATTTTCTTTCACTTTTCTCTTTATAGATTTTTTCTTGGTGCATCTTTTCTTATGAAAATAAGAACTCTTAGCACATTTATGTTAGGAACTGATGTATGATATATCATTGAATATATAGCTCCTACATACCTTCTTTATTTAGTTAGTTGTGGTGGGATCACCTGATCTACTAGATTGGGTGATCTCAACTTTACCTACTTCATTGCTTCCAACTTTCACTATCTATTTCCATGTTTATTTTCATCAGCTTTGTCTTTTCCTTTTTCATTTGCATTGTTTGGTGCAGGTTCTCTCGTCTTGTAGTTTCTACTAAAATATCCAACTTTGAGACAACTAAAACACACTTGTTCACCATTCAATCACTTCTTGTAATTTCCTCTGAAATGTGTCCTAATCCAATTCTCTAGAATATGTCCATACTCTCCACAATAGTGAAAAGTATACCATGTATTGTAATCCCAATTATAGGAATTGCCTTTTCTTGGTGCATGGTCTTGTTTCTTAGGTGTTCAGTTGGAATTTTTTTTGAATCTAAACTTGTGAGCTCTATTTCCATATTTTTGATAGTTATAGAAATTTTCTTTAAATCTAGATATTGTGGGCTAATAATTTTTCTTTTATTTGTATTCATGTGCTTGGTGTCCTACCTTCTTGTAATTAAAGCAATTACCAATACACTTAGGTTTAGAAATTTGCATACTATTCTCTTTTTGGATTTAAATTTTGCATTTCTTTGGTCTCTACTCTTGGATGACTCACTTTATTTAGTAGATGAAAGTGCTTGTTATATCCTAATCCATAAGTATCTCTTGTTGATCTTGGTGATCTCATCATCTCTTCAAAGTATTTTACAACTTCACTTGGCTTGTTCATTCTTTCTAGAAGTTCCTTTTCATTCCTTAACTCATTTCTTAGTTGTTCATTTTGTGACCTTAAATTTGTGATCTTCATGTCCTTCTTGTTTGCTTCCTGGGTTACAATTATCAATTGATTCATCATATCCAACTAATTATTTGTGAGCTTTTATAATTCAAATGATCTCTCCTCAAGTCTAGTTGTCATCTGTCTTTTGTCTTCTTTAACCAATAATTTATCTTCTTCAATTTATTCTTTTTTTTATATTACTTCATGTTGGAGTTCATTTTGGTAAGGAACATATCAGGTAGATTTAAACCTAAGACCAAGAATCATAATATGGGGACAATCCTAGGGATTAGCTAAATCATATATTCACACTAGTACATTTGAGGTGATTTTGCTACCAAAATTTGCGACCATTGATTAAAATGTTTTAGATTGGTCACAATATGGAAGGAAAAATCTTTTTTTTTAAATCCATGTCCGTGTTGGTCAAAATTTTGACCAACACTTAGTTGAACATGTCAAAATGAAAAAGAGTTGTGCCCGCCCATTCAATTGTTTTGTTAAATAAGGGTTTGGCTGCCCATTTCATTGCATCATTATTTTGTTAAATAAGGGTTTGGCCACCCGTTTCATTGCATTTTGTCAAATTGAGAGGAGATTAGCACAGAGGGTGGGAGGTATATTGCTCGTAGGGCATCTCGATTTGTATGTGAATATGCTCGGGATATAGATGTGAACACCATCTTTCTCATCTCCACTGGTTTGAAAGATTCTACGGAGCACGTGCGAGGGAGCTGCACAAGCAATTTAGGAGAAGAGGCAGAAATCGAAGAAGAGGTAATGTATAAATTTATTTAAAATATGTCACGTTGTTGCTAATTATGACCTTGTGACTTAGCATCTCTATTGTGAATCATGCCTTATTCGTGTGGACCAGATGATTGCCATGATTGTAGATGGAGTATTGAATAATGTCATGACTCAAATTCCTTGTTTCCTCAATGGTGTACCTCGCTCAAAGATCATAGCCATGGATGCTTGGCTTCCATTTCTCCATATGGTAGTTAACCTTACCTCTACCATTAATAACTATTGGCTTCACAAAAATCATTAGGTACATTAAAAGATTTAAAGTTCAAATGAATGCATTCACCTTTCTTCAAGGACAAATCAAGAAGTTAAAGATTTACATTTAATATTTGATTATGACAATATATACCTCATGTATGACTTGGAGAATTAAATTACTGGTTATCAAAAATGGTATTGTATTTATGTTGCTTAATAATGTCTCTAGTAATCACTACTTATAATGATATTTGCTCTTTATCAAAATCTAGAAACCATGCTTAGCACTACAAGCTATTATCGATACTTTTGTCTTGATGACCTTTATAACATAAGGTAAGATCTGATGTCATAACTTTTTATGTAAACATTAGTGCCTTTCTTTGTATTCTTGTACTTATAATATCATATGACCAGTATTTACATCTGATCTCCATATTTGAATAACAAACTTTGAGAACTTCAAAAATTAACTACCTTAAGTCTAAATAATCTATTTCTTAGTGGGAATATTAATCTTTCTAACATTATACTATTGAGAAGAACTCAACATTATACTATTCATTATGTTGAAGCTTCTTTGGTTTTTCCTACTAGTTCTTTTCTTTCTGTAGGCTCAACAAGTAATAGTGTTCCATTTCAAATTTATGGTTTTGCTAATATTTTTTATAAGGCCTCAATTAGTGCTTCTTATATGCTTCTTGAAGGTGTTTCTAGTGCTATCTATTTAGTGGATGTTGGTTCCTTTTCTATTGGTGCTTTTCTTTCCTTATTTTTTGTTGGCTCTTTGATTTGTGTGGGGACTCCATTACTAGATTCCATTTTCTAGCAAGTTGAGGCTACAAAGGTGAAAGAGGATTGGATTATTGTAAAAAGGAAAAAAACTCTAAATTTGTCTTCTCTTTTGATATGACTATTTGATCTCATATATGGGAAAGAAGAATGGTAGCTCTTAGTGTCTTTTTGTTGGTGGTAGGACTTGACTAGTTTTTTTCCTAGTCTATCCTTCTTTTATTTGGATGGATATGGTCTTTCATGATCTTGTCTCTTGTCATGCAAATCTATTTTTTTGGTCCATTTCAAACATGAAAGATGAATTATCATTTCAAACACCTAAAGTATTGATAGTAGGGAGTCTGTTTCATCCAGTGATGAACCTTTAACTGGGACACGAAGAACAGTAAGTGTAGTCATCGAAGCTATCATACCTGTGTTATAACTTAATTGTTTTATTAATAAAGATTCAATAACCTATCAAACATTTTTTTTCTTTTTAGATATGTGAACCACAAATGACTTTATATATTATTATTTCATTCATTAAAGGTTCACTCACCAGGCAGGGGTATTGCTCCACCTGCACTTGCTTTTATGACTTTGATTCCTTTTCCATGGGCCTCTTTAGCATATTCTGCCATTCCATCAGGTGTTCAATGAGCAGATTCAATGGTTATCTACAACACAACCACAATTCAAATATATTATCAAAATGTGTGGTACCAAATATTGTTGCATTCCATTCACTTAAGCATTTCTTAAAATTATTCTTCTGGAAATTGTGTGCAATTCAAGTAGGCTTCACAAACCAACCTCATATGAGACACTAAATGATTTGAGAATTTTTGCAGCAGCTGTCATGACTAGAGATTAGAATTTGAGCCCATTATAATACCCACTTCTAGGCTATCTGTAAGAAATAAACAAAAGGAAGAAATCTTAAGACAATAGTCTATGTATGTATTGAAACAAATCATAGAATGAAAAATAAGATAGAAAATAGTAATGCAGAAGAATAGAGATATTGGAACTACAAAATCAATTGGGACAGATGCCTAAAAATATTGAATAAATAATAAATAGTCAATTCACAAAACTGCAAGCATATGTCATGATCAATGAGTTGATATTGTTTTACATCAAGGGTCTAATACACCAAGATGATGGAAATGAACTTAAACATATTCATCTATCAATTGGAATTGCTCCATTTTAATGATCTATGTGCTACTAGTCCTATGTATTCAAGGTATGATACATTGAGATGTTAGAAGGGAACTCAAACTTGATGGACTGTGAAAGTTGATTTGAGGTCTCTGTGAGCTATTATCATCCAAAATATATACCCCCTTTCATTCATCTATCCATGAGCTATTTCTTGTGATTGAGCTTGTAACTCAATGACCTACTTTGGTTGCTAGTGTAGTTTTAGTCTTTTGCTTACTTAGATTCACTCCTCTATCACAATGTAATGTCCCCAAATATTATTTGATATACTAACAGATTAGATCTAACAGAGTAAATATTATTCTAAATAGAATAGAAAAAGGTGGATTATAATTAACGAGGACTGTCATCAACATTTATTTTCCAAATATAATTTTCAAGCCTCTTGGAGCATGCAGGGGGAGAAGTTGACATAGCTTATGAAATTATGCTATGCTCTTATTCTACAAAACCAATTTTTGTTGAGGTTGGACACCAAACATATTACCTCGCAACCATGTTCATGGTTCATAAGGCATTATTAGAAAAGATTTCTCAACATATTCATTTTTTTAGAAAAGAGTCAATGCACAAAAAAAATCATCAATGCACATAAAAATTCAAAAATCATTCCTAATGGATATAGAAAATTAATTAAATAAGGGGGATATGATCATATTGTGTGACTTATGAAGATAGATATTGGAACCCTTAACATGAACTAATATACTACTATAACCTTGTTAACATGTTTTTTTTTTACAACAGATGATCTATGATGCAGCCACATTGTTCTTCAGCGTTGAGATCCTGGTCATGTTTGGAGGCTTCATAGATCAAAATTTAGAATTATTTTTTACTGATCTTTGAAGGATTCATAGATTAATTTATAATATTTTTAGTAATCTTCAAGGGCTTCAAAAAAAAATTCACTTTGTGTGATCTATGAAGGCATTAAAGATAAAGTCATGATATTTTCAGTTATCTTTGAAGACTTCATAAATAGATATGTCAAATTTTCCTAAGTTTAAAGATTTCAGAATTTATGTATTTCATAGAAGGATAAATCCCACGGCATAATTATATTGTTAGTATCTATTTTCTCATAAACTAATTAGAGAGGAGTATATCATTGAATATATAGATTTTAGTGGCTTAAAATGAAATTCCATGTGGATGCATGGCCAGGATTGATATAATGCCTGGATATCCAAAACATCTCAAGGACAAGGGTATTGCAAAATGTAATGACACACAAAATGATTACCTAGAGATTCAATATTAATAAAGAGTGAAAGTCTCGATTAACAAGAGTAACAAACCATGTCTAATAAGGATAAGATTGAAAACTAAGAAAAGATTACAACTAAAAGAATAAAATAATTTTCCAATCAACTAGAATGTTAAAAACTTTCAGCAAATCTAATCTAATTGGATAAAATGACTCACCTCTAGATTTTTGAAGCAATGATGGAATAGAGAAATGCTGCCACCACCCATGACACCCATTCAAAATACAATTTGAACCTACCAAAATTGTAAACCTTACAAAAAATCCAATGCAAATGGATATTGGGTCCACCCCTGAACGTCATTTGAAGCTCATTGGGTCCCCTCTCTAGAAGAATGCCTTTATATATCATCTTAAAATGAAAGGATGTTGTTTTGTTTGCCTAGAAAATCTTCTTTAACTCTCTGCTCATGCTTTTTTATAGACTATTTGTAAGGCATTCTTCCTTGGCTAGGTAGGAGCTAATAAAACCCTACTATATTCAGTTGTCTACTGTCAGAGAGTCTTCCCCAAATCAGGCCTTTTTTTTCTATGTGTCATCCAATTATTTTCATTGTCATTGTTTTTCTTTTTATATTTCAATATGTACAGATGGAATATATATAGACATGATGCAACATAAAGTACTGCAAGCAAGATCTTAGTGGGCATCAGTATAGTAGGATGTCAAATAGTGCCTGATAGGTTGTGATGTGTGCTGGAGAGTTAGAAAGTGCTTAAAACACTTTATGACCTCTTGAACTTCTCAATCAAACCAAGAGTAGCTTTTTCAAAATTGGACCATTGAAAATAGGTAAATACAATGGAAGTTTGTATGAACCAATTTTAATTATATTTAGAATTATGAAACAAACAAAAAATGGTTGTGGGTGTCATTTCTTAACCTTGTTATTAGAGTAGCAATAGTAGAGTTTTGTATCTTCCACTCACCATCAAGCTTTTAACTATCCAAGGGCAAATAGGCAAGAGAAGCCATTGATAAGGAATTGAAAGAGATCATTCAAAAGCCTTGTAGCATGGAAGGAGTAGATTGTGAAGACTTCTAGCAATTCTATTGGCTTACCAAATGGCATACGTTGTTACTATCAAACATACTTTTCTTTAGTGGATGAGAAGTAGAAATCCTTAGGACATATCCTAAAGTTGGATCTCATTCGCTAGATCCAATATGGATGAGAAAAGAGAGTCAGCTTCCCTTAGTCACTGAAATCCTCTCATAACTTTCCCATATGCCCCTTGAGTTTTTTTTCAAAGTGTTGCTTCTTAATAATTAGTAGGTAATTTTTCATGTTTTGATGGGAATTGTGTCATTTAACTAACAATTCCCACATGGAGTAGTTCCTACCAAACTGCATGCAGGCTTTTTATTTTCATCTTTTGAAGTTTTACCTATATGGGTGCATGTGTAGTTTTTGATGTGCATGAGAGTCCCTCATAGAAGACCCCAAGGGGATCATTTTTAAATTTTTTGAGTTAGTAACTCTGAAATTTTGATCCTCTTTCTTCTCCTTATTATGTGACCATCTTATTCCATCAGCTTGTGTGTTGGTCTAGGTCACAAAAGCCTCGGGCTTATCATCAAAGTAGTATTCTAAATCTCAGATGAGGATTTTTTGTATTATAATCTAGTATTATAAACTAGTATAGGAGTAGTTATGCATATAATTTCATACATCTACACTATAATTTTATTTTTATGCATGGTTAGAACACTAGCTATAGAATTTTATATTAGGAATCGAAGCATTATATAAACAAGTATGTACAATGTAAATAATATTGACAATTTTTTTGCAATAAAGCTTTATGCAATTGTTGCTTCATTCATGGTGTGAAAATTCTTATATCTATGTCATTTGATTTTTTTCCACATCTTGTTCAAACCATATAATGCAATCTCATCTATGAAGCGTATTAAACACTAAGGGTTTGGAGTGACTCATATACAATTCATTTTTTGTCATTTCATTATATAGTTTGAACAAGAGTGGAAAAAAATCAGATTTTTATTACGAATTTTTTGTTCACCAATCTATGTTAAACTAATCAGCAAGGTCACTTTCCTAATACTTTATGAACTAGATGTTATTCGCAAGGTCAGTTTCCTAATACTCACTATAGTACTTGCTATTTAATTGAGATAGACACGGCTCATTAGTTTGTTTGTATTCTCTTTGGATTTTGTTAAAGAAGACAGCTGAATGCTATATGAACTAAAATTTTTGTGGTGTTAATAGGCTTGTGCATCTCTTGAGCCAAATTACCAGCCCTAGTGACATTTTTTGTTGTTCAAAAGTGGCACCATACTAGACTATTTGCAAACAACCATGCAAATAGGCATTCTATAGATAGACTTGGGAACATCTTGCCAAGTCTTCAGTACATAATAAAGCAACTGAATTTCATAAAAAAAAATTTTGATAGTTGATTTGTTTAAATATTTCCCATCAAAAATTACTTAGTACATCTCATCTTTTTTCTGCACAGGAGCTTGCAGTTTTGAAGAATCTGATAGTGAAGAATTTCAAGAAGATATTGTAGCAAAGGTATATTTGGTGTTCTTTTTTAAGTGAAAATGTGATTGGAAATTTTGTATTTTGTCATATTTCACTTGCGGAAAGGTCAAATTATAAATAGAGGTGAAGTTGTATGGATTTAAGTTTCTTCTTCATTATTTATGATGCTCTCGATTCCTCCTTTGTAGCTGTAAAAATACTTATTTATTTTCACCTTTCTAGATACCCTTTACCAGGTTCTTCAAGATTCCAAAATATCTTGGGCTGACCCCACTCCAGCATTTCCTAACTCCTACTTGGTTCAGAGACCTAACTCCTTTTTATATGTGTCTTCCTCTTACTACTCCATCTGCAGGTTGCAAAAAAATCATCCTTCTTCTACCAACGAGTCATTCCATTCAAGAAAGACCATGTCTGACGATATCAACGCACAAAGAAATAGGGAGAAAATTGCTAGACTGTGGTCTAACTTAAAAAGAAAAGGTAATGAAAAATGTTGTTGTCCTTGCAAAATGTGTAAGGGCTTAAAGACTCGAAGATATCTAATCACAACAACCGAGCAACATTGTAGGCAACATGGTCACATTGAAGGGGGAAACGAGTATCACCCATTGGTATGTATTTTAATAGTTTATAAATTACATAAGATATTATTTGATGATGACATCATGGTCATGGTTAATATAAGGTCATCATTTTCATATAAGTCAACATCCCTGAGTTTCATGTTATGGACCATGACAATTCGAAGAATGCAGATTTCCAAATGAGGGAACATGGAGGTGTGAATATTGAAGTAGAAGGTAATGATACCATAGAAGAAGACCAGGTTGATGAAGATCATGATGATCAAAATGATCACGATGATCAAGATGATGATGATGATGATGACGATATAGAGCTTGATGTACCTTTACTTGAGAAGGCACAACAGTCCCTATATGAAGGCTCCAAAACAACTCTTCTTGCCGTTGTATTGCTATTGGTGAACTTGAGGGTTATGAATGGTTTATCCAATGTAGCAATGATGCGTATGTTAAGGTATGCCATCGTCTTTCATTATTTTACTTGTAGTTCCCTTACAATTAACATTGAGTTCATGTAGCAATTAATATTCTTTAAATTAAGAAATTATATTTTTGGTCGTAGGTTGATAGGTGAGTGTTTGTTACCATCATTAAACATTCTACCTCGCTCATACCGAGAATTATCTGCCATTATGAAAGATATTGGAATGGAGTATCAAAAAATACATGCATGTCTGAACGATCATATTATATATCATAAACAACATGAATTTGCAACACAATGCCCTATTTGTCATATCAGTAGATATCAATCAAATCGATTAACAAAAAAGGTGCCTTGCAAGGTTCTTTGGCATATTCCCATTATTCCACGTCTGCAACGATTATTCAAGTGCAATAGCTTGGCACAATTTATGGATTACCATGCATGCAATAGAAGTCAAGATGACATTATGTGAATGCCTGCACATGGTTCGGCATTTAAGAAAATAGAGGAAAAATGGCCACACTTTAAAGAAGAACCTCGTAATCTCAAGCTTTTATTGGTAGCAGATGGTGTCAATCCTTATAGAGCGATGAGATCTACTTACTCGGTGTGGCCTGTTTTTGTTATCAACAATAGCATACCTCCTTGGTTGTCCATAAAGAGAGAGCACATAATGCTGACACTGATTATTCCAGGTATTTTTTTTATTTAGTTGTCATCTAAATTAATTTATTATTACTAATCCATCAAATGGTCAAAATAATTATGTAATGTTTTTGCTCATTCAACTAGGTAAGTACCAAGTTAAAGATATCAACATATATATTGAACCCCTTATCGACGAGTTGGTGGTGTTATAGAATGGGGTTACTATGTATGACATTTGTAGACCAATAGGACAAAGACAATTTCAATTTCATGCAATTCTTGTATGGACAATACATGATGCCCCTGGGCTAACATATTTTTGTGGTATGTTCTCTTCTTGACACCTCTTTTTTGGTATGTCAAAGTTAACACATTTAATCCAATTATACATGATCTTGTAGGTCTTCAAATAAAGGGTAAATTTGTATGTCCATTTTGTGGTCCAAAGATGAAATCTCATCATTCAAAAAGTTTAAGAAAGCAGGTGTTTGATGAGAATAGACACTTTTTGCACAAAAATCATAAGTACCAAATTATCGAAAAATATCTTTTCAATGGTCTAGAAGAGAATATGTCAAAGCCACAGAGATGACACCTTGCCTATGGAAGTTGGCATAAAATAAAATAAATCATTGAGGTAATGTCATTCCATTTGATGGTTTTTGTTTCAAATTTATATTTTGATATTGTGTTTTGTTTATTGATGATGTGATTGATGCTTGTGAAGGTCGTCAAGACATCAATGACCAACTTCCAAAAGGACTAAAAATTTATCCTATGCAATTTACTAGGTTGTCGTACTATGAGCAACTCCCAATTGTGCATTTTTTTGATCATATTCATATTGGAAAGAATGTAGCAGAGACATTATGAAAAATCTTGGATGGAAGGCATGACAAAGATCAAATTGTCAAAACTTGTAGTGACATTGAAGAATCCAACCATGCAATGAAAAATGGCATTTGATCAAATAAAAATAGAGACCAGATCGATACAAGTGCCCTTAGTTGGTTATTGTCAGAGCAGCAGAGTAATGCTATAAAAGAAGTCATAAAAAAATACGATTTCCCACAGGATTTTCTACGAACATAAACAATGTCATATCAAATAAAAGTGAATTTGGGCCAGGGTTGAAAACACATGATTGGCATACATTTATTAAGGTAATTCATGTTATTTTTTATTCACTATATATTTATATACTGCATGTAGTTTCAATTGCATTCTTTTATAAAATATTGACAAGATCATTTTACAAATATTGTAGTACGTTCTACCTCTATCTCTCCCACGCCACTTCACCAACAATGTCAAACAAGTTATATATGATCTTGGAAAATACATAAGGTGGTTGTCATCTAAAGAAATCAATAAAGAAGATATAAAATATTGGAAGAGAAAAATTCCTCTTCTGATGTGTGAAATGTAAAAGTGTCTACCTCCAAGTTTTTTCAATACACAAGAACACTACCTCATACATCAAGTTGAGGAGATTGAATTGTGTGGACCTATACCAACCAGGTCAATGTGGATGGTTGAGAGGCACTTGAAATTTTTGAAAAGCTTGGTTTGACAAAGAGAACATCCTGAGGGTTCTATGGTGGAGGGATATATGGTATACCAGACCATGGTGTACATTAGTGAATATCTTCCTAAGTTTGCAGCAAAGATCCATATAGATCATATTTGGGATCCCAACTCAATTAACAAATTCGAAGGGGAGTACTTGATGGGAAAAGGTAGATCAAGGAAAGTGAGAGGTAAATCTAAGATGTTATTGTATTTAATTAATTCTTATAAATCTTCAATATAAGTTATTTTTAATTGGTGTATTTTTTTGAAATAGGTGGTCGAGAGTGGGATGCAATACATTTGTATATTGCAAACAATCTTGATTGGATGATGGAATGGATTGAACAATGTCAACAAAATGGTTTCCCATTAACATGGAAAGGTGTTGCTTCATTGGTTACAGAAGCTCATCGTAATGGAGATTCCACTGTTATGCCAATGGTAGTTGATCTAGTAAAGGATTTAAGAGGTGGAGAGGTATGTAGAAATTTATTAATGATCATAACTCGAAGTATGTTTCGTATCAACTCACGATGAAAATAATTTACACACACTTCAAAAATTATAGGTCAAGCACCACAAAGCTATGTACTATCATGACCAAATATTTCACATAAAAAGGTTGGATGACACAAAGAAAAATTGTGATTCTAGGATAACTGTAGTTTTCGAGGTCACCAATATATCATCTAGAAATGACATACATCCTCAACAATCTCAAAATCAATACTATGGCATCTTGGATGATATAATTGAGTGTGAATTTAACACCTTCAAAGTAGTTCTATTCATTGTCAAATGGTATAGGTTATAATTAAATCAAAATGATCTAGATAGAATGGTTATTCAACATGATAATGGATTTACAATGATCAATACAAGGTCGTTTGAGCCAGTTGGAGATGAGCCCTATGTTCTTCCAAGCCAATGTGAGCAAGTGTTTTACTCAAAGGTTCCACATAAATAGGGTTGGTCATTTTTTGTTAGACATGATCCAAGAGGAAGGCCAATAAAGTATAATGTTATGGAAGAAGAAGATATTGAAGATGATGAAGAAGCAAATGATGAAGATCAAGATGATGATTATGACGATGATGGTGATGGTGATGATGATGATGATGATGATGATGATGATGATGGTGATTATGATGATGATGATGGTGATGGTGATGATGGTGATGATGATGGTGATGATGGAAATGATGATGGCGATGATGGTGATGATGATGGTGATGATGGCGATGATGATGATGAAGAAGAAGAAGAAGAAGAAGATAATCAATGACTACAAATGTCGTCACCCCTTCAATTGATGATCTTGCATTCCATATATAACATAAATTTATTCATGTTTATGATGTTGCATATTTTTCATGTTGTCTTCTAAGTTATTTGTAGCATACACGTATCATGTAATTTTTAGCTAACTTAAGATAAATGATTAACATATGCAAGAAATTTGATTACATATTTATTGTGTTCATTTCTAATGATTACAACATATGTTATTTATAGTTACCAATGTTTATGTTGTGTCTGATTATGACCCTTTTTGCAAACAGTCAATTGACTACAGGTACATCATCACCCCTTATGTTGACAATCTTGCATTCCATATATAATGGAAATTTGTTCATGTTTGCGATGTTTCCTATTGTTCATGTTGTCTTCTAAGTTATTTGTAGCAAACGTGTATCATGTAATTTTTAGCTAACTTAAAGTAAATGATTAACATATTCAAGAAATTTGATTACATATTTATTGTGTTCATTTCTAATGATTACAACATATGTTATTTATAATTACCAATGTTTATATTGTGTCTGATTGTCACCCTTTTTGCAAACAGTCAATTGACTACAGGAAATTTGACCTGTTTGGTGTGGATTGTGCACAGTGACATGGATCAGCAGGTATAAGTCAATAAATAGACATAATTTTCTTATATACTTCTTGTTTATCATTGAGCACGTATGTTATAAATAGACTTATTATATAATCATATAATGTATATATAGGCAAAGAAGGTCTGTATAGAAATATAATTGTATAATCACTTTCAACTTACTACATTTTATATTTGTCACTTTCACTTTCCATTTGATGGATTGCAGGACCCACCAAATAGGTACTTGTCAGATCTATCTACATTGAATGAGGGAAATGAGGAACTGGTAGATGGAAGCTCTACATGTAGTACGGCTAAAATAGGGAGATCAACTAGAGGTTAAAAGAATAGAAAAAAATTTGATAAACACATGCAATTTTTCCTTGCTAATGGGGGGTCATGTTCTTATGATGATGAGACCAAAGGCGACATCAAGGTTCCCTTTTGGTACTCACACATTGAGAAAGAATGGGTACCTAATGAGCTACCTCCAATTAACACAGATTTTTGTGTTAATGAGAGGATATATTGCATTGCTCCATCCTCATTACATGGTTTGGGCCTATTTTCCATGGATGGGATAAAGGTGGGTTACAACAAAGTTGTCAAATTGTTCAAGTATGTCAGTCCATGTTACAATTACAATGATTGGATGCAGATTGTTTGGTATAAAAAAAGTATGCGTAGGCATCAGGTATCAGCTAATTATATACAACGGAAAGAAAATGATCAAAGTAAAAGATTTTCTATATACATTGATGGGAGACCAAAAGCAATAGGTAATATTGTAGGTTTTATTAATAGTATGCGACCTTCTTCAACTAGTAAGCAACCCAATTGCATATTTAAGGCGCGTGAGGGGAATGAAGTTTTTGTTTGTGCAATAAAATCAATAAGTGCAGGGGAAGAACTACTAATCAATTACCATTTAAATCACATAGATACAAACAAAGTTACTATCATGAGGGCTATAAGTACTCTTTACCATTTTGTTAATAAGTTTTTTTTTGTTGTCTATTGCTTTTAGTTAGCTAAATTTTTTATGTTTAATCTTTGTGATAGGACGATATGGATCTGACAGATGATAGAGGTCACTAGGATGCTACTCCCACCCCTTCTTCAGTGAGGGTAAACCTTTTTGAAATTGTACAAATTAGATAGTTGAAAAATGTTATATTATTACATTATTTTATTTACGATGTAAGTACTATTTACCATTTTGTTAATAAGTTTTTTTTGTTGTCTATTGCTTTCAGTTAGCTGAATTTTTTATGTTTAATCTTTGTGACAGGATGATATGGATCCAATAGATGATAGAGGTCACTAGGATTCTACTCCCACCCCTTCTTCAAAGAGGGTAAACCTTTTTGAAATTGTACAAATTAGATAGTTGAAAAATGTTATATTATTGCGTTATTTTATTTACGATTTTTTAGTTTTTATGATAGTTTTACTGATATTCCTCTCACAATTTGATGTTCAAGATAAGGGTAAAGCAGCATCAGTAAGTGTTGAGCCACTAGTTATGCCTTTTGATGAGGATATTGTTGAAACTCTCAATTTCATAAAAATGTTGAAGAAATTTTTTTCAAAAATTAATTTAGAAGCAATGAAAATTTTGGATGAGGCAAATATGGAATCCGAGGAGATGGTGAAGAGGCTATCAAATTTGAGAGTGCAAGCTCGTCGTTATGAAGTAAGCTCCAATGAATATTTAGTTATAAGAAAAGTTTAATAAAGATTTGTATTTTATAATCTTTTATGTTGTGAAGTAAAATATGTAATATTGGAAAAAATACTTTATTGATGCAATTTTTTTAAAGAGTTGTAAGAAACTTTAACTACTAAATTCTTTTTGTATAGGAATTTTTGGCAACTGATCCACAACTTGGTCAAGGACAACACGGTGAGGACAGTAGTAGCAGAGCTCCAACTGCCACTGGTAAAATAATATTTTAGTTGACAAGTTAGAAGGGATTTTTTATTTCAAACATTTAAAACTTCTTAACTCTTACTTTTATTATTTCAGAATGTCTTTACTAACAATGTATTGTTCAATTCATCCAGTGCAGGAGACTCCTAAGAGGTTGATGGACGCCCATACGAGATTGCTGACTACAATGTCGGCAATAAGGGGACATCTAGCTGGTAAATCCTCATTTTTCTATATTTGATTTTGTATTAATTATGAGTTGGTAATGTGTACTTTAAATTTGGGAGCATCACATAGTGTATTTTTTTTATTGTGGTAGGAGATGCATCATCCGGTACATCATCAAATATGGATCATAGTGCATGTATTGGTGATAATTCATCGTCATTTCCTAGAGCTACCCATATTTCTAGCACGGGAGCTATGCAGACATCGTTGTTGATTGATGATGATGAATCAATACCTTTGAAATGTCCTAAGATTCTAGGTACTTTAAATAATATTGTTTTATATTATAATAAGGATTTTCTTGCAAGACATAAACATAATAGGAAGTGGTTTGGTAGGATCATTTGAATTATCAATAACCTTTTGTCTATACCAGTAATTATCTAGTTTAGTAATTCGGTACATTGCAATTTCATGCTTTCAGTAGAAGATACTAACCAATTTTTCTATAGAGAACCAAAAGTGGGAGTCTTCTTTCATATTCAATGTTTAGTTTTCAATGATTTCCCACATCATTGCTATTGCCTGTTAGATTTTTAGAGTGCTCACTTTCAACTTCACTGTCTATTTTAGCAATATTTGTTTTCCATAATATCCCAGGTATGATCAATGACAACATGAATTAAGAATGACAAAAAATGAAGGTCATGGCAAGTTATATGTATTATGCACTATATTTTTTTCTCAAGGTATACTGATTAATATAGTCACAATACATTTTTTAGTTTCAAAACATCAGCAACAAAACCTTGGTAGAGTTTGACTAGTTTTAGACATTTTAAAATTTTTTCCAAACTTCTTTTTTGGTCAATTTTGGTCAAGTTGATCCTCCAACCCTGAAATAGATCACTAAAAAGATGAAATCTATCTCATTTTATGTATTTGTTATTCACTACAAAAATTATTTTTCACATGATTCATTTTAATGGTTCTTACTATTAATTATCCCATGACATTTTTTGCAAGAAATGATACATTTTATAGGAGGCTTTATGACCTCACGTTGTGAAGATTCGGGCTGACCATATGTAAAAGGTGGAACATCATAACTGAACTAATTTTATCCCACTATTTTTTTTCATATCATTAATTGGTGCAACATTTTTCCTTTCATTTGGATCTTTTCTTATACTAGCTATATCTAACAATTTTGTGTTTTTTCTTAAAAGGTGGAACTACCAAGATCAAAAATCAAAAGATGAGCTCATCAAAGATATAGAGCATGAGTTTGGTAGTATTATTTTTTATCATAAGAAATTGTTACAAAAAGCTTCTAGACATCTTAAGGTTATGAGGGACACATATAGAAAGAGCCTCATCCTAAACCCAAAGTACGAGCATCCTCCCTTGGTTTCAGTGAGGGACTGGAATGAGTTCATTTTGGATAAAAAAGAGAAAAGGGAATGTCCAAAAGAAAGTACACCAGTAGATCCAAAAGAAAGTACACCAGCAAATCTGAAAAGGTATGCAATAGTATTAACTACTAGTACATTAATGAGCAAATTTAGGGTTCAACTTCAGTATCAACAATTTCAACTAGCTCAATTTAATCTATCTATTGATGGAAGGTATGTAATTCATATGCGGACACAATTGCTTATAAATCTCAATCTCAATCTAGGCATAAATCCTACATAAGATATAACTAACACAACTGCTTATAAATCCTAAATTCATATGCTGACACAATTGCTTATAAATCTCAATATCAATGCTAACACAACTATATATATCTCATTCTGGGCATAAATCCTACATAAGATATAAATAGTGCACTTATAACTTCACATATACCTATATTATGTCTTGAAAATATAGTAATGCTCAACTACATGTACCATAGTTTTATGTGTTAGCAGTATAGGTGATAAATGATATTCAATAATTGTAATGAAAAGTACAATTTTTTTGAAAAAAATTGCAAGAATTTTACTAATGGTGAGTCTCCTAAAAGTAATAAGCATCATGTTCAATGCCAGAAACACAAGTTAATGACAACAATCATGTTCCTATCTTTGAGGACTAACAACAACACTTGTAGATTTATATTTATTGGTATTGTGGAGAGATGATCCAGCCTACACTAGGTAAGACAAACTATTTGAGACTTCATTTGGATGACATGATGTATGTTACCTATAGACCATGGCTAGGCATAGAGCCATAAGATGATGTCTTCTCCTAGCTAGGATTCATGTTGGTATCTTAGCCACTAAATGGCCATTCTTCATTGAAGATAGAGAGATTTCTACTAACCCATGTCTAGAGATAGTTCAACTATCAATACAGTATATCACAGGAGTATTGTAGTTACACCTACTTCACCAAGGAGGTAAAGAAAGGTTGTTCTCCTAGATTGGACCCAATTAGATGTATGGAAGATATCAGTGGCCTTACCATTTATAGGTGGGACTACTTTCTAGATGTAGTGAATGATGGTGTCACTCCCTAGTACATAGAGCATTTGGCCACACATTCATTTCCTCATATAACTGATCCTATAGGGGTAGTTAGTCAGGCACCACACCCTGATGTTCAACAACCACAAGAACATCCTTTGAGGGAGGAGAGACCATTATAATGGCCACTGGTAGTTCTTGTTACAATTCCTTCTCATACTTTTAGATTGGATCTTAGATCGAGCAACAATGAGTAGGCACATAGGCCTACTCATGTGAGAACTCACAGAGAGATGGGCACCATGGGTGTAGTAGGAGGTGATGCCAAGAGACATAGGGTAGAGGAGCCACCACAATAGGATGTGGGTGGAGGAGGGGATGATGACATGCCAAATTAGCCTCCATAGGTTTCACCCATAGGAGATGTATTAGCACAAACTCAATATTCTCTATGACATGTGAGGGAGAGATTGAGGACTTCTCAGAGGTAGGTGGGCAAGTTACAGGTGCAAGTTATAGTTAGAGATACATGACTAGCTAGAAGAGGGGAACTGTGAGATAGTAGATCTATGGTCTAAGATCATAGAGCTAAAGAGATAGATAGAGTTAGAGTGATATGAGACCTATCATCATACCTCTCGGGCTGCTCATGTCAATGATATATATATGACACTGGATTTGAATTGTCAATGATATATAACTTGACATATAGCTATATTATGTCTTGAAAATATAGTAATCCTCAACTACATGTATCATAGTTGTATGTGTTAGTAGTATAGGTGATAAATGATATTCAGTAATTGTAATATATAATGATATATAATAATTGTAATATAATATAGTAATCATACCTGATACCTATAGTTAGAGTGAGATGAGACCTGCCATCATACCTCTTGGGCTGCTCATTATTATGTAGTATATGAAAATGTAGTACCTCTAGCTCAACATGTCTCAAGGTTCTTTGATTATGCTTGAGCTTCTGATGGTGTAGTGCCTCCTGCATGTGCAGATGTTACTCCTCCTCCTCCTCTTGGTGATGAGGGGGAAGGTTGTAGTTAGGTCCATGCTATCTTTTGTTCCTTTTTGTATCTTTATATTGATCATGAGATTCATTGTATATTGATGTATCATTTTGAGACTTGAGATATTGATAGTGCTCTGATTAGCACTTAGTTTTGATATTTTTATTGTATTACCCCTCTGACATGTCAATGATATATATGACATTGGATTTGAATTGTCCAATCTTAGAAAGCATTAGAATTATTGATTGTAGTTTGCCCAGTATGATAATGGTGAGCTTCTGTTTACCTAAATGTCTCTATTTGGAAACTGACACTTAACTTCTGAAACATTTTGCAAAAGTGAAATCAATTAGGAAAATCACCTGTTCTGCTGATGAAGATTTTGCTAATGTCAAAGTTCTACAATGCTTTCCTTATTTGGAGGAGTTGTGTGTGCATTCTCCATTATTGGTTGTGTCCCCTACAAGTGTAAGAATTTATGTTATTTTAATCTGCATGAAAGCATTTGTTTGCAAGCATTTAAAGTTATGAATTTTTTTTGGAAAACTCTAACCCAAATTTCATTCTTATAAATAATGCTGATAATTTATGCTATTTCTTTCCACTCTATGAAATTTATTGTTTCTTAAACTCTTATACCTAATTTATAGGATCAAAATTATGTGGTATTATTAAAGCGAATGGTTTAAACATGATCACATACTAATTTTCTTAATTTCTACAATAAAAGTGCTAAAGTTGACATTTTTTTTCTATGCTTAATTCTTATTTTACTGTGTTACTTTTAATAATAGTTGAAGCTTATCTAAATAGTTTTCTATCCAAGTGTCAGCTTTGAAATTGTTTGTTGTGGATGTAGGCTATATGAAACATCCTCCAAACTATGATGTAATGTTTCTGATCTTCTCAAACATTCTGAATGGTGCTCCACTACTAGAAGCAATCAAAATAAACACAGATTAAGACAAGTCTTAAGTCATGAGTCTTCTGCTGGAACAATGCTAGGTAGTTCTTGTTAGTTGCTAGTTATCTTAGCAAATCAGTGGGGATTTTGTTTCAATTACAACCACCATTTATAAAATCAGTTCCATGCAGTGTGGAGGCTAAAGAAGCACTTGATGCACAAAGGTGATGTCTTTTAAATTGAAAACAAAAAAATACTTACTTTTTAGCTACGAGTAAAAAGGAATGCTACTAAAATAATCTAAAATCTAACATTCACCCTCAAGTTTATACCTATTGTAGCCTTGGGGATAAGAACACTTTGAGTGTGGAATGTAGGGATAAAATTTTAATCTATAAAATCTACTAGTTGTTTCAACTTTTAGCTTACCATTTACTTTGTGTGGAAATGGATAATATAGACTGTCAAAATTGATGTGTAATTTTATGGAGAGGCATGTTAGAATATGGATAAATACTTAGCATGAAATCCATGGATAAATAGCATGATTACACATGTCAATTAAAGGTATGATGCTATAATTTCTTCCCTTTTTTCATATTTTTGGTGGAACATGCTACTTTATGCTAAAACCTTCATACCATATAATAATCCACTATTTGTACTAATCTTTATATCTATATCATCTAACATATTTCAAACTTTTCATAGGTTGCAGGACACATCAAAGGCAACAAAGGTGAGGCTGGAAAAGGTTGGGCGGCATAGACTTGGCTCTTGGGAATATTTGAAAATCAAAGCATGCGTTGTAAGTAGCAATAAATGAATTGAAAAGAAAAATGATTTATAAAATGAAAATAATTTTGTTAATTAATAAAAAAATGCAAGGTGCTGATTTTAATCTAGAGGCCATAGAAGAACACACAAAAATTGCCTTCAAGCAAGGCTATGCAGTGGTGGCTAAATGCCTACGAAAAACTTCCATTGCCCCAACCAAACAGTCTCCTGCATCATGTGCACAGGTAAATATGCCAACATATATATTAGAAATTGAATACTTGAGCAACAATTTATTTGATAATAATGTGCATGACATTGCAATGCAGCCTGTTAATCATGACACAGATCATACGCAGCATCATGAAGCCCCTGATGTGCATTGTACTATCGATGGAGGTGCTCATTTGTTATTTAAAACTAATTATATAATTATTAATACAATTTAACATCTTTAATTGAACTTGGTGTAACCTTTTTGTGTTGAGGATATAGAATCATGTCGTGTTGAATGAGTGCCGAAGGATGTTCAGACTAATCAGCAGGTAGATCATGTTGCACATTCAGGTAAAGAAAATCTATGTTTTGTTCTTTTCAATTAATTTTTTGATTTATAGTTCTTTTACTTAAATTAAAACTTGTAATTCACTAATATAAAATGGTGCGAATTTAACTCATAGAGCACTTGTTATTGTAGCGGACCCCCCTTTGGTGCAACGGCCTCATGATGTTCCTAAACGAATGAGGAGGAGACATGTGTTAGAACCAGTAGAGGAGGGGGATGACGAGGACATTGATATTCCTCTTAGAAATTTTATGAAAAAAAAGAAACGGCAAGAGAGCAAAAAAGAAATGATTATTCATGAATGAATTACTCTTGAATATTGTTAATGAATATTGTGTTAATGAATATTATTCATTAATGTTGGGTGTTAATGAATTATTTAGGAATGACTTACTCTTGAATCTTGTGCGTTAATGAATTATTCATGAATGTTGTGTGTTTATGAATTTTATGTGTTAATGAATGTTATCATGTGATTATAATGATTGAATGTTATATTTCAAATATGGATGAATTGAATGTTATTAAATGTTAATGGGGATGACGAGGACATTGATATTCCTCTTAGAAATTTTATGAAAAAAAGAAATGGCAAGAAAGAAAAAAAGATATGATTATTCATGAATGACTTACTCTTGAATATTGTTAATGAATATTATTCATTAATATTGGGTGTTAATGAATATTGTGTTAATGAATTATTCATGAATGACTTACTTTTGAATTATTCATGAATGTTGTGTGTTTATGAATTTTACGTGTTAATGAATGTTATCATGTGATATAATGATTGAATGTTATATTTCAAAAATGGATGAATTGAATGTTATTAAATGTTAATAGGGAATTTAGAGTGATGTTGGGTGTGGGGGGGGGGGGGAGAGGGGCCAAATGAGCTTCCACCTTCACATGGTTGGCCTTGTTAAGTAGAGAATATTTAACTATTCTCAAAACCAAGTGAAGCTTAAACTTTAAAGATAAGGTTATAGTTAATAGTGACAACCAATTAGCAAGTCGAAATGAAGTTCTTCGTTACAGGTACCTTTTTAGTTTTTAAAGCACAATATCATGTTTTAATATTGTATAGTTTTTTTTCTTAAGTTAAAGTATTCTTTTACTATAACAACATAATTTATGACCATTTTAGTAACTATTCTAACATCGCTTTATGAAAAATCCTATTCTAGCAAAGATAACGATACATGGTGCTATCTATTCCTTGGGAGATTGGATTGCACAGGTCTGTATCTCAACATCAACATGGAAAATGGTGTGAAATTGAACTTTCCTTAGTCGTGGTTGCATACCTACTACACTCTTTTGTTTGAAAAATGAATAGAAATACCATATCTATTAGCTTCTCTATGTTGTATTCATTTATTGGTAATGATTCAATGTCATGCCATTTGATGGTAGCTTCTAGAGTTTCATTTAGTTGTAAGGTGTATCTTATCTTTTCAAGTTTGTATACTCCATTTGGTAGTTTGGTATTAATTGATGATGTCTGGGATCTTCTGCCTTCACTGTAGTCTTCATCATCATCCAACTTGTTGTTTGGTATTTTCCATATTATCCTCTATTTCAATGGTCTTTAGCATGGTTGTTTATTTTATCTATCTAGTTCAAAGACTCTATGCACCTAAGGTGGAAGCCATTTAGAACTAACAGTTGGAGAGATTGTGTTCCCCCCTGTAAAACTAGAAAATGTCATGAGTTTAAGGTCAAGAAGGAAGATTCTTTGGTGAAGTTTCTTATTTCAATTCAATTGATTTTGGTTGTCAACCAAATTCCTAACTCCAATGTATATTGTATTTCAGTGCTACATTTTCATAGGGATCTAAGTAAAATGACAGTTGACTATTATTTATATTTGAGAATTTGTGTTGTGCCTTACTATGATCCTTTGATAATAGAGGACAAATCAAACTGAATTTGTTTCTCATGTCCCTTGTTCGATGCTTCTTCTTGTGTAACTAACCACTTTTGATGTGGGTTATGAACTCTGATGCTAGTATGCTATTACACTGCCATTTATTATAGAGTAGATATAATAAGTATTTATGAATATACTGTAAGGGTCTCTAAACATGAGTAAAGAAGTATTACATAACGTAGATCTGAACTCAAAATTCATGATGTTTTCCACTCTGGAGAAAGAGGGGAACTTAATATACTCATAACACACCCCATCAGAAGAGATCCATTGGATGGTTTTTGATGGGGTTTGACTCTCCTGGTGTAGCGCTAAGCTAGGCTTCTAGGTGCTAGGATATTTGCTCTTATTGGTGGTTCTAGACCTGCTGAATGCTCTTGATAATTGTCTGTCAAATTTTGGTTGAAGGAGCTATGCTTGGGCTATCAAGTCCTATGCAAAGTTTTTCCTATTTTTTGGTGATAACATGGACTTTTATCAGTGCAAAAGTATGGTCTATAGATTCTTAGAGTCTCTAGTGCCTCTAAGATTTACATCGTTGGGTGAATAATTCTTTGAAGTCCCTAATGTTTGGTGACATTGAGCTATACCTATGTGAGTTATGTTTGGGTTTTTCTTCCTCATCTTCATTTCACTTTTGTGAGTTGTTTTACCCAAGGCTATTGGAAATTCCCTTTGCTAGTTCCTAAAATTGGATGGATCTAGTACAATTTTGGGCTATTCTATGTTTGTATTCTAGTTAAAATAGAGATCTCTCCACTTCAATCATGGTTGATGAGAGGCCATGGGTGAAGCATTGAATATGAGGGTTTTCTATTTTGTTGTAGAGATTGCATCTCTATAGGATACATGCCTAATGATTTCCATTTTGTGTTGGATAGGTGCTGTCACTTGATGGAGGACCGTGAAAAATGACCATTTGACAATTAGAGCTTCTGATTCTGTTTTAGATTTTCCTTTTGAGGACTTGTTTTCTAATGAAGAAGAAACTTTTTTTGATTATATTGATGCTTCTCATACTATTGGTCTAAGCTAGACTTCTATCGCTTCCATTCTTCTCACAATTTTGGATGTTAGACCGTATTTTAGGTGCGATGCCCACTAGCCTTGTGGCCTATGTTGTTGAAATTACTGCTCGCACTTTTGTCTTGAACAAAATTCTACTAATAATGTTGACTCTTAAATAATCACTCTTGGGCCTTGTTGACAAGTTGTAGTGGGGTTTCCTTTGTTGCAATCCTAACAATAGCATTGCTTAGACTCTTATCCAAGTGCATAGGAAAAGGTTTATTTTGTTGTGTTGTTGATGCCCTATGTTTATGCTTTCATCCCTTATTTGTGTAAAGGTTAACAATCCCTTGTTTTGGCTATCATAGAAAAACAACATATTAATATCATCCTTTCAGATTGAACAATACTAGATGAGTAATGATACTATCTTGAAAAATACAAGAAGCCAAGACTACAATATACACTCGTTTGATGAAGCAAATAAAATCCTTCCAACAATAATTAGTCAGAACTATCAAAGTGAATTTTTAGGATTGTATAAACACAATTGGAAAATGGATCAAGAAGATTTCATGTCTTTCTCATGGAAATTTTGGTTATTATGTGTAAAATTGGCCTCATTATTTTAACAATTATTTTCATGTTATCCATAGAATTTTTTTTTTTAATCTAAGTTTCTTTTTCTTGCAAGATGAACTATGAGATGTAGTGTTACTGGTGTTTGCAAATAAGTGGGATATTCCCAATGCAATGAATGCTATAGAGATCATGATAAACTTGGGTTGCATTCTCTTAGGAAGAAACACTTGTGAGTATTACATTCTTTATAATTTTCAATATTAAAAATTGTAGATACTAATCATCTATTATGCTGCACTATTTCTACTTTGCATATAGTTTATCATCACTCTAGTAAATGAGAAAAAAATTGGAATGTTTAGGGTTGCTTGTGAAACAACTTGTATCATGTCCTAAGGTATATACAAAGCATCTGTGATAGTTTGTTAGAAACAAATCCTTTTATTTTAGTTCTTATGGCTTTTATTTTATTTTACAGTTTTGAAAGATTACAGTTGAATAGGGTTCAAGAATTTTGTATTACAAAAACGTCTTATTTCTTTATTGATACAGATAGATTGAGGAGGTAAAAATTCAATTTTGATGCATACTCATATGTAGGATGCAAAATTATTTTGATGTGACATTATGTGTGTTCTCTTTCACATTTTACTATCAATTTTCTATCCAATTTAATGACCCAAAACTACTGAGAAAAATTGTGAAGATCACAATTGCTATTAAAATCTTGTACTACCTTTTTATGTTTATCACTAACCTATCTGCAACTCCACAATCAATATTGATAGTCTCTTGCCCTCACCGTGCAACTGAACTACTTTAGTTTTATCGATGCAGCTAAACTACGAGTGCCTTTTGTGTTCTTGACAAATTGTAAGCTTTCAACTTTTGTGAAACCATTACAAATGCAAATGAACAACTGGTGAGGTATCAATTTTAAGGCAATTTTTTGTTTCTATAATGTACAGTTCAATTGCTAGAAATATTTCATCTAGATTGTTAATTGATAGATTGTTAACTTTTCATGTCATTTTCTACTTTGGTTGGGTAGTTCTCCTTGCATTTGTAAATTGTAAATCTTGATGCAGTCTTTAGCCTAATGACAATTTGGTATTACATCCAAGGCGATAACATAGTTGACTTAAAACTTTGCATTAAAGAAAACATCAAAGGATAATATTTGAATTGTGGATATTTGTAAATTATGTTGGTTTTAGACATAGTTATAGTTATATATGCACTCTTATGATGATGTGATTGTGAATGTAAGTTTTTTTGTCACGTTTATCTATTTGAAAAATAGATGAAACTATTGGCTTTCATTCCTTATAAATAATTCTTTCCTAATTTTATTCTTCCCTACAGGAACCAAAATTTAGATGTGTTGTGCCAATTATTGCAAAGGCTTTTCTCTCATAGCAACCTTTTAAACTACACAAAATTTGAGTTGTAAAGCATAATTGCTCGGTGGAGACTCAGGATATCGTGCACATTTCTTCCTCCTTCCCATTGTTTTTTATGAAATAAATCATGTGACAAATGAAATAATGATGTGGAGGTAGAAATATGCACGATACCCTGACTCTCATGCATCGAGAAATTATGCTTTAGAATCAAGTTTTGTGCAGTTTAGAAGGCTCCTATGAGAGCAAAGCTTTTACAATAAATGGGATAGCTCATCAAAATTTCTACATATCTTGGTCTCAATTTTGACACAAATGCAATATTTTGGTCAAAATTTTGATGCAAAACTGGTCCACTTTGGCATTTCTTATATGGCACTGGTGGAGAAATGTAAATTTCTTTCATCGCAATTTCAACACAAATGCAATATTTTGGTCAAAATTTTGATGCAAAATTGGTCCACTTTGGCGTCACTTGTATGGCACCGATGGAGAAATGTAAATTGCTTTCATCGCAATTTTGACGCAAAATTATGAGGGTTTACATCAAAATTTTGACGAGCGCTGCTAGCAAATGAGGGAATATTAGTTCAACTTGGACTAGGGAAATCGACAAAATTCATGTCAGTAAGTCCACCTTTATGTAGTCAAAATTTTGATGCAGAATGTATGTGGTAAAAAACTTACCAAAAAAGATCGACAGCAAGCTTGGTCGCCTTATTGACTTGCTCTTGTCAAAATTTTGACCTTTTTGCATCAAAATTTAAGCCTAAATTTACTAATGTCAGCTTGGTTAAATCTTAGTTTGGGCCAACATTAACAGAGTCATTAGAACTCCCTTCACTTTAGGATCTGCAGGGCCAAGGTGAGCAAACCTTAGGGATATAAATGTGATAGGTTATTTGATATTCTTCTTTAAAACACTTGCTTAATGATATTTCTTCTTTCAAATCTTATCCCGTATAGTAGATAATGGTCATGTTCTTCTATAATTTGCTTATAAATTTCCTGATCACAATAGCTAACTATAACCAAAAGGTAGATGTGAATAAGTAACGACCAAAAATTTGAGTTCTTCATTACATAAAATGGTAAATTGATTTTGATTGATATATATATATTGCAACTGTATAAACCATCAACTTGCAACTAAAATTAATTGATCAATGCCTTATCCATTTTTATATAGAGTCAAAACCAGCAATCTTTAGACCTATTCAATTGATTTTCAATTAAATTTTTCATCAATGAACTTTGAATCTTATTCTTATCATATCCTCCTTGTATATCTAAAATCCTACCTCTTAATAAAATTAATTACTTAATTCTTTGAACAAAAAGCAATCAATAATACAACTTATCTAAATTGTATTAAATTGAAAAAACATTGCTTATTTCAATCTCAAGATAATAGATATGTAAGGGAGGAGACAAAATTCAAATAAATAGATATACATAATTTCCTTTTGTACTATTTTCTTTGAAAGTGAACACAATACTGATATAGACTCACAATATAACTCAAAACATGGTAGTTTTATCATTCATATTCATTGTACGCTCAAGTGTACAAGACTAAACACATTCATACAATCACAAAAACTGGACAGACTAAAAAATTATACAAACTTATGACCTCAACTCCACATCTTGGAAATCCTTATAAAGGATTGCAACAAGCTATAGATGGGAGGAGGACACGTGTCATCACCTTAGTGCAAAAGAAAAAAGGCAAGACATAAACAAAAAGACATTCAAAAAAATTCTTATGTGCTTGATCCAAAATTAGGAAGGTAGTTGAAAAGTCAAAAGGTGGCACTTTACTATAGAAACTTTAACTTTACTCCACTTTGTCTTCTTGTACCCTTCATTTCCTCAAAAGCATCAAAATTTGATAGGCATATTTATGAGAGATTTATCCTTCTGATGAATGGCTCAGTATATCTGATCTTATCTTTTGATATCTTATTTCCTTTAACCTTAATTATTTCTTAGTTTCTTCTTGTTGGTAAGGCCTTTATTTCTCCCATTGCTTCCCAAACATAGATTTCTCACTTGGTGGTCCACTCTATGGTTTTAGCCTCTTCTAGTTCCTTCATGGCCTTTATCCACTTGGAATCCATTATGGCTTTAGACTCCACTATGAATTTATTTAAATCTATTTCAACTCTAAATAGGGAGTAAATCAAATTATGGAAAGGGGCATCACTATAGTCTTCAAAATTTTCTATTATGGCCTCTCGAGTCAATATTGCACTAAATGCATGTTGCCCCACTTTTACACCTTGTCCCAATTTTACAAAGTGGAGTAGATCATAGTCTTGTGTGGTCTGGTCAAGTCAATAGGTCTTTGCCCTCTTAGGTGAGGAGCTTCTTCATCGGGTTTTCACCTGTAGCCTTCCTCCGTATCACATATGAGCCGGGTGGGTTGTTCCTTGACTATTATAAGTCGGAGGGGTAGTTTAGATCCTTACTCGATGAAGATTCTCGGATTGTACTGCATCATGTGACTTGCCTTCAATATAGCCCACTTTGAGTTAAGAAAATCAAGTCGGCGGGAAATTGGGTTCTAGCTTCTCCTCGGCGGATTTCGCACCCCGAAGGCCTTTTTCCGCAGATCTCAGTATATACAGTAAAGGAATTCAACTGGAGCAAAATAGTTCATGTTTCTAAGAAATCTTTTGTATGTTGTCGCGATCCTACCACCGGAATCAATTATAACTTAATGGAATGATCAAAAGGTAGATGTGCGGAAAATGAAGAAAGGGCTTCTCCTCGGCGGGTTTCGAAATCCTAAGTGAGATTTCCGCAAAAGCACTATTAGAAGGGAAAGTTGACATATGGGTCCTACCTTCTGGCGAAGCTACTTGGAGATTTTCCGAAAAGGAGCTTTCCGAAGAGATAATATAAGACGGTGGGCCCTACCTTTTGGCGAAGCCGCTTGGAGATTTTCCGAAAAGGGTTGAAACGAAGTGACTTAAATAAAGAGAAGGCAGTGGCGGAAAAACAGAAATCGACTTCTCCATTGCGGGTTTTCTACCCTCAGAGGCGATTTTCCGCATCAGATGAGAAGATGCAACTGTAAGCATGGTAAGTATTCAGATTGATTGCAGATGGTTTTTAGAGGGGAATTGAGAGCAGATCATCCAAATTCACCAATTATTTCAGAGAGAATTGACATATGCGGATTTTGCCCGAAGGAGTACTCTGTTTTCATTTTTCCGCGGGTTGCTAAACGAGAGGTAAGGCTGTAATTAATGAAAGTTACCGTTGAAATCAACGGGAATAGTGAAAAGACAAGGTTAAATCCGTTAGAAATTCTTACCTTCACTAACCCAACGGATTCAATCATAAATTCGCTCGTGTGGCGCAATTTATGAAATTAAACGGGCAAATTTGAAGTTTTCTATAAAGGGGAATGTAACAGATTTTCAAACTCCCGCTTTACTGTCGAATTGTTAAAATTGCTTAGTATATGCAATAATTCCCGAGTTTGCTGAGTTTGTTTTCTGTTGCATCACTATTATTCATCCGCATATCCATTATTATCCTTCAAGCAATATGGCAGCGAGATTTGCAGGTTTCGATAGCATGGGTGGCATCAAGTCCGCATGGTCGACCATAACGGACACTTCACTTCGTTTCTACGACATGCAGGACTTTCAGAGGAGATTGAAAACGGAACCTATCCACCCTATCACGGAGAGACTCAGAGGAAGCGGATTGGTGGAAGCAGCTGGCTTCCCAGTAGCAGTTCAAGCCCCGGAGTTGATTCTCGAATGCATCAACAACTACAACCCGGACACCAAGCAAATCCTCTTGCCTGATCAATCAGTTTTGATTTCAATTGACAGGCAAGCAGTGGTGAACTGTCTAAGAATTCCGGAGAGAGAAGAATTCTCTGACCTAACCATGGGTGGAGCTATGTCGGAGTTCTCCTTGAAGAAGATGATCTGGAGGAAAGAAATAATGAGCTCTTGGTTTCAGAAGCCAAGAGGAGCCAAGAGTAAGGTCCCTAAAACCCTCTTCGGTACTGACCTCAAACCAGAGATTGTGGACATCCTGGTCCTGTTGCATCGGCTCAAAGGTGAGGTAGAAGCTTTTAATTTTATGGAGCAATGTTTCTTTCTAGTGCAAGTTATCTGCTTAGATACTCAGTATATAGATTGGGCGCATGAGGTGAGTGAGCATCTTGCTAGAGCTCTCGCCGCAGCTAAGTTTTATAATTCTTTCTATATGTCATCCTTTTTGATATACATGTTGGCTTCTCTTCAGTTATGGCCAGGACTTCCCAGAATTGAGGAATTTCCTGAAGATGTTAAAAGTTATGAGTTTTATTCATGCTTACAGTTGCAAAATAGTTATGCAGATTATGTCAGAGTGAATGACGCCTTTACTATGAGAATTTGCAGGGAACTTCAAGGATGTTCGGAGCGGAGATTCAGTCCTGAAGCGATGGCGGCAATCAGTCAATTTGGCTGTTATTTCATCCAGTTCTCATCCTTTTCTTATTTGCGTCTTGTAGCATTTGATGGTTTCCCAATGAAGTTGCCCAGATACCCAGACGACATGATCGTGCTCGTAGAGATCGTGAGACAAGCCGTCCAGGTGAACGTGCTGAGTGCCAGTATGTGGAAGAAAGGGTATGAATTCCCCATAAGAGTCGGAGCTTATAGCTGCGAGGCCAGACCGGATGCAAAGAACATCCTCAAGGCGTTTGAAAGCAAATACAAGCTGGAAGAGTATGAGGTAGTCAGGCCCATGTTCGATCCCAATGGTTATGCCCGAGATGTGCTCCAAATTGGGAGTGTGATCAAACATGTGACTACCATGGAAGACTACTGGGCAGACTGTAAAGACGAGCTGGAGAGCCGTGATCGGGCATTTGCAAGATTCACTGTGGAGCAGGTAAAAATGTATGGCGTCAATCTAGATGTGGAAGGAATCAAAGATGACGGCCAAAATATGTATAGTCATACATATTTGACCAAGTTGCGGAACATGCCTGTTAGTTCCGAACCATACTTCAATGTCGAGGAAGATTTTGATGTTATGATGGCGAAAATCATCAAGCAGACTGGAAAATGGGTAGAATGGACAGCTAAGAAAGGTCGGAGCAGAAGTAAAGCCACTCAAGCTTCACCAGCCACAGCTACCCCTGCTTCATCACAGAGCGCTACTCCCAGTACCACAACTTCAGCTACACAAGGACCAGCTCAGTCCGCCGAAGGAGGAGATCAACCCCCAGAGAAGAACATTCTGATAGTACCAACATGCCAAGGCGGATCGTTGCCAGTCATCGGAACTTAGGCTGCAGCAGAGGAAAAGGAGGCCGAAGAGCCAAAGGATGGATCCACTTCTCCAATCCCTTTTTCTCTTTCCACTCCACCCCCATCTCCTCAGCTCACCCCAAGTTCACCATCTCATCATAGCCCTACTCCAGCCATAAGTGCCCCGTCCTTGAAGCCTACTGGCTCCTCTATTCAAATTGTAGAGATCAAGGATGATCAAAGTAGTAGCACTGAACCTGAAGAAGAAAAGGAGATCCCTAGTTCCTCCCGACTTCTCTCTCGAGACCAGAGGAACCCATTCTCTGCGACTACTGCTGCAGTGACTCAAGTAAAGAGGAAGATGTTCACCATTGAGTCTCTGGGAACGGCCTCTAAGATAATTAGCACAGAGTCTTGGCTTGAAGACATCCTGGAGAAGAAGAGGAAGAGGAAAGATGACAGCACTCCTGCAAAAGATATAGTGTCTCAAGCAGTTCATTCGGGATCGATGATGGTGAAGGCCAAGAAGCAGAGAACCCTATCCATACTAGGGCATGATACAGAAACAGGGCACCTAACCATGGAGGTGGCGAAACCAAACAGAGTGGGAAAAATTGAAGATTTGACTCCAGCAGACTTCACTCTGCATTCCATCGATCTCGGAGAAGCCAGGCATGACACTAAAGTGGGCCTATGGAAATCAAGTAATGAAGTAATAGAGGAGCAGCTGGAGAACCTCAAGGTATCAAAGATTAAGATGAAAGCTGAGATCAAAGAACTAAGAAAATTCATCCGACAGTTAGTTGTCCCATTGGCAACTATTACCGGTTTACCCGCTACAGAGGATCCTTCGGCAGAAGAAGTGCAGGCCTTCATATCACAGCTGCAGAAAGATAGGCACTTCGGTCAGATCGGGAAAGAGTGGATCGAAAAGCTTAATACTGATGGAATCGCCCTCATTGGTCAAATCGGCAATGTGCTCATCTAATTAGAAGCAGAAAAGGGCAATATTACTGCCAATAGTAATATTCTGGCGGGAGAAGAGGCGAAATGCACAGAATCCATTTCTCTTCTGAATATGATCATCCAGATGAAAGCCAAGGATGCAATTGAAGCAAAGATTCTGAAGAAAGGAGATGAACCATTGAATGAATGGATCAGAAGCATGCAATTCAAGCGGGAAATGATCCAGGAAGCCGAGAAAGGGCTTAGAGAAACAGGGGATAAAGTAAAGAAGGCCCAAGAGAAAGCTTTTGAGCTCATGTGAGGATTGCACACTGAATCACAAACCAGTGGGCAAGGGAAGTCCTTCATCGACATTGATATGATGAAAAACAACTTCTCCACGCATTTGAGCAATCTATCTGGGATAGCTTCAAGCAGCCAAAACAGAGTGTCAGAACTACAAACACTTAGCAGATGCGTGCACGTGGTAGCTGAGGAAGCAGTGAATCAGCAGAATCAAGCCAAAGAATTTACTCAAGAACATGCAAGGTGGCTATTGAGATTCACAAATGTACACGTACCAAGCTATGATGAATTAACCCCAATCATAGCGGCTGCTAAAGCATATAAGGCGAAAACTGAAAAGGGGAAGAAGCCTAAATGATTCAAAATTCCCCCTTTTGTTTTCTATTCCATTAATCTTAGGATTTTGTAAATGTGTAGATATGATAAGTTGGCATCTCACCATTTGTCATCTTGAGAAGATGAGCCGATTTAAATTCCATTGTAATGGTCATCTCTCTCACCCTATATGTAAGATTTTGAATGATTAATAAAAGGTCGACAAATTTTTGGTGTGAATCCGGTTGCAGAGACAATTGAATTTGTGCCATTTCTTTACTGTCCTTTTCTTTTCATTTGTGTATGAGATACTTCTTCGATATTGGATGGAAATGGTTTAGTGAACAGAGTTTCATTTTGTTGTTTCTATTTAATTGAACTAGTGAACCGATCAGAGTATTGGAGCTAGTAGTGGGAAATATCTCGGTTAGTGTTTTGTTCTCCATATGCATTCCCTTATATTTCAGTCATCTGCATTAGATCTTATATTACATTGTTGCATGTCGGAAATCATGAGATCGTGAAGATCCGAACACAGTAGCACTAACTAATCATCTCATATTGCATTCGCGGTCCATATCTTGCATTTCATTCTGTTGTGTTGCGAGAGCCATAAGATTGTGGGTGCCATATACATAACATCCTAACATTTAGATTCCTGCCTGAGTTTCACTTGTCTGGGTGAGACTTGGTTTCCTCTCCTGCTCTCGGGTTAAGAGCATACCCCGCATTAGTTTTAGGAACCAAACATAATTCATCGAATATCATTCATAATAGGGAGTTGTACCTACAAATTTAGAGATAAGCCAGTTAACAAGAAAATGGCTTTTCAACTGTTGCAAACAGATTTTGTTTATTGTTCGGGCATCAAGAGTCATATTGACAGAAGAAATTAAAAAGAACGAATCTGTTTACCAACAGATTTTTGGCGACTCTGCTGGGGAGACGAACAGTCGCTTGATCAAGAAAGCATATGTCATGAGGAAAGATGGTACTGCCTCATGAAAACATTATACCCGTTCTCCAACCAAATCTTGGTTTTCAAGACGACCAAGAAGATATAATTTCTTCACTCAACACCTTTGTTTGGAGAAATAGAAGGAACTCGGAGCACTATAGGAATGCAAACCAGGTTTTAGAGGAAGAAGAAAGAAGAGCTGAAGCCTTAGAAAGAGCCATCCAAAGAAGAAATATCAGACGAGTGGAAAGGTAATCGCAGTAAGAAGCTGTGACCCAGCACCCTGGAAAGTTTTAAGTTCCTCCGAAGTACCAAGGAACGAGGTGGGAAAGATCCTATTTTTGACAAACTTGAAGAACTCGGATTTCCTATCTTAGAAGTTCCAAAGCGAAGAAGTGAAAATCAGGGTCGAAGTAGACCATCTTCACCCGTTAAAGATCAAGGCGCTAACACTTTGCACTCTGCCTGTCAGGTGTTAGCATTACACGGGGTAACACCTCCATCAACTGTAGGCTTTCCTCCCTACAATTCAAGGATAATCATGGCCGCTCCATGGGCCGCGGCGACAGGACCCTTAGCTCTAAATGCTTATCATCCACTTCCGTCTGGGTCCAGGAAGAATTTCCCTAAATTCTCAGGTGATGGGAAGGTTACTACGGACGAACATATTAAAGCCTTTTTCGCGGCTACCCATATCCTAGGAGTTGGACATGAGGATGTAGCTGTGAGACTGTTCGTAGAAACCCTTACTGATAGTGCAGCTGATTGGTTTTATCATTTGGATGACGGTTCAATCACAAATTGGGCCTCATTAAGGATTGCATTCAAAGATAGGTTTAAGACCGCAGAGGATGAACATGCCCTGTTGACCCAGCTCACGTCTATAAAGAAGCAACCAATTACGAGCATGAGAGATTTCATTGCAAGCTTTAACAAGACTGTCAGCAAGATCCCGGCTGCCGCCAGACCTACCGCAGGTAATTTGAAAACTTTCTTCATAAGTGCGATGCCTCCTGACATCAACTATGATTTAAGAAGAGCAAAGCCCACTGACTTAGCTGATGCACAAAAGAAGGTCGTTGAGTGTGAAGATGATTTAATCTCTACCGGAAAATGGAAGCGAGAACTTCATGCTAAGGGTAGTTCAAGCAGTTCTTCATCATCCGAAGAGATGATTCAAAAACTATCCAATGAGATAGTGTCTTTAAAGAAACACTTGCCATTGTTCAACAATCCTTATCAGCGCAATTACCAGAACATGCCCGGGAGGAACAACGAAGGTAAAGTCCCACAACTCATGGGACCACCGCCTAAATTGCAAATCGAGGTGGCACCAAGGAAGGGAAATATGTGTGTCTTCCATCTAACCACAGATCACGACAGCGAAAATTGTCCAGAAACAGCTCGCATGATGCAATTGTTGTCTACCAATGAGTTGAACAATGCAACTAATGTTTTGGAAACCGATTCTTATCAAAATGGCGACTCTGAAAATTTATTCTTAGAATATGAACCAGATTCCGAGACCAAAGGAGAATGTTATGCGACTATTGACAGAACTTCTTACACCATTCTTACTCGAGGACAAAAGCAAAAGGCTCCCTCCTCTAGCTCTGCTCAGAGAAATGATCCTGGCCCGTCAACAAGTAATACACCGGCGGATATTGAAGTTTCTGCTTCACATATGGGTAAGGGTAAATCATCCTTTGATTTTATTCAGTTTTGTGAAGATTCGAAAATTCAAATTTCTGCCATTGATTATTTAAAGACACACCCTGTTGAGCTGAGAAAGCTGGTAGACCGGTGTAAAGATAATGCGACTGGTGCTAATTGTAACATAGTAGTGGAAGAAGAGAAAGAAACCTTGACACCTGACATTCCTGATCGGAGAGATTCAATAGTCCTAGCAACCTCCCCGGGACAAAAACCTGAGCCTTTTTATATTTCATTGTACATTAACGGGTGTAAGCTTAGTAACTGCATTATAGACTCAGGTGCCTCAGATAATGTCATGCCTTATTCTATGGCTAAAGCCTTAGGCCTCAACCTTACTAAGGTATACGAGAAATGCTATTCAATGGACTCCAAACAGGTCCCTTTGCTTGGGCAAATTAAGGATGCACAAGTGTCTCTAGCCTCATACCCAGAAAAGAAACTCCTGTTAACAATTCTGGTAGCTGATATCCCTGCGAGTTATGGACTCCTTTTGAGCAGAAGTTTCTGTCGTGACTTGGGAGGGGAAATTAAGCTGGACTGGTCTCAAGCTATAATACCCATCGGTAGTAAGAAAGTCAAATTGGAGCCAGAAGAAAAGGCCAAGTTCACGGTTTTAAAGTCAGACGATCCCAAAGCCCAAATCTTATATCAGGAATTGGAATTTGGGAATTATATGTTGTTTATGAAAGAGGATGCAGGTAAACAAACAGATGAGAATTTGGACAAAGAGGTTCCCGAAGAACACCAAGAGGTTTCTGGCGTCTGGACCCTTGAATTCGACGGAAGTTGCGCTTCCTCTGGTTCTGGAGCCGGCGTAGTATTGATATCTCCAGAGGGAGTGGCTGAACCCTTAGCTTTCAAACTAGAGTTTGGCAATACAAATAATACAGCAGAATATGAGGCCTTGATATTAGGGATAGTCGCGGCGAAAGAGAGGGGAATAGAAATCCTAAGAGCTCAAGGTGATGCAGAGTTGATAGTAAAGCAAGTTAAAGGGCAATATTCAGTGAAAAACCATAAACTAAAAAATTACAGAAATAAGGTGTGGGATGAAATAGAAGGTTTGAAAGCTTTCTCTATCATAGTTGTACCAAGGGAAATGAATACTAAAGCTGATTCACTTGCTGTTTCTGCATCCTTACTGTTACCTCATCCAGATTTTAAAGATAAAAAATACCAGATCGAAATTGTATACCGGTCTGCTGTTCCAGATAACACAGAATCCTGGCAAGTGTTTAATGATGATAAAAGCTTGTAGTTATTTCTTGAAAATGACGAATCCAGTTTTGAATCTGAATCCGATGGAAACAGTGAACAAGGCGAAGTTCAATTGAAAGATAACATCATTCCTCCATACTTTATAGCTCTGGAAAAGTTGTTCAACAGACATGATGCTTACGTTAAACAAAAAAGGATGGAGAAGGAACCTACGACGGGCGAGTTTGAAGGGATAAACATTGGAAGTGCTCATAATCCAAAGATGGTGAATATTGGCAAATGTTGTACCCCGGAAGAAAAGGAAGCCGCGAAGAGTTTGTTTGAAGAATATAGAGACATTTTTGCTTGGAGCTATGAAGACCTAAAAAGTTATAGAGGAGGAGAAGTGAAACACCATATTCCTCTCAAACCAGATGCAGTGCCTTTCCGGCAAAAACAAAGAAATTATAATCCGAAGGTAGCGGACGCCATTTTCAGGGAAGTGGATAAAATGTTAAAGGCAAGAATCATTTACCCTATTCATCACTCCACCTGGATTGCTAATATAGTGCCCGTCAGAAAGAAGAATGGAGAGATAAGGATTTGTGTGGATTTTCGGAACTTAAATCAGGCATCTCTCAAGGATAACTTCGCTCTCCCGAACATGGACCATTTGTTACAGACAGTTGCTGGATCAGAGATGATGTCTATGCTCGATGGCTTTTCAGGGTATAACCAGGTTGAAGTAGAGAAGAAAGATCAACATAAAATGGCTTTCACCACTCCTTGGGGTACTTTCGCCTATCACAGGATGCCTTTTGGGTTGATCAATGCCGGAGCTACTTTCCAAAGATGTATGAGCAAAACTTTTGCAGATATGAAGGACAGGATTATAGTCATATACCTGGACGATCTTACTGTATTCTCAAAGAAAAGAAAGGATCATATGGAAGATCTGAAAAAGGTGCTACAAAGATGTAGAGAACATGGTATCTCCTTAAATCCAAAAAAGTTAGTTTTCTGTGTGACCGAAGGAAAGCTGCTTGGACATATAGTGTCCCAGGAAGGCATAAAAATTGATCCTGACAGAGTAGAAGCCATCCAGAGATTGAGTCTACCAGCGAACAAAATAGGGGTCAAGTCTTTCTTCGGTCAGGTGAATTTCCTTAGAAGGTTTGTCCCGGACTTCGCAGAAACCACCAAACACATAGTAGATATGATGAAGGGAAGTCCGAGCTTCAAATGGAATGAAGCAGGCAAGCGAGCCTTTCAGGATATAAAGACTGCAATTGCTAATGCTCCCGTGCTGTGCCATCCCAATTATAAAAGGGACTTTATTATTTATTGCTACGCATCAGAACATACCTTGTCAGCCATCCTTGTGCAGGAAAATGATGAAGGAATACAAGCCCCCATCGCTTTCATGAGCGTACCTTTGAAGAATCATGAATTGAAGTATTCACAGATTGAAAAACACGCCTTTGCAGTGGTAAGAGCTCTTAAGAATTTTCGTTTTTATATATTGCACTCGCATTCTGTAGTTCATGTACCAGATGCAGCTGTGAAGAGCGTGTTGACGCAGCAAGATATAGATTGTAATACTAGAGGAGCCTGGGTAGCGAAAATACAAGAATATGATATAGAGATTAAACCCACCAAGTTAATAAGAGGGAATGCTTTATGCAGAGCAATTGCAGAAAATAAGATCGCTGAAGAAAGCAAGGAACTAAGTGAGAAAAATTTAGTGCTCGCTGTAGGTCTGTATGATTCGTGGTTTGAAAACATCTCGTATCTCCTAACATACGGAGAATGTCCAGAAGGACTAAACTCAAGGAAAAGGAGAGACCTTAGGTTGAAAGCTGCTAAATATGTATTGTGGGATGACAAACTGTTCAAAAAGGCCATTGATGGTACATTTTTGAGATGCGTAGATAAACCACAGCAAGAGAAGCTATTAAAGACTTTCCATGACGAGGCCTATGGAGGACATTTCTCTTCTTCAGTTACGGCTTTTAAAATACTGAGGCAATGTTATTACTGGCCCGGGATGTTTAAGGATGCATACGCGTGGGTGGCGAGATGCGAAAAATGTAAGTTGTTTACTGGGCGTCCTCAATTAGCTGCATTACCACTGAGACTAGTTATAATTGAAGGTCCATTTCAACAATGGGGTCTTGATTTCATTGGTCCAATTGCCCCTGTATCTAGCGCTGGCCACCAATACATAATCACCGCTACAGACTACTTCACCAAATGGGTAGAAGCTAAAGCCACGAAGAAAACTACTACGGAGGTGGTCTGTGAATTCATAAAAGAAAACATTCTAGTCAGGTTTGGCATTCCTATCAAACTGGTGATGGATAATGCATCCTATTTTTCATCATTAGATATCACTAGTTTTTGTTTTGAGTATGGAATCACAGTCAGCCATTCCTCTGACTATTTCCCTCAAGGAAATGGTCAAGCTGAATCTAGCAATAAGAACTTAATTAGCATTGTTAAGAAGCTAGTCTTAGATAATCAGAAAAATTGGCACAAGAAGATTCATGAAGCACTCTGGGCAGATAGGGTAACACCTAAAAGGGCGATTGGCATATCCCCATTCGAGCTAGTTTATGGAACTAAAGCTAATCTGCCTTTACCCTTGGAATTGGCTACAAGTAAAATTAGAACAGTAATCGAAGATGATATCTATAGAGATGGCCTGGAAAAGAGAATCTTGTATTTGAGCAAATTGGAGGAAGAAAGAACAGAGATTGTTGATCACATCACACAGCATCAGATGCGAGTAAAAGAAATTTTTGATAAAAGGGCAAGGCCTCAAAAATTTATGATAGGAGACATGGTATTGCTTTGGGACAAAAGAAGAGCTCCAAAAGGAATGCATAAAAAGTTTGACACACTGTGGAAAGGCCCCTTCAAGATCCAACAGGCGTTTGAGAATAATTCTTTCAAACTGGCATATGAAGATGGCGAAGTACTACCCCTGACCTATAATGGTCAGGACCTCAAGCTCTATCAAGTTATTAATTGAAAACAGGTAATCCTTGTGCTGTACTATAGTAGGTTAGTATTTCCCAGCTCTGCTTAGTTAGCTTTTCCTTTGTTGTTTTTCCTTTCCTTGTTGTTTGTCTTGTTTCATTTTTGTTGTGTTGCCACCTTTTATTCCATCCTTGTGCGAAACTAGAGATCCTAGGTCCCTTGCTTGGATATACTCTACCCAAGTCCCCAGTCAGAGCCAGCTGTTGCCCCACTTTTACACCTTGTCCCAATTTTACAAAGTGGAGTAGATCATAGTCTTGTGTGGTCTGGTCAAGTCAATAGGTCTTTGCCCTCTTAGGTGAGGAGCTTCTTCATCGGGTTTTCACCTGTAGCCTTCCTCCATATCACATATGAGCCGGGTGGGTTGTTCCTTGACTATTATAAGTCGGAGGGGTAGTTTAGATCCTTACTCGATGAAGATTCTCGGATTGTACTGCATCATGTGACTTGCCTTCAATATAGCCCACTTTGAGTTAAGAAAATCAAGTCGGCGGGAAATTGGGTTCTAGCTTCTCCTCGGCGGATTTCGCACCCCGAAGGCCTTTTTCCGCAGATCTTAGTATATACAGTAAAGGAATTCAACTGGAGCGAAATAGTTCATGTTTCTAAGAAATCTTTCGTATGTTGTCACGATCCTACCACCGAAATCAATTATAACTTAATGGAATGATCAAAAGGTAGATGTGCGGAAAATGAAGAAAGGGCTTCTCCTCGGCGGGTTTCAAAATCCTAAGTGAGATTTCCGCAAAAGCACTATTAGAAGGGAAAGTTGATATATGGGTCCCACCTTCTGGCGAAGCTACTTGGAGATTTTCCGAAAAGGAGCTTTCCGAAGAGATAATATAAGACGGTGGGCCCTACCTTTTGGCAAAGCCGCTTGGAGATTTTCCGAAAAGGGTTGAAACGAAGTGACTTAAATAAAGAGAAGGTAGTTAAATAAAAGTCATGACTTCACTCTCAAGATCATAGGTTTGCAACTTCTCAACTAGTCCTGGCTTTTATTCATCTGATCCTCCTAGTTTTATCTTGAGCATCAACTCACTCTATTTTACCTTATATAAAAAACTTTTTAACTCTATCAATTTGATGAATTCATCATCTTCTATAAATTTTTGGGCTTGGATGATCCTATCATCCAACCTTATTGCAACTAGTTATAAGTCAATGAGTGTGCTTTTAGCTGCATTGATCCTATCTTGTAGATAGCTTTTCCTTAAGTTAGAAAAGTATTGAATCTTACCTTGTAGAATTTTTAGTGTCCTCTATTTAACCTTTGTAGGGATATGGACAACATTTTGTCTCTTTTTTCCCCTAGTGACCCATGATGCCTTAGCATGCTCATCTTCCACTTCTTCATCATCCAAATTCACATCAGGTTTAGGGTTGTCAAGAAACACCATCTCTTCTTCTCCTAAGGGTCCCTCTAACATTTGGGCTATAATTTTAGCATGTTCAGTGACCATCTTCCTATTCCTATGAGGATAGGGAATTTCCATATAAAATCCCATGAAATTGGGATCTACTTTCTTCATTTCCCTCTCTATCTTCAACACATCATCAAACTTGGCCAAATTACCTTTTGCCTCCTCTTTGGTAACAATATTAGGGATAACATCCTCATGGGGTAGCTCCTTAGTATTAGGCAACACATAATTCAAGTTATTTCTTTAAGGGTGTTCTTCATCCAATTATCAGGATCATACATCCTGCAAGGACCAATTGATAGGTTGAAGTCATGGAGGAAAGAATGAATTTTATCTAGGGCCTCTTTTCCAATTTAAAAGTCCCCCACCCTAAAACATCTACATAAAAATGTTCCCCTATGGACCTTAGGGCCCAAGTACTCCCTATTAACCATAAAAAAATTACCACATAAATTCAATGATGGCCAGTCTAGGAGGGATGAATTTTGGCAATATGTAGGGTGGTCCATATACTCTCATCAAAGAAAAGGTTGGAAACATGAAGATATCTCCCCAATTATGATCTAATCTTTTTCTCTCTAAGAGTAGGGTTGGTCTCAAAAGACTCTTCAGGATTTCAAGTGCCCTAAAGTAATCTGGGTCCAACATTTTCATAATAACAACAATAAAATTATTGAAGAAAGAAATAGAATTAGGAAATGATATGAACTATCTCATACCCATGCCCATAGCTGAACTGGAAGCTCTGTTGGAAATGAGAATAGAGTAACTAAGAGGGGGAGGGGGTGAATCAGTTACTACAAAAACTTTCCACAGTCCCTAAGATGTCTGAATATACCCTTGATCTGATTAATAAAATGTTGAAACTTGATAATGCAGCAAATGATAAATATTAAGAACTGATATGATATCATGCATAAAGTAATTTAGTAATTAAGAACACAAGAGACACCATATTTAACGTGGAAACCCAATATGGGAAAAACCACCAATGTAACTTTTTCACCCTTTTGAAGTGAGCCCTATTAGGAGCCAATCCTGTTAAAGGTTACAAAAACACACTGTTAGGTGTGACGCTGTTAAAGGATTTAATCACCCTGTTAGGAGTGGCCTTGCTAGAGGTCTTTAGAACAATTCAACTAAACTGCCACCTTCTTAGAGGATTTATTGAATGGCTGTTAAACCAACTCTGTTAAGAGATTTTGAATACACTATTACAATGGTTAGAAAGAAACAATGAAATGACCTGATATAATGTGCAACTTATCTTTGCTAATTGCAGATCTCTGTTATGCTTGACTGGATCCTTACTGATCAAATACAACTTTGCAGCTCCTTTAACACATCTGATCCTTCATCAGACTTTTCTCAACATTCGCCTCTTCATACTATAATTTGCATTCATATTTTTTTTTTTAATCACACTCTTTAATTCATAACTTGAATGACCATATATACCTTTCAGATTATCTTAGTTGGCTCAAATCACTGACTAAAACAAACAATTACAATAGTTAGCTAAAAGTAATTAAGTAGCAAATCCCTATACTAGTCAACCCTGCACAGTTAACTTTGTTCATAAAATAATTCCTGTGTTAATCGACTGAGCTTGATTGATACAGCGAACTTGGTGACAAACCATCAATCGCCGGGAGAACTTAGTAATTACTGAGTTTCCTAAGATAACCGAGTGAGCTCGGTGGAAACTAACCTTTGGAGACCGAGTGAAGCTCAGTTAACACTGACTTTTCCATAATTTATTTGATGACTGAGTGAGCTCGATGGAAACTAACCTTTGGAGACTAACCTTTGGAGACCGAGTGAAGCTCGGTCAACACTGACTTTTCCATAATTCATTTGATGACTGGGTGAGCTCGGTGGAAACTAACCTTTGGAGACCGAGTGAATCTCGGTTAACATTGGCTTTTCACATTTCCTTCGTTGATTGAGTTAGCTCGGTTAACATTGTCTTCCACATTTCCTTCAATGATCAAGTGAGCTCGGTTGACACTGTAAATTGCATTACAGACTATTTGAGCTCGGTGAACTTGAGACTAATGACTGATATGAAATTTGTGTGACATCAAGGACAAAATTATGTAGCAAGCTCTCCATTTGCATTAGTGGTATGATCAATTAAATCAAGGCTTATGTACCCCACATTCTTGTATAAGATCAACTACATTAGCAATGAGTAGTGATGGAACTTAAAATCTTTTATTTCTCCATTTTGAGCCAGTGCAATTTTTTCTTTCATCACCTCAAGGATATATTCAACATAATCATATTCCCCTCCATGGTATGAGTCTCACACATCTCTAGCTATGATAAACTCTACTTCATACACCATATCTATTCCATCTTTTACAACCACCTTGTGGAGACCATATACTATTTTCATGAAGTAATTCTTAAACTTATCCAAAGACATCATTTTATCCACTTTCTTAAGGTAATCACCCGCACTCTTTAAGTCTATAGGGATATGTTGTGGCATAGACTTCCTTAAGCTTTGTATTTCACTTAAATATCCTCTGTAGGTCCTCCAAATCTACAGCCTGGCCCATGGCACCATCCAATCCAAAGGCTTCAGTGAATGAAGCATGATCCAGTGTACAAAGAATGGTTCCATCTCTCCTATGGAATTATTTGGTGGCTGAATTGTATGATTTGATTAGGGATTTTACCAAATGAACATCAACAAAAACTCTAGAAAATTTAATTTTTCCAAGTTCTTCCATGGATTACACATCGAGATCTTCTTCTCTCTGTTATGGTTAAAATAATTGAAAAACTCAGAACCTGTGACCCTAGAGCACATAGCATATCTACATGGAGCATATGGGTCCATGAAAGTATGGTCTTCTATTGCATTTGAATTTGAGGATCTTGGGAAAAGCTTAATCCATTCTTCAACAAACTGATTAGGTTTCTTCTATCTTATTTTTCCTCCCTTAGAGGTGGAGGTCTCTACAACTTCCATGTCCACTGCTTGAATCTCTTCAACCTCCTTGTCAGAAATTTTGAAAAATAGCTTGAAAGTATTGAGAAAAACTATATCTGGACACTAAAAGTGATAATTTGCATGCACTAGAGACTCTACAACTGATTAGATTTTCTTCTCTTTATGAATGCTAAACTATAACTGATCAAAAGAATGTCTTTATAACTCAATGTAAAACATCATCATCCCTTTGCATTGATTTTCAACATGCTCAAGTGTTAAAACTCAGCTTATTTTGTCACCTTAGGAGAGCATTTTCATTTCCATCCAATGTTCCACTTTCTATATATTACTTGAATCTCATTGGTCGAGAACCCTTTGTCATTTCTAGCTCAGCGAATGGAAAACATATTTTCATGTCAACTTAGGGTTTACGATCTTACGATTGACCCATGAGTCAAACCCTTTGTAATATCTTATGTGGGGACCATTTTTTCTATGATCTTACGATCTCATGAAATCAATACCCTTATCACACTATCATAAACCTTGAAAAAGGTCTCTATGATCTCACAATACACTAGTTACTGTGGCATCAAAGCTTTCCTTTAAATTCCTTATGATCTTACAATAGACAGCTTACACTCACTAGTGTAGCATCTTATCTCATTTTCTTTTGACATACAATCCTATGATTGTGGTTTAGCTAACCATTTTGTGACTTCAGCAATCATCTTTTTCAACCCTATGATGTTATGAGAAATAGCTACTATTCTTTATTGTAGCATCATTGACATCTACTTTAACCCTTACGATCTCTCGATACATTGCCTATCGTAGCATCATAACACCTTTTCACTACCCTTGAGATCTTTCAAAATACTGCTTGTCATAAGATTAGAGAATGGGATCTATTATACTACCATAACTTATACAAAGACATTTTTGGCCCCATCGGCCTAACTTGGCATCCACCCTTTTTGTAATGTAGTTCTAACCAATTAGGATAGAACACATCATTTTTCTGACACTAAACTACCAACTTGCTTTGTCTTTGTTACCTTATGATCTTATGATCGTCATCCTTGTAGCATCATGAGCTTCAAATTATTCTTCCTTGATCTTATGACTAGGGCCTTAGTGTAACATCAAAAAACCTTGCATAGACTGTTATGATGCCTCGATCTCACCCTTATCATAGGATTGACATCTTTAGCTTCTTACTTGCATTTTCACACTTCTACAATGCTACAACAAGCCACTTATCACATGGTCGCAATCCTTCCTTTCTACATCTATGATCCCACAATAGCCTATTTGTCGTAACATCATACATCATGACTTAAAACCTTCCATTAGAGCTTATGATAACATGACACAATGGGAAATCATAAGATTAGGATCCTATTCTTTTTCATTTATGATACTATGACCATATCATATCTTAAGATCAGGGAACTTAAAACACCACTCTACGATCTTGTGTTAACCATTGTGTCATAACATCAGGAAAAATAAAATGTGAGTTCATGACTAGATGCCAAAGCCATGATTGTAAGATTGGAGCTCCATGATTTGAAAGGTATATAAATTTCCCACTTGAAAATACTTAGGATAAGGACAAAATGGTTGCAGTCTTAAGGGAAAAATTTTAATAGCAAGATAAAAACACAACCTTAGGATACCAAAATAATCCCTTAGGGAAAATTTTCATTGTTTTAAACTCAAGTAAAATGATTTGGCTAGGGTTCTTTTGAAAACTAAAAATAAATGAGAGACAAAACCCTAATAATGCAAAACAATTTCAGATTATTTTCACAATGAGAATCAAAATTTTAGTATAGTGAAAATGAGGGCTATCACTTCACATAGTCTTACTAATTGGGTTTCCTATTCTCTCTTGAGTCATTTTGCCTCTTTTCCTAGAATATTATTCTTCTCCAATAGTTATGATATTGCTTCATCAATATTTCCAATTTTTCTATTATCAGATATTCCTTCTGTATCTATTTCCTTATATAGTGTGTCTCTCTTGCTCCTTCAAGTTGTTGCAATATGATTTGGATTTCAATCATCTAGTTCTTAATGATTTTTCCCATCTTTTATTCCTCCTTATCCAAGATCTAATCCTCTCAAGATTTTAGGCTTCTTCCAAAAGAACTAAGATCTGATACGAATTGTTGGAAAGAATTAATGGGAAATAAGATACTAAGAGGGGGGGTGAATCAAGATCTTAAACTTCAACTTGCAAAAACAAATTAATTATTCTATACCTAATTCATCTCATATCTCAATTGTAACATAAAAATTGTAATGCTAAAATGTAACTAAAAACATCATATCCATGAAAACATTTAACACATAGCACAAATGATTTGGCAACCTGAAAACACTTCAATGCGAAGGTAAAACTGGGGTGGGGATGAAACTCACAAATCTTCAATGTTGCAACAAAAAGGTTAACTAGTTAGGGTTACAAGTTTGATCACAATATTTGATCTACCTTATGAGGGGTCTTCCCTATTAAAATCTTCAAGACTATTAGGTCTTACCCTGTTAAAGGATTTTACACTTAAAATCAAGGACTTTGTTAGGACATTTGCATAGATTTATTAAGATCACTAAATTAAAATGTTTTCCCTAATTCAATATGTTAAAATTGATTTAGTACCTGACCCTTGATTTTCTTTGTAAGATGATTTTGGATCTCATATGTACAATGTCTTGATCTGATCTCTTAATCTAATATCTTTGTTCAGTCCTTTACTACTTTAGATTGCTCTTGTCTAATCTCCTCTCAAACTTAGCCCTTCTTGCTCCTTGCTCCTTGCTCCTTCTCTTGCACTGTACACATTCACACTTTCTCTTCTTCATTTTCTCTCTCACTCTAATCCTAGGTTTAGAACCCTCTTCAATTAGATAATATTCAAAAGTTCTGGATCATAATCAACAATTTTCAATCAATCTCATTTTTCCATTTCCTTCTAATTTTTTGATTGGTAGATTTTCTTTCCTTAGGATCATTACCTCTTTTAATGATGTATAATCTCCATCTTAACTCTCTCTCTACAATTATTAAATATCATATAGAAGTCAACAATAAATTACATAGGTATTTGTGCAATTAAAAACTCATATGACAAAACTGGTATGTACGACATTTGAATTTTTTGACACTCGATCATCACTAACATTCATAATAACACTTGGCTTCTACATACTTGTTTCTTACTATTTTCTCAGAAAGAACTATCTTTCAATTGTACTCAATCTCCACTATGTTAGCTTAGCTTATATATGTGCTCAATCTCAACAAGGGTACTCAAAAATCTTTGACTTGCTTGGCATGTAAAATAAACAAGTCCTCATGTATTTGGCCTTTACTAGATGACTTATTCGTAGTGATGACCGTTCATCCTTTTCTAGTGAATGACTAAGTGTATGGACACTAATAGGCAACATAGGCATATAGATAAACATAGAAGTTATTGGTATTCATCTAACTTAGAGTTTTTTCATCTATGTTTCCATCAATGCCAAAGGGGAGATTTCTAATCATGAATTATTATGGTATTACTAGAATAATGGGGTGACCTAGACATGACCCATCCCTCCAAACTACACCACCTAGTAGAGTAAATGTAGCCCCCTCCCCTCATTAGAGTGTAGGTCCATAGAAATGTATGCTCACTACCATTAGGAAGTTATGGATGAATCTCAGTAGTGACTCGATGTAGACTACAATAATCTACCTTTGCATAGTTGAATGCAGAGGGGCGAAGGGTCAGGATTATAGGTTGGTTCCTCATTCCCCCTTAGTGAAATAGCTCTTTCCTACTACTCCCCACCCAAATTTTTGGGTTGGAGGAGTATCCTAGCATTTTCAAAGACATGATATAGAGGTTGTGTGTTGCATTCATGATAGAGTTTGTCATTGCTGTCAACATATTGGTTGTTATGTGAAAAATGGTAGTACAATAGATAGAGTTTGATTTTGTGAGGATTCAGGAATGAAGTTGATCTTATAAATATTTAGAATAATTTTCTACAGAGTGTTTTGATACTATAGTTAAGATCATCTACAGAAATATGAAGACAGTACAAAGTTATTGAAGATTTAGTGAAGGCAGTATTCAGACAAAGTTTCTGTGTAGTGATTATTGTTATCTGGATGGTATCTCCTATTGGAGAAGGAATCTAGTAATGTGGACTTGGAAAAAGGTAGAAGACATGATGAAGATACAGTGGTCAAATGGGCACATCAAAATGAGCATCAAATGAAGAATTATGAAGACTATGAGTCAAAAGTTGTTTGTAAGTGTGAAAAGTGTAAAGATATAATGTAATGTGTAAATGTAATATCTTAAGTTGGTCCTATATTATTATGTTAAATTGGGAAAGCCTCAAGGATGACTCAACAAAAAAATTTAGGACTTGGTACAAAGGAAAGATGTTTTCCTTGTGGTAGAGTTTGTTTTTTTGTAATGTGAGTGTGCAAACTTGTATGTGAGATCTAGTGAACCTGATAAAGAATATCTTTTGATTAGAGAAGTATTTGGTGCAGTAGAGATACTACAAGCTAATAAATGGATTTTATTTGGAAAATAACTTGTTGCAAATAGTTTTTTACTAGTATTATTCTAAGAAGGATAGTACTAAGGCTAGTTGACAACTAGTTTGGTGGTCTTGCCTTGAAGCTATTTAGACAATGGGTCCTTCTGCCTTCCATAACTCCTAACTAGGTTGGAATATCCCAACATGGATTCAAAGTCTCCTAATAGAGACTCACATGTCTTGATTTTATTTTATTGACTCCTAAAAAGGTCCATCCTCTTACAAGGAACTTGTATATTAGTACATCATTTTGTTGGTACTACCCCCACCAAATTTTTCCATCTAATCAAGGCTTTCCCTAGCTAACATATCTATAGCTATTGTATATGGTGATCTTTCTATTATTGTTACATCTACAATTTACATGGTTTGGAATTAATAAGGATATTGAGAGTTATTTTAATTGCATAACTGATTCATCTCCCCCTCCCAGTTATCTTGGTGGACTTTACTTTCTAACAAAACTCAGTTATTACTGACTTACTTGGGTAATATTGTGTTTCTCTTTTTCTTTACCAATCTCTTGGGCAATATTGTATTCACTCACTAAATATAGTCTCCCTTCATTAACCTTGTTAGTTGATTAAGCTTTTAATTCTTCAATACATTTTAACAATACATGATTGCAATACAATCAAACAATTAATACATTATCACTATCTAACTCATTCAAGTACCCTTTGAATACCATACTTGTCAATTCTCTATTTAACAATATTTGTTCAAATCCTCTTCATCAATTGAATCCTCTTCATCAATCTAATGATATGGTACTCTACTAAGTTAGCATAATGTCTAGCCAACTAAGACTTTGATATCAATGACAATATAAGAATTGATATGACTCTTTTACATACATTCATAACATTACCTATTACATTATGATCTAGGGCTAACAAAAACTTCACCTCTTATCACCTTTGATCATTTTAGTATGTTTAAATCACCTAATGGTCCTCTTTACATTACCACTAGGGTTTCTCATTTCCCTTCCTATGGTTTTTTGATTGATCCTTCTTCCTTTTTGAATAACTTTTTTAGTAAGGAATTGCATAGGGATACCTACAATACATCTAGTGTTTAGATTCAAACTTGTAATGGTTTTCTTTATTATCCTCAAGGTTCTATCAATCTTCTTCTGACTCTTTCTGATAATATTTTTTATACTACCTGTATCATTATTCCAAATTTTTGATCACTTTCTAGTTAATCTTGTTATTATGTGGATCTCTTCTATGCAAGTTATAGCCTCTCCTATTCATAAGTACATAAATTTTCCTTATAAAGGAGAAATTATTTCCATCAATCATTCTCTTTATAAACCCCCACATCCTCAATATTGTGTTGAGATATATGTATATTGGCCATTTCTCCTTACAACACCACCTAAATGTCCCAACCATCTTTTCAATCCCATCAAAATTATAAGGTAGAAAATATTGTTGAGCTTAGCATTCCTAATTTTTATCCTCTTGGATTTGTCTAACCTACCCCACATATTCCTCCACCTATCATTCCTCAACCTATAGCCATCCCCACCTTAGAAACTATAATTTTTTAACCTAATCCTTCAATTTTATCTCATAAAACTATTTATAACCAACATGTTCATCAATGTCATGAGAACCTTCAAGGCTAATGCCCATGTTCTTTCTTTAAACCTCTTTCATCTCAATCTTTACCTTCCTTCAATAAACCCATTATTTAGCTTTTGGAGGAATTTAATTGTAGTAATAACATACAAATGGATAAACATGATGATTTTATTCACATTTTATATTCTATAAGTCTTGATATGAAACGTACCCTTGATGACGATTCTAATGCACATGTTAGTGGCGATGAATATGAACTTATTAATATGGATTATGATTTTTATAACATTATTTCTACATAGTTAATACTCACTCCTACTAAAGATTCAAGTGGCTCCCACTAGAGCCCTTGCTTGGATTTGTTTGCAATTCCTACTCTATCATCTTTTGATTCACCCACCTTTCCCTAATATTATTGATCGATATGGAGGACACATAACTTTCTTGAAGTGGGCTTGTCTAGCATGGCATGCTTTGAGTTTTTCTATTTTGTTTTTTCTATATTATGATATGTATTATATGTTTTGTCTAGATTGCTTTAGATTATTCTTCTTATTCTGTTGGCACAAGATGATAAAGTAATTGAATATTTCATATATATTCTTCTATTTGTACCTCTTTTATTCTATATGTCACTACATGTTATTTTGTTTGTGTTATTTTTCATATATGTACCCTTGTGTAATCTACTTCAATGCCTATGACATGTTAGCACCAACTATTTTTGGTCTCTATGTTACCATTTCAAAAGTAATCTTCTTCATATCTCTAACATTATTTTTCCCTCCATTGCATTGTAGTTCTACTTCCTTTGGGGAACGGTTGTATTTCGTACTTGATATGATATTATATATTATCATATGATCTTACTAATCCCAAAGTTAGTAGATCCCTTAGTGCTATCTCTTTTGTTATGTGTTTATTTCCCTTGAAGTACTCTTTCTTGGGAACATTTCATAGTGGAAACATTCTAAGTGGATACATGGATGCTTCCATTAAATATATTTATCTCATTAAGAAATTTTCAATCACTTTAACATGGGGGCATACACTATGCTCCCTTTCTCACACACCCATGTTGATAGTTTGGTTCCCTCTATTGAACTACTAGCAGTTCATGGGTGCTTGATCTTTATTCTTTTGGATCTCTCTTTGGAAAAATGATAGTCTAGGAGGACCAATCCTTTCTTTTGATCCCTCTTTGGATTACTAATAGCCTAGTAGGCCTGATCATTGTTTAGTCCTTCTTTGGACTATTAACAATCTAGGAAGCCTAATCATGTTTTCAATCCCTTAAGGATACACAAATCTTAATGCTCATCTAATCTTTTTTCTTCTCTTTCTTGGGACATTGAGTTCCCTTGGGGAGGAATATTTTTGATGAATTTACTAGTATGCCACACACACTTGCAAGACCACTCATTGTCATCTTCTGTTGTAGCATGCCTTTCTTTTCAATGTAGTTTAAAATAAGGAATGCAAATCTTATTGAGAAATTTAGATACATTTTCTTGTTTGTGACATCTAGATACAATGAAGACTCAAGTCTATTGGGGATTTTATGTTTTATTTTTCTCCCTAGTCATGATAAGATTAACTCTCTCTTTTTATGTATTTTACCATAAGTTTTAGGAAAATCATACTCCCACTATAGTGGGGGCTAAATGTACTTTCTTAAGATAGATGCACTCATTATTTAAAACTTTTTATCTCTCATCCTTTAGAAACCTTATGGACCATAAATGGATTCATTCTCATTCACCCTTTTCTCCTATTCTGCCCCATATCTTCCACTTTTACCAATACAATTTTTGAGATCTTAGGAATGGCTCCATATGGGTCAACCTTAGAACAAGTCAACCTCTTTTGGTATAGGTTAACCCATGTTGACCTATTCCCCATGGATTTTAAGCCCTAGGACTAGTTTTGTCTCAGGATTTTAAATATAATTATTTGGAAATCATGTGAGTTTTCTTTGGTTTTGTGCCCAAAACTTAGTATACAATGAAGTCTAGACACCTCATTTTCACATCCACAAGATATTCATAATCATTACAAAAATTTGATGCACAAGCATCAACATTGGTTTTTGATGGCCCTGTGTTCTATGAGGTAGGCATTATGTTTGGAGTCTATCTATAGAATATTACCTATGTTAGCATATAAGTTTTATTGATTGTGTTTGAGTTACAACTCTTTTGATGGCTTCTAGTAGTGTGTTCTTCCTTTATTGGATAGATGTTAAAGATTATTTCTTTTATCTTTGATTTGTAAGAGTTATCTTATGTGAACTTGGATCTAGATTATTGAATGGCATGTAGACCTATGTCTAAGGTGGTGTGTTGTTATTTTATCTTTAAAAAGATTCATATTTGTAAACTTGGGGTTTGTCCTAAGTGCATATTTAATATAATTTGTCAGGTTGACTTATGGATTATTCAATTTAAGTATAGAGTCTTTTGATGTCTAGGGGGTAAGTTGTTAGCATGGATTACCTAGGATTATTGTGAGAGATGATATCTATGATGTGGAAGCTCACATATGATATTTGAGTTGCATTATGCTTCATAATAGTCGTAACCAAGAAGGCCTTATAACCTGAAATGTTGAATGTAAATATTATGATTATATTATGAGAATATATGTTATTAAGGATATGACTCTATCTATTATTGATTATTTTATGTTGTATGTGATGAGACTAGGAAATAGTATAAGTTTTATGGGTTATATAGTTATTGCAAGGTATTTTCCTTTTATAAGTTCAAAGACTTTTTACTATATATTTTTTATAAACTTATTGTTAGTGAACAATTTTTCCTTGACATGAGTGAGCAAAAATTTACAAAGAAAAACCATATTAACACCAACTATTTGAGTTCCCACGAAACAATATGGGACTCTTTGCTTAATATTGCTTTCCAATATTGTTAGGTGCAGCTACCATATGAAGTATATTCATTAATTTCTCTTTATGAGGGAATACCTTCCCATGATTTTTTTTACTAGAAATACTTAGAAGGTTATAAAAATCAATTCATCGATATGAAGATAATGTGTAGATTGAAAAATCATTCAAATTTAACAATAATAATCATCCACATGAAACTTAATTAAAATGAAATATAACTATGAATTTCACATTCTTCCCTCAATTTCTTCTTATTTAAAAATAAGATTTCATCCACAATAAGTAAAGAGAACTTCCACATGTAACTCATCTCCACAAGAAAAAAAATCATAGTTTGAACAAACAATAGTATCTATCTAAAAAAGCTCCAATCATAAAACTAGCACAATTTTATAATCCTTATCACGAAAATCTTACTTAGAGTTCAAAAGCATAGATACTAATAAAAAATAGTTATGTCTCATATCTACTAAGAGTCCACCCTTTTTTTGTAGCCATTTATTACATGTATCTCCTTTTTAAGGTTGGATAAATCATGATCCAAAATCAACCTACTAGAACTTAATAGTATTTAGTTAATTAACTATGCTAATTGCTAAAGCACGATAAAGTAAAGAAACTAAAATATGGAAATCTTTTCCAACTAGGAGGTTCCAAGTTTCATAAGATCCTAATATTTCTCCATAGTATCAGTAGTTTGTTTGGTTGATTTCCATCTCTTGTATAGAACAGTGAAAGCAGAGATAATTAATTGATGCGACAAACCAAGATATGTGATCCTCTATTTCCAAACCTCTTTTTCTTTACGAAGTTCACCAATATTTTCCTCATGCATTTCCAAGTGTTTATGATTAATTATCATCATTTCTTCCACATAAGTTATGTTGAAGAAATCATGTAATGTTGGTGTCTTCTTTTCTTTCACCTCCAAGAACTTCTTTTGTAGCTCTCAAATAATCTCTTCACTTGGAGCAGTTGAATTTTTGCCCTATTTAGCCCATTGCTTATGGAACCATTTCAGATCACCTTGGATAATGTCATCTATGTTATCAAGATTACTAATAAATTCTTTGATTTCAGAGATCCCTTGTGTGATAGCCTCATTCCTCCACTCAATGCAATCCTCAATCACATAGAAAGTTTTTTTGTCCAACTCTATCACCAGCCGTTTTGTAAGGAAATTTTGAAAACCATATTCTTACACTTCATTCATCCACAAAACCTCTTTGACCCAGTTAGCCTTTTCTTTATTGTAAACATCAATATTTGATTCTATGTTTCTAATCATGTTAGCAGTTTCCTTTTAGGCTTCATTCAAGAGATTTATCTGCTTTACTATCTCATGTTAGACAAACTAAATCCATGTTTTGGAAACTTCCTTGCTCCTTTTTAGATTTTCTAAAAAATTTGGTTAACTAGAGATTTAACATCAATGATGGAAGACATCTCATTGAGATGTTTCAGTTTTGGATGTAGGATAGCATTGATGTACTACGCCATACACTTCATTGTTTCTTTCATATCTTTCTTATCTTTAGCATCCTTCCAAACTTGGTTAGCAATTTTCTTGTTGAAGACTTCAAATATTTTCATATCAACTTCCTTTTCCAAGATCCACCTTTGATACATGGTAATCCTGAGGTTATCTCAACCTCGTCTTTGTCCTAAGATAGTTTGGTGATCTCTACCAACCAATGCCCTATATCTTTATCTAAATCAATCCTAGATTCAGTTGCTGCTTTCTTGTCTTTGGATGATTTACCTAGTAATTTTATCACTAGGTCATTGATGGGTAGGCATAATGGGACTATGCTTCGCTTCTTCACAACTAAGGTCTCTAGCCATTTTGGTGATATTGGGTTCTTTTCAGGTGTAGTGAAAGTATTGATAAGGGAAAGAGAATCCATGGGGACACTCCCATCTTTAGCTAATAATTTTTGACTTTCTACCATGCTTGAAATATTATTATTAGGGATCTTATCTATTTTGTGTTCAGCTTCAAGGGAATCCAACTCTATCAAGGCTTTTCCTCCTTTAGGACTATGTCCACCCTTTTTCTTTCTGGTTCTTGAATGAGTTATTCTTCTGATAGAATCCACCTTAGGCTAAACTTGAACTTTTGGAATGGTTGATTTAGCTTCAACTTCCTATTTACTTGCAATAGAATCATTTACACCATGGTCAGAGGAAACAATTAGTTTTTGAGAGGACTCCTTTTCTTTAGACTTTGAACATTTATTTGATGATTTGATGATAGTTTCCTAATATTTCTTCTCTTATGTCATTCCTCTATTCTTCTAAGTGCATTCAATATTCAAGAATGTAGGTTGTCTTCCTCCCTCTTGCTCTAGTCTAATTTAGGAATTGGGAAACATTCAATTTGTTCAATCTACTAGGGGTCTACTACCTCCTCTTTTTCATCATCTTTCACTCCACCAATGTTTAGGTTGATTTTGAAGGTTTTCGCTTGATCTAAGGTTATTCTTGACCACAACCTTTTTTTGGCCTCTAATTCATCAAAGCAGTTGACCCAATAATCCTATAAATGAGGGATATTCTTGAAAGTGGATGCAACTTTGAGATTCTCTTTAGTAAATCATGCATAGTCAAAACCTCTAATTCATAAAAGCAGTTGACCCAATAATCCTCTAAATGAGGGATATGCTTGAAAGTGGATGCAACTTTGAGATTCTCTAAATCTTGCATAGTCAAAACCTTTCCTGCAAATATAAGGTTTTAGATAGAGGTTAAAAAATTTTGCCTTTACCATCATAGTGTGTTTGAGGTTTGGGCATCTATAATGACCTAGCATTTTAAGGAAGAGTATTGTAGATGTCTTCTTAGTGCTTCTAGAAAAAAATTCAACAATGATTAGTTGCATGCATATCTCCAATAGAACAACATTGTCTAAACAATAACGAGATAGCTTGAGGGGCTTGCCATTAAAGGCACCAACTCAGAGATAAGTAAACATGGGAAACTATATGTAATTGAAATCATAGGTTTCAATTGCTTGCATGGATTTTTCTGAAAGTCTACAATTTTCCTTTCCCTGGAGTACAAACACCAATCTTCCCAAAAACACATCATTGATCCTCCTAAATTCTTGAGAGGTACTTCTAGCATGTAAGTGTTTATAGTATTAATATATTGTCATATCTTTTGTCCATGGTTCATTAGGAATGCCTTCCCACTATTTGGAAATAGCTAGAATATAAATAAGAAAAATGACATAAAGAAAGGGGTGAAGTTAGCTACACCTAGAAGCCCTTTATGCAACCTCTCTATTGGATACAATTGTTGAATTGTGTGTTGTATTTGATGTTACACAAATGACATATCAATTATTAGATAGAGTCTACCAAGCTCAGTTGATGTAGAAAAGTAATTAAGACATTGCATATGAATTAGTACTTAAGGTACATTGAATTTCATTTAAGTTTGAGTTGTGTTGTCTTTGGCATGTGTTGTCAAAGAGGGAGAGTTTACTGTAATATCTTTCTAAAATTTGCAAGAAAAAGAGAATTTATGTAAGTGGGAGAGATTACTATGAAAGAGGGAGACTACTATATTTAAGGAGTTTTGTGGAATGAAATATAAGAGGGAGAAGCATTTTTTTAGAAAAGACTAGCTCTCAAATTTCATTTTGCTATGACATGTTGTGTTGCCATCAATGCCAAAGAGGGAGATTGTTGGATAAAATTGTTCAATTGTGTGTTGTCTTTGATGTTACAAAAATGTCATATTAGTTATCAGATAGAGTCTACCAAGCTCAGTTGGTTAGCAAGGAAAAAGACAGAGTCTATCGAGCTCAGAACGTTAGCTAAGAAGGTTTATAGTGTCTACCAAGCATTCTTAGGCTTTACCTTGTGTAGATAGTTGTTACCAAGCTTTCAAGGTTAATCAAGGAAATTCAGTTGTTACTAAGCTCACTCAGTCATCAAAGGGAAATATGGCAGAGACAGTTCTTACTGAGCTCTCATGGACAGTGAAGGAAATTCAATTCTTACCGAGTTCACTCAACAGGCAAAGGATTTTGCAGATTTTGTAGTATTAACCGAGTTGAGATGGTTAACTCAAGAAATTATTTCTAGAAGCAGTGCTTATTGAGCAAGGTCGGCCAATGAAGGATTTCATTATTTTGTGAAATAAATTTTATTTGTTTAATGTAATATTTGTAGCTGATTGATGTATGGCTTATTGCTAAATGTAACTTGTGACTGAGCTGACTTGATAATATAAATAGTATATATAAGAGGTCAAGTTGCAAATTCTAAATGTCTGATGGATTTGATGTGATATGAATGTGAAGGAGGACTGATTTTTGTGAGAGTAAATTTTGAAGGATGATCAGAGATCGTAGAGGAGCAACAAAGCTATATTTGATCAAGGAGGATCCAATGGTGCAGAATAGAGATCTATAATCAGAAAATTCAGTTGCATCATATTCAGGTCAATTCATTGTTACTTTCTAACCATTGTAGTAGTCATTTCAAAATCTCTTAACAGATTTGATTTAACAACCATTTTGTAAATCCTCTAACAAGGTGACAGTTAAGTTGAATTGTTCTAAAGACCTCTAGCAAGGCCACTCTTAACAAGGTGATTAAATCCTCTAATAGGGTCACACCTAACAGTGTGTATTGTAACCTTTAATAGAATTGGCTCCTAATAGGGCTCACTTTAGAAGAGTGAAAATTGGTAGCTAGTTACTTGGTGGTTTTTCCCATATTGGGTTTCCATGTTAAATCTGGTGTCTCTTGTGTTCATGTTATTTACTTTTGCATGCATGCTAATAATTATGAATTCTTAAAGATCAGTAACAAGTTAATCTATCGAGTTACAGCATTTTTGTGAAGTGTTTACTGAGTGACAGCAGTAACTAGTTATTTAAGACGTCTAAGGGATCTGGATTTGTTTTTGTGGTAACTAATTCACCCCCCCCCCCCCCCCCCCCCCCTCTCTTAGTTACTTCATCTATAATTCCAACACTCTCTTCTATCAAGTGAGCCTAATCAACAAATTTCTCACCTACTACAATTTTTTGGATGAAGAAGCACATACAATCCTCCTAGTGGAAAGCATGATCATTACCTTTTACTTTATTCAAGAGAAAAACTATATCAAAATTTTTTTTAATAAATTCTCAATAATCAATGGCTTGGGAAACATTGATCCTTCATACACTAGTTTTAAGAGCCAACTTTGTGCCACCATGGAGATGTAATCTTTCTTAATCTTTCCATACAGTCACTCTACTTCTTCAAAAGTCTAAGGCTCATAAGGCTCCTTGTGGGGAACTTTTAGAGTTGACACAACAATTACCCTATCAATCCTTGCCATGACTTCTCTTGAAACCTTATTTATGCACCTACTCTAAGGATCATAGTGATTCACACATTCTATTATTAACTCTGGACATCCCATAGTAGGAGCAAAAGTTACAACCTCTAACAACCCACTACTGACCAATTTCTAACCTATGGTTCCATTTTGGGCATTTCTGTACTAGCTCTATTAGGTTTACATTTACTAGGAATGTATCTCAAATTTTTGGTAGGGAGCTCAACGAATAGGATTTTTTAGGTTTTAGGAGCTTTGGCTAAAATAGGATCATTTTTATTTGAAGAAGGGAGAATGAATCACTAAAAAAAACTACTTGAAATTCTTAAATAGAAACTAGAAATGGAAATGAACAAGGAAGGGTACTTTATACTCACCAATTTCACAATGCTAAATTACTCCTACTCAATCCTTACTAGCTTGTCTCTCTAGACTTTAGATAGCAAGTTAAGACACTAGGAAGTAAAATAAGTACTTAAGTTGCAAGTTCTAAGAAAGATCATGAATTGATATGGTAATATAAAATCATTAATACACCTGTGTGAATATTTATTTGACAAGAAATTTTAGTCTTTTCAGTTAAATGCTCCCATAAAACTAGCACATGATCTCACACTTGAGCAATGTCAACTGACCATCACACTCCCTCTAATAATGACTCATACTTTAACATGTGTCTACCATCTATCACTGTTATCATGCTTTCAACATCTAATCTTGGCATGATGTATGGCTTTTGGAACCTTGTGCTTAAATATTTTAGAAAAATCCTTGCAAAGAAAATGAGGTAAAAACTTGTCAAAAAATGGGAAGTCAAAGTTGAACTTGAAGTTGAATCTAACTAGTTCAACTTCAAATTCAACTTGACACATGGGTGGACTAACCATCGGAGGCTCAGAATTATTATTTTTTAGCTTTTAATCCCTCTCACAGAGCCTTGACTTGAACTTGAACTTGAATGGAGCAGTGATAGTTCAAGTTCAACTTCAAATTGAAAAAACCAAGGCCCATAAAATAAGAATGGTAATTATGAGTGTAACACTTATAATAAATCTACTTTTCTATGGTTGAAGACATCATATGGTTTCATGGATATAATGGTATAATAAAAACTTATATGTGATAAATGAAATCTTATGTTCATATTGGTAGACATAATACTTTCTTCCCTTAAGCTTTTAATGGGTAGGTTCCAGTAGCAAAGTACCATGAGTAAGATATAGTCTATGTGTGCATTTAATATTTTCTATGGGCTAATGGAATGAATATTTGTTTTAATATATTTCATATATTCTAGTGTGTTGTAGGAATAAATCAAAGAAAATCATAAGGAAGAACACGAGCAAGTGAAGTAATGACAAGATCATGCAACCGCCATTTACCAACAATCAGTTGAAGATTAGGTCAACACAATTGATAATTGTTAACCGCTTGCACAAATCTAGATGTGATGGCATGTTAAATTTTTTGAAAACCTATTCAAATGAGAAGAATGTGTTTCACATTCAAGTAACCTATTTATGATGTTGCTAAATCCTTGATTATTGAGGCTATATTTAGGAAGTTAGTTTCTTTTAGATGTTATAAATAAAGTTGTGAACTCACGCCTCATATAGTAGAGGAGAGATTGTAATAATTAAGAGCATTCAATATAGTCATTATTTTCCAATTTTTATTGTTCATGATTTTATATCAATAAAGATGACACTATTATTTTTCAGTACTTCATTCTAAGTTCATAGTCTTTCACTTGCACAAGGGGGCCCACTTGGGGGGGTGAACTTCATTAGTAGGATTAGTTTTCATTGTTCCTAAGGTTAGATGTGACTCTATTGTTCTTATAGCCATTGGTATCAAAAGTTTTGGTTGTTCATGTAGCAAAGGAAAATAGTGTAGAACCCTATTTGTAATTCAATTAATCTATTCTAGATTAAGTTCATTTTAAACCTACACTTACAAATAGAATCTCTATTCAAGAATTCTTATCTCCATATATTAGAAATTGAAATTAAAAGGGTTTAAAGCATATACTTTGCAAGAATCATTTCAATTTTTTCCTTGGTTGATAACTAAATGAGTTCAATGAAGCATTTGTATGCTACTTTGGATGTCCAATCCATGAGCATAAAGCTCTAGTTTCTAGACTTGTCATTTGACCAGGCATTTTTGGCACCATTATTAGGAATGGTGTCAATTTAAACCTTTTTAAAGGGTCATTTTTCCTATTTCATAAGTTACTAGTTCCATTCCTATTTCTTTTGCATGCAGAGAAGAAGAGATCATATTGGGAGATTTCTTCCCTAGAATGACCTAGTAGAAATAGAAGAAATTGTGTATCCTAAGCAAGAAGACCCCCAGCCTAAGGACCAAGTAGAAGAACAACCCCTTGAAGTAGACCAACTTGTTGAAGAAGAACCACCATTTGAAAATACTTTTGTGGCCTACCATGTAAATCTTCCTTCATCATCATCCGGTGAATCATTAGGCTTGAATAATTGTTTTGCTGCCCTAAATACCAAGATAATCCTTTAACTCTTGTCATCTATCAACTAGGACAAGGAATACCACCATCACTACCTAGGATGGCACAACTTATATTTCCATTTCTTATTCTTGACCTTCTAGACAATAATAATTTGAAGTATATTCCTACCTTTCCACTCCCAAAGTTCTATGGCTTAATCTCTAAAAACCTTGAGACCTTTCTTTTTGAATTTGACATCCTTTGTAGGAGTTATGACTATACAAAAAATGCCCACAAATAGAATTTGTTTCCATCTAACCTTAAAGAGGCACCGTTAAGATGGTTTATGGGGTTAGGGGAAAATGTTGTAAGAGATTGGGATGCAATGAAAGATTTATTTCTTGAAAAGTACAAGGAAAATTTCAGAGGATATGATATAAAAGGTGATGACATTTTCAAGATGTCACAAAAAAATGAAGAAATGCTAGAAGACTATGTCTCTACATTTATGTTCAATCTTCAAAGGAATTGTTGGAAATATAAGGTGGGATAGGTTACTAAGAGGGGAGGGGTGAATCAGGAACCTATAAAACTTTCAACTCACTTCTTCAATTAATGCTTCATATATTATTCTAATCTAATTGCATTCTTGAAAGAATGAAAGCAATAAAACATCATAACATTTTGACACAAGTTATGGTGACCCAAAAACCTTCCAATTAGAAATTTAAACTAGGGTGGAGATGATACCCACAAGCTTTAGTACTGCAATATAAAGTTTGGCCAGTTAAGGCTTACAATTTACCACTTTTGTTGATCTGCCCTATTAGGAGAAATAAGGGTTGTTAGGTCCACCTTGTTAAAGGATTTACAAACATACAATGAAGTATGCACTCTGTTAGGAGATTTAGTAAATGATTGTTAAGTCTACCTGCTTAAAGGATTTGACTAATGCACCTATTAGAATGAATCAATGGTTGATCACTGATCTAAAGTATGATTTTCTAAATGAGATTCCTTTAATTGCAATGATCACCTAACTATGATAGATAAGTCTCTTCTTTACCATATACTACTTGTAGCCTTCTTCAATTCGCACACATCTACTCTTACTTCTTCACATACTTATACTCAATTACATTTGGATATGATACAATACATTACATATATAGCAATCCAATCAACTACTTACAATAGTTGGCTACAACACTAAATTCATCATAATTCACAAAGTCAACCCATTGGTGTAACTTGTGTTCTGAAGAAAAACTTGGTGATGTTAGATTGACACTCAGAAAACACTATCAACAATTGAAAAACTTTGCCACTTGGTTGAAGTTGAAGCTCAACCCATACTGATCACTTCAAGTAGCACAAACTCAGTCAACACTATATGACTCGGTGAACACTAAGAAACTTGGTAGATACAAAATCACTCAATTGACACTACATGATTTGATCAATACTGGATTCATTTGATTAACACTGCAAGCTTGGTAGACACTGTAGAACTTGGTTAACACTATAGAGATCAATTAACACTAAGATATTCATCACTTCTACTAGATAGCATGGTAGACTCTTCTATGCTTGGGCTATACCGTAAACTATCTCAAATGCTCAGTATACACTGTGAAGTTTAGCATGAACTACATTCTGACTACTTAGCTTAGAAGCAACTAAAACACTTGGTTAACACTACTAGATGAATGATAAGCTCAGTAGCAACTAAAACACTTGGTTAACACAACTAGATTAATGATAAGCTTGGTAACAACTATAAAGCTCAGTAGCAATGTAACTAACTGACTAAGTGTTAAGTTACTAATAGATAAATTGACCTTAATGTCAACAATATCCCCCTTTGGCATTAGTGACAAAAACACTTATCATACCAAAAATTTGAATCCTCAAAATTACAATTCAAAAAACTTCCTTTATCAAAATTGTGTCTCTTCAACTTAGTTTTGACTTACTGCTATTATAGCTTAGTAAATTACTCTGTTTGCCTAATTTTTCAAAATTTCTTTTGTAAACATTTTTACTACTTAGTTTTTTATATATCTGCATATTACTACTCCCCCATACATATATCTCTCCTCTATACATATATCTTGAGTATGATAATATTTTCTATACAAATAATCTTCTTTTGTCCCTTTATCAATAATATTCTCCTCATTATCAATAAACATATATTCTCCCCCCTTTTTAATATAAATATCAAGGGTGTGTAATATCTACGAGTCAATACCAAAATGTAACAAGAAATTAGTGTGTACATTCAAAATGATTGACATAGTCTTGTCCCAATTCTCTTGTAATACCTTACTTGCATGCAAGGCTATATGTACCTCTGCTAATAGTTCCATCATGTGGTTAGCTATGCAGAAGTTGTTGTTATGGATAAGTGTCTTTGCATATGCAATGTGTTTTTGCAGTGCATCCATGTTTGGAAGAATCATGCCCTGAATTTCTGCAAGTGTGGCCCTAATTTTGGCTTCTTCCCTAAATAATTATACTTTTAGATCTTTTAAGTATCTTATCTTTATAAAGTGTGTAGAGCTACAGCTAGGATCAAGTGATAGTTGATGTGCACTTCTCTTCATATCCTCATCTATCTTGGATAATTTATCCTTAATCTCCCTTGTGAAGATAGTTGTGTCACTTAATTTAACAAATAAAGAAACAATGTTATTAATAGATGTTTCTATTGTAGCAAGAATAGTAGAAATTTCTACGTGATCAATAGAAACCATCTATGCTACTTTATCCAAAACTTTATTTTCAAAATTTCTCTTAGCTCTCTAAACCATTTTTTCTTGTCCATTCAATTCTTCATTGTACTTGTGGACAATTTCAGCTAACTAATTCAGAATAGGTTATTAACCATCAACCTCAATATTTAGAACATCAACAAATATGCTCTTTATGTCTTCAAGGACTTGATTTATCTTTTTCCTCTCTTCTCTAATATTCTTTTTCTTATCCCTTTTCTTCCAAAGTTCTCCAATGATATCCATGTCTTCAAGAGTGAGGTTAGAGGTATCCCAATTTGGAATAATAATGTCCTCATCCAAATCAATTTCTTCCTCTTTATCCTTGTCCTTATGAATAATAGATGAAACAATTTATTTTCCCTTATTCAAAACTTTAGTTCTCAACTAAGACTAGGTCTCAATTGTCATTGCACTACCCATGATGGAAACAATAGTTGAAAAGGTAGGAATAGCACCAAATGTTCTAATAGTAGAAATAAAATTAACAATATGGATACCTTGTTATTGCTTGGTCAAGCCTAATGCTGGAAAGACTTGTTGCTTAGCAGATGTAATGCTAGGCACTTTAGTTATTGAAATACTTGGCAAAGCAATTCTAGAGATTGGTTGTGTGCTTGGTGTTGCATATTTGACCTCAACCAACTTGGTACAAGCCTTCTCTAAGCCTTATTGCACTAAGGATTTTCTCAGAGAGTGAGGAAAGGAAGTCATAACTTCTACTGTAATCTTTTCTAGATCAATTTCCTCAATACTCTGTATTTCTAGAAGACTTCCTCCAGTGGCTTCTTGCTCTTCTTCCTCATCGTCAAGATCAACATTTTCTATCTCATCATCTTTAATTTCTACTTCTTCTTTAGCATCATCTTCTTCACCATATTTGTCATCAACATGCACAACAAAGTCACTAGGCTTGTGTAGCCCATAGATGTTTTTCCATGTGGTAGTAGTAGGCTTCACCATAGATTCAATGTCCTTTAGCAATATTAGACGTGTTTTAAATTTATTTGTGAGCTTCCTCTAATTTTCTTTCAATGCTTCCTTCACCTCTTTTTCACTAAGACTCAGCATAAGTTGTCTCAAAGTTTGTTCACTGATGTCTTTAGCAACTTTCATTTCATTATCCCATTGAGGTTTGATTCCTTTCAAAAGTAAATCAAGAGCCTGTGTGTTAACTCATCAGGTGAATACTTCCACTTACCCAATTTTGTCACAAGGGTATCCTCAATTTTCTTTTCTCCTCTTCATTCCTAGTCTCATTCTTAAGAGACTTAAAACATGTCATACATGTTCCTTGTTCCATTTTCTTCAATATTTCTTGAAGGTTAGGGGTATACCTGTGAAAGATAATCTATTCAAATTCATCCTCTTCACCCAACTTCAACTTCCTTTTGGTTTTGGCAGATCTTCTTTTAAACATAGTAGGGGAATACTTGGAAGGTTTGCTTATTATAAACTTCCCTTTCTTCTTGGGAGGCTCCTCTTCCTCAAGTTTTTCTTCCTCCACATCCTCTTCATCTTCATCTACTATATCATCTCCTTTACCCTCAGTAAGCATGAGAGAATAGCCTGGTTTCTTAGTGTTTTTCATTATTTTCTCAATCCTCTTTTCCTTCCTCTACTCACTGCTTGGGGTAACTTGATCTCAAGATCAATTCTGGTCTTTACCTCTTCACAAGTGCCAAAATATGTTTCCTTAAGATCCATAGGTTCATTTAGTAGGGCCTTAATGATATATTTAGTTTCATCAATGTTAACCTCATATTCTAGAGGCTCAACCCGCCACTCTGGGCCTGACTACTTGAATATAAATCTTGTTACAATCAACCATAAAATAGATATCCTACTCATAATCCTCTACTAGTTTCCTAGGTATCCTAAATCTACTTTTCATTTTCTCCTTGAATGTTTCAAAATAATTATCCATAATATTGTCAATTTTTTCTCCCATCTCTGCTATAAATTCATTGATTTGGTACAATACTTGAGTATCTTTTTTCCATACTACAGCTCCTTTAGAAGGGAAAAACTTCTAAACATGGAAGAATAAACATGTCAAGAGAGAACCAAACTTACATAGATTGTTCTTTGATACTCATATGTTGTCCATGTTCTTGATCAATTGATTTAGTAGAAGATTAGTAAGGTCAAAGGATAAGTTGTTCTTTACCACCTTGTATGCCAAGTCAACTACTTCACATGACACATTGTTAAATGAGCTTGAGTTATAGACTTTGTGAGCTACCACATGGATGCAAATCTTAAATTCCATGTCAATTACACCACTTAGTTTCATGCCTCTTCCATCCCATTTGACAAGAGTCCCTTTCACCAATTCAACCTTACCTAGGGTTTTGGTAGTCTTAGCTTTATTCAACATGGGCAATCTAGTAATCTTGTGTATCATCTTCTTGGTTATCAAAATAGGATGATCTAACCATAACTACATGTTATGAATATAGATCAAGATGAATCTAATCCACGTCACTTGAAAGTCCTTAGGCATATGTAAAATATGTGTCAAACCCTTTCTCCCCAAATGTTTGTGCTCAAGTTTTAGAACACCATCCACACATAGTTTGTTAAAAGCCTCTTCATCTCTAGGGTTCCAAGATCTTAAATAGAAAAATAATAAAATGATCAGATATCATCAGCAAGAAGTACCTTAGGCAAAATTTGGGATTATACTCCAACATGGTCAAGTGCCTCTTGTCAAACTCAATTTGCATATGGGAGCCTTACAATCAACTCCACAAATCAACATTTCAAAACCTTTCTTAACCTTACTTCTAAAATATTCCATCACTTAGTAGGGTTTCAAACATAGGAGAAATCTTCAATAGAAACTTCTTAAATCACTCAAAGATTCTAAATTCTCTCTTTTCTCTAAGCTTTGCAAATTCATAGTGAACCAATACATACAATTTCCTTCTTTTAACAAATTTTATTCTTTACAATTGCCATTAATTCTTCATACACATATCCTCTTGGTGATAGGTTTTCCTCTACTCAGTTTGATCTTCAATTCATGGAAGACACCTTCAACTCGGTAAGGTCTCCTTACTTGATAGGAACTACCAACTCAATATCTGCATCCTAAAAAAGATATGCAACCTGACCTTGCTTAGTAAGGTCTTGAATTACCATCATCATTAGGTGATCCTTGTGCATCTTGAATGCTAATATTAGATGAATTCTACTAATCATAGTTTTAGTGATCTCCATAGGGAACTAAGTTGAGATGGTTGAGCCACCCAACTCATTTACTTGGGTGGCAACAAATTTATGACTTTCGCTTGCATTCTCTGGAGATTTCTACACCCATTATTACCTCTCTTCTTCTTTTTTTGATATTGTTAGCTTTGGCTTTCTTTTTATCTTCAATTCTACCTGTGCTCATATAGTTCTTGGCAAGATGTACAAGCTCTATACAAACAAAGCATCTCTCTGTAGTATCTCTCTTCCTCATGTGATGTTTTACATAGTAGTGACATCGACACCATGTGTTGTAATCCCAATTAAATATTTCTTTCAAAATTTTCTCTATTGTGTTCCACTTTTTGGTCTTGCACTCTGAAGATTTGAGTCCTTTCTTGTTTTAATTGTGACACTTTCCTTCAAACATTTTAAGACCCCTACCCTAGTACCATATTATTAACCCTAAATAACATAAATCAGAACTAGGAAGTGTGAGGAGGTGAGGTTTCATGTCCTTGTCTCTCATGCATGGTATGTGAATTATAGGCTATCATCATGAACCTTATGATAGAAGGATGATAAGTAGGTTCCAGGGATTTAGGTATGTCATGATTGGCATCTTTCTTATTAATATCAAACTTGAGATATTATTGAGACTAATATACATTGTAGTCATTTGTCATACGTATTGTATTTGAAGTGTCATTAGGTTGGTAAGCTAGGACCCTATGGAATAAAAGACTCGATATGTTGTGACTTAGAAAACTATGCTTATGGGCTCATAGTATGTATGATCTATTAGGATAGTTTTTTCTAAGAGACCTTTGTGAAAACATGAATTAACACCCACCCTTATGGGTACTGATAATAATTATGGATAGAAATTGTTATCAATGTAGATAAAGGCCTACTCAGTAGAGCTCAGCATGATGTAAATATAATATATCAATTTTTGTACAAGTAGTATTAGGTGGATAAGATACAATGAATGATGATTAAGATGAAGAGATAATATATTGATTAACATATATAACAGGTTTACCTAATAACTAATTTTAAATCTATGCAGACATGATTATGAGAACATCCTGATTTCCTGATATTAGTGATTTCAAAGACATATGCCTTATAATGTAATATCTCATAATGATAACAAGATGGTGTTAGTAATCAAACTATATGTAATTGAATCAAAGAATACTAGTTGTGATTATTTCATTTTTGTGGTTTTAACCTAAGGTATATAATCAGAACTAATTTTCATGATTGGCTATTTTAGCAATATAGATCCAAGACTTCATCATTTTGATAGGAAATGGATTAGAATGTGGTTTAGAATGTTAGTTGGAACATTTTATTAGAAAATTAATGTTGATATGGAGATTCTGACATTTTAACATTTCAAAAAAACTTTATATGAAAATGATTGAGAAATAAATGTTGGCTATGACAATTAAGTATGTTAAAATTGATTATATGATTTATGTAGATTTTGATATTTTAATGTTTTGAATGCCTTATTTGAAATGATTAAGTAAAGTAATTTCATTGAATTATGTTAATATGGATTATGTAACATTTAAAATTCATATGCATTTAGGATGTGTATTTTATATGAGCTTTGTGCATTAATGATGCTTGAATTTAGTGTGCATGAAGTGGAACCATGGAAATTTTTGGGGAAAACAAGTTCCAAATGTATGTGAACATAGTGTAACCAAGGCGAATCTTTGGAAGATTCAAAATCCTCATGATATATTTTATTTTGTAAATGTAAGTTTGCTTGTGTATAGATATGTTTAATCATAAAAATGCATTAGGGACATGTCATAATGATGTGGAATGTGCTTTTATGTGTCACTTGACACTTGTGGATTTTTGTGTGTAAATGACATGTCACCTATGGTTTTTGTCATGGTGGTATTTTACCCTAGAACTAATTATCTTGTTAATGACTAAGTAAACCCACTTAACAAGGGATAGGATGGGTCAAAATCAAAGGAAATTCGAATTTAGACTTGATTGGAGTTTTGAGGGGTCATTACGTGGTCCCAAAGTGTCTTTTGTGTAAAAATAAGCTACCCATGTAATAGTATAACATGTTAGGGGCTTAACTTTGACCATGATGGTGAATAGACAACCTAGGGGGGCCCTTTACCAATGCATTATTCCACCAATTCGAAAATGGACATGTCACATGTGTTCTCTCCCATGTTTTCACTAAGTTAAATATAGAAAACTTAGAGGGAGACAAGTTTGTAAGAAAAGGTGGCTTGGTGTCTTTGCTAACATAGTTAGTGGGAAGCCCTTATTAGACAGTCTTGGTCAAATTAGTGGGTATTCACCCACTCTCTAAGTTTAGAGACAGTTAGGATTTGGGGAAGGATTAAGGGAGCTCTACAAAATATATCATGGCCTTAGCTTGGACCAAGGTTGGTGTCTCATACCATGTGCATTTTCTTCCTTTTAGTATTGCATAGTAAATCTACAAGCATGGAGCATTTGTTATGGGATCTTGCATTGCATTGTGAATCTTTGGATGGTAGATTTTATTATTGTGTTGTGCCATTTTGAAATTTTGTATTGGGTTGTGGTGGTATGAATATGCATTGTGTTTCATGAAATTTCTTGGTTTTATTCTTTCTTGAATCTTCTTGTTTTTTAATTGAATGTCAAGTGTTTTTATGGGAGTGAGGGCTTCTCTCACCCTTTGGGAAGGGAAGAGAAGTATAGGGTGAAGGGCTCAGTTGGGCTTGAAATATAGTTGATAACCTTGGAGTATGGACTCCATTGTATGTCATATTCATTCATATCTTTCTTTGGGGTTGATAAGGGAAAAATGGTGTAGAAGGGAAGTTAATGGAGTATGGGCTTCAAGGAAGCTATAGCTATTGGAAGCATGTTTGGAGGATGTTCGTGGAAGCCCTGAAAGGGCATGGAATTTGTTGATTTGTAAAAATATTTGAAAGGGCATCAGAAATTATTTATTGTAGGTATGGTATGATATGGCAAGTCTCCTTATTGAAAGCACACCTTCACCCTATGTTCAAGGTTCCATTGGTGAACCTTTGTGAAATACCCTTTGGGATGGGATTGTTAAAATTTGTAATGTGATGTTCATGCATTTGTAAGATTGGAATGAAACCCAGTTTGAATCTTGTTTTTCCTACTTAGTGGGTGGCTTCATAGAAGCCTAGGATGGGAGGTGAGCCTCTTATTGAGGCCTTCCAGTTCGTTCCTTCACTTCCTTCATGTTTTTTTCAGCATGTTTTACCTCTTTTAGGGGGAGGGTTTTTCCCATGAGGTTTTCCCTCTTTCCCCATTTTTATAGGTTGCATTTCTTTGCATTGTACATGGGTACCTAGCATGGCCTTGTTGTTAGGACCCATTCTACATTTCATCTTAGTTTTTGTGAGCTTAAGGCATTCCCCTAAGTTGCACTTAAGGGGGGTCTGTTAGAGTAAATAATTATGTATTCTATTACTTAAGTTTACTTAGGTTAATGCTTTAGTTAATAATTTTAGTTGATAAGTTGTTGACAACATAGGAGTTTGTTCCCCTCTAGTGTATTCCACCTTTTTGTGGAAGTATACTTAGTTGTCAACCTTATCTTCTAGCACTTTTCAACTTGTTTTACAAGCTTCCCTGAGGCATTTATATTCAGTCTCTCTCTCTCATTGTAAATTCATTCACATAGAAATTTCATTTTCCTATTGTGAAATATTTTCTCTTTCTTTGTTTCCTTTAAGCTCTCACTCCTTCAATTTCTCTTCAGTAAGTTATTTGCTTGTAGGTGATCTTGGTGAGCTGTGAAGTTGGCTTTCATCAACTTCTACATTTTTTTTTATTTTATTTTTTTTATAAAAAGAGGGGTAAACACTTTGACCTAGAGCTATGAACTAGTGAGGCCACAAACAGGGGACCTCATCCCCTTTAGATTTGAACCTTGGTGGCAAGGATAACAACTCAATAACTTAACCATCACAACATGCCACTCTATAGGAGTTGATGAAATCTAACTCCACAGCTCACGAAGATCACCTACATGCAAATAGCTTGCTGAAGAGAAACCAAAAGAGCAAGAGCTTGAAGGAAACAAAGCAAGAGAAAATATTTCACAACAAGAAAATGAAATTGCTATGTGAATGGATTTGACATTCCCTACCACGGAAGAAACAAAAACACCCTTCTCTATGGCCCCAAATTTTATGATGGATTTTAACCTTGATAGGAAGGATAACAATGCAACAACTTAACCATCACAACATGCCACTAAATTGCTATTTTGAAATACTTTCTCTTGATTTGTTTCCTTCGAGCTCTTGCTCCTTTGATTTCTCTTTAGCAAGCTATTTGCATGCAAGTGATCTTGGTGAGCTATGGAGTTGGATTTCATCAACTCCTACATGGTATCAAATCCAACTCCATAGCTCACCAAGATCACATGCATGCAAATAGCTTGTTGAAGAGAAACTAAAGGAGCAAGAACTTGAAGAAAACAATGCAAGAGAAAATATTTCACAATAGAAAAATGAAATTGTTATGTGAATGAATTTACAATGAGAGAGACCAAATATAAAGGCCTCAAGGAAGCTTGTAGAACAAGCAAGAAAGTAGTAGAAGATAAGGTTGAGAACTAAGCATACACCCACAAAAGGTAGAATATCCTCGATCAAGGTGAGGAGATAAGTATGACTTATATAGGAACAAACTCCCATTTTGTGAACAAATCATTAACTACAACTATTAACTAAATGCATTAACCTAAGTAAACTTAAGTAAAAGAATAAATAATTATTTTCTCTAACACCCCCCCCCCCCCCCCCTTAAGTGCAACTTAGGGGAATGCCTTGAGCTCACAAAAACTAAGATGAAATGCAAAATGGGTCCTGGCAACAAGGCCATGTTAGCTACCCATGTACAATGCAAATAAATTCAACCTCTAAAAATGGGGAAAGAGGAAAAACCTCATGGGAAAAACCCTCCCCTAAAAAGAGGTAAGTACAAACATGTTGAAAAAATGAAGGAAGGAAGGAAGGAAGGAAGGTCTCAACAAGACCCCCCAAGGACAACTTCCACTAGAAATGTTTCAAGAGACTCTCTCAAAACCATAAGTACAACTAGCCCCCTCATGAGAGATATAAAAGATGTCAAATCCTCCCCAGAATAATGGAGCCCCTGGAGAAAGAATCAAACCAATGAAACTCCAATGTAGATATTCAATGATGTATTGTATGTTCCATCTCTGTCTATAAACCTTCTCTTGATTTCTTAGATTGCATGCAATGGATAAGGGAAGACAGTTGAGTTCACTACAAATTCAGTCTTAATTTGGGATCATGCAATAGGAGGTCTTATTGCTATAGGGGCAGTTAATCCTTCCACTTGTCTCTACACCTTCTTGCACTTTGGTCCACCATCTCCATTATCAAAACACACTTCTTCTCCTTTGCAAGAGCATCATGTGGTGCATTTAGGATACTTGAACCTTTGTATTGTTCTTGAGATCCTTGTTTTTACTACCACACCACATCTAGTTGAGGTCTTTTCTCTTCAGCAAGATTCTTCTTCTGCTCTGCTTAATCCTCGAGCTTCATTCATTGAGCCTCTAGGTGCACCTATTGTGGAATCTATAGTGCACATTCATGATAGTATCATCACACCTACCTTGGGGATTCCCTTTTAGGATCCTCATATTTCGTCCTTTGAGCATCAACTAGGCCTTCCAATTTTCCCTCTCATCCAGGGGTTCCCTTGTTTTGTTCCCTTATTTACTCAAAATTGGAGTGCCTCCTATAGCACGATCCTAAATCAAGACTTAATTTGTAGTGAACTCAACTATCTTCCCTGATCCACTACATGTAATCTAAGAAATTAAGAGAAGGTTGGCAGACAAAGATGGAACATATAATACATTATTGAATATACCATCCTGGATTTGAACTAAACCTTTCTTGTAGACTGGTAGGGTAGTGTTATTCCCCATGAGACTATGAGGAATGGAAGAAGCCTCAAGAGTAGAGAAGACACCTTGAGAAGATGTCATATGGTGAGAAACACCTGAATCCAGTATCCAAGGGACTATAAAGAGGTTACAATGGATGCTCATAATGCATGACCCTTTCCAAGATCTAGTAAAAATGTCAAAGATGTGGAAGAAGACTAAAAGGTAGACCCCTATGAGGTAGAAGAGGATGGAGAGGAAATAGTGCTCTTCTAAAGAAGAACTTGCAAATCTATAATTTGTTTCTCATAACCATCAAATCTCTTTTGAAAACAATGTGCCTTATCATGAGATTCTTTCTTACAATAGGAATAGGTAGGAGTATAAGTCTTCTTTTTCTCCTTCTTCTTAGTAGACTGTGATGAACCAATAGAAGGGGAATCTAATATCTACTTCAGCTTCTGCTCCTGTGTATCCTTGGCAAGAAATGCCTACGATTGTGAACCTGAAAGTGAATCCATCTGAGTGATCTCGGACTGTTCACGAGTTAACCAATCACAAAATATCTCAAATGAAGGCATCCTATGTCTATCACCCAAGGCATCCATAGTGGAGTAGAAAGTGGAAGAGAAGATCTAATATTATCCCTTCAACTTTAAGAGTATCAAAAAGATACACTCATCATCTATCTTGGTTTTCCCACATACCTACAAAAGTGTATGTAGATATTTGAACTTCATCAAGAAGTCCTCAGTGGTGGGAAAGCTATTAGGTGTTAAATAAGTCAACTCTACATCAAACTAAATTGTCCAAAACTCATTTAGTGTGCCAAACAAAGTCTAAAATTTGAGCCAATAAGCTCGTGGAGTGGTCAAACCATCCAAGTGAAATAGTAGATTGTCTAAAATGTTCAATATAATCAATCTTCATTTGAGATTATGCTATAGGAGGCCTTATTGCTATAGGGATAGTTGATTCTTCCACTCATCTCTACACCTTCTCACACTTTTGCCCACCATCTCTGTTGTCAAAGCATACTACTCTTTCACAGGAGCATCATGTGGTGTAGTTAGGATACTTGAACCTTTTTATTGTTCCTGAGATCCCTGTTTTGACTACCACACCACATCTAATTGAGGTCTTTTCTCTTCAATAGGATTCTTCTTCTGCTCTACTTGATCCTCTAGCTCCATTCATTGAGCCTCCAGGTGCACCTATTGTAGATTCTATAGTGGACATTTATGACAGTATTATCACACCTACCTTGGGGATTCCCTTTCAAGATCCTCATATTTTCTCCTTTGAGCTTCAACTAGGCCTTCTAGTTTTCCCTCTCATCAGGGGTTTCCTTGTTTTGTTCCCTTCTTTACTTCGCATTGGAGTTTCATTGGTTTGATTCCTTCTCCAAGGGCCCCATTATTCTAGGGGGGCTTTGGCATCTTTTCTATCTCTAATGGGAGGGTTGGTTGTACTTATGGTTTCAAGAGAGTCTCTTGAAACATCTCTAGTGGAAGTTGTCCTTGGGGGGTCTTGTTGAGACCTTCACTTCCCTCCTTCATGTTTTTTTTAGCATGTTTTATCTCTTTTTGGGGGAGGGTTTTTCCCGTGAGGTTTTCCCTCTTTCCCCATTTTTAGAGGTTGCATTTTTTTGCATTGTGCATGGGTACCTAACATGGCCTTGTTGTTGGAACCCATTATGCATTTCATCTTAGTTTTTGTGAGCCTAAGGCATTCCCCTAAGTTTCACTTAAGGGGGGGTGTTAGAGTAAATAATTATTTATTCTATTACTTAACTTTACTTAGGTTAATGCATTATTTAATAATTGTAGTTGAGTTTGTTCCCTTCTAGTGTATTCCACATTTTTGTGGAAGCATGCTTAGTTGTCAACCTTATCTTCTAGCACTTTCCAATTTTTTCTACAAGCTTCCTTGAGGCCTTTATATTTGGCCTCTCTCTCATTGTAAATTCATTCACATAGAAATTTCATTTTCCTATTGTGAAATATTTTCTCTTGTTTTGTTTCCTTCAAGCTCTCACTCCTTTGGTTTCTCTTCAGCAAGCTATTTGCATGCAAACGATCTTGGCAAGCTGTGAAGTTGGCTTTCATCAAATTCTACAAAGCCTCCATGGTTCCCAATTTTGTGTTGTGATGTGTAGTTTGTGGAAATGAACATCATGGAGAAGTTAAAGTTTTCTTCTTTGTGGCATAGTTGAAGCATCAAGTATTGTAATATTTTCATCCCTTTTCATGTCATTTGATATGGGTTAAGATGACCAAATCTTCCTTGTTATGCTCTCTAAAATGTAAGACGGAAATGAGTAGGTGTAAAATTTGGACTATGTTATGTATGTGTATGGAATTGTGAAAGAAAGAATATGGTATCCTCATTTTTGTAGAAAAAGAAAGGATGGCTCATGTAAGAAATATATATCATTCCTTTGGAAATGCATATTGTAGAAAATCTCTTATATGTAAGTGGAATCATTGTAAAGATTAGTTTTGTGCTTAATGTAATGGGAATAAAGGTTGCACTAATACATACATCTATGTATATGTTTGAGAAATGATTCATTTGTTAGGAAGAAAAGTTAGTTCATGATTTTAATTCATTTCTTGGATTACTTTCAAAACTGGGATATACATGTGGGTGTTAAAATTTAAGTCATATAAATCCAATGCATAGATGACTGTAGTAACACTAACTTATTACTTAAGAAACTCTCCAAATTTCATGGTAGTAAGGAATTAATTCCATTATAACTCACACTCTAAAATCTATAAAGTAAAAAAACATGTTGTAGGCACACTTTTTAGTTCTCTGGAAAATGTATGAGGATAAGAAATTAAAGACTCTTCCTATTATAGACCAATATAAAATTTAGTAAGGATTCTTAGTATAGGAGACTAATAAAATAGTCATTTCTACCTTAATGTCTAGGAATAAACTAATATGATAACTTCCTAACATATGACTACTCACATCAAAAGTACTATACAACATTATAACCTAAGTGTAGGCTTGTGAGAATGAAAGGACTTCTTTATGCAATCATAAGACAAAGCATAATAAAATATCCATCCTAGATACTATTAACTAGGCACCGTGATGTGGGAGGGATTAAAATAAAATTAAAGTAAATAATTTCAAAAAAAAAAAACTAAGACTATGAGAGCATATCTAAATAGCACCTATGCCCTTGCCTCCACGTGGAATCATGTCATGTCCCCACTTCAAGCATAATTAAACTAGGCCTAGAGAGGTTTAGATGTAAAAAGGTGAAGGGAGGGGGGTGGGGGAGTGTGGTTACTTTATTATTATCAAAAAAAAAAAAAGGATTCAAAAAAGAAAACAATTTGTTTAAGTATTAGATGGGTGCCATTTTTTTTAAAAAGGAGGGCAATGTCCAATTATATGGTTAAAGAATGGGGACAATGCTCCCCACCCCACCTAGGCACTCTAAGCCTTTTTCAGAAAACATTGGTGTATAGGAAATACAAAGGACATAGTCCTTGTGCTGACTTAGTCAAAAATCCCCATGTTTGGCACGTCCACCTTTAGGACTAGGAAGGATGTGCAAACCTAGGAGTTGGCACCTAGGGAAAAGAGGGTAGTCATAGGTGGATGTAGGATGGGTTAGAAGTGGTAGGTAATGGTGGAAAGTGGGAGATAGAACCTGCTTTAGGATAGTAAGGTATTAGTAATGTTTAGAAATTTATGTATTAGTAGATGTGTTGGGGTGAGTTGGGAAGAAGAGTGGGTTAGTAGATTTGTTAGTAGTTTAGGGATTTAAGGGTAGCATAGAAGATGTAAGTAAATTATTAGTAAATGGTAGGGTTTGATATACTTAGTTATGACATTCAACTTAAAATAATTAATGTGAATTAACAACCCAATATTTGGTAAAGGGAGGGATACTTTGCCAAATACTTGATAATGTATGATTCCCCATGCATAAGACCAAAGGAATAATGAGGGTAATTGGAGTATCATTAATGATACATGAGTATTAATTATAACTAATGCTAATAATAGTTTATAATGTGTATATAGATTTTGTGATGTATAGTATGAATACATCAAGAAGGAAGTTTAGGTTTGAGTGTATGCACATATTTTTATTATTCAAATAAATCACATTGTATTGTGTGAGGGTTACATATTGCATAATATGAAATATATAGTAGTTGGAAGTTTATTTATCATTTAAAAATTTGCTATTATGATCTAAAAGTCAAAAGGTGGGGAGTCTATTAAGGTGTTTTATACTTTATAATGACCTTGGAGATGTTATGTACCATTATCATATTCAAGTATATTGTTTACATGCATATAGGACAAGAACCTACTAGTAACTTGTGGCTAATTTATTATCGATGAACATGCCTCCCCATAATTTAATAGTAAGTAAACTAATGAGTGTGCTCTATATGGTTGAACATTCTCAAATGCATACTTGATAAGTTGATATTGTGAAATGACCATTCATCCTATCACTAACATTGTTCAAAAAGAACTACTAGGTGAAATGAAATGTTGACCTCTTTACCTCACATGAATCACCCACTTAGACCCAACACCTCTCTTAGATACATCAATATGGGGTATACCTAGCAACCATACCCACCTTGTCTTAATGTGACTTAGTAATACAATTCCAACTGTAGTTATAAGTACTCTTTTTGCAAAAACTCAAATGTCATGGGTGGAATTTTGGAATAAGAATAGATATCACCCTTGATATGTTAGTTGAACATTCTAGAGTTAAGAAAGTATCCAGCATTCCATTGTCAAGGCGTAAGCATTATGATGTTTCACATTTGAAGGACATTACGTGGTGTCATTATATATTGAATACTTCACCATCCTATCTACAACATATCAATGTCCATATATGATTACCCTAAGCATTTTTTTTATTTTTTTTAAATAGTTGTGTTTTGCCTTGGAAATTTAGGGCATGACAAACATAGGCTTCCTTGTGCATTCACTTGTTGTATGACCATGCTTATTGCAATTGTAACACTTTCCATTGAATTTTTCTCTACCATTGCTCCAACACTTATTTTATGTATGACCTATCTTATAAAAATTATTACAAGTAGGTCTTTTTTCTTTTGAGCTCATAGTTGAGATGATTCACCTTCATCTGTATATCCTAATCTAGCTTTTCCTTTGTGTCTATATTGATTTTATCTATCCAATTGATTCATGCTTTCTTGATATTTCATCATTCTCTCATTGTTTTGCTTTTAAATACTAAGATCATTCTACAGTCTTTCATTCTATGTCCTCATATTGATAAGCTCTTAATTTGCATCATTGAGTTGATCAATAAAGTCTACTTGTTAATGGGATAGTTATTGAATTTCATTATCCTTTTCTTCTATCTCTTCTTTGGCTTTTTATTTTTCTTCCATGACTTCACATAATCTAATCAATTGGATTTATTGCTCTCTTTTTAGCTTTTTGACTTCTTCTTGATGATTGAAATTCTTCTCAAACAGGTCTTTGATTTCTGAATCAACTTCATCTAAATTTCTTTCTGGGAATAAGTCTTCAATTCTTTCTTCAATGTAGAGATTGTCATTCATTTGTGTTGCAATATCTTTCCTTCTTTGTAATGATTGAGAGAGTTACTCATTTTCTTTCTTGAGTTGTCCAATAACTAATTCAAGATCCATATTTTCATTCTCAATAGCCTTTTCTAGCCTTTATACCTCTATTTCCTTTGATCTTATCTCAATCTGTTAAACTTCTTCTGTGAGAACCAAATGCTCTAATACCAATTATTGGAAATATAAGGTAGGTTAGGTTATTGAGAGGGGAGGGTTGAATTAGGAACCTATAAAACTTTCAAGTCACTTCTCCAATTAATCCTTCATATATTATTCTAATCTAATTGCATGCATGAAAGAATGAAAGCAATAAAACATTCATAACACTTTGACACAAGATATGGTGACCTAGAAACCTTCCAATTAGAAAGTAAAACTAGGGTGGGGATGATACCACAAGCATTAGTACTATGTTATAATGTTGGTATGTTAAGGCTTACAATTGACTACTTATTGTGATCTTCCATGTTAGGAGGAATAAGGACTATTAGGTCCACCTTGTTAAAGGATTTACAAACATACAATGAAGTATGTACTTTGTTAAGAGATTTAGAAAAAGACTATTAAGTCTATACAGTTAAAGGATTTTTCTAGTGCACTTGTTAGAATGAATTAGTGGCTGATCTCTAATCTACAACTATGATTTTCTAAATGAGATTCCTTGAATTGCAATGATCATCTAATTTTGATAGATAAGTCTCTACTTTACCACATACTGCTTGTAGCCTTCTTCAATTTGCACACATTTTCTCTTACTTCTTCACATACCCATTCTCAATTAAATTTGGCTATGATACAATACATTACATATGTATCAATCCAACCAACTACTTACTGGATTCAGCTACAATACCAAATTCATCATAATTCACAAAGTCGGCCAATTGCTGTAACTTGAGTTTTGAAGACAAACTCGATGATGTTATGATATTCAAAAAATACTATCAACACTCAAAAACTCTAGCACTCAGTTGAATTTGAAGCTAGTTCAATATTGATCACTTCAAGTAGCATGAACTTTGTCATCACTGTATGACTCGGTGAACACTAAGAAACTCAATAGATATAGAATCACTCAATTAACACTGCGTGACTCAGTCAACACTGGATTCACTTCGTTAAAACTATGAGCTCGATAGACATGATAGAAATTGATAAATACTACAAATATTTTCTAACACTAAGATCTCCATCACTTCTACTAGATAACATGGTAGACTCTACTAAGCTCGGGCTATACTATAAAAGCTCGGGCTATACTATAAACTATCTCAGATGCTCAGTAGACATTGTGAAGCTTGCCATGTATTGTATTATGACTACTTAGCTTGGTAGCAACTAAAACACTTGGTTAATACTACTAGATGAATGATAATCTTGGTAGCAACTATAGATCTTAGTAGCAATGTAACCAACTGACTAAGTGTTAAGTCACTAATAGACAAACTAACCTTAATGTCAACAGGAACACCCAGCATCAATTGAATGAAGAATCAAAAAAACATATTTTTCTTAGTGGTGTTAGTGATGGGAGTATGAAAGCATTAGAGCTCATGGAGGGAGGCAATATTACTCAAAGAACCTAGGAAGATATTAAGACAATTTTCCTTAATTATTTAAGAGAAATTGTCAAGAAAGGAAGAGGCATCAGGTCTACACCTAGTAATCTTAATGGTACAAGAGTATCTAAAGTATATCTTTCTAATCTACTATCTGATTCCAAGTAAGATATTATCAATAATTTTTTGACACAACTAGATAAAATGCAATCAAAAAGGAAGCATCACGAAGTTGAAGCAATGCTCACGAAGTGTTTTCCACACTATAGAGAGAAGAAAAGGAGTTGCAAGTGCAAAAGTTGTTTATGAGAATGGTGTTGTCCTTTATGTTTCTCAATGTCAACCTTGGCCTCAAAGAAAAGGTATGGCACAATACCCTCTATATAATTCTAGTTAAAATTATGATAGTCAATGGAAAAACCAAAATATTTCCAATCCTATACCTTGGTGTTCTAGTTGGAATAATAACTGGTCTAGTAAGTCTCAACCTTAGTAGAATAACTAGTGGCAACAACCCAATTCTAACCAACAATGGAAACCTTCTCAAATTGGTAAAATAACCATTGGCAATAGCCTCAAAAAACTTGGCAGTATTCCAATCAATGGTAGCCTCCACAAGGTAATTGGAAATAATCACCTCAATAGGGAAATAATTTGTACATCATTCTAGAAATCATTGTTAGTCTCAAAGAAAACTTCTATATTATCTCTAAAAAATCTAGGTTTGTCTTCTTCCTTATCAGAATTATAATCCAACATCCTCTCTTTAACTCCAAACTTTTTGTCCACTTTCATACTTTTCACTCAATAATTGCCTTAGTTCTATGTTTATAACATCTATAAGCTTTACTTTTCAATGAAAAATCAAGGAACATGCCTTCATCACTTCTTGGATCAAACTTACGAATATCATAATATTTTTTAATGTAACACTTGCTTCCAAAAATTATGAAATACTTCATTGAGGGTGTATGACCAAACCATTATTCATAAGGAGTCTTGTTTGTACCTTTTGTGATCTACACTCTATTCATGGTGTAAACTGTTATATTAACTATTTCTCTCCAAAATGTCTTGGATACATCATTCTCAAACATCATTGCTCTATTTATCTCTGATACTGATCTATTTCTCCTTTCTGTTATCTTATTTTTCTCAAGGGTCTTGGGTGATGATAATTGTCTCTTAATTTCATTTTCTTTAGAAAACATGTTAAACTCTCTAGAAGTAGATTCTCCACCTCTATATGATCTCAAACATTTAGTCTTTACACCAGATTAATTTTCAAAACTATTCTTAAATATCTTGAACTTCTCAAGTGCCTCATATTTTTCATTTAATAAATGCTACCCACATCATTCTAGTGAAATCATCAACAAAAATCATAAAGTAGCTTTCTCCATAGAATCCTCTTGTTCTAGTAGGGCCACTTAGATTTTTATGAACAATCTCCAAATTCTCTATAGTAGTGAACTTCTTGTTAGGAAATGATACCTTCTTCAGTTTAGCCATGATACATTCTTTGCAAACAATATTAGAAGGCTTTATGATCCAAGGAAAATCTTTAACTGCAAATGTACTACTTGCCTTCATAATGTTATCAAATTTAATGTGACAGAACCATCTATGCCATAACCAATTGTTATCTACCTTTGCAACCAAACATGTCATCTTAGTAGGATTCAATTAAAATACATTACCTCTAGATCTTGTACCTATTCTAATCAGCTTACCATCCTTATCTTTGATAATACAAGTCTTCTATGTAAACTACAAATGATAACCTTTATCCACCAATTGTCCAAAACTCAAAAAATTATGTTTCAAACCATCAAAAAAATAAACATAATTAATGTTAGTCTTTCCATCAAGAGTAATAGATCATATCCTTGTGATGTGACAAGTTGCATTGTTTTCAAATCTAACAATTCCTCCATCATGATTTCTAAATTTAACACACTTGTTCATATCACTAGCCATATGATGTGAACAACCACTCTCTATAATGCAATTATATTTCTTTTCAACTTGAAAAACTGGGGCTTTTTCTTCTTTGATTTCAATTTTATAATTCTCTTCTTTTATAGCCACAAATCCTAACTCATCATCACTTTCACTCTAAACTCTTTCTTCAAATTCATCATCTTCATTTGCATACAAACAATCTCTAGGTCTTCTAGGTTTGAAATTTCTCTTATATTTTTTCTCTCTTTTAGGACACTTAGAAGAAAAATGACCAAATTCATTACAAGTCCAACATTTGAAAATATTCTTACCATCTGGTTCTCTTCTCACAAGCAAGGCTATTCATTCTTTAATCTTCCTATCTTCTTCAAATCTAGATCTACTGCTACTAGCATAGTCTCACGGATGCTTTGACTTTTGGATAATCAAGGATGAACACTTAATGCACTAAAAGTTTTTTTCCACTCTTTTCATTTCTCTAGATTGTCTCAAACTTGATTTTGTTGCTTCCAATCTTCTAAGAAATGTCTCCCTAGTGAACTTCTCGATGTAGGTTATCAAAAGTTCAATCATCTAGGCTAGTTTCTTGAATGGTGGTGTCAAAATTTTCAAAATCTTCCATACAATCTCATCTTCTTCTTTATATCCTTCACAAGACTTAATTACTGTAACAATATCATACATCCTACCAATATAGCTTCTTATAGATTCATCTTCCATCATTTTAGCATCTTGAAATAAACATATCCAATTCTATAATCTCATTCTTTTAGCATGCTTATCTCCTTCAAAATTAGATTCTAAAGCTTTCCAAATTTTATTAGATGTCTCTAGTGATTTTACTTGATTGTATTCATTTTCAAGAATAGTTGATAGTAGTGCTTCTCTAGTTTGTATACTACACATAAACAAATCTCTTTATGTTTCACTCCATTCCTCAAGCGTGCCTTCTTCGACAATTTCTTTGTCACTCTTTGTCAAAAGCCAATATCCTGGACTCATACATAGAAAATGAGTCTTCATCTTTTCCTTCCAGCTATCATAGTTAAATCCATCAAAATTAGGACTTTATTTTCTAAAGTAACTCATCATTGATCTCCTAAATTTGTTAAGCTTTCTCTTCAAGGACCTGATGCTCTAATACTAATTGTTAGAAAGTAAAGTTCACCACTATAACTGAGAGCAGGGGTAAACCAATTATCCAACTATTATAAAAATTATCAAACCATTAAATCCTTAACCATATGAGAAATATAATTAGCAACCATAATAAGATACTCATACACAATAACACTAATATGTTAACTACAAAAACCCTTGATCAGAGGGAAAACCCTGGTGGAGATGGTACCCACAAAATGATGGACTAATATAAATATTCCTTGTTAGAGGATAGACCCTATTAGGAGTCAGTAAAAAAATTTAGTACATATCAATCCCTATTAGGAGATTCCAACCTTGTTAGGACTTGTAGAAGGTAGATGGACCCACTATCCAAACAACTTTAGGAAAAAGATCACTCAAATTAATGTCCAATTGGTCTTTGTATTATTCCTTGTAGAATAGTAGAATAAACTATACTTGTACTTCTTCTTCCTATGTCATGTCAACCAGACTCCTACTCCTTCTGATCTTGATACCAAATAATAAACTTTATATCCAATAATCCATTGGATTACTTTCTCACATTTATTAAATACTCTACACTTGTTCACACAATCCACTTGCTTGATACGCTTCCAATTAAGGAAAATATCCTTCCTTTATACCATGTCCTCAAAACAATTCATTGGGTCAGCCTTGAGGCTTTCCTAATTAATTATAATAGGACCATATTAAGATAATTAATAATAACATAATTACACAACACTATTAGCTCACATGCTTTACAATTTCTCACATGTGTGACTCTAGAACTTGTGCACTTGTTGATGTCATCATTAGGCTATATGGTTCCACTTTTAAGGAGGCTCGGGCTAACTTAGAAAAAGTTCTCAAAAAATGTCAAGATTAAAATCTCTCTTTGAATGGTGAAGAGTGCTACATGATGATGGAGGAAGGAATTGTTTTAGGGAATTATATTTCACCTTTGGGGATTCAAGTTGATCTAGAAAAAATCGAATTTATAAGTAGTTTTCCAACTCCTAAAAAATAGAAATATGTTAGAAGCTTCCTTGGACATGCTGTTTATTACAAGAGATTCATCAAAGACTTATGCCAACTTATAGCTCTATTATATAATTTGTTAAATGAAGATTTTGAATTTGCATGGGATGCAAAATGTGACGAGTCCTTTAAATAATTGAAAGAAGTTTTAATTAGAACACCTATTCTATAAATTCCTAATTCAAACCTCCCATTCTATATCCATATAGATGCTTCTGATTATGCATTAGGGGTTGTCTTAGGAAAAAAAGTAGGATTTTTTGAACATGTCATCTACTATATCAGTAAGAACTTATAAGGAGTAGAGCTAAATTACATTGTCCCTAAAAAAGAGTTACTTGTAGTAAACTATGGCCTAAATAAATTCAGGCATTACATAATAGGGTATGAGATATTTGTACATACAGATCATTCATCTATAAAGTATTTGATGAATAAACCTTCTATTAATGGTAGATTGGCTCATCGGTTGTCACTTATATAAGAATTTGATCTAATCATAATTGAGAAGCTAGGGAAGGCCAACGTGGTAGCAAGTTTTCTCCCCTAACTACATGTTCTAGAATATCCTACAAAAATCGATGATAGTTTTTGAGATTAGCATTTATTTTCTATCTTTGCACAAAATCCATGGTATGCTCATATTTCTAACTACCTTACTAGAGGAAGAAAATCTATTCATTTCTCCCCAAAGGAGTGTAGATTTTTAGCAAAGAAAAATTTTAACTTTTGTTGGATTTTTGGTTGTATGTTTTACACTAGACATGACCAAGTAATGAGAAGATGTGTCAAAGAGGATGAGACATATGATATTTTAAGAGCATGTCACAATGAGCCATGTGGAGGACACTTTGCAACAAAGAGAACAATGTTCAAAATTTTGACAATGGGGTACTACTCACCTACATTACACCGAGATGCAACAAGGTATACTAAAAATTATGATGGATGTTGATAATTGGGAAGGCCCACAAATCTTGATTAAATGCCCCTGCTACCAAAGATAATTGTTACACCTTTTGATAAACGGGGTATAGACTTTGTTGGACCCAAAGAATCTTCCTCAAATGGTAAATCCAATATCTTAGTGTGTAGGAATTGTGTTACTAAGTAGGTAGAAGAAAAACCTATGAAGTATGCTAGGGATAACAATGTTATTGAATTCTTGTATGAAGAAATATTCACAAGATTGGGTGTTCCTAGGGAGCTAGTAACTGATCAAGGTGCTTAGTTCACATCTAGTTTGATAAAATCCCTCATGAATGAATATAAAATCAAACATGGAATATCTTCACCTTAGCATCCATAAGCCAATGTTTAAGGAAAGATTACAAATAGGAAAATTGAATCCATTTTGACTAAAATTGTAGCTATCCACAAGAAGGACTCAGCATTTTGTTTACCTAAAACCATTTGAGCCTATAGTACTACATGGATGACTTCAACTAGTTTCACTCCATCTAAATTAGTCTATGGTAAACAAGCCATGATGCTTATTGAATTTGAGGATAAGACACTAAGAAAAACATTAGCATTGAACATGGACAGCATTGATGCATAGTAGCAGAGAATTTTATACCTGAATGGACTAGATGAATATAGAAAATCCACATTACAAAATACTGAAATTATTTAAAAGAAGAGAAAAACATGGAATGATAAAAAATTCAAAGTTGGTGAATGGGAATTTTTGTATGACTCATGTTTTCAACACAATATGGGAAAATTCTAAACAAGGTGGTTAGGACCATATGAAAAAATCTTAGTATTTGATAGTGGTGTAGTACAACTTTTAACACTTCGCCTTGTATCTTTCAAACTCTTGGTCAATAGTCATAGACTAAAAACTCTATCACAAGCCTCAAACCAAGGAGTTCTTCCTACAAGATTTCAATTTTGAGGAACCTCTTGTAGCCATGGTGATTGAGTCTCCTACTCAATTTTCCTTATGCCTTTAAATCTAATCAAAGTCCATAATAAATCACTTCATTTTTATCTATGATAAATTCAATTCACCTTTTTTTCTTTATCACATTCCACCTCATCCTCAATTCAACAATATGGTGTGGAGGAGTGAAAAATTTATCAAGTACACATCCAAGTTCGTAACATGCATTTTTACATATTATTCTTTCTATTAATTTCATAATTAATATTTTTTGCCACTAGTATTTATGCTCATGAGCGTATGGTGGGACTTGTGCTCCACTTTATGTTTGGGGGGGATTATATTTTTCTATTTAATTTGTGTACATTTTTTACATCATATTTTTGACATCACATAAAAATGATTTATATCTGCCTTGGCATTCTATCATTAAAAAGATATGCAATATTGTATGTTTAAATCATTAATCTAATGTGACACTTATTCATATGAGCAGAAGGTATGAACAAGAACTCATTTATGGACATATGTAAGATTTGTGATGAATGACATTATGATATGGCATTATTAAAGCTAGAATTTGTTTGCTTTTATCATCACTTGGTCCTTTATTTTTCCATCACTTTCAAGGAAAAATTTAAAACAAAATTCCCTGCAAATTTTTGCAAGATAATTCCATATCAAACTGTGTTATCTTTCTTCTAGGTAGTAGATTTAACTGAGGCATTTTTAGGGTTTAACCATGGGTAGTGAGCTGATATGGCATGAATAGATAATTCATAGAATTATTCTCAAAGACAATGTTTTTCATCCTTTGTTTGAGAATTGAGTGTGGTTACAATATTTTCTAATGATGAAGTTGCATTCCAATTTATGATTACTTTGCACAATGGGGTAGCCATGGTAAAAGGGCTCAAGGTGGAATGTAGTGCACTCATCACCACTAAAGTTACTAGGTTACCATAGGAAGGAGAAATTTTTGGAGAGGATTTGGACCCACATTTAGTAAGGGCTTAATTTACCTTACATTAGATGGGCCACTAGAAGTATACAGAAAGGAAGGTACAAAAAATACATTTATACAAGAACCCTATAACCAATGTGCCCTCTAGACCATGAAGGAAATTACCTTCAAAGGTAGGCATCAGTGGATTCATGGCATTCATTTCAAACTTCTTAGTTGCATACGACATGAAAATAGGCTACTAAATATTCCACATTTTCTATTTAGCTTATTGAAGAAAAGAGCCACTTATGTTTAAGGAGGTAAGCCCAATTTAGTATCAAATCATTATTTGATTAAGTTGTTAGTTGAAAGGGTTTTGAATCAAAATTATACTATGTCATGGGAGGATTTTTTGTTAACATATGAGTACTTCCCTAAGATTGGAGGACCTAAGGGTTTAGGAATAGGGAGAACGGTTTCCATAATTGTTGAACGACCCATGCCCTCAACTACTAAAAAACCTTAGGTCATCTAGTAAAAAGAAGAAGAAATTGGTAGAAGAATCAACGTCTATTTCTACTATGAAGAAAGGGAAGGAAAAATGTGTTCCTAAAGAGAACTCTACAACCCCTCAACATCAAACTAATGCTAAAAACTAGGTAATCATCCAAAATATTTGAGAGGGAGTCATCCCTGTAGACACCTAAATTTGATTACATCGCTTTAGTAATCCTATTTAGTTATCTAAAAAGGCATTATTAATTAAATTTCTATTTAATTAATCCTTTGTCATCCCCTAGTTGATTAATTTAATTAATCATCTATAGTCCTAATTGATAAATCAAATAATCTATTATTTATCAATTAAATCCTATTCTTCTATCTAATTCCAAAAATCCCCATTTATTAAATAAATCTATTTGATAAATGAAATCCTCAAATTCAAAAACCCCTAACCTATCTCTAATCCTCCATTTAGCCTAATCCACCCCATCCACCCATACTAACCAAGCTTAGCCACTAACTCACCCACCCTCATTAATACCATCCACTTGCACATCTCTAACATCCCTAATCTAATCCTAAACCCAAGCCTAATCCACCCCCTAATGTTGTCACATTCCTTAAACAAGTTTAAGACTTTCCTAATCCAAACCAAAGTCTCCCCTCAAAAAAACCCAACCACTAAGTCATGAGTGCTCTTACAAAACATAAAGACTCTTACAAGCCCACTCATGACTCTTACATCCATCTTACACACTCTTCCCTCTTCCACACTCATTCCTCTTACATCCCTCTTACATACTCAACCCCACTCATCATGACTTTAACCAACCCTTAACCCTACCCTCTCACACTCCTCCTCCTTGTGACAAGTGTCACCTTCCCATTGGTGCTAAACAAGCACAATCCATGTGCTCCCCTTTGAGTGCATCTTAGCCCTCCTTAAGCCTTCATCCATCCTTGCATCTAAGCCCTCCATCCCTCTACCCCTTAGCCTATAAATTGAATCCCATCCCAAGCCATTTCATCAACAATCTTTGAGCTAAAGTTACCATGCTATTTTGAGAACCAAAGCCATCAACCATACCCTTATAATGCCAAATTGAGAGCTCACAAAGCTACCAATTTGCCATTACCCATCACCATTGAAGCAGCTTTTGAGCATCTTGAGCATACATCCACAGCAAAAGGACACATCTACAGAATCAAGAAAGCATGGAGTGTTTTCTCTTGTGAGGTTTGCACTTCTTATTTTCTTTCTTAGTCTAAGCATATATGTGAATTTAGTTTTTGGTTTGTGAATGTTTACTTCATTTGTTAATGTTCTTTGCCTACTGATTCTGGTTCTACAATCCCAAGAATGAGTAGGAGAAAATTTGGATCAACAAAAGGACTTAAAGGATGTCGAGTATATATATGTCACCTCCTCACCTCCTCCTAAGAAAAATAAATCCCAAAAAGGTATTCATGCAGCTTCTATTGAAGGAGAATCTTTAGGGAATAAAAAGGTGTCTAAAATTTTGTTTGATACATGTGTAAGGAGAAATGGATGTATAGCTAAGAATCCTAATGTGGTAGATACTCCTATAGAAAAAATTTACCACATAGATACCCCTATGATTGATGCAAAAATTCCTAGAACAAGAAAAGATTCAGAAAATGTTCAACAAAATTTGGGTCAATCTCAAAAAGATGAAGATTTTGTTTACATTAAAGATGATCATAGTGATGATAATTTAAATCAACTTGATATGAATGAATTTGATAATGAACAAGAGGTACCCCCAAAAGCTGATACTAAAAAATCTTGATGAGGACTATCTTGCAGTCAATGAAAATATCATTAATTAAGTTATAAAACAAATAGTTAATGAAGGATTGGAAACCTTGGTTCAGGTAGTCCAATAGATGGAAACTAAAAATCCACCCCAATAGTTAGCATGTGATAACCCTAAAAGAGCATTGGTTGTATGAAAAAAGAATATAACCTATGGATCTCAAGTAGATGCACATAAGGGGGATGAATCACATGATATTGATTAGATTGACATTAATAATTATGGACCAATGCCCCCACCAGATTTCTCTACATCTTTGGCAATAGGACTAAATTTATATCAACACTTTTTGACTGAGAAGGCTATGTGGTTGGAGGAGAAAATGAAGATGCAACAAATTATTAACAGTCAACAAAGAGAATTGTTAGATTGGGAGGAGAAGATTTCACTCCTTGAGGATAAAGTCACATAGATAACTACCTTAATACCTAGACTTATTCAATGAAGACCTCTAACACAGGTATATACTCTATTTATTAGGGAACATATGTTAAATTATAAGCTAACTAGAATTTTACAAGGCTTTAGTCCTTCTTGGACTATGCCTTGTGAGTTTTACCATAAATTTGAATAATCTCCTGCAATAGTTAATAATTTATTGTGTGAATTATACATGTACAATTTGGTTTTTCCAAATGATAGGGATTGGAATCTTTTGGCTATTGTTTGTGGCATTGATCAACTTAGAGAATTTATGTCTTGGGCTCAAAATAAAATTACTAGAGATAATCAAGATAGCTCATACAAGAAAGAAGAAGAGATGACACCATTGTATCTCAGGCCTAAAGCATGAGATCCTAGTACTTATTACTATGATTTTGTAAAAGTGGTAGTTAGTGATAAAGGGAAATCACATGTCAAATTAACCTCTTAAGAGATCTTCATATGCAAAATTTGAAGAATTCAAAAGTAGAGAATTAAGAGAGGCAGAAAGATTAGTCATTCATAGAAAAAACAACAAAAAAAGTTAAAAAAAAATTTCCCATAGTTAAGCTCTCATTTTTGAAGATTTTGGCTAACTAACTAAAATTGCTTTTTTTTTCTCATTGCAGGTTGGAGCACATATGGAACCACTAACCATGTTTCTTGCAGGTTTTCATGTTGCTAAAAAATGAACTTGAATGGTTAAACACATTTTTCATTGAATGAATGTTGCTCAAAAACACACTCTTGAATGTCATGGGTTAAAATCAACTTTCTTTGGAATGCATGCTTAAAACAAAAAAAATCCAATCTTGAATGCCAAGGATCAATTAACCATTACAAATCTCTTTTTCACATGCAATCTAGGTAAAGTTGGATTTTTGGACATTTAAGAAACTTTGTTAAGTTAAAATACAAATTTACAAAAATCAATTTGAGTAGTTCCTTGGACTCACCTCTTTTCTAATCACCCATCAAATATTAACCATTGGTTGCAATCTCAACGCCATTTATGGGGATGGGTCTACTTGAAAAAGGTGTTAAATGTTCCACAATCTAACTCACTCACTTGGTCTTTGAATGTTTGCTTTAACTTTATCAAAATTCTTAAATGGTCAAAACTCTAGATTAAATCGATCACACTTCAAGTTTGGGCACTAAAATTGAACAACAAATGACGTGGAGAGCCTCCGGGCGCGTGCTTGAAATCGAATCTCACACACTTTTGTTTTGGGCTTAAAACAAACTCACACTCAATCTTGAATGCCTTAAAGAAAATTAATCGATACTTGACGTGGAGGGCCTCCGGGCGCGCGAGTTTGCTTTTGTTGACCCTAACTCTTCTTATTGTGTGCATTCTTCGATCGATTTACTTTTGTTGGCGCTTCAAGTTGGAATTGAACATTGTCTCTTAAACATGAGTGCTTGCAAAGTCTAGATTAGCACACATAAGAGTCAGTTGGTAAAAGAAAAAGCATGTTTTTTTAGCCCAAGGTCATCTGAGTCTTCTCTCCCCTTGTCGTCTTTCGAGGCCATCTTGGGTGCATAAGATTAGGATCCAAAACCTTGTTTCTTTTTTAGGAGGCCTGCTTGGGGATTTCATCACCCCTTGGACGACCTCAACTCCAGCGTTCCGGCGGAGTATAAGAATCGGGAGGTGAATCGAAAGACACCTCTCTTGGGATCAAGATTTTGTCATTCGGGCTAAGCCTCAAGGAACTTTATACCCTTGAGAAGTGAAAGAGGAGAAGTGGGTTACCGCTCCTCTCGGCTGTGTGACATCCTTTTGGTCTCATCTACGGATTTGGGCCTCACGTACCTTGCGTATATCGAGGACTCCCTAGCTAAACCAATTGTCTGCCTTGCAGAAAACCATCTAGGATGTTAATGTGTTTGGAGTGACTGATCGAAACATTTGTAGAACATACACACTCCTTGGTGCAAGTACCACATTCTGAGAACCACAAACTTCTATCTGGGTGTTCCTATCTATTGCTTGTTTTTATTTTACTTGTTGAATGAATGTTTGCCAAACTTGGTCAATCCTAGCTTAGGGCACACTTAGCGTAGTCACTGCCTATTTTGGAAGTTGAACAAGTTGAAGCAAAACAACTGAGATTTTTCCCAAAGCCAAGCAGATTCAGGAATTTATGTCGGAACAACCCAAACCCAAACAGAAGTTTCACAAGGTCAAACTCAAGCCATCTCTAGCATACCAAGAACTTTCAGCCAAGAGAAAAGCAATAACACCAAGCCCACGAATTTCCAAACTCCACAAAGCAGAGGACAAAGCTACCGACGAAGCACTTCAAGAGGCCTGGTTAGAACGCACCATCAAATTTAGCCAACATCCAGGAGTTAATCCTGCTTATGCCTTACCAACTAGGCATGATTTCTATGATTAGACACCCTTGTTTCTCCACATCTTCTTGGATAAGCTTCACTCTAGAGTCATCTTTGTAGAAAAGCCAGCCATCTTAGGTTATCCCCTTAAGCATTATTAGCTCATCCATCTCATTTAGAATCATGCCATCTAGCCAGTAATCGAAATTCTGCATATCTAAGCTTTCAAAATTGTTGTCACCTTGCTAAAAGTTTGCCATTCCTAAAATCTTCCAAATCCACCAATCTCACCAAGGTTATCCCTTTGACATAGCTTTGTCTAGGGAAATCTAGCTTTGTCACTTGTTATCCCTCATCACCTTGAGCTAAAGGTTGGGATTCACAAGTGGTCAATCTCGTGTTCTTCCTAAAGGATCATCAGTCTATCCTTAAGTTGACACAATCACCACCAAGCTTCCACATAGGAAAGCAGACCTCTTGTACTTTGACAACATATCTTTGAGTTAGAATCCCCAACCCAATCCTCCTTAGGTTTTGTCATATAGCTTTGCCTCAACCTAGGAAATCATTTGCATAGAAAAGCCTTCCCCCTTTTGCATCCATCAGCATTATTGCATCTCATCCCTAGGAGCATTTTTTCATGCCACCCATCACTCGCTTAGCCAAGAAGAAAGAAACAATGGAGCCCTATCATTTAGATCGAACAGCCTCACCCCCCTTGAGCACTCAGCCATCCTTCAGCCCAGAGCCAGCTATGCCATCACCTACTGACATTGAAGCTTTCATGAACCAACCAAGAAATGCAGTATTGGTAAACGCCATTATAGACAAAAACAAAGAGACAATCATGGCTAACTTTCGAAGGGACAATGTAGGAACCTTTGACTTTGGAAGACCCCCTCCATTATTAGATCCATATCACCCATTATTTGAGCAGCTGCCACCACCCATAGGCTCTTATGATCCAAATTATCCTCAATTTATTCCAAAAGAAGAGCCTCCAGCCAATCCATATGACCCAATAGACCCAAACATACCATCATCCACCCAAGTTGAAATCTCCATGCCGCAAGCCAACCCAGCCACCACCACTCCATCCTTGATTCATACCTCTCCGCTCCAAACCCCCTTTACCCAAAACAGCTCTCCATTCACCCCCTTCACTATTGCTGCTGCTCCCCAACCTAGCCTTACCAATCCACCCATCTCCCAAATTAGTGCTAGCATCTTTGGCCAACCTCAGCAATATACAACAGGGATGCCACCCATGGGGCCAAGTAATCAACCTTTCATCGCCCCCAGCTTGTTCACCACAGCCCAAAGCACAATCCCATCATTTCCATTAGGTCTTGGGAGCTCAATACCACCAGCCACAAATCCACAAGCTACTACCTTTACTCCACAAAGCTATCAAAACCCACAAGCTACTGCCAATCTTCTACCAAGCTCCCAAGTGACCCTAGCTCCCACCACCCCTCTACCAAGCTTCCAAATCCAGCCACAAAGCTATCAAACCCCATCAGTTCCATTCCCAAGCTTTCAATTCCCACCACCTCCACCACCAACTAATCCATTACCTCCAATTACCAACTACTTTTCAATGCCACTTCTAGGAGGTAATCCACCACCCCAGCCAACCACCAATTATTTGCAGATGCCATCCCAAATGGGAGCACAACCCACATACATTGGTCAAACCCCACAAGCCCTCTGATCCTTTCCCCAAGCCTCACAACCACCTTATACCTTACCTCCACAAAGCAATCCATTTATCCCACAGCCAGCTTATGTTCCTCAATCCCAACCTCAAATCCCATATCAACAGCAAGCCTCGCAGCACATGCAGCAATATGTGCCACCTCCCCCTCAACAACCCGTCATCCACCATGCAGCTGCCCAAACAATGTACAATCCCTATCAGCAAATCCCTCACAACCATTCATATTCAGTGGCCCCATCCAGCACATACCTACCTCAAGGTACTCCTACATTGGGGGCACCCCAACCATCACCTATCAATTCAGAGTGGGAGCAAATGAAGACAGCTCTGAAAGCCATCCAAGAAGGGAATGATCCAAAGACATTCAAGTTTGAGAATGTGTGTCCTTACCCATTTGACAGAGCCATTACCACGACACCATTTCCCAAACACTTTGAGGTACCTAAATTTGACAAGTTCAGAGGAAAAGGAGACCCTATCACACATATCAAAGAATTTTACATGCATTGCCAGGACGTGGCATACAATGATGTCTTCCTCTTGCGCCTTTTTCCCAAAAGCTTGGCTGGACCAGCTCTTGAATGGTTTTATAGAATCCCCTATGGCACAATTAAAAACTTTGCTGAATTATCTGAGGCATTTGTAGCCCAATATGCCCATCTTGTTGAAACAGAGCTATCAATAGTTGATCTTGTCCACACCAAGAAAAAAGGTGGAGAAAGCCTTGCCGAATACCTGCAAAGATGGCAAACCCTTACCACCCACATATCCTGCACCTTGCCAGAACGTCATGTGGTGAAAATGTTTATTGATAATGCACATCCCAGCTTGGCTCACCACATGACCATGAACTGTTTGTAGACCTATAAGGATATTAAAGAGAAAGGAATGATCCTTGAGCAAGGACTCATCAAAGATGGTGTGGTAAAGATTTACAAAGAGGCCAACCAAAATCAATCACATTCCAATGACAAGTCTAGGTATTGGAACAAAAAAAAGCATGTTGCAACAGATGGGGTTACTGACACCAGACATGTGAATATCGTTGGTCCTTCTCAAAACCAGTCTAACCCACCATATCAAACAAACAACCAACGAGCTACCAATTACCAACAACGAAACAACCAAAGCTATCAAAACCACAATCAAGCTAATGCCATCAATGTAGCTGCAGGGCAAAAGCCCAGATTCCAACCTGCACCTAGAAACTATACACCCCTTGGTGAGCCATTGGATGTTATTTTTGAGAAATTGGCTAAGGAAAACCTCATCAAATTTCCTCCTACCCAAAAAATTGATCCAAGCCAATCCAAAGCTGCATGGTACAAGGACAATGAGTATTGCAAGTTCCATAGGGTAAACGGTCACACCACCCTTAGATGCATGAAACTGAAAGACTATGTGCAAGACCTCATTGATAAGAAGGAAATCACTGTTGGTGCCCAAACCTCTCCCAATGCAGGCTTACAGATTTATCAAAATTCTTTTCCTCCACACAACAACCAAAATCCTGGAAAAGCACCTATCCAAAACCACACCAACAACCGCCAGCCAAACCAACATAATGGGAAGAACAATGACCACACTTCATCCTATATAGACTATGGTAGCCTTATAGGTTGTATATCAGAGAAAGAGCCTTCTGTCAATGTTATCAATATCCGAGGACCAGACAATGAGTGTGTGGTCACCACTCGAAGAGCACGATTTAACATCGCAAGCCCACCAGTTTCATCAACACCATCAGCTCCATCAAAAAGCCGATACAATATCTTGGAACACCTTGGGAACATGCCAGCCCAAATATCCATTTTAGACCTTCTCCGCACTAGTCCTGTGTACAAAGACATCCTTGACAGTGCTCTCATAGAATCCCGTGTCCCTTCTGATATCAATGCTACTGATTTTCGTAATCTTGTTGGACACCTTTCATCCTCATGTGCCCTATCTTTCAAACCCACCGACATACCCGCGGTTGAGCCAGATCACACCCTTCCGCTTCGCATAGCCATCATGGTATCCAATTTTGCCATGAAAAGAGTAATGATAGATAATGGATCAGCCTTGAACATTTGCACCCTAAAATTCATAAAACAAGTTGGGTATACTGAGGCAGATATGATCAGTGAGGTTATCACCATCAAAGCTTATGACAACTTGGAAAGAACCACAGAAGGGACTATTTTGCTACCAATCAAGGTTGGGCCAGTCATTCAAGAGACAGTTTGCCATGTTGTTGATCTAAACCTACCATTTAACATCCTCCTCGGTCGCCCATGGATTCATGCTATGAAGGCTGTTCCATCCACCTACCATCAGTGCATCAAATTTCTGCATCAAGGCACTGAGGTAACCATCCATGCCGATCCAGAACCCTTTTCTTACTGCAATGCGGTTGAAGCTTCATATACAAACCGTTGCCCTGGAATAGACATCGGCACAGCCATCGCCAGCTCATCCCACACTTGTAATGATGCAGAAACCATCCTTGCCTCCACCCTATCTACTGTAAAGATCAACAACAAAGGATGTGGAGAATATAGTCTATCAGATGCATTTGCTGTCGGAGAAATCCCACTTGATCCACATACCCATGGATGGCCAACATATCACAAAGCTAAGGAGATTCCACCTCCTCGATACAAACAGTTTGGCCCAACCACCTTTGTATCCTCAAAAACCCCTCTTCATGAGGAGCTCACTCCAGATATCAACAATTGGCTACATAAGGATGCACCTCCAAGAAATCAAGCGCGCCTTGATCACTTCAACCAGAAGTATCCCCAACAACATAAGCTTGTCACTGAAAAATGGAACTATCAAGGAGGTGGACTAGGACCAGAAGAAAGGGGCATGCAATGTACCATCGAAGCACATGATTGGGAGATAAAGTCAGGTCTTGGCTTTGGCATACCCACAACTGGGGGCACCAACGAGAATGGTCACGCTTTTTCGAACATCCATCGCAACCTTGTCGAAATCGAAGACATTCCTGAGGAAGTTGAAAAGAGAGCCTATGACAATATCCCAGACCAAATCTTCCTAGGAGACTCTGTTCTCCGAGAACTATCCATCCATCTCATTGACCTACCACTTGCTCATCCACAACTCATAGATTGGGACCAACCAAGTGTCATACATATTGATGAGTTCGCATCAGAGGAAGCACTTCTAAGATTCATGGGAGCTAAAACTCCTCATAAGAAGACAAAGCCAGATTTTGCCTACATCTACAAGCTAGATCCCAAGGGGTATTTTGGAGAAAATCCCCAACCTAGTTTTGATACACCCAAAACTGGAACTAAGGTAAAATCTGGACTAGCTAAGGTAGCAAAGAGAACCCCTCAGCAAGAAAATCCAGAGCCACAAGCAGAACATGAGGATTTAGTATTGCCTCCTCAAGATAATCGACCAGAGGTGTCTTCTATTCTAATAGAGGATACTAGAGAAGTCAACATTGGTTCTTCAGAGATCCCTAGAATTGTTCACATTGCTGCATCCCTATCACAAGACCAAGCTGACCTCCTCTTTGAGGTTTTACGAGAGAACATTGGCCGATTTGCATGGTCATATCAGGACATGCCAGGACTCGATCCAAAGCTTGTAGTTCATCATCTTGCAGTCGATCCAAAGATCAAGCCCGTCAGACAAAAGCTTAGGAAAATGCACCCCAAGGTGGCATTACTAGTCAAAGCTGAACTAGAAAGAATGTTAGCTGCTAAGGTTATCCGACCTATCGACTACTCAGAATGGATCTCCAACATGGTCCCTGTCACTAAGCCTTCCGGTGACATCAGAATCTGTACTGATTTTAGAGATCTTAACAAAGCTTGTCCAAAGGATGATTTTCCCTTGCCCAACATAGATATGATTGTAGATCTCACAGCTGGACATGAAATTCTGTCCCTTATGGATGGATTCTCTGGGTATAATCAGATCAAGATTGCAGAAGAGGACCAGCATAAGACAGCATTCACTACCCCTTGGGGAACCTTTTGCTACACCATGATGCCTTTTGGCCTAAAGAATGCTGGGGCTACCTATCAAAGAGCTATGACAGCCATTTTCCATGATCTTATCCATAGCATTTTGGAAGATTATGTGGACGATATCCTAGTCAAATCTCACACCTTCATGGATCATCTTGCTGACCTGGAAAAAGTCTTTGATAGGTTGGCCCAATATCATCTCATGCTAAATCCCAAGAAGTGTGTCTTTGGGGTCACATCTGGCAAGCTTCTAGGCTTCATAGTTTCTAAATGAGGTATAGAGATTGACCCCAAAAAGGTCAAGGCTATCTAAGACATGCCTCCTCCCCAGACACTGCGACAGCTTCGCTCTCTTCAGGGGAAACTTCAATCTGTTCGGCGCTTCATCTCCCAACTTGCAGATAAGTGTACACCATTTTCACACTTGCTAAAGAAGAATGAGAACTTCAAGTGGGATCTTTTATGTCAGCGCAGCTTCGATCAGCTCAAGCAGTATCTCACCAATCCCCCTATCTTGGTTCCACCAGTTCCTGGTCGTCCCTTGATCTTGTATATATCAGCAACACCTACTGCTCTAGGGGCACTTTTAGCACAACATGATGATTATAGCAGAGAGAGAGCCATCTACTATATCAGTAGAACCCTAGTTGGTTATGAAATCAATTACACTCCTATGGAAAAAGCTTGTTTGGCAGTTGTTTTCTCAACTCAAAAGCTTCGCCACTACATGCTAAGTCATACCATCCAACTAGTCTCCAAGATTGACCCTCTAAAGTATATGCTCTCCAGAACAGCACTTACAGGCCGTTTGGCCAAATGGATTATGCTACTAAGTGAGTTTGACATCCAGTATGTGGACAGAAAGGCAATCAAAGGGCAAGCTATAGCAGATCACCTAGCTGATGCACCTCTAGTAGATGCATATCCTTTGCTCATGGAATTTCCAGATGAGCATATCTGCCTAATTGAAGAACAGCCCCCATGGAAGCTTTATTTTGATGGCTCATACACCTCTCATGGTTCAGGGGCAGGAATATTATTAGTTACACCTCAAGGAGATTACATTCCAAAAGCCTTCAAGCTACAATTCCCTAGCACCAACAATATAGCAGAATATGAAGCTCTTGTAGCAGGATTAAAGATAGCTGTAGAATGGAATATCACTGAGTTACAAGTCTTTGGTGATTCCCAACTCATTATCAAACAAGTTTTAAATGAATATCAAACCAAAGATGAAAAGCTATTACCCTACAAAGAGCTAGTTGATCAGCTGACCCAGCATTTTACAAAGCTTCAGTTTACACAAGTGCCTCGAATGCAGAACAAGGCAGCAGATGCCATGGCCACTATCAGCTCGCTCTTGGAAATTCCCCAAGAAGCTACGCAGTATGAGTTTTTAGTTGAGCAGCTCCTCACACCTGCCTATGCGAATGAGGATTCAAACCATGTTTGTATCTTGGTTGGTCCCCAATCCCCTTGGTACCATGAAATTCACGCTTACCTTAACGATGGTATCATATCCCCTCACCTCACACGTACCCAACGCCAGAACCTCATTCGAAAATCATCCCGCTATGTTATCATAGCCAATACCCTATATCGTCGAGGTTATCATGATACTCTCTCTCGATGTTTAGATGAAAATGAGGCCGCGATGGCATTAAAAGAAGTACATTTCGGACTTTGCGGTGCCCACATGAGTGGTATTGTCCTAGCATGACAAATTCTTAGAGCAGGCTACTATTGGCCTACCATTGAAGAAGACTCTTGTGACTTTGTCAGAAAGTGTCTCCCATGTCAGCAGCATGCAAATCTTGTGCACGCTCCAGCACAGGATCTACAGCCTATTGCACCACCTTGGCCTTTCGCTTGTTGGGGCCTTGATCTAGTTGGAACTATCACCCCTCTCTCATCTGATGGACATAAATGGATAATAACAGCTACAGACTATTTCACTAAGTGGGTGGAAGCAGTCCCCCTAGTCTCAGCTACAGGAGTTCAAGTCTCCAAGTTCATCTTGTACCACATTGTTTGCCGCTTCGGCATCCCATCCACCATCTTCACTGACCATGGAGGTAACTTTGAAAATCTCAACATGGAAGAATTATGCACTTCCCTCCGCATCCATCACCGCTTTTCTAGCCCATATTTCCCACAAGGTAACGGCCAGGCAGAGGCAACTAATAAAACCCTCCTCAAAATCCTAAAGAAAGTTGTCAATGATTCTGGCCGTGATTGGCACCTTCAAATAAATCCGGCTCTATGGGCCTATCGAACTTCCTTTCGTACCTCCACAGGCACAACTCCATACTCCCTAGTCTATGGTGCTGAAGCGGTATTACCTATAGAAGTTGAACTTCCCTCACTATGCATATCTTTGCGAGGGTAAATCTCAGATGAAGAATACAGAGTAGCTCGACTCACCCAGCTAGATCTCTTAGACGAGAAGAGACAACAAGCCTATGACCATCTCACAGTCTATCAAACTTGTCTCAAAAGGAATTTCAACAAGAAGGTGCTCCCACGACACTTTCAGCCAGGTGACATGGTCCTCAAAGAAAATATGAAAGTCCAAGCAGATCGAGAAAAGAAAGGCAAGTTTGAACCTACATGGCTTGGTCCCTATGTGGTTACTGCCTCCTTTGGCTCCGGAGCCTATCAATTATCTACACCAGAAGGAGAACTCTTAAATGATCCCACTAACATCATTCATCTCAAGAAGTTCTATGCTTGAAGATCCTTGGTATACCCAGCTTTTGAAAAATACAAGAAAAAAATAGTAAAGAGAAATAAGCGTCCAATGGTGAAAACTTGGCAATTCAAGCGCCTTGGATAGGTACCTTGGTGAAAACTTGGTAATTCAGGCGCCTTGTGTGCTAAAGACTAATCCATTATCTATCACTATCCTATCCCTCATCCATCCACCCACCATCCCATAAAACACCTACTTGTCCCCTTGGTGTTCCAATCAAATATCCAAAATCTGATGGAGTTTGTCAATACCTCCTGTACAGCTTGTAAATCTTGTACCAAAGCTTGTATTATACCTTGTAAATCTTGTACCATACCTTGTATATATCCAAATCTTTTCCAAAGCTTGTACCATATTCCAGCTTGTAAATAATATTGTACCCTAGCCCGTATCCTATCACATGCACACACAGAATTCCATTTTCCTTAAGCTTTTCACAAACCATCTACCTGTCCACCTATCAACTATTATAGACATCCCATCCTTCACAAAAATTTCCATCTCACAAAAAAACAAAACATGAACAAACTTGTACATTTGTAACATATCTTGGTCTGTCAGCTTATACATCCTCTTTAGCTTAGTATCATTGTATCTATCCGGCTTTCATGTTAGTTCATCCTTGGTCAACATCTTGCACACATTGCACACCTTGGTTATATATTCCAATGCATCCTTTAGCTAGATCTCCTATCACCAAAGTGTTATCCTTCTTAGTTCAGCTTGCCAGATGCATCACTCATCCAGATCCATCAGCTTAGGTGCTCTCTGATAGATTTTGCAGGATATAGCTTTCCTCATGTTTGATCTTGGTCCGTTAGTACCTCGTCCTACCCATCTCATTGGCAAACAGTTCTCTTTTGGATTTTCACTTTCTTTTGATTTGGGATCTTCCCTTTTGGGTCTTGAAATATCTTTTCCAAGAAATCTCCTTGTTCCCTCCTCAAGGTTGCCATGATCTTCCATATCATGGTATGCTGCGAATGGGGCAATTAGAGCGTAAGGTCTTGATCAGGTCTTTTGCTTGTCTTCTTTTTCTGCTTGTGGGTTACCTAGTGTCGTTTCCACGCTGCTTCCTCTGGGATTCATGTGTGATACTGGGGCAATCCTTGTGTGTTTTTTTTGAGTCAGTTCGTCAGTCCTCTGGACAGTTGATGAAAAGGCCTTGATGTTCTTGGTAACCTTGGCAATTAACCAACAGTCCTATAGCAAATCTAGTACTCAACTACATGGTGGTACTTCTCTTTGAAGTATCCCCCCGCTCAAAAAGCTTCAATGGATTCCTTTTATAGTGCTCCGCTCCTCCATCTCCCCCCCCCAATCTTGGAAAGTATTAAAGCTTGCTTTACTTTTGTGCCTCTGATTTCCCTTTATCATTCTCCTGTAGTGAGAGTTTGAGCTAATTCAGCCCCTTCTCTTTGCCAACCTGTGTCTTAACTCATCTCAATTTCTTGTACTTTTCAAGAAGTCGTCGAGCCTCATTTCTCTCCCCGCCGCCTTCTTGAGGGGGCATCATCTAAGTCTAGTCTCTCCTCTTCTTATCTGAGACTGGGGCAACCTCGTTGCTAAAACATCTTCCTCGTGTCATCTTCATTCGAACTTCTTTGAAATAGTGTTGTCTCAACACTATGTCAAAGAGGGGCAAAATGTAGACACCTAAATTTGATTACATCGCTTTAGTAATCCTATTTAGTTATCTAAAAAGGCATTATTAATTAAATTTCTATTTAATTAATCCTTTGTCATCCCCTAGTTGATTAATTTAATTAATCATCTATAGTCCTAATTGATAAATCAAATAATCTATTATTTATCAATTAAATCCTATTCTTCTATCTAATTCCAAAAATCCCCATTTATTAAATAAATCTATTTGATAAATGAAATCCTCAAATTCAAAAACCCCTAACCTATCTCTAATCCTCCATTTAGCCTAATCCACCCCATCCACCCATACTAACCAAGCTTAGCCACTAACTCACCCACCCTCATTAATACCATCCACTTGCACATCTCTAACATCCCTAATCTAATCCTAAACCCAAGCCTAATCCACCCCCTAATGTTGTCACATTCCTTAAACAAGTTTAAGACTTTCCTAATCCAAACCAAAGTCTCCCCTCAAAAAAACCCAACCACTAAGTCATGAGTGCTCTTACAAAACATAAAGACTCTTACAAGCCCACTCATGACTCTTACATCCATCTTACACACTCTTCCCTCTTCCACACTCATTCCTCTTACATCCCTCTTACATACTCAACCCCACTCATCATGACTTTAACCAACCCTTAACCCTACCCTCTCACACTCCTCCTCCTTGTGACAAGTGTCACCTTCCCATTGGTGCTAAACAAGCACAATCCATGTGCTCCCCTTTGAGTGCATCTTAGCCCTCCTTAAGCCTTCATCCATCCTTGCATCTAAGCCCTCCATCCCTCTACCCCTTAGCCTATAAATTGAATCCCATCCCAAGCCATTTCATCAACAATCTTTGAGCTAAAGTTACCATGCTATTTTGAGAACCAAAGCCATCAACCATACCCTTATAATGCCAAATTGAGAGCTCACAAAGCTACCAATTTGCCATTACCCATCTCCATTGAAGCAGCTTTTGAGCATCTTGAGCATACATCCACAGCAAAAGGACACATCTACAGAATCAAGAAAGCATGGAGTGTTTTCTCTTGTGAGGTTTGCACTTCTTATTTTCTTTCTTAGTCTAAGCATATATGTGAATTTAGTTTTTGGTTTGTGAATGTTTACTTCATTTGTTAATGTTCTTTGCCTACTGATTCTGGTTCTACAATCCCAAGAATGAGTAGGAGAAAATTTGGATCAACAAAAGGACTTAAAGGATGTCGAGTATATATATGTCACCTCCTCACCTCCTCCTAAGAAAAATAAATCCCAAAAAGGTATTCATGTAGCTTCTATTGAAGGAGAATCTTTAGGGAATAAAAAGGTGTCTAAAATTTTGTTTGATACATGTGTAAGGAGAAATGGATGTATAGCTAAGAATCCTAATGTGGTAGATACTCCTATAGAAAAAATTTACCACATAGATACCCCTATGATTGATGCAAAAATTCCTAGAACAAGAAAAGATTCAGAAAATGTTCAACAAAATTTGGGTCAATGTCAAAAAGATGAAGATTTTGTTTACATTAAAGATGATCATAGTGATGATAATTTAAATCAACTTGATATGAATGAATTTGATAATGAACAAGAGGTACCCCCAAAAGCTAATACTAAAAAATCTTGATGAGGACTATCTTGCAGTCAATGAAAATATCATTAATTAAGTTATAAAACAAATAGTTAATGAAGGATTGGAAACCTTGGTTCAGGTAGTCCAATAGATGGAAACTAAAAATCCACCCCAATAGTTAGCATGTGATAACCCTAAAAGAGCATTGGTTGTATGAAAAAAGAATATAACCTATGGATCTCAAGTAGATGCACATAAGGGGGATGAATCACATGATATTGATTAGATTGACATTAATAATTATGGACCAATGCCCCCACCAGATTTCTCTACATCTTTGGCAATAGGACTAAATTTATATCAACACTTTTTGACTGAGAAGGCTATGTGGTTGGAGGAGAAAATGAAGATGCAACAAATTATTAACAGTCAACAAAGAGAATTGTTAGATTGGGAGGAGAAGATTTCACTCCTTGAGGATAAAGTCACATAGATAACTACCTTAATACCTAGACTTATTCAATGAAGACCTCTAACACAGGTATATACTCTATTTATTAGGGAACATATGTTAAATTATAAGCTAACTAGAATTTTACAAGGCTTTAGTCCTTCTTGGACTATGCCTTGTGAGTTTTACCATAAATTTGAATAATCTCCTGCAATAGTTAATAATTTATTGTGTGAATTATACATGTACAATTTGGTTTTTCCAAATGATAGGGATTGGAATCTTTTGGCTATTGTTTGTGGCATTGATCAACTTAGAGAATTTATGTCTTGGGCTCAAAATAAAATTACTAGAGATAATCAAGATAGCTCATACAAGAAAGAAGAAGAGATGACACCATTGTATCTCAGGCCTAAAGCATGAGATCCTAGTACTTATTACTATGATTTTGTAAAAGTGGTAGTTAGTGATAAAGGGAAATCACATGTCAAATTAACCTCTTAAGAGATCTTCATATGCAAAATTTGAAGAATTCAAAAGTAGAGAATTAAGAGAGGCAGAAAGATTAGTCATTCATAGATGGATTAGACTTCCCCATGATTTGTAGGTTTGTGAGCCTCATTCCCCACAAAATTTTGTTATGGCAAGCGGAAGGGCTACCTGGTATGTAATGTTAGGAAAAACTAGATGAAGTTTCTAGGTTCTACTCAAATTCTAACCTCCTTTACTCATGCAACCTCTCTTAGGTATAAATGAAGATGTGAATGAGCATGGTATGGCTACTAAAGTATAGATTTTGGAAAAGATGAAAGATTCTAAAGGATACTATTGGGATTGGAAAAAAGGAGCTACAAGAGCTAGTTTGGTTGAAGATTTTGGGATGAGAGCCAAGGGAAAAAACCAAAAACTTTCTAGAGGATGAATAAGACTCTAAGTTGGGGGGAATGGTGAGACTAGAAAATAGTATAATTTGTATGGGTTATATGGTTATTGCAGGGTCTTTTCCTTTTATAATTTTGAAGAATTTTTAGTATATATTATGTATAAGCCTATAATAACTCTACTTTTATATGGTTGAAGACATCATATGGTTTTATGTATATAATGGTATAATAAGAACTTATATGTGATAAATGAAATCTTATGTGCATATTGGTAGACAAAATACTTTATTCCTTCAAACTTTTAATGGGTAGGTTCCTACAGCCAAGTATCATGAGCAAGAGATAGTTTATGTGTGCATTTGATATTTTATATGGATTATTGGAATGAATATGTTTTTTGATTTATTGCATGTATACTAATATATTTCAATAATAAGTCAAAGAAAATCATAATTAAGAACATGAGCAAGTGAAGTAATGATAAGATCATGCAGTTACCTTATACAAATGGTCAGCTAAAGATTAGGTCAACACAACTAATAGTTGTTAACTACTTGCATGAATCCAAATGCTATGGTATGCTACATTTTTTGAAGACCTCTTCAAACAAGAAGAATGTGTTTCACATTCATGTAACTTATTTATGATGCTTCTAAATCCTCGATTCTTGAGGATATATTTAGGAAGTTAGTCTCTTCAGATGTTATAAATAAAGTTGTGAACTCACACATCATATAGTAGAGGAGAGATTGTAACAAGTAATAGCATTCAATATAGTCATTATTTTCTAGTTTGTATTATTCATGATTTTATACCAATAAAGATGATGCTATTATTTTTCAATACTTCACTCTGAGTTCATAGTCTTTCACTCATTCAAGAGGGCCCACTCGGGGGAGTGAGCTTAGTTAGTAGGATTAGTTTTCATTGATTCTAAGGTTAGATAGAACTTTTTTGTTCCTACAACCATTGGTTATTCATGTGGCAAAGGTGTTGGTACCCAATATAGACCCGATATTTAAATTTTTAGTTTCAAGTCATGAACCTCTTTGAACTACTCTGAACTTGGTTCAAATAGGTTCAAAGAAGTTCAAAGTGCAAACTCAAATGCATCTAACAATTTAGAGTTCAAGTTCAAAATCTGAGATGGTTCAGTTTGGTTCAAACTAGTTCAATGGGTTTGATTGTTTAATAGGTTTGATGGTATGACAGTTCAAAATGATAGTTTTATATACTTGCAAATATTCACTTGTAACTTTTTACTTGGGCATAATTTTGGAAATTTCTTCAGTGGAAAGGAAGACAATTAGGATTGTGCCAACATATCCAAAAATTAGAAAGATCCAATAGTGGGATAAAAAGTTATACCTCCTGAACCCAGACCTAGTCTTGCTGTTAGAAATACTAGTGATTAAAATTTTTAGTGTGGACTCTTGAACCTGTTTGAACTAAGGTTCAAAGTAGTTCAAAGTGGTTCAGGTGGTTCAAATTAGTTCAAAGTGTAGGCTCAAATGCATTTGATGGTTCAGAGTTTAGGTTCAAAATCTGAGATTGTTCAATTTGGTTCAAACTAGTTCAACAGGTTCGATGGTTCGACAGTCTTATATACCTGCAAATAGTAACTAATAACTTTTTACTCAACAATAAATTCACCAATCACTCCAGTGGGAACATAGATTAGTGGGATATCACAACATATCGAAAAATTAAGGAGATCCAATGGTGAGATAATTAGTTATGCCTCCCATACTCAAACATATTTTAGTTGTTAGTTTTTATAACCATTTTTATAACTGAATAACCAACCAGAAAAACTATATATTGTAAAAACATGAGAAAGGGGTTCTAGTTTTATTTTAGTTTTTTCTAGTGGAGGAGAAACATCACTTTTTTGTAGACTTTGGGCTTCTAAGAGAGGGTTTTTCTATTCTTTTCTATGATGTTGTAATGTAAGGGAAGGGAATTTTCACTTTCAGATAGTGATTATTGTACAAAAACAATAGAATCTTTGTCATTTTGTTGTGTTCAAAGAGGGAATAACAATAATATATTAAAACTTTGGATTTAAAATGTATGTTTTCTGATCATTATTCAACTTGGAGTGGTATTGATTTTCTCTTAATGTGTATCTGTTGCATTTAATCGTGGCCACGATTATCCTTTGGACTTCGTGCTATGCTTTTCATGTATTTGGGATGAATAGTTTTTCATTTCTCTACATTATTTTTGTTATGTAAAATATGGATAAACGGACTTTGTGTCATTTATTTCCTTTTAGCTTCTTAGTTTTTCTACATCTATTTTGTGTAAACAGATAGATGTTTGTAAACCTTTTGTGCTTTCTAGTTAAAAGCATCCATATTTGTATTGCTATGAATTCATTGTAAATCATGCACAAGGAGCTGTACCTAAATAAATTCAAAGGAAGGTTATCAATTTAATGATAACCTATCCAACTATTAGTGTTGATTTAGTCTTCTCATCTGAGCATTTAGAGTTATTTTGTATGTATTTTCTTGGAAGACAATTTGTTCACTAACAGATTTTTGGCAACTCCACTAGGGAACAGAAATGAAGATTTAAGTGCCTAATATTTGTTTCCTTAGTGTTATGATTATCTCTATGTGCAGGAGATTGGTGACTCTATTGCAATGATCATGCTAACTGCAAAAGTCATGAGAAGATCAAGGCTAGACCCTTCTCTCCTGGAACTTTATCAAATTGATGATAAAGTGTTGCACGAATTTATGGATAGCTTTAAAGAAATTATTTCTCGAGGTACCTAGAATAATATAAACCTTGAAGATGATGCCACATCTTGGTTGCTATGGAAAAGCCTCTACATGAGTTTTCACAAGTTGAAAGACTTGCAAGAGCTTGAGGAGAAAGTGGCTCGGTTAAAGAAAGATTTGGAGGTGGATGATGATGAAGCTTCGGTTATCTCAATTTCACCCATGTACTTCAATCACCTTGTTATGGATGACCAAGAAGTCCAGATGGATTTACTACAATCTCATATTGTCTAGTTTTATAAGATGAGAATACCTGTGACAACACCGGAGTAAGGGTAAGCAATAATGATGAAATCTTGCCTCAAGTTTCTTCTTCATCTCATATAGAAAGTTTTATAGTTGAGGATCATGATAATCATCTGTTACTTAAAGATTCCATTGGAATGCTTTCTAGAAGTGTCTTCGCAGAAAATGAATCTTTAAAAGTCATGAATGATTATGAGAATAGTGATTTTGTGCATATGAATGCTGGAAAATATCTTTTTTCTAGAATCTTTTCACTTTGGAAATAATGTAGCAACAAATCTTATTAGTAAAGTTGATTTTAAAGAAGGTGCTCCTAAATCCTTTTTATCTCCATGCTTTGAAAGTTTTAGATTTGGAAGTGATGAAAACCATCTCATTTTAGACGTTCCTTGTGAAAAACATGATAACATCATGATGCCGAAATTTCAATCTTTCACATTTAATGTAATGGATGAGAGTGATACTAGTCATATTTCCTTGAAAATTTTTGTTTGCAAAAGATTTTAGAATAACATGCAGCTTGAGATTTAACTTTCCACACATGTGGAAAATAAAGATGAATCATCATGTTTGAACATTTGTAGTCAGCCCCCAAAGAGGCCTAATATGTTTAAGGATAAACTCTATCTTAGTAACAAGGTGAAAGTATGTGCAGAAAAATTTTCTTCTCATGCTAAAAATTAGATTGAAGAAGGAGGTGTTGAAGTCATCACATAGCCTATAGATAGCCTAGCTAAAACATGGACAGAAACACTCCTTGAGCAAGAAGAAAAAATCATAAATGAGTTCTTGTTATTTCTTTAGCCAGAAGACCTCTCTCAAGTTAGCCCATCTGATGATGATCCAATTCTTTGTAAAGATGGGGTAAAGATGCTTTTGGATGAAGATATTTTTTCTTAATTTCTTGTTGAGAAAAAGAGGTATGAAGCTAACATTCAACTGAGTAGTGATCTAGCTAGCATGGGGAAGGACACTCTTCTTAATGAGGAAGGAAAAATTATAGACACATTCCTATCATCACTCAAGCTAAATCATTTCTTTGATGATGACTCAAGTATTCACTCAAATTAGATTGAGAATGAAGCATTCATTGATTATTTTTCTTTTCATTCATCTATACATGGTTTTTCTGATTTGTGTTGTGGGAGTAATGCTGAAACATGTGATGGTACTTTGGAAAAGGAAAAGAATGGAATGTGTGGCATGATTGATGACAATTGGTTTCTTGAAAGAGATGAAGATAACACATATACAAGGTTTGATCCCATGTTGGATGAGACATCCCTATGGCTTCTAGTTAACCATGACATTAAGGACCATGTGCAAGAATTGAATCTTGATGACAAGATTTCTGGGTATTGTACCTCATCTCTTGGTGAGGTTTCTACATTTTATTTATTTTAACTTGAAATGGAATCTGACCTTGTGGATGTGAAAGATCAATTCTCAAGTGAAGAAGATTGTTATGATGAGTGGTGGCTATTCAGAACAGAATGTTGGGTTGCTAAAATTTTGCATACTATGAGCTTGAGTTATAGCATTGAAGAGATCGCTAGAAGGTAGTGGTTTGGAGCCACTCGATTGATGCATGATTTGCTAATGTGGAAAGGCTCATACTTCTCCCATCTGGTAAATGGTTTCATGTGATTCCTTTCTTACTGCTAGTTTTGTGGTAGGTTTTTTTTCTTACCTATGTATGTAATGTCCCCGATTAGGACCTTTAGTAATTTATTATATTTTTTTTCCAATTACAAACCAAATATAAATATTTTCTTTTGTGTATTTCTCCATACCTCCAAATATCTTTGTATTTCTCCCTTTCTAATGATCCTTTCTTAATGATAATATATATATATATATATTCTCATACTAAGAGTCATGTCCTTTCAAAAATAATTATTAAATTATATTATATTAATAAGTAATATAAGTTATATTTATTATTATTTTAATACTATTTTAAAATACATTTACTTGATATATATTCTTAATAATAATATTTAATTCCTATATTTTAATAGAAATATAATATTATGGTATGATTATAACACATCATAGCTATATCATTATTTGTATTATTATTTTATTATTTTATTATTTCTTTATATTTTAATTATATTTATTTTGACAGGGATATCACACTATCTTCTTTGGTTCTCAATATATTTTGATCTCCAACATACATAATTACCAAATTCTCCCACATTTGTTTATTAGTACCATAATTCTTGACATCATCAAACTTAGCATATTAGTCAATACTAAACCAATATCAACCATAAAATTGTTATGTTCTTTATTTTGGTTCATCTAATAAAATGTCATAGGAGGGTTAGGAGGGATGTATTGGTTATCTAGATAATATAGTGCATTGTTTCCAATCCTAGATAGATGTAGCCTCATCTAGATTTTCCATAGATAAATATGGTACCTCTCTCTTATACATTTTTGGATCTTTAAATCAAGTCCCTTCAAACATCTTCCTTCAAGAATTTAGCACTAATAGTAATTGTCAGATAAATGAGATGAGGATTGAATTAGTTATAACTAGTTATCCTATGGGCCTTAACAAACACTTTCCACCAACTTAAACTCTTAACTTTAATAGCATTATCTTGATCTATCCAAACATAACATCATAAATTAAACACATATAAACTTCCCATTAATTATTTAATTTACTATTCCTTAATATACCAAGTATCAGACTATGGATCTTTCTTATATCAAGTTGCATCAATTGATAGTTACCATTAGCTTGTTAATGGGCCTTCTAAAGTTCATTCTTCCTCTTCTCTACCTATTGTGTTATGTACACCTTCAAATTCCAGATGGATAAAAAAATCAACTTTAATGGGGCTTCTAAAGGGAACTTGGGCCCTTTTGGGATATGTGTTGTAGCAAGGAATTAAGCATGAGATATTGAGTCTTTGGTGAAGACTAATTAAATGACAACACTAATGATCTAGATGAATTTGAAGTAGATATTGAAGCTACCTTTCTTAGTGTGTAAGTCAGGGATCATAAGGTGCACCTCGAAGGATACTCACACATTGTGATCAATGAGATTACTAAAGGGAGTCTGGACATATGGTACCTGGATTACGTAGTATATTTTCTTTATATATTATTTATAATCAAAATATTTATTTGTTATTTAATTTATTTAACTCATTAATATTATAATTATAATATAATATTTTACATTACAATTATGCTATAATCTTATATATTGTTTATTTTTATATTATCAAATATATCTCTATTATATAATAGATTATAGTATTATTATTCTTAATTATTATCATTATATAATATGTTATTTGAATATTCAAATATTCTTTTAATTTGGGCTCATGAAAATGTATATATTTTGTAAATATGTTTTTGGTGTGTGTAGTGTTTGTTTGAATAAAGTGCAAGCTTCGAGCTTGCTGGTAGTTTAGGTGTTTTGGTTAGTTGGCTTTTCCCTACTCTCCCCCCTCCCCCCCCCCCTCTCTACAAGTAGCTCTTAGTTTTCTCTTCTTGGTGACTCTATTTGTCCAATGGATAAGGCACTCATCTTTGGCCAGAGATTACTGGAGTTCTTTGTTTTTACTTCAAAAATAGTCCCGCAGTTAGGGCCCCTATTGGTACCCAATATGGACATAGTTTTAAAACTTCCACTGTGGAGTCTTGAACTACTTCAAACTGAGGTTCAAAGAAATTTGAAGTGGTTCAAATTGGTTCAATTTGCTAGAATAGGTTCAAATGATTCTACAAGCTTTTTGGTTCAATTCAACACAATGGATGTGTTTAGATAATTGTTTCTCAGATGTGCAATATTCCAAAAGTTTATAAGTGAAAAAGTTCAACTTAAGTTCAAAACTAGGTTTGAGAGTACAGAGATCAATTCAAAAAGTAGTATGAGTTCCTGGTTGCACCAAATCTGAAAGGTTCACAAGTTCAACCTAATTCCATAAGACTCATGGTTCAGAGATAAATTCTCAAATACTTGATAAGTTGGATCGATGATATAAATAAGGAATTTGAAGGGCATATGATCTGTATAGATTAAAGAAAAGGACCCCAATGGACTCATAGATACTCACAATATTTGAATATGATTAAAATATCATAAATGCAGAATGAGTGTGAATCATTCAACATTTTCCCCCACTACAGAAGTACAATTCATAATAGATGGCATGACCAATGTAATGAAAAACTTGGCCACCACAGCATGGTAGTGTAGGAAATATTCAATGATTTGTATTCCTATCAAATATGAAATATTTGATTCTCAAAGTTCAAATGAGGTTTTGAATCCAATGGCTGGTCCCAAATGATGAGAAGGTGAGAAAACTCAATTGCATTGGGATCAGCACATGCATGGGGTCAAAATGAAACCATAGGTTATGTTTGCTAATTTAATAACACCATGAAAATACTTCAACCCAATGCCTCTCTACCTATAGCAAGCTTGGTATACTAAGATACCTCCATAGATGGATGCATCATTTCCAAATGCCTTTACATAGAGGGGTCTTTGTATACCGTATGTTTTCCCAAATTAAGCAAAGATCACTAAACCTGAGCTAGGAAGTGCCCCTTGATAAGTGTCTTGCATGAAGATGGAGACATCCAAATTGACATAGAAGACCCAATAACCAAATACACCTGATTATAAGGGATATAGAGTCGGTGGTGGTTCTATTAAGGGTGTTTTTGCTCATTCATGTAAGACATAGAGTCTACTACCCTCAACTATTGAGAATCACATACACAAGCAGAGCCTTCATGTTATGATAGCAACTAGGTTCACATGATTCTCATAATGAGTTTTGAGTGCACTATATTGGTTTCCTTAAAGAAAAAATATTCAAGGAAACTCATGAATGTGGAAAAAGCTAAAAAAATGAATGTAGATTATTAAATGGAGAAATTCATAGGTCTATATATTAGCACTGTCCAAGAAGCCTGACTGTGGCCAGATGTGTATACATCTGCTATCTATCCTTGAGCCTTGCTTTATCCTATATTGACAAGAGAATGAAAGAAATAAGAGGAGATTGATTCCAAGGAAACCTAATGGTTTTTCAATAAGCCAATACTCTTCATGCTCTAAATCATCCTCTATGTATCTTGAGTGTCCTCATCTGATGATCATGTACTTGTTTGGTGAATCCTATGAAATTCTCACACACACTTGGTAACTTCCTTAAAAAGGATACTCGAGTTAACATAAGGATTGACAGCATGATCATTGTGCAAGAATAAAAGATGACTACTATAGAAGAATAGCATGCTTGAGATGTGGATTGAAATCTTGCAAAAATCATGATTTAGAAGCACGGGTTAGAACAAAGGGCATCTAATCATGCTCAAACTCAGCAAATATGAGGAAGCAATAATGCATGTGAGCCATTTGAAAAAATGCATAAGTAAAAGCAATGGGTTCAATCTCTCATTTAGAAGGAACATGGCTATGAATTACCCATGGCCCGATGGGTGTTAGAATAAAATCATTGACGCAATCAGAAGAGAACCCACAAAGCACACAAAGGGAAGATGCAGGTTTCTAATGTGAAAGAGTGACATTGGATATTGTTCAAAATATCATTCACCCATTTAAAACATCAAGGATGAATTCATCAATGGCATAGTATAGAGAGTAACAACTAAATGTTCAATAGAATACCCAAGAGGACTTTCATCTTTAAAAAGTTGCAGATAAACATAAGGTAGCAAGCTCATGATATGGATTTGGGGTCCCATAGAAATAATGATCTGGGAGAATAGGTGGCATATGCAAACTCTCTCATATAATGTTGATCTATGATAGATGTCATGCTCTAAATATTTAGATTCTACAAGTATCCCTAATATTATCTTTATAAAGATAATTTTAAACAAACATCAGCTCTAGTGAAGTGATAATAAGGAATGTCTTCCAAAATGTAATGAAGAATTAGTTATTGTAACTAAAAACCTATAGGAAATGAGAAGATAATAAATAAGTCGGCAGCAGCAAGGTAGGGGGTTACACTTTTTATTCTCAAGACTATAGATTGTGTGCTACAATAGGAGGGAAAAGAATTATTCTAGATTATTTTCATTTCTTGTGAGGGAGGGAAAGTAGAGCTTTTTTCTAAACTGTGTGTTAGAGAAAAGGATAAATTTTGATTTGTTTTACATAATGCAAGGGAAGAGTTTCAATTTTTTTTAGATAGTGACTTTGACTGTAAATGTGTAAGAGGGTCTTTATTGTGTTTACACTTTAGAGAAGGGAGACTGGAGGATAATTGCATCAAAACTTTGATTATGAGGCAGTTTCTTTCCTCTGATCACAATCTTTGTATTGTTTTTAGTTTTCTCTAAAACACATTTTAATGTTACTATTTTTTTATTATGTTATCATTTCAATATATCTTTAAAAGCTCTAATTTTTCATTTTCTTAGGAGGATGGAAGATACATTCTTCATTTTTGCTTTGTAATGCAACATCCTAGAAAATAGACTTTGTGTTATTTGTTATTTTTTTCTTTTTAATCACTTAGTTTCTGCATGTATTTCATGTTTATGAATAGATGTTTGTGAACCTTTTGTGCTTTCTGGTTAAAAGAATCTATATTTAAATTCATTTTAAATCATGTACAAGGAGTTGTACCTAATAGAATTTAGAGGAAGGTTATCAATCCAATGATAACCTATCCAACTGTTAGTGCTAATTCAGTCTTCCTATCTAGGCATTTAGAGTTATTTGTGTTTATTTCTTCAAAGGATAATCTATTCACTAACAAAAGGAAAATAGGGTACAACCCTATTTTTAATTCACTTAATGTATTCTAGATTAAGTTCATTTTAAACTACACTTAGAAATAGAATCTCTATTCAAGCATTCTTGACTCCATAGATTAGAAATTGAAATTAAAAGGGTTTAGAGCATATATTTTGCAGGCATCATTTCAAGTCTATGTCCTTGGTTGATAACTAAATGAGTTCAACAAAGCATTTGGATGCTACTTTGGATGTCCAATCCATGAGCATAAATCTCTAGTTTCTAAACTAATAATTTGACCGAGCAGTATGGTTACATTTTGGGGGCTAGGTCACCTCTAAGGGGGGTACACTTGACCTTGCATTATATTAGATGCTATTAAATCATAATTAAATCTTGTGCTAGTTGTGTGGAGGATTGATTATCTAACAGACCCTAGATCTCTTTGTTGTGAGGTGATAGATCCTGGTTTTGGATTTCAATTGTAAGGGACTCATACATGGATTATTATTTTATGAAACCTTGATGTGAGAAAATATAGTTTTTCTTGAGTGGATAGATTGTTGAATTATGGCAAGTTATAAAGATTGATAAAAGATTTTCGAGTGTGAGGGAGATGGATTCTTGCAATCAAATCGCCAATGTGAGGTAGTTGCACATTGAGAGGAACCTAATGGATAAGTTGGATTGGTTTTGGTATAAATTCCATAAGAGGATGCAAGAGATAAGGCATTATTATTTGAGTTGGCATCTTTCAATCAGAAAGAGTGTTGCTTGGCCTATTAGAAAGATTGTTCAAAGAAGAAGACAGTTTGTAGATAAAGAAGTGTTAAAGTTTGAAGAAGTACATGATAACTTCACTAAAGTTGATGAGGTATGTGTTGGTTTTTATGAGTAAAATTTATGGATCTAACATGGAAATTATAGAGCATCTTATTGTGAGCAATGAGATCATTTATCATGAGATTTGCATTTGTGATAATGAGGATTTACATTTGGATATGGATATTCATATGGTTTCTCATATAGATCTAAATTTATATGTTATTGCTAAGATGATTGAGTATTTACAATTTACTACTGATATGGTTTATTTTGATGTACATATTTAGCTTATGTGAATTTGGTTTTGGATTCACATGTTGCTACTTATATGGTTGGGGATTCTATTGTTCCTTATATGGACATGGACCTACTTGTTGTTGATATGGATGTTCCTACTGATGTGGAGTTAGATTACCATATTGCTAATGTGGATTTTCTTATTCGTAATATGGTTGAGGTTTACATGTTACTATTTTTGTGGATTTATATTTGCATATTCATGATGTTGCTAACATGGATTCCATGTCTGAGGACATTACTATTTCTAGTTGTGATTGGTTGTAGAGATTTTTTATGAAGCCTTGTGATATTTAGTCAGTTCCTATGAGTAGGTATGTTGATTAGGTTGCCAAGATTCATATGATTTTGATGTTTGAATGGATGAAAAAGAGATGGTTGATGTGTAGATTTATCATCTTATCTTTGATGAATTAGATACCTTTGGTGAAAATGAAGTTGGGTGAAGATTTTTCTTTTAGCATCAAAGTGTGGGACACACTTTTCTATTTACCTCGAGAGTCTGATGTAGGAGCATCAAGCTTGGTTTTTAAGGAGCCTATGTTTTGCATGCTCGGGGTTATGTTTGGAGCCTATCTATGGACTATTCCCTATTTTTTTATAGTGTTTGGATTGTTCATGTTTTAATTGCAACTCTTTTTTTGGTTATTGATAGTGCATTATTCCTTTGTTGGAGGGACATTGGAGATTATTTCCACAATCTTTGATCTGTGGGAGTTATCTTATCTAATCTTGGATTTGGATCATTGGATGGCATGTAGAACTATATCTAAGGTCATGTAGTATTATTTTATCTTATGATTTTTTTATGTTTGTAAACTTTGGGTCTATCCTAAGTGTTTATTTAATATAATCTTCTTGGTTGACTTGTGGTTTGAGTGTTTATTTAATATAATATGTTAGACAAACTTGTGGGTTGTTTAGTATAAGTATAGAGTCTTGTGATACCTAGAACATAAGGTATTAGCATGTATTAGCTAGGAGCTTCTTGAGGGATGATAGATAGGAGGTGAAAACCTGTATTTGAGATTTGAGTTGTATTCTTCTTTGTAATGGTTGTAACCAAGAAGGCCTTAAAACCTGGCATGTTGGATGTAAGTCTTATGATTATATTATGAGAATGTATTTTTTTAGGATCTTAATCTTTATGCTATTGATTTTTTCCATTCTGTGTTTACTTTCTAGGGACTAGGTCACCTCCAAGGTGGGTACACCTAACCTTTTATTACATCAAAATTGTATGTGAAAGCTATAGTAGTCAAGCATTTAAGCGAGGATATTCTCATTAAGCATTCAAGGCATTGAAAGATTCAAGGATCATTTGTGATCTTTTTATCTTCAAGATCTAGAATTTTGTCATCCATCAAATGAGTGAGTCAACATTGAGTCATTCATCATATTCTTTAGTAATATATATTTTCATCCATGGATCTATGATGTGGTTTTGGTACATTCATTGTATTTGTGGAGATTTCCTAAATTCTTCATTGTGAGTTTGACATCTACAACATACAAGCATTGAAATTCCTTATTGACAAGAGGTTTCCACACACCATGCAAATACTTACATATTTTCATTTCAATTTCAAGGTTGATTCCAATCTAGGGATTGACCAAAAAAATCCTTTATCCACCCAAAATAAAAGACAAGTTTTTCTATATGTAGGAGCAAGATATTAGAATTGTGACCACAAATCTAAAGAAAAATTCACCAAACCATTTCCAAACAAGTTGGGTATGAATTTTTATTATATCCTAGGAACATGATGACTTCATGGTGAAGCATCTAGAACATGTGGCACTAGGTCAAATCCTTCCTAAGGCCCTAAGATAAATAATATTTTCTATGTTTTCTGTTGTGATCATGAATATATAGTTAGAAGCTCCCTCATAGTCTTAGATCCACAATTTTTAGAGAAAAAAAGTATATTTCTCCACAAATTTGAAGGTGGGTACTTTAAAATCTATTTCATGTTTTAGCATATACCTATTTTTCATATATTAATTGGGATGATTTTTTAAATTTAGCATCTGGGCATATCTTACACTTATCATTTAATTAATTACCTCAATTGCACATTTATATTTACATTTTTTTAATCAATTTTGCATTTCATGAAAGAGGACTTCCTTTCCTAATTCCTTGATATAATTCTAGTTTAGCATTTGCATCCTTTTATCCTTTTAATTTCCTAATCTAACTTGAGTTATATTTGTAAGCCCCTCTTTCTCTTGTATTGAATATTAGTGGCAAGTAGACTCTATATCTTATTGTGCACTTCCATTTGTTCACTAAATAAATACTTCTAGAGACAAGGAGATATGCTTTAAGTAATAACATATGGTACCAAATTAGCAAAGAGAATTGGCTCTTGCAAGCTAAGAAAATAGATAATTATGAAATGATATAACACTTATGAGAAGTACCCTCGATAAAAGAGAACTTGTTAGCAATACATCTACCTTTAAGAGGAGTTTCTAAACAAAGATAACCTCTTTAAGAAAAAAGGTAACAAGAATGCACCTATTCATCCCCATGTATCTAGTTGGAATAGGGATCCTTCAATGAAGGATAAAAAACTTTGAACCAAGGAATAAGGGTAAATGTTTATAATGAACATGGATTTGTAAATAAGAAAGAGATGGTGATAAAAGACATGCACCTCCTTTATATAAGAGAGCTTTGTGATCAAGACAATAGTTACCTATGAGAAAATAAAATGTCACATGATAAACAAGTGCAAATGTACTAAGAAAATTTGATCCTTAGAAAAAGAGAAAAAGAATGAATGAGCTACCTTGTCCCCCAAATGAAGAGGCAATAAACTATAAATGAATAATACAAAGAATGAGAAGCTCATTGTGGATCATAAATTGATAAAAAATAAATATTGCAAGATATTTTTAAAAATTGTAAATATATACCATAATATAGCCTTGAATAAAACAAAATACCCCATATCAAACAAGATGTATCATAGAATAATGCAACACTATAGAGAGAAAGAAAAACACACCATTAGATATGCAATGACAAATAACATATATATGTTAGGAAAGATATCACATATGAAGTAAACTATAGATGTTATAGATTATTAAATGCTCAAATACAAGATATGGAAAGAAGTGTTAGGCAGAAAAAATCATGTCTTGTATGAAACAAAATATTACATACCCAAAGATAAGAATTTATCATAAAAGAATGCAAATATATAGAGAAATGAAAGAGGAAGATGAAAGGATACCATATTATACTTACTTAGTGATCATGAGAACAAAAAAGAGATAATTGATCCTTGAGAAAAATGGAAAATAATGTCCAATATATACCCTAAATGAGATATCCTTTATAGAAAAGATTCACTTGCAAGCATTAGATTACACTCGAGATGTTAATTATTATGTAACATAATAAATGCATGAAAGAGATAACATCAAACTGTAAAGAATGCAAGTTTATAAGGGATATTGGAGGCACATAACAAACAATATGAAGACAAGGAGGAACATGTTATGTCTTCCTAAGTGGTTTTGATTCATACTAGGCATGTGAATTCAAGAAAACATAAGATTTCATTTGGGATGTTAATCATTATATAACACAATAAGTGTATGCAAGAAATATGTCATCATATAAAGGAGAACAAATTATCAAATGGATAAAATGGATCATTCTATTGATAGAAAAGGAAATAGGGCCCTTGCCCCCATATGTAAAATAATTTTATGAATCGTAAAAGCTACAAATTATTTAAGTTAGTCCTAAAATGCACACCCAATGAAGAATACAAATGAAAGATGAATAAAAATACAATTTTTACCTCTACTTTTCAAATGCATCTTGTCTTCATTGTCCTTCTAGATTTTGAGTGTTTGATTGGTGAGCTCTTAGATTTGTAAATCTAACCCTTCTTCAAGATTTGCTTCAAAATTGTGGAGATTATTAAATCTAATACGCAACTAAGATGAAGATCCTAGAATCTAAAAAATGCTATGACGGATGAGAAATGGATGTTTTATGACCCTAATGAAATTATGAGAATGCTATTCTAATTATATTAGGATTATCAAATGTTCATGAAATGTTAATTTTCTCTTAGATTGCTATGATTTCATGTTGCTCCAAAATTTGAATTCTCAAAAGTTGCTAAAATGGTGTGTTTGTGGTAATGGAGGATCCTTTTATATATTTTTGGGAGACCCTATCCTAGTGGCACAATCCAATGGTTGTGAGTGAAAATTGGTCAAGTGTATGATTAGGATTGACTTGGTTAAGGGAATAGAGAAAAAGGAGGGAGTGGTTGGAATGTGAGAGGAAGAATATGGGTTATGTTCCTCTTACATTGATAAAAAGGAGTTTGATGTGGAATGGAAATACACATATCATCTATCTCACAAAGATCTTTGAGAGAATAGTGCTAAGACTCAACTCTCATGAGGACTCTTTGTACAAGTGTCTTATGAGTCATCATTAACTAGGTGAGTTGGATTGACCATCTACTAGATATTAGGGTAGGTATCAAGGACTTTGTCACAATGAGGAAAGTTTCCCTAGGAATAAGTCAAGTGAAGGAAAGTGATGTAGGAGCATCCTAGGCTTGATTTCAATCTTGCATGTTGGAGGCATTTTGGCTTTGGAGTTGTGGTGCTCATTTGCTAAAGGGTGTAGTTGTGGCTAAGGAGCTTGATCATTGAAGGGGCTCAAGCATTGCTGCAGCTCGGCACCTTCTATGTTCTCAGAATGTATTGGAGCTCAACATCTTTTGTTGTTTGGAAGTCACTAAACTTAGGATGCACTAGGAGCTCGACAATGCTCATGGTTTTTCTAATGCTCGGCTTGGTTTTCCTAACACTCAGTCTAGTATTGGTTCTTGTAGGTGTCAGGTTATTTGTGAGCCAACTTTGGGTATTTGATCTATGTTGTAGCCAACTTTGGGTGTTTAATTTGTGTTGTATCTTACTTGTGGCTCAACATATATTAAATATAGGGGTTTTAATTAAGTTTTTAATAAACTAGGATGACATGCGGCTTAGTTGGGTATAAGTAGGGGGTCTTGTGGAGTCTTTAAGTTAGCATGATTCATCTTAGAGAAGAGTATACAAAATTTTTAGGAATAGTAATTGAGGCTTGGTAAACCAAAAGAATTGCTTGGTGGGCTTGCTAGCACAAGTTGAGATTTCCTTGGGGATTTCTTCTAGAGTGTAGATCTGGACTAGTTAAGATTAGGATTGTGAGTTGGATCTTGAGGGACCTTATAGAACTAGTATTGTAATTATTGTTGTATTTGGCTCTAACTAGGAAAGCCTTACCACTTGGCATATTACATGTAATCAATTATTTTGTGAATAAGAGTTGTGATTTGGTATTAGATCTTGCATTATTGTTGTGTTTCTATTATGTGGTTATTTGTTTGGGGCTAGGACATATCCTTTGGGAATTCTCCTTGCACTACATCAAGTAGTATCAAAGTGAAGGTTTTCTTGAGTGTGTAGACAGATCGCTGAAGTTGAGGTAGTTTGCACTAGAAGTTGAGTGAAGGCCATAAGAGAAGGTTGATCTAGTGGAGTTGATTGTTCTTCTGGATCTGTGGATCTATTATAGAGGGTTTGTAAAAAATTTGGAAGATGCCATCAAGAAGATTGGACCATAGGGAAATTGATGATCTTAGTGATGTTGTGGAAGAAAGGATCTCAGAGAAGGTTTTAAAATATTTTATATGTGAGACGGAGGGGGTTAAATCCAATTTCAAATCTGAGATGGCACTGATGAAGAGTGACATGATTGCTGAAATTGTTAGTACTTTAGGTGGTGTACCTAGGCATGTGGCTACTGAAGATGGCTATGAGGAAGTTGTTGAAGACTTTGAAATTGTTGGATCTAGTGATGAGGACATAATTGATCATGTTGAGAGACCTATTGGAACTAGGGCTAGTCATTTTTCTAGGCCTAGATCTTAGTTGAAGCTAAAGCATAAGATGGAGGTTTGTAATTTCTTAGATACTTTGACTCCTGAAGACTTGATTGATTGGATTAGTGAATTAGAAGACTACTTTGAGCTTTAGTATATTAGAGATCCACTTAGAGTGAGGTTTTCACAAACTAAGTTATAAGGACATGCTACTCTTTGGTGGAAATTACTACAAAGAGATAGAGAGGGTGAAGGTAAAATGAAGATCACTAGATAAAGATTAATAGTAATTAAGTTGAAGGCTAAGTTCATTCCTACTGATTGTGAACTTGAATTATTTATAAGGTTGTAGAATTTTAAATAGAGGGATATGACTATGAAATATTATACCAAGGAGTTCTACAATTTGACTATTTAGTCTAGGCATAGAGAATTATCAAAGGAAAAGGTAGCTTGGTACTAGTTTGAGATTCAATATCTAGGATGAGTTTGGTATGTGGAATATTTATTTAGTTGAGGATGCTTATTAGTATGCCCTAAAGGAAGAAGACAATTTGAAGAGGAAAATTCAAGGTAATTCTAGAGGGAAGGAGAAGCAGAATAGCTCAACAAAACCTAAATTGAGTGTAGAAGGTGAACCAAAACCTATTAATCAGAAAAGGAGGATAGATGGAGGTGAGTTTAGAGTAATTGCTTTAGATGTGGTGAAGAAGGGCATAGATCTTTTAAATTTCCTTATGGTAGGAAATTTATTATTTTGAAGGAGGTTGAAGTCCAAGATAATCAGCCTGAGGAAGGAGAGAGTTTTCTATCTCTATGTCTGTTGATTGGTCAGAGGACTAGTTTGTTCAAGACTTGTTGTAAGGTTGGTGGTAAAGTCTACAAGGTGATTGTGGATGGTGGTAGTATTGATAACCTTGTTACTAAGGAGATGGTTTAGAAACTTGGTTTAAATAAAATGAGACATCCCTATCCTTATAGGATTGGCTAGTTGCAAGGTGAGCATGCTTTGGAGGTGAGGGAGCAATGCCTTGTTGATTTCCAAATTAGGAAATATATGGATCAAGTGTTGTGTGATAATATGGACATGAACAATTGTCATGTTGATGCAAGGAGGGAAAGAACAACTAGGGCCAAAGGTTCACCAAGCAATCCAAACCAACCTTGCAAAGTTAACACAATAGAAGAAAACACACAAAGAGAACAAAACCAAGAGAGAGAGAACAATAGTCTTTTATTGATTCATCAAGTAATCAGCATACATGCCTAGTTGTAAGGCCTTTTGGGTTATGACCAGATACATAATACATTTGAGATCCAAGATCTAGCTTCAAATTCACACCTTCTAGACACATGCAACAAACTTTCCAAAACACCATGTTCTACCCAAACTCTAAGCCTAAACACCCTATTTATACTTGCCAAAATGGCTTATAGAACATTCTAGAACATTACAAAATAGAAAGGCTAACCAAAAGATGGTTTGCACACATCCCAAGATAATATCTTAACATAAAATTCATGATCAGAATTAATCCTGCAAGTTAGCTCCCATTAAGAAACAAAACACAGAAAACTCATCCAAAATGTTGGCACTCGGCATCAACAATATCACTCGGCTCATGAAGGATCACTTGGCACATAAAGCCTAGCTTGAGACACACTGTGGAACTTGGAACACACTACAAAGTGAGATAGTATAACAAGTTAATCCAAATGTTAAGATGACATGGGATAACTTCGACTCAGTAGATACTACAAATTCATTAGCACTCGATAATTTCTACAACTCGGCAATGACTACAACTTGGCAACAACTGACAGAATGAACAAAAATGAGTAGGATAACACATCAACCCTAGATGCTTCTGCATCTGACAATTAGGGTAGAAAGAAATGATTCTCTTAGACCATGCAAGTATCAAAACCTAAGCTAAATCCAACTCAAATCGATAAATCCATGTAGCATCTGCAACTATCTTGTACTTCTACTTTACCAAATATTCATAGTATTCTTCTCCTCTTGTGTTTTTACCAACTCTTTGATCAAATATATGTTCAACCTCTTCAATTTGATTCTTTAGATAATCATCAAGTACAACAACTTTATTATCTGACTCATGATACTTATACATAAGAGAAACATTGAATATAGGAGATATATCCATATCATTAGGTAACTCAATTTCATAAGCATTTCCACTGTTAAATTTTTTCAAGATCTTACAAGGTCCAAACTTCTTTATCTTCAGCTTACTATATGTTCCAACTGGAAATCTTCCTTTCTTAAAATGAACCATCACCTCATCACCAATTTCAAAAACATGATGTCTTCTAGACTTATCAGCATTCTCCTTATACTTTTGATTACTTTGTTCCAACTTTAGCTTCACTTCCTTATGTAAAGACTCCATAAAATTAGAAAATTCTTCTCCTATAGCACTTCTCTTCTCTTCATGAGCAACATTCCTTAAATCTAATACTCCTCTAGGTTTCATTCTAGTAACAATCTCAAAAGGTGTCTTCATGTACTTCTATTCACATAATTATTATATGCAAACTCAGCTTGTGCCAATACCATCTCCCAATTATGCAGTTAATCTCCAACTAAGCATCTCAGCAAATTACCCAAGCTTCTATTCACAACCTCTATCTTTCCACCAGTCTATGGATGGAATGTAGAACTAAACTTCAACTCAATACCCATCTTCTTCCACAAATTTCTCCAAAAATAACCAACAAACTTATTGTCTCTGTTAGAAATAATACTTCTTAGTAATCAATGCAATCTAACAATCTCTTCGAAGAACATTTTAGCAACATGCTCATCATCTAATGTCTTCTTACATGGTATAAAATGAGCCATTTTATAAAATCTATCCACAAAAACAAATATAGAATTATACCCCTTTGTTTTTTTAGGCAATTCAAGGACAAAATCCATACTAATATCACTCCAAGGTTTCTTAGGAATAAAAATAGGTGTATACAATCTAGTATTCTGACTTAATCCTTTTGCGACTTGACAAGCTCCACAACTTTACACAAATTTTTGAACATCATTATACATATGGCCAATAATACTTCTCTTTCAATAAACTCAATGTCTTATCTATTCCAAAATGTCTAATCAATCCACCACTATGCTTTTCCTTAATCAGGTTCAACCTCATAGAATTTCTAGGGATACACAACTAAATACCTTTGAACAACATACCTTATTGAATGAAATATTCATCATACTTACTAATGTGATCTAATAGATTGGGTGATTTGCACTCTCTCCATGCCTCAGAAAAATCAAGATCAGTACCATACAACTTTTTCATGTCATCAAAACCAAGAACTTCAACCTTCATTATAATCAAAAAAGAACATCTTCTACTCAATGCATCAGCAACTCTATTAGTAACTCCACTCTTATGCTTAATCAAAAATATAAAACTCTGCAAATTCTCAACACACTTCATATGTCTTTGATTCAATTTATGTTGACTTCCCAAGTATTGTAAAGCTTTATTATCAGTATACAGTGCAAACTTCTTAGGAATCAGATAATGCCTCCACTTCTTCAATGATTGAACAATAGCATAAAACTCTTGATCATACATAGAATACTTCTTTTTAGCATCATTAAACTTCTCACTAAAGGAAGCTACAAGTTTACCTTCTTGATTCAATATAGCTCCTATTGCACTACCACTTGCATCACATTCAACTTGAAATACCTTATTGAAATCTAGAAAAGCCAATACAGGTAACTCAACAACCTTTTGTTTCAAAGTCTCAAAAATTTTATTAGCTCTATGTGTCCACTTGAATTCCTTTGTATCTCCTCTCATTGTCTCAGTCATAGCATTACAAAAAACACTAAAATTCTTTATAAACTTTTTGTAAAAACTAGCCAAACCATGAAATGATCTTACCTCACCCACATTCTCAGGTGCAAGCCATTCCAAAATTGCTTTAACCTTTTTAGGATCCATTCTCAAGCCATCAACTGAAATCACAAATCCCAAATACACAATGTCTTCTTGCATAAAAGAACACTTTTTTAGATTAATCATCAACTTCTCCTCTTTCAATCTCTACAATACTTGTCTAACATGCTCAAGATGTTCTTCCTTAGTCTTACTAAATATCAGAATAATCAGAAACTTACTCAAAAATCTTTTGAGAACTTCATTCATCAACCTCATGAAAGTACTAGGTGCATTAGTCAAAACAAAAGGCATAACCAACCATTTATTCAAACCATCTTTTCTCTTGAAAGCAGTCTTCCATTCATCACCTTCTCTGATTCTAATCTGATGATAACCACTCTTCAAATCAATCTTGGTAAAATATTTTTTTCCACTTAAACAATCTATAATGTCATCCATCCTCGGCACAGGAAACTTATTTTTCATAGTGATATTGTTAATAGCTCTAGAATCAGTACACATTCTCCATTCTCCATTCTTCTTAGGTGCTAATACAATAGGTACAACACATGGACACAAACTTTCTTTGATTAATCCCTTCTACAACAATTCATGCACTTGACTATATTAGAAATACTTTAGAATAAATAAGGAGGGGGTGAATCAGTTATTCAAGGTCCAAATGTCCTAAGAAAACTTTTCACTAAGTATAGTCAGTCCATTTTAACTAACCATGCATCCAAGATAAACACTCTTCTTAGCAAGTTACTGATAAATCAACATGCAGGAATAAGACATTAAAAATCAACACATGACACAGTGATTTACATGGAAATCCAAATTGGGAAAAACCACCAGTAACATGGTACTCCTTTCTCACTCTTCTAAAGTGATGCCCTGTGAAAGGCCTACCCTATTAAAGGCTACAAAACACACTATTAAATGTGACCCAATTAAGGGATTTCAACCACCCTATTAGAAGTGGCTCTAGTTAAAGTACTTTAGAAAATTCACTTAAAATGTCAACCTGTTAAAGGATTTACAAAATTTTTGTTAAACCAACCTAAGTCCATAGGATTTTTCCCTAACTAATACAATTTATAGAGAGTAACAATAATGGATTTTGATCTAATACAACTCACAACATAACTTTTAGATTTTAGATCTCAATTCAGTTCATAAATTTGACTGGCTTTCAGTCTCTACAGCTCTGATAGCTTGCCCTCCTTTCAAGCTTTGTCTCCTTGAGTCTCCATTCTCATTATGCCAATGCAATCACCTCTATGGCCACCTATTGAAGTAGAGTCTCTATACTTTGGTCCTCCCTCTCGATGCCTTCTCCTTGACACCACACACTCTCTCCAATCACTCTTGCTTCTCGACTTCTAACTCCTTAAATAAGAGTTTGGAATACTTTTCCTGCTCTAATCTTTTTGATCTTATTTGGGTTTGAGTGGATTAGGTAAGATATGATGTATCTTCCCCTTATCTTGTTTTTTTCTAGAAACATCTTGTAGAGTCCATTTGTATTTGCCTAAAAATGGTTAACCTAAAATTTTGTACCACTAGCTCAACATCCTTATCTTCCATCTGGTTCAAAAAATTCAAGGTAACAAACTTATCATCTCAGATCTAGTGAATCTTTCACTTTTCAAATAATGCAGCAGCTTGGCGCTATTGACTTTTTGATGCTCGACACATACTATGTTACTCGGCACCTATAGTAAATTCACTCGGCATCAACTAAGTTTTGCTGATGCTTGGCACCTATTACATTTTATCTAGCTTGGCACCTAAACTTTCTTAGCACCTTCTATTTCACTTGGCACATACTAGATTTTGCATTTTCTTGGCACTTACCGATAATCTTCTTGGCATGAACTAACTTGCTCGACACCCACTAATGAATTTAGTCAAGCTTTGCAAATAGTTTTGTTATAACTTATTCTTCTAGAGTTTCTAACTGTAGCCAACCTCTATATCTTCAAGTGTATTATGAATACATCATTTTATCATTGTCTTAACTTATCCTTCTACTTCATTACAAAATCATAACTCTGCCTTTCCCTTAGGTACTTTTGTTACGTCTTGTTGATTAAATCCTCTTCATCAATCAACTAAGTGATAGTACTTGGATCTTATAAGCAATTATCATTCTAGCAAATAGTAGGTTTGACATCAGTGACAAAACAATGATTGAAAACATTCTTTATCAGCAATCTCCCTTCTTCAATAATAATCTTTTCAATCAAACTTCAACCGTCTATTAAGTTATTCATTCTCTGTAGGTGTTAATCTATACGGTGCTTTGTTCGGAAAACTAGTTCTAGGAATTAGATCAATACAATGACTTATACTTCTTACTGGCAGTAAACCATCAAGAATATTCTTAGCAACAATCTCTTTATACTCATTCAACAATTTTGTAAGTTTTTCTGGTACACAGCTACCACTATCTCTTGTCACTTGGTCATTAGTAACTTCTGTTGTCACTCATTCATTACAACCCAAACTTGGTCCTCTAGGAATTATGGAAAAATAGACTTGATTCTTCTTTACTTATTTTTCAAATTACTTTCCTTTAACTATGCAAACTTGAATAGTAGTACAATTAACCTCATCTAGACTTTCAATCAAAGGCAGCAATATTTGCTTCTTCCCATTTACCCAAAGAGTATATTGGTTCAATCTTCCATCATATATAGCATATCTATCATATTGCCAATGTCTACCCAAAAAAATATGATAGCAATCCATAGGCATAATATCATGCAGCACTTCATCAAAGCAATGTCCAATCTTGAACTTCACAATGCATTGGTCACTTACCAATATCTTATGCTCATCTTTGATCTATGAAACATGATAGGGTTTAGGATGCTTCAGCCTTTACAAATAAAACTTTGTAACCAGCTCTTCTAATGCCAAATTTGTAGAATTTGCACTATCAATGATCAACTTGCAGTATTTTCTAGCCATCTTACATCTGGTCTTGAAAAGACTTCTTCTAAGGAAAAATTCCTAATCACTTCCCTTATTACATAAGGTTCTTCTCACCATCAAATTTTCTCTAGCCTCAGGTCCACTTGATGAACTCTCAATGTCTTCTTGAATCATAACATTTCTATTACTTTGCCCAGTCAAAAGATCTACAATCAAAGGATCTATGCCCTTTTTTACCACATATGAAACAATTACCATGAAAACCACCTCTAGAATATGAATTACCTCTTCCTCAGTAAGAACTAGTACCTCCTTGGTATGAACTACCACCTTTCCACTTGGTCTTATCTTTGTTATCATTCTTCCATTTAGATTTGCCTTTTTATCACATAGAATTGTCAGATCTATCACCTTCACCATAAGATCTATCTCTGCCTCTCTGGAATCTACCACCTCTACCTCTTTTTCTTTACTCATGCTTCTTTGTCAAGATCTCCTCAACTTTCAAGGCATATTGATATGCTTCTTCCACACTTTCCAATTTCACAAAACTTATCTCATCTTGAATTCTAGATCTTAATCCATTTAGATATCTTGTAATTTTCTCAACATCATCATCCATATGTCCAAATCTAATGTCCAATCTATAGAATTCCTCAATATACTCCTTCACAATCATGTCTCTTTGTCTCAAATTTTGCATCTTTCTTAACAAGATAACTTGGTAATCATTTGGAAAGAATTTTTTCTTTACCTTGTTTACCATCTTCACCCAAGTTTTGATCTTTTCCTTTCCTCTCCTTTGTCTATCAGTTTGCAAATGCTCCCACCATAGTGAAGCATGACCTCTTAGCCTAGTAATTACAAATTTCACCTTCTTATTATTAGGAGTTTTTTCATACTCAAAGAACCTCTCCATATCAGAGATCCAATCCAACACAATATTAGTGTCCAATTTTCCATCATAAGGAATAATTTCTATAGCAAGCTTTGAATTTACCCTAGACAATACTCTCAGCAATCTTTCCTCATCTTGATCTTCTTTAGGTTATAGATTGGGATTTGGTGCTACTACTTCATCATCACTCACATCATCAAGATGTGCTCCTCTCCATTGGGTTGTCTCTACAACATCTAATCTGGCTGTAATTTGTCTCAATGCATCTAACACAACATTATTTTCATTTCCTCTACCTCAAACCATCTTTAGAAATTAGATTCTTGCAAGATTGTAACCCTTTGCAAGTTATAGGTTAAATACATAGATCTGCAACCCTCCAACCAAATTTAAATTAGGTTTCTACATTATCCAATCTCCACAAGGATGAACCTCAAGCTCTGATACCACATTTTTTAAGGAGGGAAAGAACAACTAGGTCTAAAGGCTCACCCAGCAATCTAAACCAACCTTGTATAGTTAACATAACGAAATAAAACACATAAAGAGAACAACACCAAGAGAGAGAGAACAATAGTCTTTAATTGATTCATCAAGTAATTAGCATACATGCCTAGCTATAAGGCCTTCTGGGTTATGGCTAGATACAAAATATATTCAAGATCTAAGATCTAGCTTCAAATTTTCACCTTCTAGACACATGCAACAAACTTTCTATTAGAAACAATAGTCCACCGGGTGTGTGAATTAGTTATCCAACAATTAAAACATTTATCTTCTTTAAACAAACTTAATCATTCAACCAAAGTAAACATCAACCATAATAAGATGCACATAGACAATTACAATAGATATGTTAACTAGGGAAACACTTAATCAGAGGGAAAACCTCAGTGGGAATGACGCCCACAAGATGATGTACTAATATAAATATTCCTTGTTAGAGTATGGACCCTATTAGGAGTGTATTACAACATTTAGTACATAAAGTCCCTATTAGGAGATTTTGAATCCCTATTAGGAGACTCCAACCTTGTTAGGAGTTGTAGTACAATGTATGCAAGAAAATCCCACTACCTAAACATACAATTTCAACTACAAGAATAGCTCACTGCTAAAACATACAATTTATTATTATGTTCTTCTTTCCTTTGTTCTGTCAACCGAACCAATCACTGTCAAACCTTGTAGACCAGGTCAAGAACCTTGGATCCAAATATGAAACCTCAAATCATTTAGTAAAACCTCAGTGATGAAGTTTCCTTCACTTCCACTCTATTCTACTCAACTTCGCTTTTCACTCTCTCTATTTCTTAAAATTACTTCTCTATCTCATCCACATATGTATCATGATAAAGGAAAATTTCCTTCCTTTATACCAAGTCCATAAAAAAATTCCTTGAGTCGATTGTTAGATGTTCTCAATTAATCATTATAGGACCACATTAAGAACATGTTACACTTAGTGATAAAATTAATCTTTTGCCTTGCAAATTGAATAACTTTCTGTACACTCACTATTATGATGAGTGAGCTTAGCCACATCATCTCCAACATGTCTTATACACATCCTCAACCTCAATTATTAGAATAACAATTATGCTAAGAGATATAACAAGTTTACTAGAACATGCCTCTATAAACTCTATCTTAGAATAGACATCACCAAAACTTACATAACTTCTTCCAGACTTATTATTTCTTCTTCTAACATTAACTACATTTATAAAATACTCAAACATATCTCCCATAACCTTATATAGTTAGAATACTCAACTAGCCATCCATACCAACTTGATATTTTCATTGCTCTTCTGTTAGATACCAGAGAAGACTGCTATGTCATGAATGTGACATATCATCATAGTAACATATCTACTATACTCCACCATAGGAATATCATCAACATTCATCTCTCAACAATCTCCCCATTTGGCATTGATGGCAACATAGATGAAAAATATCTAGTTCCAAGAATACCAACAAAAGACTATTCATCTTTCTCTTCAAATACTCTTCATCAATCATTCTCCCCCATTGATATACCTCAATGCTCTTTCTGTCAAACTGACATTCATGTTTTACTTATTCCAAAATTCTCCCAAGTATCATGTTTTATATCTTTTGAACATATTTTTTTTCCTCATGTCTTCTCATGATGTTCTTGCTTCTCCTCCATGATGTTTTTCATGCAATACTTCTCCCCCATTGACATCAATGTCAAAGGTTTTAGCAACCAACTTCACTGCATCAAAATTTGCAACAATTGATTCTTAATACCTCAAGTGTCCAAAGACATTGTTCAAAAAAAACATCCAACAAGATTCCTTGATGACTCTATCCATCACAGATACTCCCCCATATAGGAAGCATCAGTATTTAGCCCAAACAACAATGGTGCTCTATTACACTAGACTGATGCACTCTTACATCTTCTACTCTGATGTAGGAAGGGGCATAACCCCTAGCATACCTTGCATATACTCAAAAGTCTCTTTGGGAAGAGGCTTAGTTAATATATCTGCAATTTGCTCTTTCATTCTCACATACTCCAATCTAATTTCCTTATCTGCAACTTTCTCTCTCAACATGTGATACTAAATAGAAGCATGTTTAGTCTTTGAATTCAACATTGGCTTCTTAGATATATTTATCGTTCTTGTGTTATCACAATGCATGACAATAGGTTCATTAATTTCTATCCCTATATCCTTCAACATATGCTTCATCTAAACAACTTGATTACAATTGTTTGCTGCTGCAACATATTCTACTTTTGTTGTACTTTATGATGTACAATCCTACTTCTTTCTCAGCCAAGAAACCAATCTTCCTCCAAGAAAGAAGGCTCCACCAGTGGTGGTCTTTCTATCATCCATACTGCCTACCCAATCAACATTAGTATAATCACTTAGAGTAAAATCATTAGATTTGTCATACCTCAATCCAAACTCTGATGTTCCTTTTAGATATGTAAATATCCTTTTGACTGTTGCATAATGTGCTTCTCTTGGATCAACCTAGAATCTTCCAACAATTCCAACTGCATTTTCTATATTCGACTTTGTGGGAGTCAGATATTGCAAACCTCCCATCATAGATCTATACTTCTTACATTCAAGAGTAGTGTCTCATTCTTTGTAGATAACTTGTGTATAGTTACCATAGGTGTTCCAAGGGGTTTACATGTTTCCAAACCAAACCTTTTCAGTAAATCCTTCAAGTACTTAGTCTGAGAAATAAAGATTCCTTCTTTATTATGCACAATTTGCAATCTTAAAAAATATTACATTTCTCCTATTATACTCATCTCAAATTATTTCTTCATCTCTTCTATAAACTTCTCACTTTCCTCATCATTTCCTCCAAATATGATATCATCAACAAATATTACCAAAATTATCAAACCATCATCAATTTCTTTCTACTATATATTATTGTCTTCCATACCTTTTCTATATCCAAGCTTTGTCATATGCTTGTCCAACCTTGCATACTAGGTTCTTGGTGATTACTTCAAGCCATACAATGTTTTCTTCATTCTGCATACTATGTCCTTGTCATCTATCAAAGGACATCCTTCAGGTTGTTTAATTTATACCTCTTCTTCAAGTTCTCCATTCAAAAAAGCTAAATTGACATCCATCTGATATACTTTGAATTTCTTTTGTGTTGCATAGGAAAGAAAAATCTTACTACTTCTATTCTAGCCACTAGAGCATTGGTCTCATCATAGTTTATTCCTTCTTGTTGTGAGTAACCTTTACATACTAATCCTACCTTGTTCCTTAAAAAATCACCTTGTTCATTCATCTTGTTCCTAAATACCCATTTAGTTCCTATCACATTCTTGTTTGCTAGTCTGGGGACCAATTCCCATGTCTCATTCTTTACTATCTGATCAAATTCCTCTTTCATAGCTTGTTTCCAATAATCATATTTACATGCTTCATCTACATTTGTAGGTTCCACTTAAGATATCAAACATAGTTCTTCATTGACTCTACTTTGTGTCATCACACATTTATCTTTGTTTCTCATGATATGCTCAAATGGGTGATTCTTTATCATATTATTTCTCAAAGTAGGAGTTGTTATCTCAATTCTTGGCTCTACTAAAGGTTTAGAGATTTTCTCCTTCATTCCGCAAACCATTGTTAGTCTCAAGAAATACTTCATCATTCCTTGGCTTAGTAACAACATCATCATCTGAATTATAATCAACTATTCTCTCTTATATCTTGAATTTCTCATCAATTCTCACATTTGCACTTTCCATAATAGTCTCTAAAGTTGTCTCTCCTAATACTTTCTTTTCATTAATCAATCTAGCCTTATTATCACAATCTTTCAAGGATCTTTCCATACTTGCTCTAAATTCTTTAACTTCATCATAAAGTAAACTCGTTCTAGTTTTCCTTAATCTCTTAGGACATCTAGATGAAAAATGATCAAATTCTTTACATGTCCAACAAACAAAAAAATTCATACCTTCTAGTTCTCTCTTTGTAAGTAAATCAATACCTTCCTCTATATTTATGTCCTCTTCTAATCTAGATCTATCTTCACTTATGCTATTGTTCCCTTGTATACAATAGAAGGATTATTGATTTGAAAACTCAATACTTTGCTCTTTACACAAATCTGATAACTCACCAAGAATTTCCACCATTCAAGTGTCAAAATTTCTTCTGTTACATGTAGGACTATCTTTTGTGAACATGTTCACCATAGATCTCCCAAAGTTTTTATGCGTTATCTTCAAGGACTTGATACTTTGATACCAATTGTTTTTTATAAGATAAATAGGTTTTAAGGGATCCTAAAACCCATAAGTTTTACAAAAACAAGGCTGATAATAAGCAAAAGAAGCCCAGCCAAAACAGAGGTCCAACAACTAAAACAAAGCCCGAAGGCCCAGCCCAAAACAAAGGCCCACAGAAAGGCCAAAAAATAAACAAACTAAAATGAACTATAGAAAGCTTGTCCAAAATCCAAAAGCCAAGAAAACTAGTCTTTAGTTATCTTCTCCATTTCTTGCATAGTCTGAGCTACCTCGACTATCTTTTGTTGCTTCTTTGCCATTTTATCCTGGATCTTCTCCATGCCTTGATCCATACTGGTGAATGTATTGATTATGGCCTTGTCATCATTCGGCCTAGCCTTATCCCTATTCTGTCCTCCCTCCTCCACCAGCAAGCCCCTGTCCTTAAGTTTACTAGCAAGGGATTGGATGTTGTCATTCATCAAACTCAAGAGAGAAATCATCTGACTTGCTAGGTTGTGGTTGTAGTTTTCAATATTTCTTAATCTCCTTTCATTTAAGCTTTCTCTGTTATCCTGGTCCTCCTGGCTGTCATTACTTGTCTTATTCTTAATACTTTCCATCTGGGATACCCTTTCTCTAACTTCCTCCAGCTCATGGAAGAGCCATTTGATTGATCTAAAGTTGTCAATCATACTACTTCAGGCATTATTCAGGAGGTTCATTCCAGTCTCCCTTACATTTTCTGAGATGGCCAAGATAGCTAGGTCTATGAGCTCATTGAGCCTAGGCTGCTCTAGGTTGTCCACCAGGATCTGAGCGTTCATAACTTCCCTAAAAATCTCCATAGTAGCAGTCCTCACATTGAAATTTTTCTAGGCCTTTCTCCTATTTTTGACCTGCACTTTCCCCTCATTCTCACTAGTGATGACATTCACTTTTTCCTCCGAAGGAGGCTGAGACTGGATAGGGGAGAGGGGAAGAGGAATAGAATTTGTCCTCTAATTTCTAGTCTCCTCAACTCTCACTACCTCCCTCTTCCATTTTTCCCCAGGTTTCTCCTCTTCCAACTCCTCCGACACTTTGTCAAAATCTTCCGTATCCATTTCCTCCTCCTCCTTAGCATAACCCTCTTTTTCTTGAGCTTGGTTGTGATCCCTAGGGCTTTTCCTACTGGGAGTTGTAGCTGTGGACTATTTCTTGGCTTGACCTTTTTTCTTCTTTTCGGAGGAAACATTCTCCTCCTCCGAGCTAATGCTCTCAATGTCATCAGAGTCTGAAGAAAAGCTAGAGCTGCCTTTGTCAACATCCTCAACTTGAGGAGGGTTATTGCATATAGACTGAGCTTTGAAATGCTCATGGATGAGGAGCAATAATCCCTCATACAAAGCAGGGTTAACAATGGCTTTTTCTTGAAACTAGAGATTTCCTTGTTCATAGAAGTGAGAAGGTAAAAGGGAATGGAAATTCTTCTCTTATGGCGAAAATGATTTAAAATCACAAAATGGTGAGTTCTGACCCGATCAAACCTAGGGTCCAGGGTTACATAATCAATGAGGGCATATAAAACATACCTCGAGAACTTCTTTATAGTCTCCGTCACATAGAAAGAATATTTCTTTACCAACTTGTTCATCTCTACAGAATTTTTCATGAACTCCTTGACTGCATTGGATAAAAATTTCTTGTCCCTGTAGAATTTGAAACCCTCCATAGGGATACCAGTGACCTCTGCAACCACCTCCTCTATGATTTGGAAAGAAACCCCATTCACCTTGACCTTGCCATTGTTCCATGAGTTCACAATGTTGTTGGTGACCTCAGGGTCAAAACCATGGACTTTCTCGAAAAAATTTGCAACCCCGCCCTTTTTCAATTTTTTCTAGACTTTGCCCATATTCTTCCACTTCTCCGCTTCACCCGCCGACTCCTTTCTGCTCCATTCTCCAGTCATGACATCCATTTTTTCTTCAACAATTCCCATGAGCCCCAATCTCTGTAATTTTTTTCCAGCCAAGAGTTTGGCTCTATTTCTATTATTGGGTTCGTGATCATTCACCTCTCTAATACAATAGCAAGTGAAAATGATAACGATCCTCCAAATGTGTCAAAAAGACAAATAAAATCCCTTGAGATTATGAAAACCAAGAAACTTATTATGGCTCATAACAACATCCATTCTTTCTTTATTAAACATGATTACAGTTAGATTGACCCATACTTTCATGGATTTTCTCTAGCTCGATTAGTGACTTAGCCTCCATTGAAATATCTTTTCTGAAATGCCAAATCATCTCTTTGTCTGCTCCCACCCCTTTGTTAGCGAACCAGTCAACAACTAGGTTTACCTCTCTAAATGCATGAGTGACATGGGCCTTATCAAATTTTGTGAGGGTAGCACGTGTCTCATCAATTATATTTGAAATCGACCACGAGGGAGGGGAGATACCATTAATATTGCTAATTATGTTTTTGGAGTCCCCTTCAAGCCAAATTTTGGAAATGCCAGCTTTACCACACTGCACGCGGCTCTAGCTTCAGCCAAATGGTTGGTCTGGGTTCCAAGTGAGAGAGAAAAGTCTGCAATCCCCTCCCCAAAATGGTTTCTTATAATTCCACCACTTCCAGAGGGGCTAGGGTTGCCCTTAGAAGCACCATCGAAGTTGGATTTTGACCATCCTTTTGGGGTAGAATCCATCTGGCATCCTATCTTTTGGGATCCCTATCTTTTTCTTTAACTGTCTTCCTGTCCCCTATATCAACTTCCCCCTCCTTCATCACTTGAAGGTTTTCTTTTATGTTTTTCAAAATCTTCCTTCCCAAAATTATTGCCGGCTTTTAAAAAAATTAACCCTTGGTTGTAAGCACTACAGGCAAGAAGCCCCACTATTTCACCAAGGGTCAATGGAAAAACATTCTCAATTAAGATCCATAGTAGAGAATGGCCCTGTGGGAACTTGAGCCTTGGTTGTAGGCCCTATAGGCAAGAAGCCCCACCATTTCACCATTGATACCAATTGTTAGAAACAATAGGCCACCAAGATAACTAAGGGGGGAGTGAATCATTTATGCAACAATTAAAACATTTATCTTCTTTAAAAAAACTTAACCATTCAACCAAATAAAATAGAAACCATAATAAGATGCACATAAACAATTACACCATATGTGTTAACTAGGGAAACCCTTGATTAGAGGGAAAACCCCAATGGGAATGATGGCCACAAGATTATGTACTAATATAAATATTCCTTGTTAGAGGATGTACCCTGTTAGGAGTCTATTGCAACATTTAGTACATAAAGTCCCTATTAGGAGACTTTGAATACCTTTTAGGAGATTCCAACCCTATTAAGAGTTGTGCCAACCATGTTAGGAGTTGTAGTAAAATGTATGCAAGAAGAGCCCACTACCCAAACATGCAATTTCAACTACAAGAAGAGCTCACTGCTCAAACATGCAATTTACTATTATGTTCTTCTTTCCTTTGTTCTATCAACTAAACCAATCACTATCAAACCTTGTAGACAAGATCACGAACCTCAGATCCAAATATCAAACCTCAAATCACTCAACAAAACCTCGGCAATGAAGTTTCCTTCACTTCTACTTTGTTCTGCTACACTTCAAATTTTTCTCTCTCTATTGCTTAAAATTACTTCTCTATCTCATCCACATATGTATCATGATAAATAAAAATTTCCTTCCTTTATACCAAGTCCATAAAAAAATTCCTTGAGTCAATTGTTAAACCTTCTCAATTAATCATTATAAAACCACATTAAGAACACGTTACACTTAGCAATAACATTAATCTTTGCCTTGCAACTTGAATAACTTTTTGTACTCTCAATATTATGATGAGTGAGCTTAGCATGTCATAATTACCAACATGTCTTCTACACATCCTCAACCTTTATTCTTAGAATAACAATTCTGCTAAGAGATACAACAAGTTTACCAGAACATGCCTTTGTAAACTAAATCTCAAAATAGACATCACCAAAACTTACATAACTTCTTCTAGAATTATTATACAAGATTATGCAAGGCATAGTTGAGAAGAACATTAACATTCTCAAGGAAAATGAGAATATCAAGAAGTTCATTCACTTTGTGGATGACCAAAATATCTATAGGGAGCAGGATCTGGACATCAGCCTTAAGGATAAGACTCTTAATGAAGGAGCCAGGAAATAAACCAGATCAAGCACCAAGAAAAAAGATACTTTGATCCCTGATCAGGAGTTCTTGAAGATGAAAGAGGTGGCTAGCAATCTGTCTAAGCTTGAGATCAATGTTGTTAAGATGCTTAGAGACATTGTCTGAAGCTCCCTAGACTTTTGTGGGCTACCCTAGGTTTTTGGTGTCTCTCCCTAGATTTTTCCTATTTATTTCTTTATTTAGAGAGATTTCTTTTCATTTTCTTTCTAGCTCTCTGTAGCCTTTAACATTTTACTATTGATTGTTTTATCCATGTTTGGGGTTTCAAGACCCTTTTAAAGCCTATTTTATTTAACCAAAAACTATATATACTAGATACTCAAAGGTATCTCCCATAACCTCAGATAGTTAGAATACTCAACTAGTTATCTGTACCAAATTTATCTTTCCACTGCTCTTTTGTCAAATGCTACAGAAGACCACTATGTTGAAATCAATGATAAACTCAGTCATGAATGTAACATATCATCACAGTTACATATCTACTATACTCCCCCATAGAAATATCATTAGCATTCATCTCTAGAAACTTTCCAAACCTTCACATTTTTCCATAACTCTAAGCCTAAACACCCTATTTATATTTGCCAAAATGACTTATAGAACATTCTAGAACATTAAAAAATAGAAAAGTTGACCCAAAGATGGTCTACACTACACACATCCCAAGAGAAGATCTTATCATAAAATTAGTGATCGAAATGAATCTTATCATTCAACTCCCATTAAGAAAAAAATGCATAAAACTTATCCAAAATGTTGACACTTGACATCAACAGGATCCCTCGGCACATGAAGGATCACTCGGCCTATGAAGGATAGCTCGACAAACACTATGGAACTTGGCACAAAATACATAGTGATATGGGATAATGCCCTAATCTAAATGTTAACATGACATAGGTTAACCTCAACTCAGCAGATACTGCAAAATTAATGGCACTTGGCAATTGTTGCAACTCGGCAATGACTACAACTCGATAACAACTAAAAGAATGAACACAAATGAGAAAGATAGCATGTTAACCTAAGATGCTCTTGCATCACATGTGTTTCTTGGGAGACCTTGGTAGTATTATTTTAGGGTTATGCATGATTGTGTCAAGAATGTGTTTACAATTGTGAAAGGTGGCAAGAAGCATTCCCTAATTCTTTTACAGAATGAAGAGCTCAATAGGAGGAACCTGATTACTGGTAGTCGAGTTGAGTTGAATGATTCTGAGAGGGTCAAAGATGGGCATGGAAAGAAAATCTATTTCACACCTAGGATGGATGTGAAGAAGAACAAGAACAAGAACAAGAGAAAGAGTGTGCAAGTTGAAGATTTGGAGGATATGTATGTGAAGAACCAGTTTGGAATTTATGTGTTGAATCCTAGAAGATGTTCTTCCATCTATTGAGAACATCTTTTTGAAACTAGGATGTCTAATGTAGGATCATCATAGGCTAGCTTGCAATCCTGTATGTTGGGAATATTTTGGCTTTGGATTTGTGGTGCTTGATCACTAAAGGGTGTAGTTGTGGCCAAGGATCTTAGACATTGAAGGGGCTCGGTCATTGTTGGAGCTTGATACCTTCTATGTGCTTGCCATGTATTGGAGCTCAACATCTTCTATTGCTTAGTAGTCACTGAGCTCAACATGCATTGGGAGCTTGACAATGCTTGTGGTTTGGTTGATGCTCAGCTTGGTTTTCCTGACACTTAGTTTGGTCTTGGTTCCTATAGCTACCGAGTTTTCTATGAGCTGACTTTGGGTATTTAATTCAAGTTATAGCCAACTTTGGGTGTTTAATTTATGTTGTAGCCAACTTGTGGCTCAACATATATTTAATATATGTGTTTAAATTTAGTTTATAATGAACTAGGATAACTTGTGGCTTAGTTGGGTATAAGTAGGGGGTCTTGTGGATTCTTTAAGTTAGCATGATCCATCTTGGAGAAGAGGATGCAAAATTAGTAGGGCTAGTACTTGAGGCTTGGTAAACCAAGAGATTGATTGGTGGGCTTGCGAGCATAAGTTGAGATTTCCTTGGGGTCTTCTTCTAGAGTGAAAATATAGACTAGCTAGGATTAGAATTATGAATTGGATCTTGAGAGATCTTGTAGAACTATTATTGTAATTGGTATTGTATTTGGCCCTAATCGAGAAGGCCTTACAGCCCATCATTTTGCATGTAATTAGTTAATTTATGAATAAAGTGTTGTGATTTTGTATTAGATCTTTCATTGTTGTTGTGTTTCCATTGTGTGGTTATTTTTTGGGGGCTAGGACATCTCCTTTGGGATTCTCATACCTTGCACTACATCATCAAGTGTCCTTATGACTCATTCCTTTGAGGATACATCATCCTATTTGACCCCTTAGGAATAGAACTTGTGTGTCATGAAAAATAGGCTTGATCAATAATTAATTTGAATTAATTATTAGTACAAGTCTAATATGTCATGTGACTTGGACAAGGGATGTAGATGAGGAGAATTAGTCGCACCATGAGTGTGTAAGTAAATAATTAAATCACTTAAAAGGACTAATTTAGAAGATTTAGAGTAATGTAATATAACCTAGGTGAATTAATCTAGTAAATTTACTTATTTATTATAGCTAATAGAGAAATTATATTAATTAAATATTAAAATATACTATTAATTGAATTGATAATTTTTAATTGTATACATTTTTCCCTTCTTTGGAACAATGTGCTTGACACATAGTTTTAAAATAAAATGATATTATTACCATGTTGCCCCTACCCAATGTTTCAAATAAGACATACAACTTGGGTGGATTTGATGCCCCCTCAAGAGATTGATCAGCCATATTTATTTATTTATTTATTTTGATTAAAAAATTAAAAAATTGGAATTGTTTGATCAATCTCACAATAGGTTGAACAAAATTAGAATTAGCATGAAGTGGAATGGAAGATGGGTTAATGGATTATACCCCCAATCAAGTAGGGTAGCATAGGCTATAAGTATGGGGTAAAGGATCAAGTGTGTAATCATTTGTAAACTTGGTGATTAGAGATTTGAGAGTGAAGTAGAGAGAAAATATTCCATTCCCAATTGTAGCCCATTATTTTGTGTACATAAAACAATATCAGGGATCAGTTGATTATGTTGAGATGGTAGGTTATCGAATCCCCTTTGTGATTTTATAGATTAAGAATTATTTTTAGGTAGATTTTATGGATTCTATATATAAAAAATCACATCAATTTAGGTAGTTTGTAGATTTTTTTGAATTTTTAAACTATATGAATAGATGCACAGTTTTGGGCCATGGATGCAATGCATAATTGTACAAAGGTGTGGGTGTTTGGTCAAATGCACAATAATGTGTAAAATATATTTGGAAATGCCAAAAATTTGTAAACTTGTGCCTTAATGTTTTATATGTGCATAAATTTATTAATATTATGCATATATTGAGGCTTCAAATGCATAGATGGAAAATATCAATGCATTTATTAAAACTATGCTTAAGCTTAGGGGATGTGAAACTTTGTACAATTGCATTGTTCATTTGTGTCAAAATGATGATTTTGATGAATATTTTCTAGGAAAACCTTAGAAACATTTTGATATAGGTTGATCAATAGGATAACTATTATTATGATTAAACTATTATTATGATTAAACTATTTTGTGTTCAAAATTTGATTTGACTATCTTAGGTAACACTATCACAAAGTATGTTACGTACCCAATTAGTCAAAGATAAATGATGAATTTTTTTGATAATATTAGTTATAGGATTAAAAGGTAATATTATAAAATGATTCATTTAATCATAGCCTTCCCTATTTTAGTGTTCATGCTTGTTGGTGATTATGACATATTATTATTGATATTATGATGTCAATGGAGTTGGTGTATGTGCTTCTAGGTGTGATTGCACAAATGCTAAGAAGATCTATCTTGTCTTATTCAAGGATCCTAATCACCTCTCGGATCTTAATGGCTCATTTTATTAGCTAATCCCATATCTAACTCTTCCCTAAGAGTCTCATTGCTTGTGCTTCACCTTGAAGGACAATCACCTTGATGTTTCTTCTATGCTTTCTTTTACACTTAGAAGGCTCTAAGTTTCATCTCCACATAAATCACCAGACTCATTGTAGGGGTGCCAAACATGTTGAAAAAATTCCATTTGTTTCTATTTGGATTCATCTTGAAGAATCTCCAAGCCCTTTCCTATTGAGTTCAAGACTTAGTCCATATAGCCCTTGATAGGTTTATTTTCCACTTTTCTACCAAAACCTCCCAAAAATACTTGACAAAATAATCCCACATTTGAATACCCTTTTTTATTTTATGAAGTATTTAGACTCCTAGGTCATCCATACATAGGATTCCTATTATCTAGGTCAAATAGGCCTAAAAGGCCTAATTTATAGGACCTCATTGGTTTCTTGTTCAAACCTCAATCCTCCTAACATATCAAGATATGTTCATATAACACCTAGAACTATAATTTTTCTATATTTTGCTTCAATCCCCTACTTTAAATCTTCAATTGATAATTGTCAAACCATTAATCAAGCACTCTAAGCTCCCCTAGGGTTTGATCTTTAAAATAGCAACCCAACTCTTCATGAGACATAACTCCAAATATATATAGACTAATAGCTCCCCTAAAACATTAATCTACCATTAGGAAGATCCTATGGTTCAATTTCATGGGGGAGCCATGGAAAGACAAATTGGTCAAAATAGGACCAGGAAACCCTCTAAAACTAAAACAATTTATTCAAAGCACTAAATCAACTCTAACCTACTTTATTAATGAATGAAAGGTTCTTGAAACAATCTATAAGCACAAATATAAAACTAAATCAAGGCACTCAATCCATTAAGTATCACTGTCACACTAAAAATCTTGGTAAATTTATATAACAAGAATTGCATAGCTCTTTTGTTGTTCACAAACTTAGTTACAATGCTCTCTACCTTGAGATTTGAGCTTGAGAGAGTCTTAGAGGTAATTATCCATGTTTTTATGCCTTTTTAGTTGATCTCCACTCCTATCTTTTAGGGTATCCAATTTTTTCAAGTTGCATGCAGCATTTGCAATAAATTGTCAATGTTGTCATGAAAACTTTTGGCATCTTTTATATTCATTTTCCTAGATAGAATCTAGGGCCTCTAAGCCATGTAATTCAAATAACTAACATATTAAATGATCTAAAATCATCTTCTTAACATCTCTCATGTGTTTAGTACACATTAAAAACTCAAATCCAAACTTTAAGCTTCTAAGGTTAATCTATCAAAAACAACTAACAGTGACTAATTAGTGAACTTTGTTCTAACACTAACTCACCTAGTCCACATCTTGAAAGACCTTTTCAGTTCCAAATAAAACACACAACTTTTCTAACTTGGCTATTTTTAGATACAAGCCAAAATGAAAAATAAATTGGAGGTTAGCCTAGGTGCTTCTACACCAGGAGTGATATCTTGTGACTCAATCCTTGAGGCTAGATTTGATAGAGAGTTTTTGAGTATTGATCTCATGTTGTGGGTTACAACATGTATTATACATCAAAGAAAATCTTGGTTAGATGAAAGAACTCATAGAGAGATGGAACTCTAAGGCTATCACATTCCATCTCCTAGTTAGGGAGATGACCAGTACATTGGAGGATGTATATCAAACTCTCTATCTTCTTATTATCATAGAGCTAGTTTATTATAATCAACATGGAGGATTGAGTGAGTCTTGATATGTTTTCAATTATGGTGATATTGATGATGCAAATATCATTTGGGAGGACATGGTGGAACACTATGAGCCACTTCTAGTTGTTTTGGTGAGTATTATTGTAAGATACATATGGCTTGATAGGAGATCGCATTGATTTCATGTTGTTTGGGAGAGGATAAATTCAAGGGATGATAAAAAAAGTGACCCAATTTTCTTATAAAGCCTTCAAAGACTTAGGGTTTGTTTTGGATCTATGATTCATATTGAATCTCAATTTCCTAGTCATCTTTTGCTGATTCGTTGCATGCCTTTTGCATTTTTCTTATTGGCTGCATGCAAATTGCATAGGAAAATTAAAAGATTCGATCTTATCATTCAATCCTTCAAGATTTACCTTCTGTCAGCTGCAAAAACTATTTGCATCATAATTTGTGCAACTCCAAACTTTTATGCTGTTCTACTAAGTTACTCGGCTCCTGAAGTATTTCTGATACTCAGCACATACTATTTTCTGGATAGCTCGGCACTTGAACAAAAATTGTATTACTCGGCACATGTTGCACTCGGCACTTATTATCATTCAGCACCTGTTATCACTTGGCACTTGTTATCACTCGGCACTTGTTGTCACTCGGCACTTGTTATCACTCGGCACCTATTGTCACTTAGCACTTGTTATCACTCGGCACTTGTTCTTGATCTTGGTTAAGTGTATTGACACTCAGTTGTCAAATTTATTCTTTAAGCTAACAATCTTCCCCTTTGACATGAGTGGCAAAAACACTTAATTAAGATCCATGTGACTCAGTAATTTATCCTTTATACAAACTTTGCTCCTAAAATTTTCTATCTCCCCCAAAATTTCACAAAATTTGCTATCTCTGCTATCTCCCCCTATTATTATTCTTATCATTTCATTCCTGTACTCAACTTTTATTACTTATTCTCCCCCTTTTTGACACTTATGTCAATGGTCTTTACAGTGAAATGCCATACTTGGCCAAAAATGAGTTGTTTACTTCAAGGAGTACCTTCAGAGCTGCATCCCAATTTGCCAATGTGACATACAATGTCTTATGCTGGATGGCAATCTCTGTTGCTAGGTGTACAAGTCCATCAGATGAAGAAAGGTTGGGATCTTTCCTGAGGACTATCTCTGCATTTATCTACTCCTTGTGAAGTAATTCCAAATGAGGAGTAATTGATGATTGAATTTGTATCAATTTGGCTTTTTTGGTTGCCTCCTCTGCTGCTAAAACAGCTAGCTCTCTTTGTGTTGTGAAGCGATTGGACAAAATGCTTCTCACTCTGAGCTGGATCTATGGGGAGTTGCATGCTAGAAGTTTTCAGATTGTTTTCCAATCTCAATATTTTCTAGCTAGTGTCTTGTGTGAATGTGGAAAAATCACACAACTCGTTGTACAGGAAAAAAATGTTTCCTAGTACAATTTTAACTGTTATAACTTTCTTTGCCAGTTCTTCTTGTGACAGTGCTATATCACTGGATATTTTACTATTTACTTTACCTTGGAACTTCTTTTCTGACCATTCAAGCAATCTGGCATTTGTTTCCTGGTGTTCATTAGTCACCTGGTCAACTATATCAGATAGTTGTTCCATGATTGGTCTTGACTCATCTGGAGATTGTAAGCAAAAAGCTTCTGTGAATATGTCTTTAATTTCATTGAATGTAAGCTCATTCTTGTATTCCTTTCTTAGTGCTTCTTGTCTCTTTCTTTTGTCTAATGCACTCTGAATTTCATTAATCTTTTCTTTAGTAAGAGTGCTAGATTCATAATATGGGATCTTTATTTCTTCATCAAGCTCAGGAACTCCATAGTGAAGTCTCCTGAATATCTTTGATGAGCTTGAGCCTGGTGTCCTGATTTGCAATTGTAATCCATCTGTGCTCGGCTACTGAAGAGTTTGTGTAGGAGTACTAGATTTTGGTAATGCAACCAATGTTTGTATTGTAGTCTCCTCCTTTTTCTATGTCTCTTTTTCTTCAGCTTGAATATCCCTTTTATGAATTCTAGGTGGGGTTGAACTTGTTGATTGTTCAGATGTTTCTTTTATTTCCCCTGCTCCTGTACTCGACACTTGGAGTGTATCAGTGACTATACTTGGTGGAAGCGGTGGTCAAAGGAATAGAATAGTAGTAGTTTGTGTGGTCAAAGGTGGCACTTGTGCTTTTACCTTAACTTCTGGATTCTGTAATTCATCAACACTGACCAATACAGGATTTGAACTTATTTTTGCTACAAGTGATGATTGGTCAAGGATTTCCAAATCCTCTACAGTTAATGGATTGATGTTTAGATTTGAAGTATCTATAACATCCTTTATTTTTATGATATCTACAAGTGTGATGGTGGCATGAGGAGGACTAGGAGGAGATGTCTATATATCTTGTATACTTTGATCTTGTGGCTCAACTGTATCTTTATCTTCCTCTTTCTCCTCATTGTGTGCCTCTTCTTCCTTTCTTTCCTCCACTAGTTTCTTCCCTTTTTCTTTGGTTACTGTCACCTTCTTTTCTTTTGTCTTGGCAATTTCTTCTGCCTTATATTCTTCATTATATACATCTTCAATTTTCTTGTAAACTATTTTCCACAATCTTGTGGATTTAGTAACTACCTCTTCAATTTTATTCTGCAGTATGTTGAATGCTCTATACTTGGGAGTGAATCTGTTATTATCACTTTTTACGGCATTTATTATTTGATCTTTAGTCAGATCAAGCAACAATATTGCTAATGTATACTCCCTTATTTCTTTTTCCATTTGTAAACAAAAATGCCATTTATCCTCTACAATTTTATACAATTCTCTCGACATAGATTCATCTAATTCTAGAGGTGTGTGCTTATACTCAGCCATCATAGCATACATAGATTCCTCTAGTTTATTTTTCTCTTCTTTGGTGAGCTTAGAAAAATTCAAGTTCTTTAGACCTTTTAAATCATTATTTCTAATTTTTGAACATAATTTATCAACAGCAGTCTAAGGTTTGTGTCTTACCACTTGAAATTGATTGTTATCCTCCGACTCTATTTTCTACTCATCTATTTCAGGTTGGGGAATAAACTTCCTTTTCTTTTTCTCAGCAGCAGTCTTCTTTGAGTCTTTCTTCCTTCCTTTTGCCTCTTCTTGGGCTTTTTGTGCTGTATCCCTTGTGGTAGGTCTCTTTGATGCTGGGGCAGCCACTTTCCTTCCTTTGGATTTAGGAGCAGAGGGAGTTGTGGTCTTTCTCTTAACTAGTGCTTCCTTGGCTTCTTCTACCTCAGCACCTTCCTCTTTGTCTTCTCCTGACCCTTGAGTCTGACTTTGAAGTTTATCTCCTTCTTCTTCAATGTCTTCTCCTTCTTCTTTTGTTGTTCCTTCTTCTTCTTCCATGCCAAACTTTCTTTTGATTTGTCTCACCATTTTCTCTTTCTTCTTTACTGCTGAAGCAATCTTCAAATTTGTTATTAGCTTTAATTTGACAACATCATAGGTTCTAAATATTTGTGCATCTTTATCAACTTCTTCTGCAAGTAGAGCTGTTATTGCTACCGAGGCTTGATCAACATCAAGTTCATAACCTAGTGGCCTAAGCCATCTTATTCTAGGTATAACTGCTTGTATGTAAGTATAATCTATATCTACAAGAAAAAAAATGTCTTTTTCATATTTCTCAGTCAATGAGACTAGAATTCTCATTCTTTGTTTCATGGACTTTTTGAAGTCCTCAAATTAACCTGTCATTTGGGCGTCAAAATTTTCACCCATTTGTTCAATGTATCCATTAATTTTTTCAACAATTGTCTTATCTAGATTCCATTTTACTTTCCCCATAGAAGGAAATTCTTTCATCAGATAGAAGAACATACACATCAAAACTGATCCAAATTTGCATTGAGCTCCCTTGCTCTTCCTTATAGCTCCTAGATTTTCATTAATCTATTGAAACATGAGCTCTGCCAGATCATAAGTGTGATCTCTTTTGATTATCTTGTATGCAACATCAACTGCTATACAAGGTACACTGTTCAACCTGCTTGATTGATAGAATTTGTGTGGAATGATTCTCATAGCAAAATCTAGTAGGGGATCTATGACTGTGTCGATAGTCATTCCTCTATTGTTCCATTTGGCACCTGTATTTTTCTCTATTATTTCCCTTTTATCACTTTGCAGTGTCTTTGGTCGATCTAGGGTTGGAATACCAGTAACCCTATGAATAGTTTTCTTGGTAAATTTTACTGGCCCTGACTCTAACCAAAAAGCTCTATCATGTATTCGGCCCAAAATTATCCGTACCCATTCTATTTTAAAAACAGTCAAAAATGCTAGGGTTTTGGTCAATCCTTTTCTTTCTACTATTGAAAACTCATTTTTCAGTACTTTGTTTTCACACAGTTTATTATATGCATTATGAATTTCTAAGTCTCCTATGGCACCAATTTTGCAATTGTAACATCTGCGAACATCTTGTACCATAACAACCTTATCCAAAATAACTGATAATGCTCCTACAGGATCATTCTTGTATGCTACTTCTGGAATGGGCTTAAATTCAGGTTGTTTTACTTCATTACTAACCAACTGAACTTCATGACTCTCTAAACCCTTGGTGGTTCCTGACCCAGATGCCATTGTTTGCCAAACTAGGGTTTATAATTCAAACAAGTTTATAAGTCCTACATAGCTTGGCACTTAAGTAAAATACCATAAATTGAGGAAATTTGTCTTGAATCGCTGTTGAAATCTTTTACGAATGGCTTCTGAGATGTTCTTGATCTTCTCCGCTCCTTTTTCGGCTTTGCTTCTTGTTTGAATGGTGGGAAAATGATCGAAAATAGGATTTATGTACCCTTCAAAATAGAATAATAAATTCTTAGTATACTGCCAACTGTCTACTAGGCACTTTGAAAGATTTCATCATAACTCGGCTCCCATTATGTTTTACTTTACTCGGCTCCTATTGATATTTCATAGCTTGGCATCAACTATCTTGGTCATTGTTAGCAACTCGGCTCCTGAAGACAATTTTCACATATTTTCACAAAGTTCTCAATTTTGACTTAGCATCTTTATTTATGTTGATTTCATTTTTGCAGTTCGTATACGTCTTGGGACTGATTTATGATGTAACTTGGTTTATCAATCCCTCACACTTATTCTTTACTTAATTTGATGAAGTGTGATCACTTGACCTATTAGGTGAAGTGATCTCTGTATTTGATGTGCTAGACTCATCTTTCTTCCTCCATGTCTTATTCATTTCACTTTTGATATGTCCAACATCTATCTTTTCCTTTCCATTGTGGAACTCAGAACTTGATGCCTTTGACCTTGTTGGGCAATTCCTGCTGACATGACCAATTTTTAAGCAACTAAAACATGTGGTTTGACTCAACCATCTTTTGTAGTTCCCTCTAAAATGTGTTCTTATGCAATTTTGTGGGATATGTCCATATTCTTGACAATAGTGACAGCTGTTCCTGGTGTTGTAATCCCAAAATTCATGGTTTGATGTCTTTGCTGGTTGATTTACTGTCCACATAGGTTTTGATCTACATTCAAATGCCCTATGTCCATATTTTTTGCAATTATAACAATGTCCATAAAATCTTTGAGTCCTTGTAACATTGGATTTTCAATTTTGTGTCATATGTCCTTGCATGTTGCACTTGTGACCAAAAATTTTGGGTATGTTTGATTGATTGAATCTTCTACTCCTACACACGTTAGCTATATGTCCCTTCTTATTACAAAAATGACAAGTGGGTTTTGAATTCTTACCTTTATCACTTCTTTGTTCAGCACTCTTTGATGATTCTCCAACTTCAATGCTATTGTATCCTAGTCTTGATGTATCATGGGTAGATTTTGGTGATTTTAGCAACTGTTCAAAATATTTGATTGCTTCACTTGATTTGTTGAGATTCTTTGCTACCTCTTTTTCCCTATTCAATTCATTTTGCATTTGTTCATTTTGCATCTTCAAGGTAGAGATCTCAATATCCTTTACATTGAGTTCATGATGAAGGTTCATCATTTACGCAAGTGTATCCATCTGTATGTTTGAGATCCTTGTCAGTTTAGTACATTTTTCTTCAAGTCTGTTTGCAAGATTCCTTTTGTCATTTTCCATCATGACCTTATCATCAACTGCTCTTTTCTTTTGTTTAGTAATTTCACATATCATTATAGCCTATGATTCATGTTCCATCTTGAGAGTTCTTATTTCTTCTGCTTGAATTTTATTTTTCTCCATCAGTTCTGCTATTGCTGCATCAAACTCTTTAGTGTCTCCACTGGAAAATATGTTGGTGGTGTCAATCTCCTTGTAGTGTATATCATTTTTAGCTATGGCTAGATCCTTCCTCTTTTTTAATGAGTTTCTCAATTTGTTTCTGAATACCTCCAAGCTATGCAAAGCAAGTTGCACATCTATCACCTGATTTTCAATGATCTTTCCAAGTTTGAAAGCTTCCATCTTTAGATCTTTTCCCTCCAAGCTGTTAGGCTATTTCTTATGAGAACCTGGCAAGCTCTGATACCAATTGTTGGAATATTCAAATATGGAAAGAGTACTTATGAGAGGGGGGGGTGAATCATAAGTATCAAACTTTAGCCAATAAAATTTTAACTGAAAGTAAATTGCATGCAAATCAAATAAACATGTAAGAAAACACATGCATCAATAACTCATAACACAGGAATTTTGGTAACCTAGAAACCCTCCAGGAATAAGAAGGTAAAACTGGGGTGGGGATGATACCCACAAAAATTTACTACAGCAATATTGTTCAACCACTTCTGATGGTTTTCCCTGTTAAAGGCTTTACACTATGTTAATAGTGACCTGGTTAGAGGATTTGCAAACACTTAACATGAAGTGTCACCCGGTTAAAGGATTTTAATCACCTAATCAAAAGGTTCTTACAAAATATTTGTAAAGCTAACCTATCACCATAGGATTTTCATTCTAATACAATTGCTAGAGAGTATTAGATGCAATCAACCTGATAGATTACAATCCTTGATTGCTGAATACAGGCTCCTTTTTCTGCCTTCTCCTGATCTTGATCCTTTGTGATCTGATAACTCTTGCTTCTAAAAATAGATTTGCTTATGCACCCTTGTATATCCTCCAATATATTACATCTCTCACTCTCTTTTTTTTAGTGAAACTTCATCTTCCTTATAAAGCCTTCAAAGACTTAGGGTTTGTTTTGGATCTACGATTAATATTAAATCTCAATTTCCTGCTCAATACTTATCTTTTGGCAATTGGTTGCATGCCTTTTGCATTTTTTTTATTGGTTGCATGCAAATTGCATAGGAAAATTAAAAGATTTGATCTTATCATTCAATCCTTCGAGATTTACCTTCTGTCGGCTGCAAAAATTGTTTGTATCATAATTTGTACAATTCCAAACTTTTATGCTGTTCTACTGAGTTACTCGGCTCCTGAAGTATTTCTGATACTCGGCACATATTGTTTTCTGGATAGCTCGGCACTTGAACAAAAACTATATTACTCGGCACATGTTGCGCTTAGCACTTATTATCATTCGGTACCTGTTATCACTCGGCACTTGTTATCACTTGGCACTTATTGTCACTCGGCACTTATTATCACTCAACACTTTTTGTCACTTGGAACTTGTTATCACTCAGCACCTATTGTCACTCAGCACTTGTTATCACTCGGCACTTGTTCTTGATCTTGGTTAAGTGTATTGACACTCAGTTTTCAAATTTATTCTTTAAGCTAACAAGAGGTGGGTGGGAATTGTCTCCTAATAGAGGTGGAGGTTGAAGGGATGTTGATGGTGGTGATTATGGTGGTGATGGAGGGGGGATGTAATAAGATAGAGAAGGGTCATGACCAAAGGAGGTATAGCTAGATATAATGTCCATATACTTACCCCTCATTTGTAGGTAGAGAGGCCAATGTTGATAGGGATTTAGAGATGCCAAGGCTAGGGTGATGAGTTGATGATAGTAGATGTGAAGGTAGATAGACCAGTACAGAAGGCTCCCATAAAAGAATTTTCTCACAACAAAAAGGTGGGAGAGGGTGGTCCTTACATTTAGTGGTGTGACCATGAGGAGCATTTTGATATAGAAGGTACACTAGTAGAGCTTTTGTCTATATATGAACAAGAATCTAGAGTACCACAGTTGGAGTAGAGGATTATAAATATTGAGGGAGGGATTATAGGGAATATCAAAGTGGGGGATTCAACTATAGATAGACTAGGGGAGGTAGTGACTCTTTTGGAGGATTTAGAGATCACCCAAACCTTGGGTCCACATGTAGATGACCTAAGGATGATGTTGAGATTTGGTAGGGAGATCACCCACTTGAAGGATGTGTACTAATAAGAAATGTTGGAGATTAATGAATTGGGAGATTTTGAGAGAGCTCTTGTGCAAGGATATCAACTTGACCATAGGGTGAAAGTGGTGGTGTAGTTTTGAGACCTCTCATACTATATGTAGGGATAGGTGGAGTAGAGGATGTAGAACTCTCCATTCTAGTTCATAGAAAGAGGCATACAGAGTCTAGTGGCAATGTTATCTAGCATTTTGTATACACTTTCCATAAATGTGCATTATGCACTAACACACTATACTTGATACATTTTGTTGTTATACTTTTGATATCATTAGCTATTGGACATTGGACATTACATTGTTCATGATTTTGATGATGTATTGACTCAAGATAATAGACATTGACATTTAATGGTTTTGATAGTTATGTTTGCCTATTTATGATGGATATTGACATATTCATGATAATTATGACATGATCATTATATATGTAGTTATATACTTGCTTTATGTTTCTCTATTATGTTATACACCTATCTTATGTGGTATTATAAATCTATCTATTAATTCATGGATGATTTAATGTAATATGATACATGTTTTATATGTTCTTAAGTGATGATTCTATTAATTATTTATATACACAATGAATAACAAATAAAGTGAGATTTTACTTTCACCAAGGGGGGTAAGGCAATTCATAAAGTGGAATAAGGATAGAAATAAATTAAAGCAAAGACGAAAAATAAATATAGTAAAGTAAGGGACTTTGATATGATACTTTTTCATCGTTCAAATAGTGGTTCAATTATTAATGCTTCATGTGAAGTGTTTTTGATGGGTTTCATCTTCTATTGTGTTCTTGGGGATGTAGATACATGTGTGTATTCACCCTGGTTTGGGCCAGGTCAAAACCATTTTAATAATAAAAATTCATTTTCATGGTGATGGTGGTAATGGAGGAGGAGATATGAAAAGAGAGAGGAGGGTCATGACTAGAGGAGGGATGGTTAGAAAGGATGTCTAGATACCTACCCCTCATCCATAGGTATAGAGGCCAACACTGACATGAATCTAGAGACCTGAAGACTAGGGTGAGGAGGTGACGATAGAATAAGTGGAGGTAGACATACTAGTATAGGAATCTCCCATACATGTCTTCCCTCAATAAATAAATGTGGTAGAGGGTGATCCCTACATTTATTGGCATGAACATGAAGAAGAGTTTGATATAGCATGTACACTAGTAGAGCTCATGGCTATATATGTAGAAGAAGCTAGAGAACCACAGTTGGAGTAAAGGATTGAAAATATTTAGGGATATCTTTTAGGGGCTGTCAAAGTGAGGGATTCAACTATAGAGAGACTAGGGGAGGCAATGACTCTTCTAGAGGATTAGAGAGCACCCAAACCTTGGGTCCACATATAAATGGCTTGAGGACAATGTTTAGATTCAGTAGGGAGATCACCCACTAGAAGGATGTGTACTAAAAAGAAATTCCAAGAGAATAATAGATTGGGATATTTTAAGAGAACTCTTATACATGGATACCATCAACTTGACCACAAGGTGAGAGTGGCGGTGTGGTGTTGAAACCTCTCATACTATATATAGGGACAAATGAAGTAGAGGATCTAGGACCCTCATTATAGTTCGTAGAAAGAGGCAGACTGAGTCTACCAGCAATGTTATCTATAATTTTTTATACAGTTATCACATTTGTACATTATGGACTGAGACACTGTACTTGATACATTTTTCTATTATAGTTTTTATATCATTAGCTATTGGACATTGGATATTGTACATGATTTTGATTATGTATTGACTATATGATGGAGATTGAAATTCAATGAATTTGATGGTTATGAAAGCCTATTTGTCATGATTTATGATGTATATTGACATATGCATGATTTTTATGACATGATCATTATATGTGCAGTTATACACATGTTTTATATTTATATGATGTGATACATCTGTCTTATGTGTTATTATGATTCTATCTATTGATTAATGGATAATTTAATGTAATATGATACATGTTTTATATATGTTTATAAATAATGATTCTATTCATTATTTATATACATAATGGATAACAAATAAAGTGAGACTTTAATTTCACCAAGGGGGACTAAGGATATTCATAAAGTGGAATAAGGATGGAAAATAGTTCAAGGGAAGAGGGAAATAAATATAGTAAAATAGGGGAGTTTGACATGATATTTGTCATAATTCAAAGAGTGGATCCATTCATGTGAAGTCTAATATATGGGTTTCATCTTCTATTGTGTTCTTGGGGATGTAGACACATGTGTATATTCACCCTATTTTGGGCCAAGTCAAAACCATATTGTTAATAAAAAGTATTTATCATCGATCAAAAAATACCCAATAGTACTTATTATTAATAAAAATTATTTATCATAGTTATCATTTTACTTATTATTACAATATCCAACACTCTTTGGTCACAACTACCAATTCTAATTTACCGTTGACTTCTTACTTTAATTTTTAGGCATATAAAATCTTATAGTTCCTAAAGGTCAAACCTTGGAAATCTCATTATTTTGTTAGGATTCTTTATCATGAGCTCTGATCAATCTCATCATCAATCTATTTTTTGTTTATATGCAATATACATTTTTTGGATTAAGGTAAAATAGATTTTAGAGGGGACCTTAAAAGCCCCTTACACAGCATTACAAAATATTTTCAAAAGGAGTAACATGACAAAAAATTGCTAGCAAGGACCAACTAGTAATCAGACAATAACCCACACACAAAACCAACAATAGAAACAAAAAGAGAACTAGAGACCAAACAACAAAAACACAATAGAAAAACTATGCTATCTACTTAAGAGCATCAGTGGCCTTCTTCTCAATCATGGTGACCTCCTCCACAATGTCTTGGAGATGCTAGATTTTTTAGCAGAGACTAGAAGTTTCCTCTTCAAACTCAATAGAAACTAAAATATCATTATCCTTGACCTACTAACCTAAACCAACCTAATAATGAGAACCTTTCATATCAAATTGTCTAGTAACATTATTGAGAATTTGAATGGAGATATTTATCTTTCATTCACTATTAGGAAATATATTATTCAACCCCACCTCATAAGACTTAATCTTATCAAGTATTTACCTGAACCTTTCTTCTAAATTCTTCCTAGCCTTAATTTATTTTTCTAGTTGAGCTTGTAATCTCCCTACTATAACCTCAAGGTTGCATATTTCTTTATAAGTCCTATTATCCATGGTAACAAAATTATAATCCTTAAACTTATCCTTGTAAAGGAATTATAGCTAAGCAAAAGTTATGGTGACCTATGGCAATGATGGGTGGAGTTATTCTTCTTACTTATCTTCAAACTCAAGGAATCAACAACTGTGTTCTTATTAATCTTATAAGGATCGGACTTTCCCTCAATAGAATAGGGTAACTAAAAAAATTGAGAGTGGAAATATTACCATAATTTTCCTTCAAAGTATTTTCGTCATCCCCTTTACCATCATTCTTCTTATGTTTACTTTTATCCTTTTGGGCTTCCTTAGGATAACTACTAACTTTAATAGTCTTCTTAGAAACCTTAGAAGAATATTTCTTTTTATTTGATAAATTCATCTCATTAACAGTGCAATTATCCTTTCTCTAAGCCTCCATGCCTTTAGATTCATCAAACAAAGTATTAAAAACATCCCTATCCTTTTCCTTTGGACTTCTATTTGTGTCTTCTTTAGTTTCCATATATTTATCATTGATATGAGTTTTGTGAATGTCATAAGAGGTATTCTTATTCCCTTTGGAGATCTAGTGACTTTACCTAACAACCTCCTTAGTTTCATCTTACTCACCTTTACTCTTACCTTTGAAACATGCTTTAGGGTCCTCATTTTATAGTTCTCCAAAATTAGCAGAATAAGCCCTTCATGCAACACAGGATTTTTGGGTTTTTTCTTATGCTCGACCAAGTTATGATACAAAGAATTAAAAAGAAAATGATGAAAATAAACCCTATCTTTGTAATAAAAGTGATTTAAAAATATAAATGGTAACTATGGGCTCTAGAATACATGTCATCTAAAGTAAAATATGACATGACGCAAGTGAGAACCTTCTTCCAAATGGGTTTAATTTAGAGAATGTTGTAATACTCACCTACCTTTACCAACATATATTTCCCCTTAGTGGTATTCATAAATTTGTAAACCACTTCCTCATCAATTTTCCTTTCCTTGCAAAACTCCTTCCTATTTCTAGGGAGACCAGTAATTTAGTAAATAAACTTAACGTTAAACTCCACAATAACACCATATATGGTAATAGTCTCATCTCTCTAAACCTCAAAAATGTTACAATTAATCTCCTTCTTAAATCCATGGAGACATTTAAGGTCTATTGTCACCTTCCCTTTCTTGAGATGCTCCCAAACTTCGTCAACATTCTCTCATTCCTTACAAGAATCTAGTTCCTACCTTTTTGGATCACCTCTCATAGCTCTATAATTGGACTTGTTATTCAAAATGCCCTTGAAAATAATTCTTAAGGTAAAAACTTTTTTTTCCACCCTCATCTTCAACTATTATTTTTTCCACTAAGCTATGTGTCAGGTTTATCTTCATTATATCTCTTAACTCCTTATCATTATTGAATCATTTGTGTCAAGTACTAATATCTTTATTTAAGACAACTAGGTTGGCAATGTGGTCTTCCACTTTGTTTATTTTATGATATGTGTGTGAGATGTATACATTATCCAAAGTTCCCAAATTTTCCTTAGAATCCTTTATTATTTGATCAATTTTCTATGAAGGCAACTTATTTCCTTGTAAATATCTTTTGATCTAGTTTGAATCACCCTCAAGTGATTGCTTCTAGAAATTAAGATCTTTGGAAAGTTTAAATTAAAAAGCATCATTCATATTTTCCACATGGATATATTAGACCCAAAGTGGAGTAGCCACAACACTAATATAATTCCCATACATATATTTGACAAGACAGTTGCACCCCAACTAGCTTGGGTTACCTTCAGAAGTCCTGTCAAAGTTAGCCTTTAGCCAACCATCAGGTGGTGAAGACTAAACCATGTCCTCCCTCTTTTTCATAATTTTTCTTTTTTAATTAAGATTTTATAGGAGAAAATAATTTGGATCATGGCCATCATCATCTAGATTTCTAGACTTTTTGATAGATAAATAGTTCTTTGTAATATCCCTTATAGTCATTTTAGTGATCACCAAAGAAGATGTTTCTCTATCTCTGACTTATTCTTTCATTATTTCAAGATATTTTAGCACAAATAGAGCACAATAATTTTTTGGTCAAATGATGGTTTGTATACTGAGCTGGGGGTGAGTCAATATACTTACTATTTTCTCCTTTTTGGTCTTTACCACACCTCATACTAGTCTATAAGTTTGTGTTGGCTACAAATTAATTGATCTGAATTAAGGAAAAACAAATAACATGAACATAGAAACACATAATATAGTATTTACCTCATGGAAACCTAACTAAGGTAAAAACCATAGTGTATGATTTGATCCTCACAAATATTGTACTCTCTTCAAGTGATCCTAGTCAAGAGCTTATCTCTATTATAAGATTACAAAGATAATATTAGGTGTCACTCAATTAAAGGATTTTGATAAGACTATTGAAAACAATTGTTCAATTATATATTATCTTTGATGTTACACAAAATGTCAAGTCTTTACTAGTTAGTGTTTGTTGATCTCACTTGGGTGATTAAGATAATTTTTGTTGGAATACTTTAGAATAACTGAGAGGGGGGTGAATCAGTTATCCAAGGTCCAAATGTATAAATAAAACTATTCACATCTTAGTGAATCCATAAAATATTTATACTCATGCATGCATCCATAAGATTATGCAATCACTTAAAACTTCTAGGTTACTATCAAATCAACTTGCTGAAATGTAAACATGAAACATAACAATTTCATCAACACACTTGACACAATGATTTATGTGTAAACACAATTTGGGAAAAACCACCAGTAACATGCTACTCTTTTCACTCTTCTAATGTTGCCCTATGAAAGGCCAACCCTATTAAAGGTTACAATACACACTGTTAAATGTGATCTTCCTAAAGGATTTCAATCACCCTATTAGGAGTGAGTCTTGTTAAAGGACTTTAGACCATTCACTTGGAAAGTCACCTGGTTAAAATATTTACAAATGACTGTTAGGTCAACCTTAATCCAAAGGATTTATCCTAGACTAATACAATTTCAAGATAGTAACAGTAAGGATTTGATCTGATACAACTTACAACTTCATTTGCAGATTACAAATCATTGTTTAGTCCTTAATTCTGCTTGGCCTTCATACTTTGTAGCTCTAATAGCTTTTTTACCCTTCAAGCATTCATCTTCTTAAGCCTCCTTGCTTAAAATTTCATTGCATACTCTTCTCTTAGGTCACCTAATGAAGCAAAACCCTTGACTCCTTGTCTCCCTTAGGTTATCGCACATGAAAACCTTGCTTCATGACCAACCATTCCTATAAATAGGAAATTAAGATCTTTTTGCCACTCATTCTCCATCATCCAATTTAGGGTTTGGATGCATTAGGTAGGATATAATGTATCTACCCCATATCTCATATCTCTTCTAAAAACTTCTCCTAAAATCCACTTTGAATTTGCCTAAAAATGGTTTACCTTGAATTCTGTGCCACCAACTCATCAACCTTATCTTCCACCTAGTTCACATAATCCAAGAAAGAAAACTTGTTGGCTTAGATCCATTGAATTTATGATATTTTAAATAATGCAGTAGTTTGGCATTATCAAGCTTCTGATGCTTAGCACATACTATATTTCTCAACATCCACTATGAAATCACTTGGCATGAACTAAAGTTTACTAGTGCTCAACATCAATTAAACTTTATTCAGCATCCATTATTATGCTCGACATACACTAGAATGAACTTTTACTTAGCTCCAACTAATTTTTTTCTCAGCTTGCTCTATCTTTTCTCAGCACCTACTATCCACTCGGTCAACCTTGGAAGAAAAACTTTGTGCAATTTTTTCTTCTAAACTTTCTTAGTGTAACTAGCCTTTGTATCCTTAAGTAGATTATCAATACATCATGTCATCAATGTCTTAATTGATTCTTGTACTTCATTACATAATCATAACTCAACCTTCCTCTAGGTGTTATTATTACATCTTTTGATCAAATCCTCTTCATCAATCAAATAAGTGATAGTACTTGAATCTTATAAGTAGTTGTCTTACCAGCAAATAGTAGGTTTGACATTAATGACAAAACAATGATTGAAACACATAGTCTTCTTTAACAATCTCCCTCTTTCAATCTAGTTTTAACAATCTCCTTCAATAATCTCTTTCAATCTAATCTCAACAGTTTCCAATGTCTATCGAGTGTTCTAGAGATAATCATGTTCAAAGATGGTATCTATCGAGTTCACTCAGGCACCAAAGGAAGTTTGCAAGGAAATAGTATCTATCTTCACTTCAACACCAAAGAGAAGTTTGCAAGGAACTAGTGTTAACCAAGCTCACTTAGTTACCAAAGGAATTTAGTTTAGGATGCAGTGTTAACCAAGTTCACATGGTTAAGAAAGGAAGCCTGAAGGAAGTCTTTTTTGAGTTAGTGTTGGCTAAGTTGGGTCGACTAACGAAGGATTTTCTTGAATCAGCATATTTAGTTTGATGAATGTATTTGTTAAGTCTAGTTGACTTAAGGGATAAATATTGAATATTTGTAAGTGTATTCAAATTGACTTGACTAGGCAAATGATATAAGCATAAGGTCAAGTTGTGGTATTGAAAGAGAAAAGCATGGGATCGAAAAGACAAACCAAGGAAGTAAATTGGAATGATAAAAGAGTATACTGAGTTGACCGAGTTGCAAAATTTATTCTAATCAAGGAGGATCAAGTATTCAAGCCATAATAGAGATCTGAAATCTCAAATATAGTTACATCAACAATCAGGTTGTATCATTCTTACCCTCTAAAAATTATAGCAATGTATCAAATCTCTTAACAGAGTTAGCTTAATAGTTATTTGCCAAATCCTCTAACATGATGGTATTTCTAGATTAAAGTGTCAAAAGACCTCTAACCAAGACACTACTAAGAAGGTGATTAAATCCTTTAAGAGGGTTACACCTATTAGTGTGTTTTGTAACCTTTAAAAGGGTTGGCTCCTAACAAGGCTCACTTTAGAAGAGTGAAAATTAGTAACTAGTTGCAATTGGTAGCTTTTCCCAAATTAGGTTTTTGCATTAAATCCTGGTGTCATATGTGTTCATGTTATCTACTTTCTATTTCTACAACTATGTTAATTATGGTTAATAACATTAAACATCATAAGAAACATTTATTTTAGTAATTGCCAAGTAATAGAGATTCATACTATTTTTTGAGTGATTCAATGCTAACTAAGTTATTGAAGTATTTTCAGTTTCAATAGAGTTTGGTTTTGATTTGTATTGACATCCAAGGTATCTAGGATTTATTTTTGTAGTAATTGATTTACCCCTCCCCTCTCAATTACTCCTTTTATATTTCCAATAATTGGTGTTAGAGCTTTTGGTGCTTGCAGAAAAGGTTTCAAGGACCTAACCTAAAGATCAAGATGTCTTATAGAAGGGAGATCTCTAAGCTAAACATACATAACTTCAAGGCACGATAGGAACTCATGAGATTGAATTTGGAAACCATTGGAAACTCAGGTCTAAATTACCTAGATGCCAAGTATGTGGCACATTTTGGAACTATGACTATTGAAGAAATTGCAAAAAAGAGGAATCATAACATTATGATGATTGATATTGCTTCAACTCTTAGCTATGTTGAATTTGATGAAGTTAGAAATTGTGATACTACTCATGAGATGTGGATCAAGCTGAAATACATCTATGGAGGAGATGATAATGAGATGAGATCCAAAGAAGAAGGTCTCAGAGATCAATTTGATCAACTGAGGATGAGAGAAGATGAGAACATTTCAAAATACAATGAAAAAATCAAAGCATGTGTATGTGCAATTAGAGCCTCAGGAGGAAAGATAGAAGATGAGACAATGGTAAGCGAGGTTCTCAGAACATTTCTTCTTGTATATGCAATTAGAGTGTCATCAATTCAAGAGATGAGATACAGTCCCATGAATGATATAACATTGGATGTAGTGGTGGGAAGGTTGATAGAATTTGAGTTAATTAACTATAATAACAAAGTTCCTAACACTAACAACCTTGAATTTTCATTTCAAGCCAAGCTATCACTCAAGAAGAAAGTTGCAAAATTTAAAAGGAAATCTAACAGTGAGGACAAAGATAGTTTTTATGCAGATCTTAAAGTCATTGAAGCATTACTTGTAAGAAGATTTCCCAAGGGCAAAGGGAAGTACAAAGGAAAAATTCCTTTTACCTACTTTTCTTGTGAAGAAGTTGGTCATATTGCTACAAGGTATCGAAATAGACAAGGAAAAGAAGAAAAGAAGAAAAGAAGAATGACAAGTACAAGGGGAAGAAGGACTTAAAAAGCTACAAGGATTACAAAGACAAAGGTCAGAAATCTTGTTACATTGCTAAAGATTCTAAAAGTAGTGAAGAAGAAGATGAAATGTTCTACATTGTTGTTAAGGATGAATCAGATGATGAGAATGATGAGATGGAACTTATCTCACATATTAGTAAGAATGATCCATGGGTTATTTATAGTGGTTGTTCTTACCATATGACTAGTGAAAAATCTAAATTTGAGATATTGGTACACTATGATGGTGGAAGTGTTAGATTTCATAATGATAAGCCATGTTATGTGAAAGGTAAAGGTTGTATTGCACTAACTAATGATCTTAGATGTGATAATGCTTATTGGGTTGAGGGACTAATGCATAATCTACTTAGTGTGGCTCAATTGAATAACATTGGATTCAAGGTAGAATTCATGAATGGAAAGGCCAAGTTATTGGATGTGAAAGGAAATCTAGTTGGAACTAGAAAGCAAACAAAAGGTAACCTATTCTACCAAGATCTTAATGGAAGTTCATGTTTCATTTCTCAAGTAGAAGAAAGTTAGTTATGGAATAAGAGGTTAGGTCATGTGAATTTTGGTAACCTAATAAACATAAGCAAGAACAAAAGCGTTAGAGGCATTCCAATCCTAAAGAAACCTGACATGGGCATGTGCAAGAGTTGTCAAATTGGTAAGAAGGGCAAGATAAGTTTTAAAAGAAAAAACTATCATTCTGAAGAAGTATTGGAGCTGATCCATATAGACCTTTGTGGACCTATTGGCACAAAAAGCTACATAGGAGATAAGTACTTTATTTTATTTGTTGATGATTATTCAAGAATGGTGACTATTATGTATCTAAAGGTTAAATCATAAGCTTTTCAAAATTTCAAATGGGTATCCAAAAAATACATTGAATGAGAATGGAGAAGTTTCAAGAAACAAGGGAAGGATAGTTTGCAAGGGCTATTCTCAAGAGAAATGTATTGACTATGGAGAAACATTTTCTCTTGTTGCTAGACTTGAGGGTGTTAGAACACTCCTTACATATGCAGCACACAAAGGATTCAAAATGTATCAGATGGATCTGAAATCAGCATTCCTAAATGGAATCTTAGAAGAGGAAGTCTACATTGAGAAACTTGAAGGTTTCATTGATCCTACCAAATGGACATGGTTTGCAGACTACCCAAAAATTTGTATGGTCTCAAACAAGCCCCCAGAGCTTGGTATGAGAGATTGCACAAGTATCTCATAAGTATTGGTTTTCAAAGAACTAATAATAACAACGGCCTATACATCAAAGAAGGACTAGATAAGAAGATTGTGTTAGTAGAAATCTTTATGGATGATACATTATTTACTGGAAATGATGATTTGTGTAAATATTTTTCTGAGGAAATGAGTAAGGAATTTGAGAAGTCAATGTTTAGAGAGATCAAATTCTTTGTTGGCTTGTAGATTCAATAGAAGGATGGTATCTATATTACTCAATCAAAGTACATCAAGGAGATACTAAAGAAGTTTGGAATGGAGGATTCTAGACTTGTTGGAAGACCTATGTCTACTGGACATAAGCTTTCCAAAGATGATGATCCAAATGAGGCAGATTGGACTACACAGATCAATGATTGGAAAACTTCACTATGTATTGCATATAAGACCTAATATAGCATTAACAATTGAAATGGTGGCAAGATTCTCTGCTAATCCAAAATAAATCATATGATAGAAATCAAAAGAATCATGAGGTATCTAAAGAGTACTAAAGATTATGGTTTGTGGTATAAGAAAGGAGGTGACTTTGAATTGAAAGCATTCATTGATGTTGATTGGGCAGGAAGCATTGTTGATAGGAAGAGCACTAGTGGTGGAGCATTCTTTCTTGGAAAGAGGCTAGTATCTTGGACAAGTAAGAAGCAAAAGTGTACCTCTCAAGAAACAGGAGAAGCAGAATATGTTGCTATAGCATTCAATTGTTCAAATATTGTTTGGTTCAAACAACTATTGACAGGCATAAAAGAACAGATCAAGGACCCATTTGTTATTATTTGTGATAACACCAATGCAATTAACATTTCCAAGAATCTTATGATGCATACCAAAACCAAGCACGTTGAAATTAAGTAACATTTCTTAAGATAATTGGTGCAAGACAAGAAAGTAAGATTGGAATATGTGAATTCAAAAGAACATATTGCAAACATAGTCACCAAGCCATTACCTAAGGATGCATTTTTTAATTTAAGAGGTAAGCTAGGGGTCATTCCCCTATCTGAAGCTCACTAAACATATTTTAATGATGCATCAACCAAGCATGTTGATGATTAGTCAAGTTGATGCAGTATTGTGAAGGGAAGATTGCATATGAATCAATACATCAGGTACATGGAAGTTCACTAAATGCTATCTTTGGTAGGAGATGTCAAAGAAGGATAGTTATGTCATACATTAGAGAGATTTTATGTCTGATAGAGAGAGTTATGTCTAATAGAGAGAGTTTGTTGTCATATATCAAAGATATTCTTTATATATGTCAGAGATGTCAAAGAGGGAGAATGAACTTGAGTTGATATCAAAGAGGGGGAGTTTGATATTGTAGTCATAGCCATTAGAGATTGATGTCAAAGGGAGTTCACACTGATAGATGCAGTTCTCATGGATGAGAATTAAAATGAAACTAAGGATATTATCCTTTTATTTTTCTCTAAACTTTCATCATATTATGACATTTTTTGTTGCCATCAATGCCAAAGAGGGAGATTTTTGAAAATAATTATTAAATTGTATGTCATCTTTGATGTGACAAAAAATGTCAAGTCTTTAACAGTTAGTGTTTTTTGAGCTCACTTGGATGATGAAGATAGTTTCTAGTGTCTGTCGAGTGTTCCAGAGATAATCATGTTTGAAGATAGTATCTATCAAGTTCATTTGGGCACCAAAAGAAGTTTGTAAAGAAACAATATATGTTGAGTTCACTCAAACACCAAAGAAAATTTGGTAAGGAACTAGTGTTAACCAATCTTAATTGGTTACCAAAGAAACTCAATTTAGGATGCAATGTTAACTAATTTTACATGGTTAACAAAGGAATTCTAAAGAAAGTCTTTGTTGAGTTAGTGTTGACCGAGCTGGTTTGGCTAACGAAGGATTTTCTTGAATCAACATATTTAGTTTAATGAATTTATTTGTTAAGTCTAGCCAACTTAAGGGATGAATATTGAATATTTTTAAGAATATTTGGGTCAAATTGACTAGGAAAAAGATATAATTATAAGGTCAATTTTTGGGATTGAAAGAGAAAATAATGGGATTGAAAAGATAAATCAAGGAAGCAAATTGGAAGGATAGCAAAGTATCTTGAGTTGATCAAGTTGTAAATTTTTATCTAATCAAGGATGATCAAGTATTCAAGCTAGAATAAAGATCTAAAATCAGTAATATAGTTGCATCAGCAATCATGTTGTTTCATTGTTATTGTCTAACAATTGTAGCAGTGTATCAGATCTCTTAACAAAGTTATTTTAATAGCTATTTTCCAAATCCTCTAACAAGATGACATTTCTAAATTGAAGTTGATGGAAATATAAGAGGAGTAACTGAGAGGGGAGGGGTTAATTTTTTACCACTAAAATAAATCTTAGATCCCTTAGATGTCAACACAGAAAAAAAAACTTCACTAAAAATATTGATGCTCGGCAAACACACAAGCACTTGATTTACACTAGTAAATGTTGTAACTTGGTAAGCACTAAAATAAAAAATGTAACTCAAAAAATGCTTAATATATGAATCTTATGATATTATCTAGGATTAACCTTACTTAACTTAGTTGCATACACATAAAAGAAGTAGTATGATCACAAGTGACACCAAGATTTAATGTGGAAACCCAATTTGGGAAAAACCACCAATTGCAACTAGTTACTAATTTTCACTCTTTTGAAGTAAACCCTATTATGAGCCAACCCTATTAAAGGTTACAAAACACACTGCTAGTTGTGACCCTATTAGAGGATTTAATCACCCCATTAGGAGTGTCCTTGTTAGAGATCTTTAGACACTTCAATCTAGAAATGCCACCTTGCTCTAGGATTTACAAATAGCTGTTAAGCCAACTCTGTTAAGAGATTTAGATCATTGCTACAATGGTTAGAGAGTAACAATGAGATGACCTAATTTCTAATGCAACTAAATTGTTGATTACAAATCTCAATTTTGGCTTGAAGACTTGATCCTTCTTGATAAAATGTATCTTTGCATCTCCACAAGGATATTCTGCTTATCCTTTTGATTCTCTTCCTCTAATAATTTTATATTTTTTCATTCACTTTCACACATTTAATCCTCAACTTGACCTTATATTTATATTATATCCATTTTTAAGTCATCTTGAATACAACTTAGAATAATTAATATTCATCACCTCAGTTGGCTAGAACCAACAAACAAATATATTAAACTCAATATTTCAAAACAACAAAACCCTTTGTTAGTCGACCCTACTCGATAGACATTAACTCGAAAATGATTTTCCTATGTTAACCAAGTGAACTCAATTAACATTGTATCTTCACAAACTTTCTTTGGTAACTGATTAATCTCAATTAACACTACTTACATCCAACTTTTCCTTCATTAACTGAGTGAGCTCAATTAATGCTCAACTTCTGTGAACTTCTCATTTGTCACTCAAGTGAGCTTGGTAGACACTATCTTTTGAACTTGGTAGACACTAGAATTCTCGACAGACATAGGAAATTGTCTTCATCACCTGAGTGAGCTCGGCATACACTGACTGGAAAATATATGATATTTTGTGTAACATCAAAGACAATACACATTTAACCAATTATTTTCAACAATCTCCCTCTTTAGCATTGATGACAACACAACATGTCATAATAAAATGAAATTTTTAGAGAAAAATAATAGTAAGGAAAGAATCCTTAGTTTCTTTCTTATTCTCATCCAAGAGAACTCCCTCTATCAGTGTGAACTCCCTTTTCCCTTAGTTTCTCCCTCTGTCAGTAAACTCTATCTTCAACATCTTCTAATAGAGAACTCTGCCTCTTTGATATCAAACCAAGTTTTTTTTCTTTGACATCTCTGGAAATTCTCCCTTATCACAGAACTCTCCCTTCATAAAAATTTTGTGCATATGACAACAAAACTCTCCCTCTTTGACATCTCATGCCAAAGACATATTTACATGAGTATTAGTCTACCTCATGTATTGACTCATATGCAATCTTCCCTTTTCAATACTACATCAACTTGACTGATCTTCAACATGCTCTGGTTGATGCATCACTAAACTTCATTTAGTGAGCTTCAGATAGAGGAATAACCCCTAAATTACCTCTTAGATATAGAAATTCATCCTTAGGCAATGGCTTACTGAATATATGTCTGCAATTTTTTCTTTAGTATTCACATATTCTAATCTTACCTCTTCATCTTACACCAATTCTCTCAAAAAATGATATTTTATTGTAATGGGCTTAGTCTTGATATGCATCACAAGATTCTTTGATATATTAATTACACTAGTGTTATCACAGAAGATAACCATTGGATCCTTGATCTCTACGTTAATACATGCCAATAGTTTCTTGAACCAAACAATGTTAGAGCAATTAATTGTTGCCACCACATTCGTTGTGTCCCCCTCTTAATTATTCTTCTTATATTTCCAACAATTGGTTAGAGAGTAGCAATGAGATGACCTGATTTTTGATGCAACTAAATTTTTTATTACAGATCTCAATTTTGGCTTGAATACTTGATCCATTCACTTGCACACATTCAATCCTAAACTTTACCTTATATTTATATTATATGCATTGTCAATTTGGCTTGAATACAACTTAAAATAATTAATATTCATCACCTCAGTCAGCTAGAACCAACAAACAAATATATTAAACTTAATATGCCAAAATAAGAAAATCTTTTGTTAGCTGACCCTTCTCAGTAGACACTAACTTAGAAATGATTTTCTTGTGTTAACCAAGTGAAATTAGTTAAAACTACATCTTCACAAACTTTCTTCGATAACCAAGTGAGCTCAATTAACACTAGTTCCATCCAACTTTTCCTTCATTAACCAAGTGAGCTTGGTTAATACTCAACTTCTATGAACTTCTCTTTGTCACCCAAGTGAACTCGGTAGTCACTACCTTCTGAACTTGGCAGACACTAGAATGCTTGGTAGACATAAGAAATTGTCTTCATCACTTGAGTGAGCTCGGCATACACTGACAAGAAAATATATGACATTTTGTGTAACATAAAAGATAATACACAATTAACAAATTATTTTCAATAGAAGTGTCTAAAGACCTCTAACAAGGCCACTTCTAAAAGGGTGATTAAATCCTTGAACAAGGTCACACCTAATAGTGTGTTTTGTAACTTTTAATAGGGTTAGCTCCTTACAAGGCTCACTTTGGAAGAGTTAAAAATAGTAACTAGTTGCAATTGGTGGTTTTTCCCAAATTGGGTTTCCACGTTAAATCCTAGTGTCATATGTGTTCATGTTATTTTCTTTCTATTTCTACAACTAAGTTAATAGTGGTTAATAACATTAAACATCTTAAAATCCTTAAGCTCAAACATAGGTTGAGCACTCTAGAAAGAGAGACTTATAGCCTTAAGAATAGGGTTAGCGAGGATGAGTAGAGTATAGACAAAAGAGTGGATATAGTGAATACTAGAACCCTTGAGATGGACAAGACTATTCAAGACATAGCTGAGAAAAACATTAACATTCTCAAGGACAATGAAAATATCAAGAAGTTCATTCACTTTGGGGAAGATTCGAATATCTATAGGGAGTAGGATCATGACATCACCCTCAAGGATAGGATGAAGGATGAAGGAGCCAAGAAATGGACCAAATCCAGCATCAGGAAAAAAGAAACTTAGGCCCCTAATCAAGAGCTTTCAGAGATGAAAGAGGACACTGGCAAGCTATCCAAGCTCAAAATTAATGCTACTGAGATGCTCAAAGACATTGTTTGATGCTCCCTGGCCTTTGCGGGCTGCCCTATTTTTTGGTGTCTCTTCTTGGCTTTTTCCTATTTTTTTCTTTATTTAGGGAGATGTAGTTTATTTTTCTTTCTAGCTCTCAGTAGCCTTTAAAATTTTACTATTGATTGTTTTATCTATGTTTGGGGTTTCAAGGCCCTTTTAAAGCCTATTTTCCTTAATCAAAAACATTAAACATCTTAACAATCATTTATTTCAGTAATTACTAGTAACAAAGATTCTTCGTATTTGTCGAGTGATTCAGTGCTAATCAAGTTACAATAGTATTTTCAGTTTCAACAGAGTTTGGTTTTGATTTATATTGACATCTAAGGGATCTAGGATTTATTTTTGTGGTAACTAATTCACACCTCCCCTCTCATTTACTCCTCTTATATTTCCAACAAAGACCTGTTAAAGTCTTTCCTTGTTAGGAGCATCCCAATTAGAGGACTTATGGACTCAATTTAATGTGTCACCCTATTAGGGGATTTGACACAAAGAACTTATTAGGGTACACCCTCAATGGGATTTATAGTTGTAGAGATTAGTAAACAAAAGAAAATTATCTAAGACTACATGTACCTTGAAATATATCCTTCTTTAGCTCTTCTGAATTGTCTAGAACTATACTCTACCTTCTCTTAGCTTTACAACATTAGACTCAATCACTTGTATTCTTGGCTCTAGTTTTGACACAAGGGAGGATATGAATAGCTAGGATCAGAGGCACACTTAACTATCCAATCACCTTGCTAAGTAAACACACTGGAAGAAAACAACATATAATAGCACCAAGGAGAGAGGAACAATAAAAAAAATTTGATTCATCAAATTATCAGTATATGTGCCTTGTTGTAAGGTCTTCTGGGTTACATCTAATACAAAGATTCAACTTCAAGATCCACAATCTAACTTAAACTCACTCCTCTAGGAACATCTGCTCCAAACTCTCTAAGTGATTCCTATCCTAACCTAAAACACCCCTATTTATACTTGCCAAAATAACTTACAAAATATTATGTATCTTTAAATAATAGGTCAACCCCAAAATGTTCTACACACCTCCCAAGCCAAAATCTATGCATTAAATTCATGATCAAAATTAAATACATAAGTCAGCTCAAACTAAGAACCAATATTAGAAAAACTTAGTCAAAAAAGTAACCAAACATCATCAAACATCAAGTTCACTTAGTGCACAAAGGAATGCTCGACCAACATTGGAAAACTTGGCACATACAAAAATGATTGGCTAATACTGGATAGCTCGGCACATAGAGGAACTCGGCAATGACTACAACTCAGAAACCATTAGAACTAAGCACAATAGGTAGAATCAACAAAGATGATTAGGATTGAAAGACAACCTAGGATTCTCTTGCATCATCTTTCTCTTTACACATGATCACACTTGTGTTCTTCTAGCTTACTAGCTTGTCCTTAGTATATTCATTATCTCTTTGGCAGTGACTTCTCTCTATCACTCTCATTTGTACTTTGAGAGTACTCTTGTCTCAGCTATCTTGAATTACTGGCTAATCACTCAAAAATCTAACATTTTTTCTTTGAACTAAATATTCTTTTATACTTCCTTCTTTCTTGGATTTTAAGCCATGATCTGTGAATTCAAAATTTGAGTTTGCACCCCTACTTTTGGCTTGGCTTCCCATAGCTTTATTACACCTCTCTTGTTAGATGTACTGTATTTGTACAAGATTCATGGGATTCATGTGTCCCTGATGACTTTCTCTTGTTGGAAAGGATTCAAATTTTAATTCTCTTGATTGTTCCTAGATATGTTACCCATCACCTAAAGTGCAACCAAGAGTCCACTCCTACCCTCCTCATGACTTGGCAATAATGGGTATCCTTCTCCATCCTTTCTTTATTGACTTAGCCAAACCATTTTGTACGGTCATTGTTAGATCTTTTTTTCTTTCTTCTTGGAATCCTTATATTCATACTTCCTTCACTTAGCATACTTTCATCTATGTGGGTTACCTTTATCACACCTCTACTGGGCCCACACTTCATCTCTCTCTAATCACCTTGTGAACTATAGTCACACATCCTAGATTAATGTGCCTTATTGGTCATTTTTCCCTATCACTCTTAGTTCCTTCTTGTACCTTGACATCAATGAAAACATCTTTAGTAACTAAATCTTTCAATTCATCTACTGGTCATTCTTCAAGGTTGAAGACAATTATGCCAACAATCTCCCCCTTTGGCATTAATGGTAACACTTAGACATTTTTAACATAATTTTGGTGTATTTCCTTCTCTTTATCTAACATAATTGAATTAAAAGATATTAATATTAAATAATTAATATTATATTATTGATAATATTAATTGTGATTATTAATAAATTAATATTATTTATTAATAATTAATAGTTATTATTTTAATAGTTAACAATAATTATTTAATTTTACTAATATTTATTTAAAATATAATTTATTTAATAAATTACAAATTTGGAGAATGGATTTTCGTTTTAAACCAATAAGTTATAATTGGATTTTTATTGTTAAATCTAATATTGATTTAATTAAATGATTATTATGAACTTTTAGGGATACATTTTTAAATGAAGTACAAAAACTTGAACCCTATTGTTTAATCAAAATAGTATGTTTTCAGAACAAAACAAAATCTATGAAACTACGCTGTTATGATGTATGTTTTCTTTTGTGTTGGGTTTGGGGTTGACTTAGGGTGTCGACCAAATTTGGATGTCTACCAGAGGCCTAGGAGTTACTATTTTTTCGTGATGTCATGTGATGTCATGGTTTTGTAATGTGATCTTTGAGTTATGAGTCAATTTCTATATGGTGATTGTATTGGCAAAATCTGTGAGTTTCGTTCAGATATATTTTAATGCTTTCCAGTTGCTTGTTTAAGAACTAATGTGTGTTATTATGACCTTATTAGAGCTTCTATTATTTTTGAGCTTAGGATAGGTTGTATTTATGTTTGTTGGGGAGTATCTTACAATGGAGTTTGGAGCCCTAAAGAGGTTGCCTAGGTAACCCATTGTATGTTATTTTAATAAGTGATAACATTTAATTAAATGGATATTAAAATGATTTTAAAAAAGTTAGTGTTTTTTCCTCACCCATGCCTCGAGTGCTAGTATAGGCTAGGATGGGAGTAGAGAGGATGCTTGGTTGTGACCTTGCCTTTTTAGTATGCCTTGTCCATATGAAAGGATATTGATGCCACATAGATTCACTAGGGGGCTAGAGTCTAGAGAGCCTACTAGGGTAACCTTAGAGTTGACTCATCTGATGACACTTGCCCACTTACATAGTAGATTTCCTACATGTCTTTTTTGCTTCTAGGTTTAGATGTCATTTGTGTCTTGGTACCTTTGAGATAGATTGCTATCAGATTTTTCCTTGACCTAGATGTTGGATTTGACTTTTGGGATTGATATTTGTATGGGACTTGAGCTTATCTCCTCAGAATGGTGGGAGTGTACCATTTAAGTTCCAGAGGTTGAGTGGTAGTGATTTTTACTTATACCAATTTCAAGATCTGACTACTTCGTGCCAATGTTAGATGTCCTTGTGTAGTTATTACGATCATTGTGATCATATGTTCTAATGTATGATTTTATTATGTTGTATAGTATTTGATTATCAGAGATATTATGAGATGATGTATTTTATTGTTGATGAATATTCTTTGAGCTTATCATACCATGTGACTTGTATAGTGGATGATTATGCATTCTAATTTTGCCAAGTGGCATCTTATGTAATTGTTTATTATTTAATTGGATCCATAATTGTAATAATTCTTTGATATGGATTTTTTGTGTATCGGATTTAGTATTAATAAAAATTATCTATATATTTGATTTAATGTCATGGGACCCTTAAGAGATGAAATTTGTTTATAATGTTTGCATGTATGTGAGTTATTGCTTCCACTATTTTATCTCTTGTTGTTGTTATCTTAAAAAATGAAAATGTTTGGAAAACTTAGTAAAATTGTAGGTTAATTTATTTTGGGTTCCCTGGTAGGATGTTACATCTAGTATCAGAGCTCGAGTTTCTACATTGGGAGCTCTGGGTATATTGGAATGTCTCTAGATGACAACTAGTTAACTGAAACCAAACTTAAATTGTTATATGTATCTATTACAAACTTGAACACTTGAACTTCAAACTAAAATATACTTAAACCTAGAAATAAGAAAAATTGAATTGGATCTTGTACTATTTTCAAAACATGTTTCTTATGTGTATGCTTTAATGTAGTATGTTCTTATGGAAATTATAGCAACTTGGTGTTCTTGGATATTATTGTAGGATGGTATTTGGGATGAGATCGTCAGTGAGAGGTTGTAGCTTAGGCCATGGTAGAGGTCATGGGTAAGGCATAGATATTAGTGTGCATGAGTCTAGCCATGAGGTTCCTATTCATGAGGAGAATAGGGAGGAGCACCATGGAGAGCATCATGTTGATTCTGAGGAGGTTGACCTAAGGCAAATGATGAGGACCACTATGGAGTACCTACCTCCTCCTCAGGATCTAGATCATGAGGGGTCACATAATGTAGGGAATGAGGAGAAGCATAGGTCTAGTAGTCCTTAGAGAGACCTTCACGGTGATAGATAGAGTTCAGTTAAGGCCACTTAGATGAAGGACTTACAAAGGTATGAGATCAAACCTTTCACTAGGGTTGGTTCAAGATAGGTGGCAAAGAAATGGCTAATTGCTCTAGATAGATGTTTTTCTATATAGGACTTTGACTCTAATATTAAAGTGAGGTTTTCCATCACCCACCTAGAACTCTTTGGGGCTACATTATTGTGGAACATCGAGGTGAAGAAGTTGGGTGTAAACATGAATAGTATCACATTGGGAGTTATTTATGGAGTACTTTTATGAGTATTTACTACTAGATGAATGTCATCAGTAGAGAGCAAATGAATTTCACAATCTGAAACTGTACACTATGACTATGACAAAGTATGAGCAAAAATTATATGAGCTCATGCCTTATGTGAGGATCACTGATAGCTTGCTATTGATGGCACAACATTTTATTTGGAGCCTAAATAACCATCTCATTAGGGGTGTTAAGGTATTTCATCCTAAAACCCTCAAGAATGTGGTACATCAAGTTATAAATGTAAAGCAAAGTGTCACCTTAGGACATGGTGGGTTTGTGTGGGCATCTATAGCATCAAGGTCCAAGGGTAACCAGAGTATAGAAGGGAATAAGAAGCCTTCCTATTCCAAGGGTAATTAGAGCCAACAAAATAAACAACAATAGTAGCAAAAGGGATCTTACACTCTAGCACAGAGTGGTGGCAGTGGTTCCAACTATCAAAACTTTCATAACTTGCAGCGCAATAGGTAAAATTGGAATAACTAGCCTACAAAGAGCAATCAAACTTTTGCTAGTAGAGATAGCCACCAATAGTCAAGTGCACCTCCAACAAGGAGAGGTTCTAGTAGAGGCACGAGATTTTTCTCTTGTGGATAGTTTGGGCACATTGTAGCCAACTACCCATGGCGTACATCTCATTACTTAAGACCTAGGCTAGCAGTATCGAAGCCTATAATTGGAGATGTGAGTAGATCACACAGGGTCTTTACATCAATAGACCACCACTAGGAAGACCATCAAGATATTGTAGTTGAGACTAAAAGAGCTATCTGAGGTACACCCCTTTCCATCTTGTTAGATTAAGGTGCTATGGATTATTTTATTTCACCTTCTATGGTTGTTAAATGTAAGCTAGAGGTGGTAAAGCAAGGCTTGGGTTGGCAAGTGGAACTAGCTTTAGGAACTAAGATTCCCACAAATTCTTTAGTGCAGTAGCGTGAACTAAACCTAGGAGGTTTTTTCACATGAGTAGATCTTTAGGTTATCCCTCTTGGTTCTTATGACATGGTGTTGGGTATGGATTGGCTTGCCTCTCATAGAGCTAGCATCGATTATAGAAAGAAGACCATTTTGTGTGAGGATGATTAGGGTAGGGTCTTAGAGATTGTGGGCATCCAGAGACCTATATCCCTATAGATGATCTCTACTATGCAATTAAAGTGGATCTTTTGTAAGGGTTTTTAGGCATTTACCATTACAATGAGAAAACTGGAGGAATAAGACCCTGCTCGAAAGACTCTAGACCATCCTATTTTACAAGAATATGTGGATGTCTTTTCCAATGAGATTCTAGGTATGCCTCTAAAGAGAGACATTGACTTTGGAATTGATCTTATCCTAGGAGCAGAGCCCATTTCTAGAGCTCCTTATTGGATGACCACTCAGGAGTTGAGTGAGTTGTGCCTTTAGCTTGAAGACCTTTTTTGCAAAGGTTGTATTCAACTAAGTGTTTCTTCATGGGGAGCACCAATACTTTTTGTAAAGAAGAAGGATGATTCATTATGCTTGTGCATTGACTACAGACAGTTGAACAAGGTAATGATTAAGAACATGTATCTAGGTTACCAAGGATCAATAATTTATTTAATCAAATCAAGGGATCCATGGTATTCTCTAGGATTGATCTAAAGTCAAGATATCATCAGCTTCACATTTAGGATGTCGGCATTCATAAGACCATCTTCCGCACTCTCTATGGACACTACAAGTTTATAATGGTTCCAATTGGGTTGATGAATGCTCCATTGGTTTTCATGTGTTTGATAAATGGAGTATTTCATTCTTACCTTGACCAATTTTTACTTGTATTCCTAGATGAAATTTTGATATATTCTAGATCCTAGGAGGAATAGTAGGAACATCTATGGTTGGTTCTTTAGTGCCTAAGAGACAATCATCTTTATGCGAACTCAAAAAAGTGTGATTTCCTTTAGTCAAAGATACATTATTTAGGGCATATCATATTAGGGGATGGTATCTCAATAGAACCTACAAAGATAAAAGAAATGGTAGATTGGCTTGCACTCAGTACTAGGTCAAAGATTCACAACTTCATAGGTCTGGTAGCTTATTATCGTAGGTTCATCTAGAACTTTTCCAGAGTAGCATATCCTATCACTTCCCTCCAGAGAAATGGAAAGAAGTTTATTTGGACAGAGAAATTGGAGGAAGAATTCCATAAGCTCAAGGAGCTTTTGACCAGTGCACTGATACTAGAAGTACCTACTCTAGTAGGTGACTTTATGGTGTGTATGGATGCTTCCCTAGAAGGGACTGGAGTAGTATTGATGTAGAATGGATGGGTGATTGCCTACGAGCCTTGCAAGCTCAAGGATCATGAGCTGAATTATCCTATGCATGATCTTGAGTTAGTTGTAGTTGTTCATGCCCTAGTGAGATGCAAACACTTCTTATTGGGGCACCATTTTGAGCTTCATAGAGACCATCATATTCTACAGTATATAGTCATGCAGCCTAATCTAAATGATAGGCAAAGGCATTGGGTGGAATTTCTATGTGAGTATGACTTTGAGGTGAAGTATATTCAAGGAAAGTAGAATGTGGTAGCTGACACTTTGAGTCATAGGAGACATGAGACATTATCTTTGACTCTTAGTGTGGATTTGAGGAGTCATATACTTCAGGCACTTCCTACAGATACTTAGTATCAGAAGGTGAGCATGGAGATAGATTCAATTAGACCATTAGAGGGTAGATTTTTAGTTTATGTCTGAGAGTCAAATGGCCTTTTGAACTATTCAGGTAGGATTATGTACCATTATTGGATGAACTTCATACATCGATCCTATCAGAAGCCTATTGTGCACCTCACTTAGTACATCCAAGTGTTAAGAAGATGCATGTAAATTTTTGGTGTCTATACTTTTGGATAGGGATGAAGCATGATGTCACTAATTTTGTGGCTAGGTGTCTTGAGTGCCAAAGAGTCAAGGCAAAGCACCAACATCCAACAGGGCTTTTATAGCATAATCTCATTCCATTATGGAAGTGGGATATTATTTATATGGATTTTATTGTAGGATTACCTATGACTTCTCGTCAACATGATGCTATCATGGTCACCATTGACCGATTGACTAAGGTTGCACACTTTTCACCGATGAGGTTATCCTACACAACAACTTCAGAAGCTAATGTCTTCATGCTGATATCATGACATTTCATGGTATTCCCCAAAATATTATCTTAGATAGGGATCCTATAGTCACATCTACATTTTAGACATCCTTGTAGCATGATCTTGGAGCATAGTTGAACTTCAGCTCATCTTATCACCAAGAGATAGATGGTCAGACTAAGAGAGTGAATCAAGTTCTAGGGGATATGTTGAGGATGTATGTTATGGATAGAAAAACTCTTTGAGAGGATTATTTATACCTAGTAGAGTTTTCATATAATAATGGGTATCATAGTTTTATTGGGATGACACCTTTCCAAGTTTTGTATGGTCATCCTTGTCATACACCATTGAGTTGGGATAGTTTAGAGGATTGCATCTTGTTGGATCTTGAGATGCTTCAAGATATGGAGCAACAAGTAATGCACATCCATGAGCACATATCTATAGCATAGGATAGATAGAAGAAGTATGTTTATTCTCATAGGATAGATAAGCAATTTGCAATGGGTGAGAAATTTTTCTTCAGAGTGCATCCATGGAAGAGTCTAATCTATTATGGAAAGAGTTCAAAGGTAGCACCTCATTTTTTGGAACCATTTGAGATTCTAGAGAGGTTAGGTCCAATTTCCTACCATCTTGCATTGTCGCCCAACTTAGCTTGTGTTCGTGATGTTTCCATGTTTTTATTCTTAGATAATATATTCCTGATGTGATACATGTTCTTGATTGGAATGTATTATAGGTGGAGGGCGAGCAGCTAGCTTTGGAACCTGTGTGCATTCTATAGTAGTGATATTTGACCCTCAGGGGTCAAACCATAGAGTAGTTAAGGGTCTAATGGGACCCTACAGATGAGTCATCAGCTACTTGAGAGGATACATCTAGTTTATAGGATATATACCCCTATTTTTTTATAGGCTTCCAGGAGTAAGCCTAAGTGTAGGGGGGTGGATGTAGTGCCTACCCCTTATTTACTTTTTTATATTATATTGTCAAATTCTTTTAGGTTATCTTTATGGTTATGTTGGATGATTGGTGGTATTTGACTTACCTAGTTTGTTGGATATTATTTCATACTCAATTGATTATGTGATGAGTTACTTGGTGCTCATTATTTCATGTGTGCATGATGATGCTTATATACAGTGATTTCACTTATTTCAAAATGATAGTTAGATGGATGATTAATATGTATTTTTTATGGATACTTACCCCATACTTGCATTTGTATGGTGTACATGTATGTTTTTCTTTACGTATGATGTTTCTAATGTGGTTGAGGGAGGGAGTTGTAGTCACCTACTAGTCAAGATCTACACGATGCACCACTCTCTACCATTACCTATTTAGTTTAGATTATATGTGTATGTACATGCTTAGACTTTATGCAGATTGTAGGTACTAGCATCGACTTCCCTGAATTGCCAGGATGAGTGTGACCTATCACAATATCTCAATAGTAAAAGAGGGGAGATAATTCTTGAGTCCAAATCCTAACCTTAAGCCAATTGTTCTAGAAAGTAGGACAAGCATCTAAGTTTTACCTTTTCAAATTCGTCAAGTGATGTAAATTCATGAATTTGACCCTTGACTTTGATTTAGTATTATGTACTTTATAATGGGTTTTCATATTTAGTTTTGTGTGTCTGTTGTGATTTTTGGTTATAATTGACTCAAATAAAAGATAATTCAATGATTTAATTTAATGAAAGTTTTAAAATAAAAAATCAATATTTAATTAAATGATAATTTAATTAAATAAAAGAATTAAATTTAAAGATTTAATTAAAATTCTAATTTTGGTATAATCATATTTATTTAATTTAATAATAATATATTTAGGAGTTTCATTTTTATAATAAACTCTAAATATTATAATTAGTTAAATTAATAAATATTTTATTTAAAATGTCTTGTGATTTAATAAGAGAGAAAGAATTAATTTAATAAAGTTTATTTTAATTAATTTATAAAAAAAGGTTGAACATGAAATTAAAATATAATATAATAATTAAGAAAAAGGTTTCGCATGATTGCAAAACCCAAATCCTAATAGGAAAAGGATCTTTATTAAGAAATTAGAGCTCATTTCTCCACACACAAGTTTGGAAGAGTCAATTTTTGAGAAGAAGGTTTCGAAAGAAAAGTAAATTACTTGCGAGTTTTGTGCATTTGGTTGTTTAGCATCAGATCTAGGTAGGATCTTGTAAATTTTACGCAATAGTTTCTTTCTTTGAAATCTTTGTCTTCTCTGTGTTTGAATGAAGTTGTTTTCAAAATATTTTCAGGTTGAAACCCTCGTTGATAAATTTATTGTTCTCTTTATGGAAACCCTTGTTTGGTAAATTTTATAGATTCATAATTTGATCGATTACAATTATGGTAGTGTTTGGAAAAGAGATCAAAATATGATATACAAATTCAATTGGTTGTTCATGTTTTTCACTATCAGATCTGCTACTTATTTAAGAAATTATGTTAATAAAAATTACCAAAATACATAATTTTATTGTGATAATTTTTATATCATATTCTAATTGGGAATCAAAAATTTTCTTTTATTTAATAGAAGGGGGCTATGTTTTTTATGTTTTTTTATATTAAAAAATTATATATATATACAAAAAATGGTGGGTGGGGCCACCAACCCCCCACCCACCTACAGCTGCCTTCAGACTACCACATGGCAGTTGTTGTCATAGTAGCAGGTACTACCATAAGGCAGTACATTGTTGTTGTCGTAGCAGCAAGTATTGTCGAAAGGTGTATGTTGTTGCTCCAACAGTAGCAGCAGTAGCAATGCTACGAAAGCCCTTTATCAGCCGATGGGCCTTAAACATTATTTTCTTTTTTATTTTTTTATTTTAATTTATTAGATTTTAATTTAATAAACTTTTAAATATAGTTTGTTTTAAATTAAAATTTAATTAATTAAATTAGAAGGTATTATAATATTAAATAGTTAATATTATATTATTATTAATAGTAATTGTGATTATTAATAAACTAATTTTTAATACTTAATATTTATTATTTTAATAGTTAATAATTATTATTTAGTTTTAATAATATTTATTTGAAATATAATTTATTGAATAAATTACAAGTTTTGGAGAATGGATTTCAGTTTTAAACCAACAAGTTATAATTGGATTTTTATTGTTAAATCTAATATTGATTTAATCAAATGATCATTATGAACTTTTAGGGATATATTTTTTAATGAAGTACAAAAACTTGAACCCTGTTGTTTAATCAAAATAGTATTTTTTTCAAAACCAAATAAAATCTATGAAACTACAATGCTATGATGTATGTTTTCTTTTGTGTTGGGTTTGGGGTTGACTTAGGGTGTTGACCAATTTTGGATCATGTCTACCAGAGTCCTGGGAGTTACTATTTTTTATGGTGTCATGTGATGTCATGGTTTTGTAATGAGATCTTTGAGTTATTAGTCAATTTCTATATGGTGATTGTATTGGTGAAATCTATGAGTTTCGTTCAGATATATTTTAGTGCTTTCCAGTAGCTTGTTTATTATGATCTTATGAGACCTTCTGTTATTTTTGAGCTTAGGGTAGGTTGTCTTTATATTTTTGGGGAAATGGCTTACAATGGAGGTCGGAGCTCTAAAGAGGCTACTTGGGTAACCCAGTGTACATTATTTTAATAAGTGATAACATTTCTTTCAATGGGTATTAAAATGAATTTAAAAGAGTTATTGGTGTTTCCTCGCCCATGCCTTGTGTGCTAGTATAGGCTAGGATGGGAGTAGAGAGGATGCTTAGTTGTGATATTGCCTTGTTAGTATGCCTTGTTCATATAAAAGGATACTAATGTCGCATAGATTCACTAGAGGGCCAAAGTCCAGAGAGGTTGCTAGGGTAACCTTAGAGTTGACTCATGAGATGACACTTGCCAACTTACATAGTAGATTTCTTACGTGTCTTTGTTGCTTCTGGGTTTAGATGTTATTTGTGTCTTGGTACCTTTGAGATAGATTGCAATCAGGTTTTTCCTTGGTCTAAATGTTGGATTTGACTTTTGGGATTGATATCCATATGAGACTTCATATTATCTCATCATCACGGTGGGAGTGGACCATTTAGGTTCCATGAGGTTGGGTGGTAGTGCTTTTTATTTATATCATTTGAGTTCTGACTACTGGCTGTTGATGCTAGATGTCCTTGTAAAGTTATTACTATCATTTTCATCATGTGTTCTGATGTATGGTTTTATTCTATTTTATTGTATTTGATTATTGGAGATATTATGAGATAGTGTATTTTATTGTTGATGTATATTCTTTGAACTTTTCATACCTGTGACTTGTACAGTGGACGATTATGCATTCTAATTTCTCCAAGTGGCATATTATGTATTTGTATATTATTTAATTAGATTCATACTTGTAATAATTCTTTGATGTGGATTTGTTATGTATTGGATTTAGTATTAATAAAACTTATTTATATATGGGATTCAACGTTATGGGACCCTTAAGAGATGAAATATGTTTATGATGTTTGTATGTATGTGAGTTATTGCTTACATTATTTTATCTCTTGTTGTTATCTTAAAACAAAAATTTCTAACAATCTTAGTAAAACTGTAGGTTAATTTCTTCTGGGTTCCCTGACGGGGTGTTACAGGGAGTAAACCCCTTACACAATTTTTCCTTCCTATTTTGACAATTCTTTCAAAATTCACATGACATAGCCTTCTATGCCAAAACCAAATATTATCATTTTTAGCTATCATACGAGTATTTTTATAAATATTGAGGTAGAAAAGATTACCTCTTCTTGCTTCTCTTGTAGATAAGAATTCACTTGTCTTGTCAAATATTCTGCAAGACCCTTTGTTAAATACAAACGTATAACCTCCATCCATTAGCTAAACCACACTCAAAAGGTTATATTTAATTCCTACTAGATATACATCTTCATAAGTAGTGGATTTATTTAGGGCTACATGACCCTTACCTATCATTGTGCATGGTGAGTTGTTTCCAAATTTCACCATTCCTCCAGCATAGACTTTGACCTCATGGAACTTGCTCCTATCACTAGACATATGGTACAAGAAAATGCTATCTATTATCCAGTTCTTGTGAACACTCGTACTATTTTTTAGGGCTCTCTCCACCCTTTCTTCTTTGATGGAAATAAAGTATACTTCATCCCCATCCTCGTCATTATCCTTGGTTGACCCTTAATCAATCACACCCTCTTCAGAAATATAGCATCACTTATTCTCCTTTCCTATGGATTTTGGTCACCCTTTGCTAGTTCCCTTCCAATTTTTGTTCTCCCTCTAAATGGTGGTCTCCATCACATTAGGTTCTGATCATCTGGAAGCATAATGTCCTACCTTTTTGCAATTAAAGCATTTAAATGGAAGCTTACCTTTGTACTTTTCTTTTCTTCTAACCATTCTTTTTGTGAATAGAGCCTCCATCTCTTATTGTTCAACTTCTTCAGCATATATGCTCTTTAGTTCTCTTCTATATTTGGATGTTCTTGCCACCTCCCATCCTTTTTATTTTTAATTAAGTGAAACTAAGGATTTGAATGTAGTTTCAACCTTGGGTGGTTGACTATTTGCTAATCTCAAATGTAGTGATCTTTCCTACCAAGGAATCAAGAGATACCTCCATCTTGTCTATTTTTCTCATTTCTTGAATGGTTGACACCCTTATGAAATATTTGGGTTACGAGGTTCTTAATATCTTTCTCATGCACTCATCTCCAGTAGTACACCTCCAGATGCTCCAATGGCTAGTGTAACATCCTTCACTCACTTTCCATAGGCCTCAATATCTTCACCTTCCTGCATCCTCATATCATCAAACTTTCCTCTCAGACTTTCAACTTTAGCCTTCATGACATGCATATTGCCATCATAGATGGCTGAGTTTCTCCCACATTTTATATGATGTTTCCAATTCTTCAACATCTTTGTACTTAGAGTAGGGTAGGGTGTTTGCTATAAAATTCATTGTTTTTATGTGTGTTTCTTTCTCATTTAATTGGTCTAGATGAAGTTGACCAAAAAGTTTGATATATGGCCTCTACATGGGTCCAGTAAGCATCTCCAAGAGTTATGATGTGAAAATGCCTCTTCCTACACCATGAACTTTAGGTATCCTTGGAAAAATTTGGTGTGTATATTTTAAACATTTTAATCTTTTCATTGAGCTATTAAACTCTTTTACTTCAGAGGACCTAGCCTCTTATACCAATTTTTGGTCCAAACAATGGTCAGTATACTAAGAGGGAGGGGGTGATTCAGTATACTTACTATTTCTCATTTTTTGTCTTTACCAAGATTCACACTATTCTACAGGTTCATGATGGCTACAAATAAATTGGTCAATATTAAGAAAAAAAAACCATAAACATGGAAACACATAACACACTATTTATCTTGTAGAAACCTAACTAAGATAAAAACCACAGTGTGTGATTTGATCCTCACAAATCTTGCACTCTCCTAAATTTTGCCTAGTCAAGAGTTTATCTATGTTAGAATATTAAAAAGATACTAATAGATTCCACCCAGTTAAGGAATTTTTATAAGACCTATTAAATTCTAGTTGTGTTAGGAGAAGCCTAATTAGATGACTTCTGAAACACAAGTTAATGTGTCACCCTTTTAGGTCATTTGATACAATAAACATATTAGGGTCCACACTTGATGGGATTTACTATTGTAGATATTAGTAAACAATAGGTAATGATCTAACAAAGTAGCTACTAGGCTTATCTTGAAATATATCCTTCTTTATCTCTTTTGACCTATCTAGAACTATGTTCTACCTTCTCTTCACTCTGCAACTTCAAACTCTATCACTTGTACACTTGGCTTTGCTTTCTCTTTGCATATGATCATGCTCATGTTGTTCTATCTTATTAGCTTCTCCTCAACACATTCATTAACTCTTTGGCAGTGACTTCTCTCTATCATTGTCCTTTGCACTTTGAGATTACTCTTATCTTGGCTCTCTAGACTAATCACTCAGCAATCTAACCTTTTCTCTTTTGATTCTATCTTCTTTTAAACTTCCTTCTTTCTTGGATTTCAATCCTTAATTTGTGAATTCAAAATTTGAATTATCACCTTCTAGCTCAATTTCTTGTAGTAGCATTGTGTCACTCTTGTTAGATGTAGCATATTTGTACAAGAGTCATTGGTGTCATGTGTCCTTGATGACTTTCTCTTGGTGGAAATAATTTAAATTTGAATTATCTCAATTGTTCCTCAATATATTAACACATCACCATTAAGTGAAATAATGAATGCACTCCTACCCTCTTCATAATGTAGCAGTCATGGGTATCATGATCCATCCTTTCCTTTTTGACTTGGCCAAACCATTTTTTATGGTCACTGATTTATCTTCTTTCATGTTTGCTTCACATCCTTATGTTCATAATTTCTTCGCTTGGCATTATTTTATCTAATTGGATCACCTTTTTCATCACCTCTATTAGGACTATACTTCATCTCTTTTTGGTCACCCTTGTGAACTAGAGTCACACATCCTAGACAATATGTCTTGTTAGTTGTTTCTCCCTACCATTTTGTAGTTTCTTCTTGTACCTTAATCATCAATGACAACATATTTAATTACTAAATTCACTAGTCTATCTATCAATCAATCTTCAAGGCTCAAGACACTTATGCCAACACCAACTTCTAAACAACCTTATATTCATTTTTGGAGGTAGGGCATGACCACTAAGGTATAAAATCCTTGATATTTATAGGGAATACCCAAGAAATATTCCAATCATTTAAGATGTACTCCTACACATTGCAAGTGAAAGAACATTTAAAGAACAGATGAAATATAGACTTAATTTTATTTTCTCATAGAAAGAAACTATTCACTAGGTAAAATCTTCTCTTGTATAAATTATCAATGATCAAGATCTTGTTTTGTACCAACATCCTATAAAATATCTCAATCTTTGGGATCAAGCCTTTCAACCAACACAAATTCTAAAATGGTTTGCTCCCCTATTGATGAAAGAGTTGATATAATCTTGAAGTAATCAAATAATTCCCATTTGGATTGTGAGCCCAAATTAAGGTATCATGTTTTCCCTCTCTATTAATGCAAGAACTAAGGGAATTTTTGGTAATAGACAAACATGGTTGGACATAACCAATGTAAACCCATTCCCCATTTCTCCATTAATTATCCACCATTGCTCTAAAGGTATATTTTCATGATTTAATACATTCTACATGAAAAGGAAGGCTATCTAGAGGGGAATCCATAGCCATCAATCCTCTTGAAACTTCATTTTTTTACCATTCCTCAATTTCCATCTATTCCCTTTACCTGCTAGAGACTTACCTCTTCACCAAGCTCCAGATAAAGGAGTCATTTGCCACTTTGAGGGAGTCAAGGAAAAAATCCAAGGTTGGGGAATTACAAAAACATTTCCTTTTCCAAATGAGATTCTATTCGCGTTCAACCCCATACATTCTCCATATTTGTTTAGCCAATAAGGCCTTGTTAAGAAGTCATATTGGTTGATCCCAAGCTCACCTTTGGATTTAGATTTCTAGAGCTAGTCCCAAGCAATCAATGATGATCTCTTCCTTTTCACAACGCCAAACCAAATAAAATTATTTTGAACTTTATCCTTTATTTAAGCATACTTAGTTGGGATCTTAAAGAGACTTGGAGTATAGGTTGGAAGATTTCAAAGGTAACTTTTAAGAAGGTTACCTTTACCAGCCAACTTATTATTGAATTTTTCAATTAGATAATTCCAAAAAGAGAGTAATGGTTTGAGCCCTGTCCTAAGCATGATAGATATGGAGAACCCACTAATTTTAGACATCTTATGTTGTCTTTCCCCATGAGTATTGATGAAGAAAATAGAACTTTTTGTTAGAAAGTAAGTCCACCAAGATAACTGAGATGGGGGGTGAATTAGTTATCAGATCAATACAACTTTTATCAACCTTATTAAACTTCAAACATGTGATCACTAGAAATAGAAACCATAAGAATATACACATACACAATAACACCAAATATGTTAACTAGGGAAACCCTTGATCAAAGGGAAAACCCTAGTGGGGATGATACCCACAAAATGATGTACTAATATAAATGTTCCTTGTAAGAAGATGGACTCTATTAGGAGCCAATGAAATATATTCAGTAGATATCAACTCTTGTTAGGAGAGTTTGAATCCCTGATAGGAGATCCCAAACTTGTTAGGATTAGTGCCAACCTATTTGGAGTTGTAGAAGGCATATGGACCCACTGTCCAAATAGCTTCAAGGGAAAGAGCACCAAGCTCACTATCCAACTAGCCTCTATATTATTTCTTTCAAAATAATAGAAATGCAACTAATCTCAATAACTTGAACTCTTGTTTTTTCCTCTTACCATGCCAATACCACACCAAAACACTTTTCAAATCTCAATACCAGATCTCCAACTTCTCATCACAATGATCCCTTTGATCGCTTACTCTCATTTACCAATCTTCACAAATCTAATATAATTCACTTACATAAATACATACATACAACCAAGGAAACAATCCTTCCTTTATACCAAGTCCTCAAATAATTCATTGAGTCAACCTTAAGGCTTTCTTGATTAATTAAAATAGGACCTTATTAAGATAACACACTACAATACATGTTTTTCATAATTACAAAATATTGTCGGCTCACAGTCTTCACAACTTCTCATACATGTGAACTTGGACTTTGTACACTCACTAATGTCATCCCTAAGTTGACTTGTGTCTCTATCTAACTTAGCTCATCCAAATTCTATCCCTATTAGGAGATATAATCCAAACACCAAAAACCACTTCTCAGGAACTCTGTCTACAAATTGTCTTCTATTAATCACAAATAACTTGCACTAGTCTTTGACTTTATATGTGCACTCTTAGCCACAAAATAAAGATACACTATAGAACATGTCCTCAACTATGCTTGACCTCATCTTCAATACTCTATCTATATGACCTCCATTTATGTCTTCTACTTTTCCAATCTTCATAGTATGTTGACATCAATGACAAACATAGTCATGAATGCAACACATAATCATGTTAATTATATCTCCATTGCTCTACCAATGCTAGAATACTCCCCCATGGGAATATCATCAGTATTCATGCTAATAGTCTCCCCCTTTGGCATTGATGGCAACATAGATGAAAAAAAAATAAGTTCCAAGAATACCCAATTCAACTTTGATGATGTTGTTGCTCTCATCTTTTCAAATCCTCTTCATTAATCAAATCTAAAACTCTCAAGAACAATTGTTGCTCCTTCATTAACAAACCTCTCAATATTTTTCCCATTGACATCAATATTTTCTTCTCCATAACTCTACCACATTCATAGGATATTCTCTCATATGCATTAACTTCTCCCTTATTCACATGAGATGTTTTTCATGTACTACTTCTCCCTCATTGACATCAATGAAAATGGTATCATTATGTCAATCAACTACTCAATGTATTCAACCAACTCAAGTGTCCAAAGAAAATGTTCAATGCTAGCTACCAAGAGTCCTTTATGACTCTGCTCAATCACAAATACTTCTCTATAGAGGAAGCATCAGCATTCAGTCCATATAAATAATAGTGCATTATATCACTGGATAGATGTAATCTTTGCATCATCTACTCTGAAGTAGGCAAGGGAATAACCCTAATCATACCTTATAAATACTCAAATGTATCCTTAGGAAAAGGCTTCATAAAAATATTTGTAATATAATTCTTTGTATTAACAACATACTCCAATCTGATCTCTTTCTCTGCAACTTTCTCTCTCAAGATGTGATACTTAATCAATATGTTCTTTGTCTTATAATGTAACACATGATTCTTAGACAAACTCAGTATACTTGTGTTATCACAATATATGATAATAGATTCTAAAAACTCTATCCTGATATGCTTCAGCATCTATTTTATCTACATGATCTGATTGCAATTGTTTGTTTTTACTACATACTTTGCTTCTGCTATAATTTGTGAAATATAATATTACTTCTTGCTTAGCCAAGAAACTAATCTTCCTCCAAGGAAAAATTCTCTACCACTTGTACTCTTTTTGTCATCCATATTGCCTATCCAATCCACATCAATATATGCACATAGAGTAAAGTCATTTGATATATCATACCATAACCCAAAATTAGGTGTACCCTTGTAATAAGTAATGAAATAACTTGCACAATAGAAGAAATAATATGAAGTATTATATAAATACCTGATAATATCTAAGAGTAATAGGCCACTTCAAGGGGGAAACCTCCAAATATCTCCAATGAGAACACACTATACAACATGATCATGAAATAAGACTCACAACCTCCTATATATACCTGATTATGCTTAGGTTGAATAGACACAACCCTTCATAATACCTAGGCCCACCTACCTACCTAAATTATAATATAATAATGATAAAATGAATTAATTAAGGATTAAGATAGCCACAAGTTGACTATTCATAACCCTATATACAATAATATTAAGGGTGTAGCATCCCCCCTCTCTTGAAAGAAGCATTGTCCTCAATGCTAACCAAGTGTGGATTCTTTTGAATGAACTCCTTATCCTCCCATGTGGCCTCTTCAACTATTAAATTCTTCCATTGGATGAGATATTGAGTCAAGGTTTTATTCCTCAGCTTCTTTGTGTGTGTTTGAAGAATGTACTCTAGTTCCAAAATTATTCTTCCTTCTTCATCAAGTTCTAGTAGTACTATTTGAGTAGGAATATTTTACCTAATTAACATCTTCAAACAAGAAACATGAAAAACTCAATGTATCTTTGTTTTTGGTGGCAACTCAAGCTTGTAGGCAACACTACCAATCTTTTGCATGATTTGGTATGGTCCATAATATCTTGGAGACAACTTATTATTCTTTTTTTGTTGCTTCATTGATATTTTTTTATAAGGTTGCATTCTCAAGAAGACCTAGTCCCCAACTTCAAAATTTATTTCACTATGATGTTGGTCCACTTGTTGTTTTATTCAATTTTGTGCCATAGCTAAATTCTCCTTGAGTCCTAAAAATACCTCTTGTTGATGAAGCAAGTGATCCTCTACTACTTGAACTCTTGGTGACACCTTCAATGATGATGTGATGGAAGGAGGATAATATCCATAAAGTGCCAAAAATGGAGACATTTTTTATGAGCTATGAAAATAAGCATTTTACCATCATTCTTCAAGAGGTAGCCAATCTACCCATTGATATTTTTTTACTAAACTAAAACAATATATATATATATCCTTTGAAACATTTATTAACCACCTATGTTTTCCCATCTAATTGTGGATGGTATGAAGAACTATGAGCCAATTGAGTACCCAAACATGAGAATAAATCTTTCCAAAAGTTACTAGTAAAGATAGGATCATGATCACTAACAATAACCTTAGGTGTACCATGTAGCTTTTGGATATTCTCCAAGAGAAATTTTGCCACTATACTTTCTATAAAAGGATGTGATAATGCAATAAAATGTACATATTTAGTGAGGCAATCAACTACTACCATGATGACATTATGACCTTTAGATTTGGAGAGCCCTATGATGAATTCCATGGACACCTCTTCCCAATGTTGGCTAGGAATAGATAAAGGCTACAAGAGACCTAGTGTCTTAATTTTTTCCCCATTATTTCTATGACAAACCAAACATCCAACCACAAACTTTTTAACATCGCCTTTTAGCCCTTCCCAAAAAAAATCTTGCTCGACCCTATGATATGTCTTCAAAAATCCTAAATGACCACCAATTGGGACTCGTGTAGTTCTTTGAGAATCTTGTGTTTAAAAGTGAAATTCTTGTAGAGATACAAGTGCTCTTTATACCAAAGAATATCCCCCTTTAAACATAACTTACCTAAACTACTAGGGTCACTTTTTATTTGCTAGACAAGATTACTTGTTGCAACATCATTTTTAAACTCTTCTTTGGCTTCTTCCACCCAATTTTCTTGTAATATTGAAGGACACACAATAAGGTTTCATCTTTTTCATCCTTCCTAGAAAGTGCATCGGCCACAATATTTTCCTTCCCTTTCTTGTATACAATTTCAAAGTCATATCCCGACATCTTAGTGACCCATTTTTGTTTCTCTTATGATGATAGTCTTTGTTCCAAAAAATATTTTAGGCTATCATGATCTGTCTTAACCTTAAAGTGTTGACCCATTAAATAAAGCCTCAATCTTTTAACTGCATGAAGGATTTCTAATATTTCCTTCTCATAAATAGATTTGAGTTGATTTTTACCTTTTAGTTGATGACTCTCAAAATAAATTGGTCAACCTTCTTGCATGAGAACTACTCCTATCCCATTTCCAAAAGCATCACATTCCACAATGAATTCCTTGGTGAATTTTGAAGTGGCAAGCACTGGAGTTGTACACGTAGCCTTCTTTAATCGCTCAAATGATAGATTAGCAGATTCATTCCAATGAAAAGAATCCTTCTTTAATAGAGTTGTAAGGGGTGTTATTATATGACCTTAATTCTTCAAAAATCTTCTATACTATCCTATCAATCCCAAGAAACCCCTCAACTTCTTAATAGTTTATGGAATAGGCCATTCCATGATAGCCTTACTTTTGTTAGGGTCCACCTTTACTCCTTTGTGTGAAACTATGTGTCCCAAATACTGCACCTCCTTAAGACCAAAAGCACACTTGGATGGCTTAGCATAGAGTTGATGATCTTCGAGTAATTGTAATGCTTGATCTACATGGTGAAAATTTTCTTCCCAAGTCTTGCTATAAGTTAATATATCATCAAAAAACACTAACACAAAATTTCTCAAGAACTTCTTAAAAATGGAATTCATCAAACTTTGGAATGTAGATGGTGCATTGGTAAGACCAAATGGCATCACCAAAAATTCATAATGACCTTCATGAGTTCAAAATTTTGTCTTACAAATATCTTCCTCCTTAATTTTAATTTGGTGATAACCTAATCTAAGATCTAACTTGGTAAAATACATAGCTCCATTTAATTCATTTAGAAGCTCATCAATGACTGGAATAGGAAACTTATCTTTAATGGTGTACTTGTTGAGAACTCTATAATCTAGACACATGCACCAAGTTTCATCCTTCTTATGCACTAGCACAATAGGTGAGGAGTAAGAACTTTGGCTATGCATGATAATTCTTGCCTCTAGCATTTCCTCAACATTTTTTTCTATCTCACTTTTTTGTATGTGTGGGTACCTATAAGGCCTAATATTTGGTGGCTGACTCCCTGGAACTAGTTGTTTGGCATGGTCATGATCTCTCTTAGGAGGAAGTCCTTTAGGAATATCTCCAAGAATCATTGGGTGATGATCAATTATTGCTTGTAAATCTGGATGAGTAAGAGCATTAGATTGAGAGACTTCTAATGAACATAGTTGGGCCACAAATCCATCCGCACCTTTCTTTAAAAAAATTTGCATTTGATGAGAGCTTACCATCTATGGGGAATTTTCCTTCAATCCCCTTAGCTCCACTACCTTTCCTTGTGATTTAAATCACATGAAAAGTTCTTGGAAGTTCATCTCAATTGTTCCCAATGTAGTAAGCCATTATACATCTAAAATATTATTTTTTGCACCCATGGATATTGCATACATTGGGGTATCGAGTTGATAACCTCCCATGGATAATTTGATGCTATGACACTTCCCTAAACAATTAACGGTGCCCCCATCTACAATCAAAACCAAAAACTTTGGGGCTAGATATATATAACAATTTAGAAGAGTTGCCAACTTTTTGTTGATGAAATTATGAGTGCTACTTGAGTCGATCAATATTGTTACTTTATGCTTCTTTAAGAAACCCACTACCTTGAGAATTTGTGGTGCACTGAAACTTGAAAGTGCATGACAAGATATGATTGGTTGAGAATCATGTGATTCCTCACCTAACTCCCTATCCTCCTTTGATATGGGCTCATCCTCTTATTCCTCACTTGGACTTTCAATATAGAACAATTTCTTTTCACTACATTTATGTCCTCGACTATATTTTCTATCACAATTGAAACACAACCCTTTTGCTCTTTTCTCCTCAATTTTTTGTGGAGTCAACCTACTAGGTTGAGGAAGATAAGGTGTTGAATATCCTTTGTCTCTTGTCACTTTAGCCCCTTGCTTTCTAGAAATCAAGAACTTCTCCTCTAACCTGTGTGCCAATATAAAAGACTCATTTATTGAACTGGGACAAAACATGTGTACCTCATGTTGAATGTGATCCTTGAGGCCACCCAAGAATAAATCATTCAAGTTATCCTCTGTAATTGTATCCATTCTTAAGGATAGATTTTGGAATTGTTGAATATAATCCTTAATTGATCCTATTTGTTGAAGCTTAGCAAGTTGGCTAAAGAAGTTTTATGTCACACTATTGCTATATTGTGCTTGGAGTTCTTCTATAAAAATTGACCATGATAAAGTGAGACCCTTTTTCCTCCTATGAGTACAAAGCCAATGATACCAAATGAATTAATCTAGTTCTAGATATAAGGAATCCATTGTAACCTTTTGTCCATATGGGATTTGATGTATTTCAAAAAAAATCTCCATTTGATTCATCCATGTTAGAGGATCATTGCCATTAAATTTGCGCATATCCACCTTTCGAAAAAAATTCCTAGATCCCATAGGATTAATAAAATTTGTGTCATTATTAGTCAACTTGAAGGTTTCACCTTGATTACTTGAGACCTCCTTCCTTGTTTCATTCATATATGTGCTTAACCTACTTTGTATATCTGATATATCTCCTCATAGGTCACACATATCCTTCTTAACCTCTTCCTTAAACTTACTAAGCTCCTCATTGGGCTTACTATCCTCTATTGCTTCCAAATCTTGATTAGAGGATTTCTCCGATGTGGTAGAATTATTTTTGCCTCTTGTTGGAGGCCCCATCATGATGGAAACCAATATTTTTGAAATAAATCACACAAATGAAATGTAAATTCTCTTATTTAATTATTTTTTACTAGAACTTACTTGGGCCAAGAAATCCTTTCTCGAAAAAAATCCCCCAAAAAAATTAGCAAATTTGTTGCCTTAAGAGAGAATTTTCCTAATTTTGCAATATCTTGCTTATTTTTGTTTTTCAATTTCTCCAAGCTTTGAATTTAGGCTCCTCCACTGTGTATTGAAAAACCCAATACAAGTTATACTCCAATTTGGCAGGATGTGAGAGATATGAAGATCTCAAAAAATTGTGTAGAAATAGTAATTTTGCAATAATTTCCTCAAATTTTCTCCAATTCCTCTAAATTTTGGACTATAGCTTCTTTAATATTTTCTTCAAGAACCCTTTAAAAAATTTTGCAAATTTTGCTAAAATCTAAAAGTTATGCTCTTCCCAAAATTGCCCCAATGTTGAGAAAAATTTTGCCTCTATGGTGCCAAGATCATGCTCTGATACCACTTGTAATGAAATAACTTGCACAATAGAAGAAATAATATGAAATATTATATAAATACTTGATAATACCTGAGAGTAATAGGCCACTTTGAGGAAGCAACCTCCACATATCTCCAATGACAACACACTTCACAACATGATCATGAAATAAGACTCACAACCTCATATTTATACCTAATTATGCTTAGGTTGAATAAACACAACCCTTCATAACACCTAGGCTGACCTACCTATCCAAACTATAATATAATAATGATAAAGTGAATTAATTAAGGGTTAAGATAGCCAAAAGTTGACTATTCATAACCATGTATACAATAATATTAAGGGCGTAGCAAAATATTTGAATATTCATTTTATTGTTGCATAGTGTGATTCCTTACGATCGTCTTGATATATTTCTACTATACCAACTAGATTCAATATATCTAGTCTTGTGTGAGTCAAATATTGAAAACCTCTAATCATGGATTTTTACTTCTTATGTTCAAACATATGTGTCTAATCTTTGCTAGATAACTTGTGACGAGTTATCATAGGTTTACCAATAGGCTTACAAATTTCCAAGCCAAATCTCTTCAACAAATCATTGAAATACTTAGTCTACGATAGGAAAATACCATCACTATTATGCACAATCTATAAACCCAAGAAATATTTCATCTCTCCAATCATATTCATCTCAAATTCATTCTTCATTTCATTAAAAAATTTGTCACTTTCTTCATCATCACCTCCAAAGATTATATCATGCAAAAATATCACAATGATCAATAAACCACTATCAATTTCTTTCAAATATAAGTTACCATCTATAGTACCTTTAGCAAATCCCATTTTTTTCCAAATACTTATCCAACCTTGCATACTAGGTTCTAGGTGCTTGCTTTAATCCATGCAATGCTTGATTTATCTTGCATACCATATCTCCTTCTTCTATCAAATGAAATCCTTTAGGATGCTCAATGTAGACTTTTTCTTCAAGTTTTACATTCTTCAATGTTGATTTTGCATCCATCAGATTCACTTTGAACTTCTTATTTGTTGCATAAGCCTAGAACATCCTTGTTACTTCAATTTTGGCAATAGGTGTAAATGTCTCTTCATAGTCTATACCTTCTTGTTGTGAATATCCTTTGCATACCAATCTTACTTTGTTTCTCACAACCTTACCTTGTTCATTCATCTTGTTCCTGAAGACCCACTTAGTTCCTATAACATTTTTTTCCTTTGGTCTAGGGACTAATTTCCATGTATCTTTCTTCACAATCTAATCTAGTTCTTCAATAATTGCTTGAAACCAATGATCATCCTTACATGCTTCATCTAAACTCTTAGGTTCAACTTGAGAAATCAAGCATAATTCTTCATGTACTATGTTTCTTTTCATAACTCCTATGTCTTTGCATCCAATAATCTAATCAGCAGAGTGATTCTTTGTCAAATTCTTGTTTGGTGTTGGTGTCACTATCTCAACTATTACTTTTGGTGTAGGCTCATATCTTGGTTCCTCTCTTTGTTCCATAGATTGAATATCATTTTGTAAAACATTTTTAGTGTCATAAAGAGTCTCAACATTTTCTTGGGTAGGTTTAGGATTAGCCTCTTCATCATCAAAATTATAACCAAGAATTCTCTTTTGAACTCCAAACTTTTCATCCACTTTTACATTTGTGCTCTCAACAATAGTCTTAGTTCTCTGATTAAAATAGCTATAAGATTTGATTTTCAATGTATAAACAAGGAAAATGCCTTCATCACTTATTGTATGAAACTTACCAATGTCATCATCTCTCTTGATATAATATTTACTTCCAAAAAAATTGAAATACTTTACTGATGGTGCATGTCAAAACCATAATTCATAAGGTCTCTTATTTGTAACTTTTATTATCTATGCTTTGTTCATTGTATAGACTCTTATATTAACTACTTCTCTTCAAAATTCCTTTGATACATCATTCTCAAACATCATAGCTCATGTTTCTTTTGTTACAAACCTATTTCTTCTCTCAACTATACCATTCTACTCAAAAGTCTTAGGGGCTTATAGATGCCTCTTAATACTATTTGTTTCACAAAAACTATTGAACTCATTTGAGGTAAATTCTCCACCTCTATCTAATCTTAAACATATAATTTTCAATCCAAATGTTGGCCTGGTTTTTCACCCTCTATATTTTTTTTACACCCTATAGTGAAAAACCCCAGCTTTGTGTTTAAAATTTGTGAAATTTGTTAAAACCCTAGCTGAAATCTTTCAAATTCCATAAACCCTTGTTTTTGAGCACTAGCCCTCAGAATAGTGGAAAGTAATATTTTAATCAAATCATGCAGGAAGTCTTTATCCTAATTTTTTCATTTTCTCATAAAAAAATTTATTACTTTTCATGAAGTAAATGTAAATAGTTCCCTAACTGTGGTTATTTTTCTAATCATTTGGCAAAACAACTTAACTACGGTAATTTGTTTCTGTCAATTGTTGGTGTTTTAAAGATCAATGATAGGTGCATGCCCACAAGATGAAGTTTCTCAAAGTTTATGGGATGTGGGCAAGCACCCTAGTGACATGTGTCTTCAGTGATGTCACAAAGGATGTTGATATAGTTCAAAAGACATAAGATATGTACACTGTTGATCTTGAGAAAATCAATAGGTAGTGCTTACCCGCAATATAAACAAGCTCAAAGTTTAGATGAAGTGGGGAAGTGTCTTTGTGCCACATCTACTAGGATGAGGTCATACACCCACAGCTAAATAAAACTAATAGTACAACCATGCTAACTAGGTTGTAAAGAAGGTAAAGTATATAACATCATTGATCTTTGGAAGATCACCAAGGGGTGCTTCACTGCAATATGAAAGTGAAGGAATTTTAACCAAAGTGATAAAGTGTGTGCTCACCATGTGGACAAGTGGGGTTGGCCACATAGAAGTGTTGTTGAGAACTACCTACTTGGAAGAGCATGGTGATATGGAGCAAAATGATTGGTAAGAAATTCCATGTGTTGCTGAGTTGGAAGGTGATGATACCAGTGGGACCATATTTTTAAAGCCAGAGTTATGAAGATCTAAGGTTTTTCCTTGATTGTCAATCTTTGGAAGATTGACAATTAGTGCTTTGCCACTTTGTGAAAGTGCTTGAACTTTATGAAATGTGGGAATGCACCTGCTTAAAGTGTGGCAAGTTGCAAAAGTGTTAAAGTAGCTTTTCTAATTTGGAATCAACCCATCTGATGCTTTGTGATCGACTGTAGAAATCTAAAATCCATGGCGTGATATGAAATTTGACTATTAAAGCATTAAACCTTATCAATGTTATCTTGTTGAGACTTAATGTTGTCATAAGATCTTAAATTCTCCATTGATTGAGTAAAAAACCTCAAAATTCCTACAGTGCAAAGAGTTCTAGAGCTAGGGAAAAAAATTCAAGCTTATCAATAATCTACAAAGTAACTGATAGGGACAAAAAAAGCAAGAAAAGGTAGGTAAGTGTCTAAAACTTCTACCAAGCAAAAAAATTTGCGATTGTATTAGGGTAAATTGCAAACAATGCCTCCACACAAGGATTTTTTTGGAATAGTAGATTATTTGAAAAGGGTCCTTCATGACAATTTTTTGGAACAAATGCCACTATCAATAAATGAGTTGACTAAGGGTAGAAAATTGATTCTAAAAAGCCCTAGGTTACTAGTTAGTGAGGGTTTCTACAACAAAGCCAAATGGTTGAGGGATGTAGATGTATCTATGGGAGGCTTAAAACTTTTCAAAAAATGGTTTATAGAAAGGAAATTGGATACTTCAGTACGCAATGTCTAGGAATTTGACATAGGTAAGTTGATTGCCCCTAGAGTTTTCTTTGATGGTGACCTACTAGCAAATACGGACAAGAAATATGACCCAATTACTAAGGTGTTAAAGAACCATGTAGGGTATAAAATTTTACTATTTCAACTAAACTAATAAGAGAGGTATTCAAGCTAAACCCCAATCATGTTGTTCATGAGAAGATTTACATGGAGGATCTTCAAGCTAGATATGATGCACAAAGGGTATATCAAAGGGGAGGGCTATTGCACCAACATTTGTTAAAATTGGATCATTTCCCTTAGTCACATAAAATACCCCTGAGCCCTTGTTGAAAAAATATTTTAATCCTAGGGCACAGGCCTTGTATTTCTCTCTTTGCAAAATCTTTGGTATGGATGAACAAGATAACATCCCAGGTTTTATTTTTCTTATTATCGCTCAAACTCTATAGTATGGAATGAGTTAAATTTAGGATTTTGCTACCTTCTTAGCTAAAGAAATTCATAATCGTCTGATTGAAATAGCTCAGACTAAAGTTAATAGGCCCTTTTGTTGGTACTCAATGTTAATGTACATCTACCTCTATAAAGGAGTTACTTTCTTCTCCAAAGAGATGAAATTGGAATTGGAAGAGATGGAGAAAGACTCCTAATTCAATTATGGAGTGTAGACATGACATGGGAGGTCACTGATGCCAGCTTTGTCAGATTTGATAGGTATTTTGCCTAAAGGCTCAGATTGTTGTCGATAGGAGATAACCCTAGAATACCACAGTCCTTATAGAATTGATATGACCTAAAGATCATGTTAAAGGACTATTGGTAAGCCATAATTAGGGGTATATCATTTCATATGTTTTCTCTATTGTTTTTATAGTTTATGTTTTTTTTGGGAAAACCCCATATGTTGCCATATTAGGTGCCTTTCGAGGTAGGAATTGTTGAATTATTATGGCAAATTAGATCAATTAATGAGAGTGATTTGCTAGGAAAATCCAAAGTTACTTTCTTTCTAATGGTTACTGTCATTCATGATTTTGTGTTTGTTAAGAAGGGATGGAGAAACTTGAGGAAATTTTAAGATAAATATCAGATGGCGCAATCCCAATGCCCATTTTATTGATCTAGAGGGATTCCATGACCTCCTCGGAGAAAGGAGTAAGGATAAGTTCTAGATACAAACTGTATATTTTCTTGAGGACATAATCCAAAATAAGTTCTCATTGCAGGAACAAGAGATTAGAAAAGAAAAGTGGATAGTTTATAGTAAATTCTTGGATTTCATAAATGCTTTTGAGCCAAAATATGATCCCTTAGCAGATAAAAAACATTTGGGAGTGAAAATAGATATGTTACTAAATAAATTTGCTCGAATAATGCAAATGTTGAATGAGAAAAAGGAAATTATAGCAAAAGCACATCTAGATAGGGCTATTGAGGTGGAGAGAAGATTGGCTAATAGAATGATTGTGACCTCGAGACAATACACATTTCAAAGAAAGGTCAAGTATATAGTGGCCTAGAACATACAATATGTTCCTCCATACAAGAGGCCAAGGTTTGAAAGCCCTCTAGACACACATGTCTCTAGGAAGCAAAGAATAGAGTATGTTTCATCTTCTCATGCAAAAGAATATTCACCATCCTAGACTCCACTCAAAATAGATGATGAAGCATCGCTCAAAGAATAGTTGAGGAAAATTGGAAGGGAAGGGGACATTGTGATTAAAATTGTTGATATTGAAGGAGGGGTACCTAAAGAGCCTCATGTGTCATATTTTAATCTTACTATTGCAGACTATAGAGGTAAGGAGATAGACCCTGTGATTGCATAGGCTTCTAAAAATTTATTGATGATGAAAATTTTGTAAAGACTAGAGCATTTTCCCAATTTTTGTGGAGAAGAAATATTGGTAACTTTGAAAGCAAATGAAAATCAATAAAGTAGAGCAACCAAATAAGTTGGACCCTAAGATTGAAGGGGAAGTTAAAGCTACCTTTATGGAAGAATTTGCATGATTAACCCCATAAGGGGGAAGGAAACTTCTAAAAGACTCAAGAGTTTTAATTTTACCTAAGTGGGACATAACCAATGATATGGTATCTAATTCTATTAGAAAGGAAAAGGATACTGGGTTTAAAACTAAGGAGGAAATCCTATAGGCACATAGAGAAATAATATACAGTAATGATCACCAAGAATTGGTGATATAATCTATTGAAAAGAGAGACAACACAAGGCTACAAGAAGTCTCAAGTGCAAAGCATATAGATAGTATCATTATTTCCAAATCAAATGAGGTGGATAGTGAGAAAGTGTCAAAAATGACCAAGGAGATAATGGACTTCAGGGTGGTAGTTGTTGGAAAAGATCAAGGTAAATTCCTAGAGTTAAATGCCAAGTTTGAAGAAATATTAAAGGCATATGAGGAGAGAGGGAACAAGATACATCAACTAGAAAATCAGGTATCCCAAATGGACAAGCAACTAGGGAAAAAAAAAGTGAGAGAATCAAGTTAGCCCCATATTACCTATCCTCGCCTCCCAATTGAATGATTTGATTCAAGTCCCTTGATAGAGTTACCTGACACTTCACAAAGGCCAAAATTCTATATTGCTAAAGAATTTGAGGAAGAAAAGAGTAAATTGTGGTCTTTACATGTGGAACTAAATATTCAATATGAAGATAAGCTAAGAAAAACTCTCATGTATTTAGTTGATAAAATTGATTGGCCATCATTTTATGAGAAACTAACAAAGGAAATAAATATTTGGGATGAGATAAAGGAAAATGATGAAGCCTTGAAGCCAATTGTCAAAAAATGGAGTAAAAGGAGTAAAGGTGTTACTCTTCTACGTTTTGATGTCATCATTTTATCCTATCAATATATAGAAAAGACTTGTGATGTGACTAATGATCTCTTAGAATTTGATGATAAAGGAGCTGAATTACAAAAGAGGATCATTAATTATCTGGACAAATATAAGAGTATTAGTTTTGAACTCTTCCCACATGCCACAGACAAAAAGGATAAATTGAAAAATAAAGAGGAATGGGCCTAGGAATTAAATGACTTATTTGATCTTCAAATGAATAAGGTCATAAATGAGAAAGGGAATACATGGTGGGAAGTTATAACATCTGAATAAGTTGTAAAGGTGCAATTATTTTATGATTCTCTAAGGAAAGATTTTGTTGAAATTGACAAAGTTGGAGAATATGTAATTAAAAAATAGCAGGATATTAAAAGCTATAATTGGCCAAATGACACACTTTTTAACAGGTGGATGGCAGACTTTGTCCATGTTAAACAGTTAAAACTTGACGAGACTAATGATGATTAAGAAGAAATTTAGATAATTGATACATCAGTACAAGCAAAAGAGGACAAGAATATACAACCAATTTTAGCTTTCAGAATGAAGGTTCAAACTAATAATATAACAACAAAGGAATCAGATGTAACTATAATTTTGGTAGTATTTGATGACATGGATGGAAATTCTCAAGCTGAAGTAACTTTGTGAACATATGAACTAGATCCATCATGTGCAGTTCCATTGGCTACATCTTCTTAGGAGCTGCAATAGCATCAAAGCCAATGATGACATCCTCAGTAGTAAATAGATTTAGTAGAAAGTGGTCCCACCAATGAATATTCATAATGAAAACATTTCGTTGGACCAAAATTTTGTTTTTATGATAGTAACAATGTAGATATTTTTCTATCTTAAGGACAATTGTTGGTTTCTTTATGCCTAAAGCTTGTTGCATCTCACACTATATAAGTGAGATTTTAGGGCTAGAGAAAGGGTCTGATTCATTGTATACTTTTAGTTTTACTAAGCTTTGTACGGCCCATTTTTTCTTGATATGAACTCTTTGATGTATTTCCTCTATAAATTTTGAGAATACATTTTTGTCCATGATCATGATGTCTTATTTAGAGTTTTTCTAAGTATAATCCAATGTTTTATAGTTTTCAAAGAAGATTAATGCAAAGATGAATATCCCCATTGTCTTTTCTCTCTAAATCTTGTCTCCATTTTTAGTGACTAGTTATTTTGAGATTATATGAGTAAAACTTGTATAGTTTAATGCAACTATAAGTTGTATGTCAATTTTCTATTGTTGTCAATTTAATAAATTGAGTAAATGCTTCAAAGAATATGATAGGATATCCAGGAATTACGAAGGATTTATATAAGAATGAGTTGTAGAGAGAATTGATGATTATATTGATTGAAATGTAGTCAATTAGATCAATAAATTAGATAAACTCTGAATCCCAATGGATGAGGCACTCATCAACCATTTCAGTAAGCATGTGGAAAGATCATAGATAGACGTTAGGAAAATATCTAAAAATTCAATATCAATTTTACTTGAAATGTTTTAATAATGTCAAAGCTAGTCAGCACATATTTACATTTAACCTCTAAGTCTTAGTTAGCTACTATTACCCAGAATTATCTATAGAACAAAGAAGAATTGTGACCAATTTGATATTAGGGATGAAATTTTTTTTTTAAATGTCATGGAATTATTGAACTATGGCTGTAGTATTAGGTTATGATTCTTTTATCCCTTAGGTGCACCCACCTTCACTTTGCAAAGCCAAAAGAGTAGAAAATATTTCATGATTTTGTTGAAGTTGGGTCCAAATCTGAAGAACATATAGTTGTCTATAGGAAGTTGCTAATCCTTAGGCTATTGTGATATTTATCATCTAGGTATTAATTATTTTTTTTATTAATAGTGTAAAAACACCAACAAAATGGTGACTCTACTAGGGAGTTGTACAACACATGCTTCTGTGTGAAATTTATTATATTTTCTTTGGTCATGTCAGTATAGATTTTTTCAGATTCCTTAGCAATTAATTATGGTTATATTGGTTTTTCTAGTGACAAACCTTGAGAATATGAAAAGAAAAGTGAGAACTCTAAGTACCATAGGTGTATACTAAAGTATTCAGTCCTTACAAAGAGTCTCATCTATCAAACAAGAATTGCAGTCCCAGATTTTTGTGATTAGTTTTTTTTTTATGTGTCAGATTCATTCATATTGTCTCATGATATTTTCCCTTAAGTCAACAAGTTATTATTGACAATTTGCTAATAGTGATATGTAATTATTGTGATTTATGGCAACACATGATGTACATGTTGATAGGAAACCTCAGAAATAAAGATACTTAGTGTTTGGTAATCAGAAAATTGTCTAATTATAGAATTTGGTTTATAGCAGTGTATTGTTTTGTTTATAACATGTTGCAGACATCGTATTATGACTAGAAAATTTACATGGAGATGGTATACATGTTGGAAATTATGTGTATAACCTTAGAAGTTTTTATGGACTATATGGAATAGAGTTAATCATGTTTTGATGAAGCAGGACAGTGGAATTGAAGGAAATAATTGTTTTGTTTACAAAAAAATTACTTGTCAAACTAGGGCCAATTACAAAACAATTACTTGTAAAATTAGGGTCGACATCCTACATGTTTACTCTAACTTGGAAAATAAATTTTGGTCTTAGCTAACCCAGAAATAATTTGTGTAAAGGCATGGTATTTATGCAAAGGACTTCTTACGATAAGAAGTGTGCAAATGTGATTATGCTTATAAGTGTTATCTAGTAAGATTACAAAGTGAGTGAACTTTTCTGAAACTGATATATGTGAATTTTTATATGAGCTATCTAGTGATCCAAGATCAAGTTGAAGATTAGGGATTAGACAAGGAAGGAAAATAATAGTAAATTACTTGTTTGAGCAGTGAGCTCTTCTTGTAGTTGAAATTGCATGTTTGGGCATTGGGCTCTTTTTGCATACATTATACTACAACTCCTAATAGGGTTGGAATCTCCTAATAGGGAGTCCTTATACTAAATTTTCTTATTGAATCCTAACAGGGTCCATCCTCTAACAAGGAACATATATATTAGTATATTATCTAGTGGGTATCATCCCCACTGGAGTTTTCCCTTGGCCAGGGTTTCCCCAGTTAACAAAATATGGTATTATGAGTTATCTTTGTGCATTGTTACTGTTACTATTCAACATTACTTTATTGCTTTGTTATGCAGTTTGTAGGTTATTGATTCACTCCCCCCCACTCTCAGTAATCCCTATTTCTAACAATTGGTATCAGAGCACAGTTACTTTGAAGAGGCTTAACAGATTAAGTAAGATCCCTATGGATATGGAACAGTTGATGAAGAACCTTGAAGAAGCTCTTGAACAAATTGATCTCCTTCCTAAAGAAAGAGATAAGTTGAAGGATAGGTATGAAGACTCCAAAGTATACATTGGTCATTTGAAGGAAAATATTGAACATCTAAAATCCAAACCTTAATCTACTGAATCTAGAACTAGTGATGATGACTATTCAAATTTGAAGACAGAGTACAAGATCTTGAAGCATGAGTTGAATATTATAAATCTAAAGTTGACTTTAAGAAATGATCCTAGCAAAGTTGAATCTAATTTGAAGACTGAAAAAGTAGACCTGAGAGAAAGTTTGGTAAAGAAAACATCTGAGTTTGAAACATTGAAAGAAGATCATGAAGGACTCCATAAGTACAATATTATTGTGAAAGGTGAATTGACATAGTGCAAATAGTAGCTTGAGAAACTTTATTCTAGTAGATAAAAGCTTGATAATTCAATTTCAATACAAAGACCTACTTAAGACTGGTCTTGGTTATCTAATTAACATGTCTGCAAAGAAGCCTGAGATTAGATCATATTTGAAAGAAAAAGATAAATTTGATGATAAGATTGAATCCATTCAATCTTCTAAGAAACCTAAAGAAATTGAGCAAAACAAGGAAGTTGAAATCTTAGATGAACCAAAGCAAGTGGAAACTCCTAAGGCATCCAGGTATGAATTTAGAGGTAAGTGCTTTTTATGTAATGAAGGACTTTATTGTCATAATTGTCATGGTATGGGTTATAATGCAATTGATTGTAGGAAACCTAAGTATGATAATTATAGAAGAAATAGTAGAATGTCTAGAAATACTAACCCTATAGATAGAAGAAGATTTAATGAAAGTACATCAAGAGAAAAAAGATCTTATGAAGATAGAAGATAGATCATGTGTTATAAGTGTAATAACTTAGGATACATTGCTCAGGATTATCATGCACCTAATGATCAACAGAATCCTAGAAGCAAAACACCTGTATGTCAATTATGCAATAACTTCGGACACACAATGAGGTACTACAAAATGGATAGAAGCTTCAAAGATAAAAGGAACAATGGAAGAAACTTTGGGAATAGAAGGAATGATAGAAGGAACTAGGAAAGGAACTCCAGGTCTAGTAGAGACAATGAAGAACAAAGAAACATTATGAGTGAACTTCAAGAAGAAATTAATGAATCATTCATGAAAGGAAAAAATATTTCAAAATAAAAGTTAGATGATGAGAGACAGAAAGATCAAAGTTAGTTGTTGAGTTTGATTCAATTAAGTTGAATTAAGCTTGTTCACATCATCAAAATTTGAGAACTTCATTTAGAGACTGAATTAGAGGTAGAAAAGTTGGGAAAAGGTGTATCTAGTTATGTTTAGATGGTACCTAAGCTTGCTTGTGATTTAGAGCTCATCTAAACAAGTTATGATGAAATTCAGAGTTATTGGTATTACAATAAAAGTTGATTCTGTAACAGAAGATGAAAAGTATGTATTTGCAAAGAATTTTGTGATGCAAAGTCTTAAAGATGTTTGTCATGATGGAAGGAGGCTATAGTAAATCTCAGGTGACATCTAAAGATCAGATAGATGATTTTGAGTAGTTATCTAATTACATAATGTAATTGATAGCTTTTTCATATTTGTGAAGTATGCAACTAATGCAAGTTTGAGTTGATGGATAAATGGAGTATAGAATTGAATTTTACTTCATTGTGAACATATTCAAAGTGAAGAGCATTTAGAAGCAATTTGTCAAAGTGATTTTGAAGCAAACCCTATTTTCAAAAAGAGGTATTTTATCATTTTTCTGCAAATTTTCTTAGTAAAAGATATTGTTGATAAGAATCATGGATATGTGAGTAGTACATAGTGTTGAGAATGAGGATAGACCTAAGTTTAAGATTGTTTCAATAAAACCTAATGAAGGAAACCCTAACTCTACATTGTCTATCACTTTAAACTACGTAGTTTACCTTGAAGACATAAAAAGTTATTTGAATTGCAAGTTTGAGTCAATTGGTAGTGAATACATAAATAAAGATATGGAACTAGTCTTTAATCATGAGATGACTATGAAGCCCAGATTAGAACATATAAAGGAATTAGACTTGGTTAAGTATCATTTCTACTATAAGTTAGACATAGATGAATGGGCTCAAATCATATTGAGTAGGATACATGATGGAAATTTTTGGATGCAAGATAATGTAGTTGGCATCTCTACCAACCTTATTCATGAGGTAGCTAGTCTTAGTAAACAAGGCAATGTACTTATAGTAGAGAAGTTGGTAAAGAAGAAAGTTGAAAGTTATACTAAGGGAGTGTACAATGGTAAGGCTATGGTAATCAACTCCATCAAGCAAGATGATGTGAGATTTATAAGTAGAATTATTGCTTATTTAGTATGTGCAAGTTCAAATATTGATGAACTCTCAGCAAGATTTATATATGCAGCATATAAGATGTGTGTAGAGAAAGAGCAAGTGAATCTGAGTGAAATACTAAGGATGCAACTCCTAGAAAATATTGAAAAGATTAAGAGAACAAAGAATGGTGTGTTTAGATTCCAATCATTAATAAATCACATATTATTTCATGTACTAAAGATATTTCCTTACTTATTAGTCATAGACATAATGAGTAGTGACAAATGCACTATGGAGAAGATTTTAGAGGTATGTAGAAGGCACCCTGTAAACAAGATACTGGACAGTGGAAGCTTAATAATGAGAACATTTTAGGATGAGATGAAATAAAAATTTAGAATTAAACCTACAATTATGGACAGATTTAAAGAAGACATTTTTATATTGGTTGATATAGATCACACATACATTCAAGCAATGGAACCTTGGGAGACATTTTTAGATCCCTTGAGCTATGAATTGAATGATGATGTTGCATTTGGCTGCATTGATTTGTTTCTAAATTTAGATAAAGATAAAGTAGAGTATAGATTTGGTACATATGATGAGATCACTTAGCATGCTCATCAAGCAACCTTGGAGAAGGCATCACATAAGAAAGTTGATTCAATAATGAAGAAGGCACTATCAGAGGTTGGATGATAGAGAGTGAATCTAAGGTTGTGAGATAGAAAATAAAAAAAGGTATACTAAACATACAACCCTTGTTAGTATCAATTGCTAAGACACCTTTTGGATAGAGCATTCCATATGCAGAAGTGTCCAATGTTTAGCCCAGTGACCAAAAGAAAAAATTTGAGAGATTAGTTGAAGCAGTGTCTACAAAGACAAAGAGAGTCAAACATATGGTTGTCATACTAGGAAAGAGACAAAAAAAAAAATTCAAAAATTGATTCAAGTGATGAAGAGGTTGAGGAATAGGAAACCAAGCAAGCAAAAAAGGTGACTCCACCTAAGCAAGCAGCAGGAAAAGCTCGGCAACCTTGGAAGCCAAAAATTGAGAAGATCAACATAGCAATTGCAAATGAAGGTAACTTTGTTCAAATGAACAATTTTTATGATTTATACAGTAATTTTTAAAAGGAGCAGATAGATATATCTACTATTAGATATATTTTATCAAATAATCTAAAATTGAAGGACCTTGAGAGCATTATAAACCAAAAGGTCTATGAGAGACTCATTGAGAAAAAGGCTTCTACAAGGGAAGAAGACCTTGAACTTTGAAATTCTATGTTGGAAATATAAGAGGAGTAACTAAGAGGGAAGGTGTGAATCAGTTACTACAAAAAAAATCCCAAATCCCTTAGATGTTAGTACAAAATGCAAACAGATAACTAAATATTATTGAAGCTTGATAAACACATAGAATGTTGTAACTCAGTAATAACTGGATTAGCTTGGTAAATGCCTAACACATAAAATTTTAGATGTTATCTATGATTACAATTAATTTAACTTAGTTGTAAACACATAAAATAAAATATCATGAACACATTTGACACCAAGATTTAACGTGGAAACCCAATTTGGGAAAAACCACCAATTGCAACTAGTTAGTGTTTTTCACTCTTCAGAAGTGAGCCTTGTTGGGAGCCAACCCTGTTAAAGGTTACAAAACACACTATTAGGTGTGACCCTATTAGAGGATTTAATCACCCTGTTAGAAGCGGCCTTTTTAGAGGTCTTGAGAACAAGTCAATGGAATTGCCACCTTGTTAGAGGATTTGCAAATAGTTGTTAAGCCAACTCTATTAGGAGATTTAGATCACTACTACAATGGTTAAAGAGTAGCAATGAGATGACCTAATTTGAATGCAACTAATTTTCTAATTATAGATCTTAGTTTTGGCTTGTACTTGATCCTTCCTAATCAAATATATCTTTGCTTCTCCACAAGGATATTCTACTTATCCTTCAAATTCACTTCCTCTTCTCATCATTAGATCTTCAATCACATCATCATCTCTTTCATTTTCACACTTTGAAATCACATATTGACCTTATATTTATATCTTTCACTTTGTCAAGTTGGTTCAAATACAACTTAAAATAATCAATATTCATCACCTTAGTCGACTGGAATCAATACATAAATCAATTAAGTTCAATACAACAAAATAAATAAATCCTTCATTAGCCAACCTAGCTCTGTAGAAGCTAACTTAGAAATGATGTCCTTTGTTAACCAATAGAAACTTGGTTAACACTGCAAACTCACAAAAATCCTTTGGCAACCAAGTGAGCTCAGTTAGCGCTAGTTCCATCCAACTTTCCTTTGTTACTTGAGTGAGCTCGGTTAACACTCACTTTCTATAACTTTTCCTTTGATGCCCAAGTTAACTTGGTAGACATTACCTTCTAAACTAGGAAAACATAGGAACACTTGGTAAACATTGAGAACTGTCTTCACTGCCTAAGTGAGCTTAGCATATACTGACTAATAATGATATGACATTTTTGTAACATCAAAGACAACACATAATTAATTAGTTGTATCCAAAAATATCCCTCTTTGGCATTGATGGCAACACAACATGTCATAGCACAATGAAATTTTGGATTTTAGACTTGAGAACTCCCTCTGTCAGTATGAGCTCTTCCATTCACTAGATTCTATTTGCAACAACTATTACCAAGTTCACTCATAACATTCTCCCTCTTTCAACAAACTTCTTCTTTAGAAAATTTCTCCCTCTATGGTTCTTTACTTAATTTTGGTTCCAAAAATTTCTCAAAGATATGACAGTAAACTTCTCCCTCTTTGACAACACAAGCCAAAGACAATAATTCTATAAATACCAATGTACCTTAAGTATTGATTCATCTATAATATGCACCAACTTATTGATCTTCAATAGATTCTGGTTGATGCATTCACTAAACTTCATTTAGTGAATTCTAGTTAGGGGAAAGACCCCTAACTTACCTCTTAAATACAGAAATGCATCCTTAGGTAATGGCTTGGTGAATATGTTTGTAATCTATTCTTTTGTATTCACATATTCCAATCTAACTTCTTTATCTTGTACTAACTCTCTTAATAAGTGATATTTTATAGCAATGTGCTTTTTTTTTGGAATGCATTACTAGATTCTTTGATATGTTGATTGCACTAGTGTTATCACAATATATGACAATTGAATCTTTGATCTCTACCTTCATTCCTTCTAATACTTGTTTGAACCAAACAATGTTAGAAAAATTGACTACTACTGCTACATATTTTTCCTCTGTTGTGGATTGAGATATACATTTGTTCTTCTTACTTGTCCAAGATACTAGTCTTTAGCAAGAAAGAATGCTCCACCTCTAGTGTTTTTTCTGTCATCAATACTTCCTACCCAATCAGCATTAGTAAATACTTTCAAGTCCAAATTGCCTCCAAGTTTGTACCATAAGCCATATTCTTTAGTACCTTTTAGATGCCTCATGATTCTTTTGATTGCAATCATGTGATTTTCTCTGGGATTTTTTAAGAATCTTGCCACTATTCCAACTACTAGAGCAATATCAGGCCTTGTGTGTACAACGTACTGTAATTTTCCAATCATTGATCTTTATGTGGTCTTATCTACTTCTTTGGAATCATCATTTTTGAAGAGCTTATGTCTAGTAGACATAGGGGTTCCAACAGGTTTTGAATCTTCCATTCTAAATTTCTTTAGTATCTCCTTGATATATTTGGATTGAGTGATGTAGATACCATCTTTTTTTTTAATTGTATTTGCAACACAATAAAGAATTTTATTTCACCAAACATGGACATCTCAAATTCTTTACTCATTTCTTATGAGAATGCTTTGTATAGGTCATCATTTCCTATAAATAGAGTATCATCAAAAAATATTTCTACCAATATAATCTTCTTATTTGGTCCTTCTTTGATATACAGACTATTTTTGTCATTTGTCCTTTAAAAACAAATCTATACCAAGTAATTATGTAGTCTTTCATACCAAGCTCTGGGAGCTTGCTTGAGACCATATAATGCTTTGTGTAGTTTGTAAACCATGTCTCTTTTGCTAGGATCAACAAAACCTTCTGATTGCTCAATGCAGACTTCCTCATCAAGAATTTCGTTCAAGAATGTAGATTTGACATCCATTTGATATACTTTAAATACTCTATGTGTTGTATATGCTAGTAAAGTTATAACACCTTCTATCCTTGCCACAAGAGCAAAATTTTCACCATAGTCAATATCTTCGTCTTGAGAATAATCTTTGCACACTAGTCTTGCTTTGTTTCTTGATACTTTTCTATCTTCATTTAGCTTATTTCTGAATACCCACTTTGTACCAATTACATTTTTATCATTGGGTCTAGGAACAATAGTCCAAGTATTTTTATTTTCTATTTTTTCTATTTCTTCATTGCTTCAATCCAACTTTAATTTTCTAGAGCATCTTTGACACTTCTAGGTTCAAATTCAACAAGTAAACATGTACTTTTAATCTACTTCTTGTCATTGTTCCATATGATTTGTCTTCAATGATCTGATTAGGTGCATGATGCCTTCTAAAATACCTTGCTAACACATGCTCCTTGGTCTTTGAATGAGTTCCACCATCTTCTTGAATTTCAATTTCAAGCTCAAGTCCTTTTTTCTGTGACTCAGGTCCATCAAGCTTAGTTTGAACTAGCTTGGTAGCCTCTAATTGTGACTCGGGTCCTTGAAGCTTGAGTTGCACTATCTACAACTCGATAACTATAGGAGTTTCTGGGGACTCAGGAGATGAAGCTTCTTTTCTATTAGATATATTTGGTAGGGTATCAAGTTCATAGTAAAAAAATTTCCTGTAATCTTTAGGTTCCTTATTGCTTTCTTCTTCACTCTTTTTTGCAAATTCATCAATTCTAACATGTGCACTTTCTATCATTTTGTGAGTAGACAAATTCAAACATTTATATGCTTTACTTCTGTAGGAGTATCCTAGAAATATGCCTTCATCACCTTTTACATCAAATTTTCATTTTCTAGATTCTTTCAATATATAACATTTTTTTGCCAAATACTTTCAAGTAACTTACATTAGGTTTGTAGCCATACCATAGCTGATAAGGTGTTTTGTTTGAATCTTTCTTCAATTAAACTCTATTCAAGGTATGAATTGCAGTGTTGATAGCTTCCTTCTAGTATTTGAGAGCAACATTCTTTTCAATCATCGGGGTTCTTGCACAATCCATGATAGATTTGTTTCTTCTTTTAGCTATCCCATGATATTGTGATGTACTAGGGGCTGATACCTATCTTTTGATTCCTCTTTCAATGCAAAAAGTATTGAATTCATGGGAGATGAATTCACCACCTCTGTTTGATCTTAAGTATTTCAACTTCTTTCTAGTTTCTTTTTCTACTTTTGCTAGATACCACTTGAATTTTTGAGAGGCTTCTGATTTTTTTTTTAGGTACATTACTATCATCATTCTAGAGTAGTCATCAACAAAAAGAATGAAAAAATTTTCTCCACCCTAACTCTCTATTCTAATAGGTCAACATAAGTCTATATGAACAATTTCCAAGACTTCTTCTAATTGATAGTCTTTGCTCTTGAAGCTAGTCTTTCCCATCTTACCAATTTGACAATTCTTGTATAGACCCATGTTAGGTTTCCTCATACTAGGAATACCTCTTACTCTTCTATGTTTTCTTATTTTGACCAGGTTATCAAAGTTCACATGGCATAGCCTCTTGTGCCATAACCAACTTTCCTCTACTTGAGCAATAAAATATGAACAATCACTAAGATCAAGTTAAAATAGATTACCTTTTGTTTTCTTGCTAGATCTAACCAGATTTCATTTCCCATCCAGTAGTTTGGCATGTCCATTCATGAATCCTACCTTGAATCTAATGTTGTTCAACTGTGCCACACCCAGAAGATTATGATTTAGTCCTTCAACCTAATAAGCATTGTCACATACAAGTTCTCTAGTTAACAAGATACATCCTTTTTCTTTTATGTTACAAGGTTCATTGTTTCCAAATCTTACACTACCTCCATCATAATGTTCCATATTCTCAAAAAAAAAAATTTCACCAGTCATATGATGTGAGCAGTCACTATCAATAATCCATATATCATTTTTGCTAACATGAGAGATAAGTTCCATCTTATCTCCTTCATCATCAGATTCATCTTTCACAGTAATATATATCATTTCATCTTCACTGTTATCAAAATCTTTAGCTATAAAACAAGACTTCTTACTTTTGTCCTCAAAGTTCTTGTAGTTCTTGGAGTCCTTCTTGCCTTTATGCTTGTTACTTTTCTTCTCATTCTTGATTTTCTTGTTTGGACACCTAGCAGCAATGTGACCAACTTCTTCACAAGAAAAGAAGATCAAAGGAACTTTACCTTTGTACTTTCCTCTGCCTTTGGAATACTTCCTTGCAAGTAGGACTTCAACAACTCTTCTTCAAATGATCTATCTTCTTCACTTCCTAATTGACTAGATTTTGACTTTTTGCTCTTTTCTTTAAGTGTGAGCTTGGCTTTAAATGTAAATTCAATATTCTTTGAAGAGGAATATAGTTATCATAGTTATCTAATTCAAAAGCTATCGATCTTCCAACTAGAGCATCCAAGCCTATTTTGTTATTTGGATCACATCTCTTTTCTTGAATAGTAAATACTCTAATTGCATAAATAAGAAGAAGAGTTTTGAATACTTTACTTATAACAGTTTCCTCCTTAATGTCTCATCTAGATTCTTTGATTGCACTTACATTGGCCTTGATTCTTTCCACATATTTTGCAATGGTTTCATCTTCTCTCATTCTCATTTGATTAAATTGTCCTCTAAGGCTTTCTTCTTTGGCTCTTCTTACATTGTCATCTCCTCCATAGATATATTTTAGTTTGTTCCACATTTCAAAAGAAGAGTTACAATCCTTACCTCATCAAATTCAGCATAACTGAGAGTAGATGCAATATCAATCATCATGATATTATGATTCTTCTTTTGAAAAATGTCTTCAACTGATAAAGTTCTAGTGGGAGTCTTGTATTCAACATCAAGATACTTGCAACTTGAATCACTAATGGTAGCCAGATGTAACCTCATTAGTCCTTTCCATGTTGCACAATTGTCTTTGTTTAGCTTGGGAATCTCTCTTTTGTAAGACACCTCAATCTTTAACTTAGGTCCTTGTAACCTTCTCTGCAAGCACCAAAAGCTCTGATACCAATTATTGGAAATATAAGAGGAGAAATTGAGAGGGGAGGGGTAAATTAGTTATTACAAAAATAAATCCTAGATGCCTTAGATGTCAGTACAAAATGCAAATAGATAATTGAATACTATTGAAGCTCAGTAAACACATAAAATGTTGTAACACGATAATAATTGGATTAGCTCAGTAAATGATTTGCACATAAAATTTTAGATGTTATCTATGATTACCACTACTTTAACTTAGTTGCAAACACATAAAAGAAAATAGCATGAGCACATTTGACATCAATATTTAACATGGAAACCCAATTTAGAAAAAACCACCAATTGCAACTAGTTACTATTTTTCACTCTTTTGAAGTGGGCCCTATTAGGAGCCAACCATGTTAAAGGTTACAAAACACACTGTTAGGTGTGACCCTATTAGAAGATTTAATCACCCTTTTAGGAGTGGCCTTGTTAGAGGTCTTGAAAACAATTCAATGGAATTTCCACCTTGTTAGAGGATTTGCAAATAGTTGTTAAGCCAACTCCGTTAAGAGATTTAGATCACTGCTATAATGGTTAGAGAGTAACAATGAGATGACCTAATTTGAATGCAACTAATTTGTTGATTATAGATCTTAGTTCTAGCTTGTACTTAATCCTTCCTAATCGAGTATATCTTTTTTGTTGCACAAGGATATTTTGCTTAGCTTACAAATTTGCTTTGTCTTCTCATCATTAGATCTTCAATCACATCATCATCCCTTGCACTTTCACACTTTAAAATCACAACTTGACCTTATACTTATATCTTCCACTTTGTCAAGTTGGCTCAAATACAACTTAGAATAATCAATATTCATCACTTTCGTCAATTGGAATCAATAGATAAATCAACTAAGCTTAATACAAAAAAATAAGAAAATCCTTCGTTAGCTGACCTAGGTCAATAGAAGCTAACTCAAAAATTATTTCCTTTATTAACCAATAGAAGCTTGGTTAACACTGCAAACTTGCAAAAATCCTTTGGTAACCGAGTGAGCTCAATTAGCACTAGTTCCATCCAACTTTCCTTTGTTACCTGAGTGAGCTTGATTAACACTCACTTTCTACAACTTTTCCTTTGATGCCCAAGTTAACTCAGTAGACACTACCTTTTGAACTAGGCAAACATAAGAATGCTCAGTAGACACTAAGAATTGTCTTCACTACTCGAGTGAGCTTGGGATATACTGACTAATAATGATATGACATTTGTGTAACATCAAAGACAACACACAATTAATCAATTGTATCCAACAATCTATGCTAAAGACCATTTGCAAGACTGATGATGAAGATGAAATTAAGATATTGTTGAATAACCTCACACCATATTTGAGGAAAAAATTGAGGCCATTTTTATGTATGATTGGTGAAAAGGATAAGTTAAGAAGTGAGACTACAAACACAATCAGTCAAATGTTGTCAAAAATAGCATCTCCTCCAACTCCTAGAACCTTGGAAGTGTTAGCATGTGGTGACACAATGAAGATTGATCAAACCAATGTTAATTATAACATTGATGGTACCAATCCATTTGGTGGTTCTGAACCAAATGTACCTGACATAGAAGATATTGAGGATAAGTTGAAGCAAATTGAGGAAGAAAAGAGGCTACTAGAAGAAGAAAAGAAGAAGATAGAGGAAGCCAAGAAAAAATTGCTTGAGGAAGACAAGAAAAGAAAGGAAGATGAAAAAAATAGAAGAATTGCAGAAGAAGAAAGGAAAAGGAAAACTGAGGAAGAAGAGAAGAAAAGATTGAAAGAGAAGAAGGAAATAGATGAAAAGGAAAAGAAAGAAGAAGAATAAAGAAAAAAAGAAGTAGCAAAGAAATAGAAGGAAGATGAAACTAAACCATCTAGTTCATCTACTCTACTCTCTATTGCCAATTTATCTACCAATGATGATGATCAAATAGATTTAATCTTATCCCTGACCAAGCTAATTAAGAAGAATAGGAAGGTGAAAATTTTATAGAGATCATTAATGGAAGTGACTAACAAATTGCATAGTACTTTGACAGTACGGAATATTGAGTCAGATCCTAAAAAGAGAGCACAAGCAGTGCTAAATTCATTCAATGAAGAGCTCACAAACTTGTTAAATGTTGTAGAGGTGAAGGATCAAATTCCCATGATGCTAACTTGTTTAGCACCATCTACCAAAATATCAAGAATGACTTAGTTAATCTTGATACATGCATAAAAGAACTTTGGAAATGTCAACTGGAAGGGAAAACTTTGTATGTTAAGTGTACCTTATCATACAAGCTCACTAAAGACTTGGATAGTTAGATAGAGATAAATATGAGTGAGCTAGACACTTTATCTAGCCTAATCCAGCATCCATCTAGCAAAGTTGATAATATTGAGAGTCAAGTGGCTAGTATTCATAGCAATATCAAGAAACTAGAACTTTGAAAAGAGTAGATTTTGAAGAGAACATCTTATTTCAAAGAATCTATTGCTCTAAAGTTATCTTTTGTTGAGAAATGGTTAAGAGGAATGTGTCAAGGCCAAAGATAAATATACAAAAATTTTGTATTCAGATATCAATGCAGTTGAGATTGCATCATATGCATTATGTGCAATCCTCACATTAGTTGAGTCTGCCAAAGAGACATGGACCAAAGGTATGGATAGTTTGAAGACTATTTTTTATTATTGTATGAAGATTATTTCAGCATAAGTTAGGACAGTAGTTTTGGACAATTTTTGGACAGAATCTTGACATTTTGACCTTTGTCATTGATGTCAAACAGGGAGAGATTCATGTGAAAATCATATACATGAGATTATTGGGAGAGATACAATGGGAAGAGATACATGTGGAAATTGTAAAAAGTGTAAAGTATATTGTAAGGGGGAGCATATGTAAAAACTTAACTAATAGATGTAATGTGTTATTTACTTTTGTTTTTGTCACTTACCTATTTTTTCTTATTTTGTTGTCATCAATGCCAAAGGGAGAGATAGTTGATAATTGGTTAATAGTGATATGTAATTTTTGTCATTTATGGCAACACATGATGTACATGTTGATAGGAAACTCAAAAATAAAGATACTTAGTGTTCGGTAATTAAAAAATTGTCTAAGTATAGAATTTGGTTTACAGTAGTGTATTGTTTTGTTTATAACATGTTGTAGACATTGTATTATTACTAGTGAAGTTACATGGAGATATTATACATGTTTATGATGATGTCTATAACCTAGGAAGTTTGTACGAAATAGAGTTAATTGTGTTTTGATGAAGTAGGATAATGGAATTAAAGGAAATAATTATTTTGTTTACAAAACATTTACTTGTCCAATTAGGGCCGACATCCTAGATGTTTATTCTAACTTGGAAAAGTGAATTTTGGTCTTAACTGACCCAACAATAATTTTTGTAGAGGCATGGTATTTATGCAAAGGACTTCTTGAGATAAGAAGTGTACAAGTGCGATTATGCTTGTAAGTGCTATCTTGTAAGATTGTGAAGTGAGCAAACTTTTGTGAAAGCAATATATGATAAGTTTTATATTAGATATCTAGTGATCCAAGATCAATCTAAAGATCAAAGATCAGACAAGGAAGGAGAATAATAGTAAATTACTTGTTTGAGTAGTGAGCTCTTCTTGTATTTGAAATTGCATGTTGGGGTAGTGGGCTCTTCTTGCATACACTATACTACAACTCCTAACAGGGTTGGAATCTCCTAATAGGGACTCCTTATACTAAATTTTCTCATTGACTCCTAATAGGGTCCATCCTCTAACAAGGAACATATCTATCTATATATTATCTAGTGGGTATCATCCCCACTAGGATTTTCCCCTGGCCAAGATTTCCCTAGTTAAAAAAAATGGTGTTATGAGTTATCTATGTGCATTGTTATTGTTATTGTTCAGCATTACTTTATTGATTTTTTATGCATGGTTTAAAGTAAATAATAATAGCTAGTTGGCAACTAAAGTTTGTAGATTACTGATTCACCCCCCGCCCCTCTCAGTAATCCCTATTTCTAATAGTTATTACATTATACTTTTCCCTAGTGATAGGGTGGCGACTCAGTCAAGGTTTTGAAGCTAGTGCTTAGTGATAAATAATTCCCACATTAGCTGACAAGAGGAAAAGCACATGAGCTTATACAAGAGCCAATCCTGATGTACCATTATATACTAATTTACCCCAAGGTGGTAGGAAGAAACAAAATAAAAAGAAAACAAATATAAGTCTTTCTTGGAAACCAAGGGGTAGTACATCAGTAAATTCTCAATACCAACTAGTGGTAGGGATAGAATTCTCTTCATTAAGCTCTAAATCAGAAACCACAAGACTCCTAGGAGGGATGTTTAGCACTCCATTACAAGAAGACCATGCTTACCATGACAAGAATGTTTCCTCGGTGGGGGATACATTGCATAGACCAAATGTGATAGATGAAATGAATCATAGGTTGGGATATAAGAATGTCATGGAGGATCCTTTTAATCCTAGAACCGTTCCATATTTGGAGACAAGCCTTATAGATCTTGAGGATATTGTTGATTCAGAAGTAACATCTATAGATCCAAAAGAGGTGTACTTAGAGATAGAACTCTTGAAAAAATGGGTTACAGAAGAAGAATCCAAACATTCTTGTTTGGAAAAGGAAAGATAACAAGCCACCTTGAATGTTATTACTGAAAGAGATAATTTGTTTAGAAGGATGGTTGCCTTAAAGGAGAAAAACAAGAAGATAGAAGAAAGGACTTCAGTCCTTCATGCTAATTTTTTTGGAGATATAGATAGATTGAGAGCCAAGGTTCAAGAACAAGAAAAACTTACAAGCCCAAAGAAAGTATTTTTCATATCCCAAGTCCAACCCTACAAGCCTACCCAAGTAGACCCTATAGAACCTACTATCAAGCAAATAGATAAAGGAAAAGGTAAGGTTGTAAGAATCCAAGTAAATGAACCTCAAGTTATACCAAGTAAATCTATAGAGCCTCCCATGTCCAAATTAGACCTAGATCTAGAAAAGACTAGAAAAGAGAAAGAGGATCTTGCAAAAGAACTTGAGAAGATTAAGAATGAAGCTCCGGTAGCAGAAACTAGGAGAAAAAATCAGTTCATCAAATCCAATTCTACCTTAGCCTCACAGCCAAATCTGTCTACCCAAGCTACAACTTTTATGCCTACTTTTGGACCAATAGTTCTAGATTATGTCTCAATCTTCCCTTGCTACATCATCTACCACTAGTACCCAGATTCCTATTGTTCAAATACAGCAGTCTCAAAATGTTGCCCCTAACTAGGCCAATATAGCCAAGACATCCAATATTGTTGGTTTTCAAAAGAAGCCCATATATATGGAAAAATATAGACAAATTTCATTCTTAGGTATCCCAAGTTTTCTACATCCAATTTCATTTGACCTAAGAGACAAATTTGTCAATTTTTTTGGAAATAATGTTTTTACTGGTGAAGAAAATTTGAGAATTTTCATAGATATGTTAAATGACTTTGAAGTTGAACATGAGGATGTGGTGATGAAGTTGTTTGTTCATTAATTAACTAAAGATGCAAGGGATTGGTTTAGAAGACTACCAGATGATAGCATTAGTTCTTGGAGTGATTTAGAAAAATTGTTCAAGGAACAATATGGAGATAACATGAATGTTGGTTTTATGTTGAATGACTTCAACAACATCAAAAAGAACCCTGATGAATCTACATTTGATTTCAATGTAAGGTTTTGAAAGGGAATCTACAAATTGTTTCAGGTTATGAGATTGAATGAGGATGTCTGCCTTACAACATATTTCAATGCATTTGATAGTAAAATGCCTTATCAGTTGAGAGATAAAGATTCCAAAACTTTGAGGGATGCTTACAAGGTCACAGTAAATATTGAAAATAATACAAAAGCACCTAGTAAGCTAGGAAGGAGAGATGATCCAAATTTGTTCAATCCAAAGAACAATAAGAAGGAGAATGATAAAACTCCTGCAGGTAAGAAGTTGAGGAAGCAACAATAGATCAAGTGTTGGACTTATTGAAAAAGATGAACCCACCAACTCTCAATACACACAAACCTAACATTGATAAAAAGGCCCTAGTGAACAACAACCATTTCAATAGCCAACCAAGAATGCAGAATTACCCTTATACCACTCAATAGAAAGATGGTAAACCAATTCCTAACCAAACCCAAAATGTGAAAGAGAAGGGTACACCAGATCCTCTACAAAGAAGTTATATTAGCATGAATGATAATGTGCCATGGTGCATCATATACCAATCACCTCACTCCTCATATTATTATGCAGTTGCTCAATCATTTGTTATAGATCTAAACATTCAGAATGAGGAGGAAGAAGAAGAGAAGAATCATGATGATGTTGGTTGTAATATGGTTAATATGTGTGATGATTATGGAGATTTTGATTTAGAAAAAAATGAAAATAACATTACTAGTTAGAGAATTTCTTACCAATTACACTATTAGCAAGTGTTCTTAGATGATGAAATTCATGATGGAGATAAGATATGTACAACATCTTCTGATGTTGACCATATAAATTTGAGAATGCCTTCTAAAGAGGAAATTGATAGAATTATTATATAAATGATTTCTCAAGTTCACAGTAATTATAGTTTGAGAAATAGAACAATATGAGTTTGGAAAACCTTCTGGTGTCTTTATAAAGGATATTACACATAAGATGAACGATGATAGTAAGAAAATTAATGCAGAGATGGAAAGGGTTAAAGACAATAACACTAAGAAGTGGGAGCCCAAAAAGAAAGTTCAATTCCAAACAAATGAGATAGTAAAGGAAAGTGTGCAAGATAAGAAATTAGGATCTAATATTGTAAAGAAAATGATAGTGCCTATTGTTCAAAAGACTTCCACTCTAGATATGCTTGTAAAGCCCATTGTATCTGAACCTATTGATATGATATCTATGCTATCACAAATAATTGTCAAACTACCTTTATCTAAATTGTTTAGGATTGATGAACATAAGAGTAAAGTTTTTTCATGGTTGGAAGGAATAGGTAAAAATAGTAGTAATATTGTTGAGAAAAATACTATGCAGCAAACCCCAGTGGTAATAAAAGATAGTGACATTGTATCTCAAATTCCTCAAAAAATTTTACGTGATTCATCAATAGTTTATTTATAGGATATTGACCCATTTTTTCTTAGTTTGATCATAAAGGGAAAAACTCTAAAAAATTGCATGATAGACTCAAAACTCCAAACACCATTATGTCTTTCAAAGTCATGGAGGCCTTAGGTATAAAAGTAGACACCAAATAAGGTAGGTGTAGAGGTATGGTCTATCATAGGTACTATCAATGCATTACCTTTCAAGCTAGTTGCATACCCTGATGTAGAATTAACAATGTCAGTCCTTGTAGTTGATATTCCTCCACATTATGGAATGTTGCTATCCAGAAAATGGAGTGTTTCTATGGGAGGTAGCCTACAATGTGACTTTTTGCATGCAACCTTTCACATAGGTGAAAAGGTTGTCAGCATAGAAAGAGAGCCAAGGGTCAGTCACATTCTTGGAGATGAAATTGATAAAGATTCCACTTGTTTCTTAGACATTGGTGTGAATGCATTTAGGGTAGAACTAATTATCCAAGAAGTTGAGAAACTCCCTGTTGTGATTGCACATGAGGTTGAATGTTGTATGGATTCACCAATTATATGGACTATTTATTTTGATGGGGCAAGTTCTAAAGAAGGTTTAGGAGCAAGAGTAGTCTTTGTTTCTTGAGAAAAGAATACATTTAGGTATTCATTCACCTTGAATTTTTCTTGTACCAATAACATAGTAGAATATGAAGCACTCTTATTAGGATTGAGAGTTGCAACCCATCATGGAATCAAGAAATTACATGTCATAGGTGATTCTAAATTAGTGGTTTCCCAAGTTAGAGAAACTTATGCATCAAAAAATAAAAGGTTAAAGCAATATAGAAATGTTGTATGGGATTAGATTAAGTTATTTGATGCATTTCATATTTCTTAGATGGAAAGGAGTCAAAATAAGATGGTTGATCTATTGGAAAATGTAGCTATCATCCCCAAGGATGTATCATTTGTTGGAATTTCACAAATTGAGGTATAGAATCAGCCTTCAATACCTGACAATATAGAGCATTGGTAAGTCTTTGAGGATGATAGAGATATTTTAAATTTCTTGTCAAGTGAAGATAAATACCATGGCCAAGAAATAGATTGTAGTGCTTTAATGCAAACCGCAGATGGTAAGGAAACAATCTTTGGTCAAGAGATTATACAATAAAAAACCAACAAAGTACCCAAAGGGTTAGTGATCTTAGAGAACATGTTTGACAACCAAGATAGGGTGAAGTATGGATTTCAAGACCATAAACCCCAAGAATTGGAAGAGATAAACCTTGGAACTTCTAAAGCCCCAAAGAAGGTTTATATTGGTCAAAACTTATCTGTTGAAATCAAAAAGCCTCTTATTGATCTACTAAAAAAGTAAATACATGTCTTTGCATGGTCTTATGATGATCTTAAGGCCTATAGAGAGGACCTATTCTAGAATTTCATACCACTCAAAGAAAATGTTAAACCTTTTAGGCAGAAGTAGAGACTAGTGAATCCTACCTTAGCCCCTAAAATGCAAGAAGAGTTAATGAACCTAAGGGATGGAGGGATAATCAAACCAATTTGACATTCCACTTGGGTTTCAAACTTGGTGCCTATTAGAAAGAAGAATAAAGACATAAGGCTGTGTGTAGATTTTAGGAATTTGAATATTGCTTCCCTGAAAGATAACTATGGATTACCAAACATGGAAGCTATGCTGCGACAAGTAACTAGTTCTAAATTGATGTCTATGATGGATGGATTCTTAGGTCACAACTAGGTTCTTTTGAAAGAAAATGAACAATTTAAGACAGCTTTTACAACTCCATGGGGTTCTTATGTGTATGTGAGAATGCCTTTTGGGTTATTAATGCAAGAGAAACTTTTCAGAGGGCTATGGATGTAGGTTTCCATGATTATAATAACAAGTTTATGGTAGTGTACCAAGATGACCTCACAGCATATTCCAAGAAAGCTAAGGACCATTGCAAAAACCTAGAGAATATTTTTATCAAGGCCTTAGAATATGGAGTATCATTGAACCTAAACAAGTGTACCTTTGGGGAATAGAAGGGAGATTGTTAGGTCATATAGTATCAAAGGATGGTGTGAAGATAGATCCTGAAAGAGTAATAGCCATTGATAAAGTTCCTAAGCCAAAGAATGTAAAAGGAATATGATCATTCTTTGGGCAAGTCAATTTTTTGAGAAGGTTTGTTACAAATTTTGTTAAAATTAGTAGCCCTAAATCTAAGATGCTCAAGAAGGGAGGTGTTATTAGTTGGGATGGTGAACCTTCACAAGCTTTTTAAGACATTAAAATAGCCATAAAAAATGCTCTAGTCCTTAGGGTGCCAGAACATACGAAGCTAATGCACATATTTTCTTTTGCATCTTTTCATATTGTGGCAGCAGTCTTATTATAGAAGAATGAAGAAGGGTATGAACAGCCTATTGCATTTTTTAGCAAATCCCTTCAACCTACTGAGTTGAAGTATGAGATAAATGAGAAATAGGCCTATGCCTTGGTAAATTTTGTTAAAGCCTTCAAATGTTAATTTGTAGGTGCTATTTTTGTTGTATTTGTACATATTGTAGTTGTAAAAGATATATTTTCTCAATAGGAGGTGTCAGGTAGAAGATGCAGATGGATCAATAGGATTCAAAAGTTTAATATTGACATTAAAATTGCCAATTTGATAAGAGGTTAGGGGCTAGAAAAGCTTATTTCTCAGTCCAACTTAGATGCTAATCAGATAAATGTATTAGCAGATGACCTAAGATCATATTTATGTGATATGAATCATTGTGAATCGTATACAAATGTTATATATTACTTGCAACACATGGAAGCACCATCCCATTTGATAGATAATGAGAAAAGAAGCACAAAATTATAGGCCATTAGGTACATCATTGTTAGAAACACTTTATGGTGGAGAAATTTTGAAGGAGTGTTGCTTAAATACATTGATCAAGAGAAATCCAAAGAGATATTGAATGAGATGCATGCAAGAGTCTGTGGGGGACACCATATGGCCAAAACCACTACCCACAAAGTGATGAGAACTAGATTTTGGTGGCTTTCTCTTTTCAAAGATGCTCGGGTAATGGTTAGAAAATGTGATGATTGTCAAAGATTTGTAGGTAAACTAAATTTTTTAGGGAATACTCCTTTGAAACCAATTGAAGTCCAAGCACCTTTCCAACAATGGAGTATAGATTTTATGGGTAAAATTTCTCCCACATTTAGTACTAGTGATTCATGGATTCTGGTAGCTACTAACTATTTTACAAAATGGGTAGAGGCTATTCCAACAAGGAATGCTACCAGTAAAGTGGTGAATAATTTTCTCTTGAATAATATTATTTCAAGATTTGGGTGCCCATAGAAAATTATAACTAACAATGCAATGTATTTTAGGTCAAAGGAGTTTATAAGATTTTGTGATAAATATGGTATAGCAAGGTTAGCATCTTCCCCTTATCATCCACAAGGAAATGGACAATTTGAATCAAAAAATAAAAATCTTGTTAAAAGTAATAAAAAGAACTCTAGAAGATAATAAAAAGGCATGGGATTCCAAACTACAATTGGCAATATGGGCTGATAGAGTAACAATGAAGAAAGCTATAGGTGTAGCACCCTTTGATATTGTATATGGGATCCAGGCAAGGATGCCCCAAAACAATCTAGTAGGTTTATACAATTACATCCAGATGTACAATGAGAATATTATTGATGGCATGCAGGAAAGGATCGATGAATTAGTAGGGATAATTGAGACTAGGAAGGAAGCTTCTCTTAGAAATCAAAAGTTACAATTGCAAGTCAAAACACTTTATGATAGAAAAATAGTGAGGAAGAACTTTGAAATTGAAGATTTAGTCCTCATGTGGAGTGTCAGGATTGAGGATAAAGGAAAGCATGGAAAATTTGATCCTATATGGCTATGTCCCTATCTGATTGAAGCCACATGGGGGGAAGACTCTTATATTCTAAAGGATCTATCAGGCAATATTCCTGAACTGCCAGCTCATGGATAGTTCTTGAAGAGGTATTTTTGCTAAAATACTTGTTTCTTCTATGAACAATAATTTAGGGTTTTTCTTTTTTATTCTATAAATCCTTTGTGTCCTTTGTATAGTCCTTGTACATTTCTTTTCCTACGTTGTTGCTCTCTCAGAAGTGTCAAGTAAAAATTGGTCAAGTTTGTGGTCTACCTCTCCTTGGGATTATGAGCCCTCGTAAGAATTTTTTTCATTCATCATGCCTAGGTAGAGTGACTGATGGCCTAGTTTTTCACCCTCTATATTTTTGTTACACCCTATAGTGAAAAATCCCAGCTTTATGTTTAAAATTTGTGAAATTTGTTGAAACCCTAGATGAAATCTTTCAAATTTCATAAACCTTTTTTTTGTGCCTTAGCCCTCAAAATAGTGGAAAGTAATATTTCAATTAAATCATGTGGGAAGCATTTATCCTAAGTTTTTCATTTTCCCATTAAAAAAAAATTATTACTTTTCACGAAGTAAATGTAAACAGTGCCCTAACTATGGTTATTTTCCTAAGCATTTGGTGAAACATCTTAACTATGGTGGTTTTTTTCTATCAAACTTTGATCTTTTAAAGATCAATGATAGGCACATTGTTGCAAGATCAAGTTGCTCAAATTTTATGGGACGTAGGCAAGTATTTTTGTGTCATGTAGCATTTCAAGATGTTAACTCATTTATTATGCCACAAAAGCTTTGTTGGTGTAAATAAGTATTTACTATTTACACTTTACTTAAGTTTACTTAGGTTAATGCATTATTTTATTATTTATTAGGTGAGACACTTAAAATTTTGCATACTCTTATGAGTTGTCATGTTGACAACACTAGAGTAAGCACCTCTAATTCAGCACATGGTGTCTACAACACTAGATTTTGCATCATTAACTAAGTTTTCATGTAGACAACATAGTTATTTGCACTCCTAATTTAGCACATGGTGTCTACAACATAATTTTGTGTGCTACACCATTGTAGGCTCATCCTCTCATCATCGCACTTACTTCTATGCTTAATGGAAGATAACCCATATCTGTTGGACATGTGCCTAGTTGTATGACTTATCATGATGTTGATTCCTATGCATTCTAGAAGCATTCCAAAGGCCTTTATATACAGGAACTCCTAGTGTACTATTGATATTAAATGAATATTATATCATCATTCTAAACATACTCTCTTTGGTCTACTATTGTGCTTGTGCTTAAGTACCTTGGTCTTGGGTGAATTTTCCCCTAAGGAAAATTCTTCCATGGTATCAGAGCTAGAGGAGATTCTCTTCACATAGTCGTTCGAGGCCATTCTTGCTTCAGCACCTTGACCCAAATTTGAAGAATCTACAGAAATATAGAGCATCTAGAACCAAAACAGACCTCACCATTGTGTCCAGAACATTGATTTGGTGAAAATTGGCTATAAATTTGCCTATGCTGGGCCAAAGTCAATTTTGAGGCAAAAAAATTTGCAAACTGGCACCCGAAGGCCCAATTTGCAAATTGGGTATGATCTTTTATTCGATCTATTGATTTATTGTTTAGATCTAAATTTTAATTCTCTCTACAATTATTTTCAAAACAAATTGAAATTTTTTTTAGCCTTATAGGCCTCTGCAGAGAAATTTTTTTGTAGAAATTGGGTAGTGACACACCGACTCCCATAGGGAATATTCCCTATGCATTTGGAATATTCCTCCATATTTTGGTGGCTAATTTCTACATAGTAGATAGTGGATCAAATTTAGGTCAGTGTTCAAAGCCCTCTGGTGGTCGTACATCCCTTAATCGAAACCAGCCTTCATACAAATCCAATGGCTTTGTTATTTGACTATGGGTGGTGCTTTGTTTTTAAAAAATTCGAGGGTGTTCCCACACTCAATGTAGGACTAAATCCCACACTCTAGCCCACAAAAAGCATTACCAGCGCTGTCTTTTCTCACCACCCATCGATGGCAATATTTCTCAACTCAGAATCAAGACCACTGGCATTTTAGACTTTACCATCAGCGACATTAAACACTCTCCCAGTGGCCCATTTGAATTTGAATCCATGGCTTGGAACTTTTATTCACTTTGCAAAAGTTCTTCCCCACAAATGTGGGACTAAAGCCCTATTTTTTGATCATTAAATTCTTGTCGGTGGGCTGTAAACTCATTATCAGCTAATACAGTTCCCAGCATTGAAATTAACCTTTTGGCCATTGTTGCACCATGCAAGTCAAAGCCACATGCACTAATCAAACCCTACCATGTGTATAGAGCCTGCCAATGAAGAATGCCACTTTAGGACAAGACACGCAAGCAGATAGTTGTCAATCCACATCATCAACACTTTGCAGCAAGACATGTCAGATCCATACTTGGACATGTCTTTTTTTACTGTACCATTTGTACAATTTTGTACTAATAGCTCAGCCACTAATATCATCATCCATACTATTGATGTTAGTAGTGACATCATCTAGGGGACTGAGTATGCTAACATCATTAGTTCACTAGCCTAAATTTGGCAGCCATCTAACCATCATTAGGAGGCAAACTTGAACTGTTGTGATGGTTGTTTGACCATCAAATTTAACACCATCTTTTGCTGATCCAACCCCTCTCCAGATTGATTTTTTATTTTGTAGTCCAACTTTGGGAGGCCATATCTCAGTCATCTAGACTCCAAATCAAGTGCATTTTATTTATTTTTTTGGGTAGAATTTCCTAAAAAAATTGGTGGTGTAGTTCTTTTCTAGTTTTGGTGCACAAGTTTGTCAAAAATTGTGTCTTTTGACAACTGCACCTATCCAATCCTACATTTTACGACTTCAAATGCTCCGTACGGGCTCATCTAGACTCAAAAATAGGTTCTATTTTTTTTAAGTGTGTTAATTTTTGTCTACTTTCCAAATCTACAATTAGATTATAAGGTTGTGTGGACAAAAGTGTCACTTTCAGAATTAGGTCCTTTTCTACATTATAATGCTTTGATATATCTTTAGAATTGTTGTATATCTAAGATACATTGTAATGTTCCAATTTTGAACTCCATAAGGAGATTGTAAAAAGGAAAAATCAGAAGTCCACTAAGGCCAAAATTGGTAAGTGGCCATTGTAAATACACTACACATAAAGTGCCAAAAGCATCTTTTTTGGGGGGGTTTCTTGATTGAGTGAAAAGGTGAGGTGTTCTTGGTGTTGTGTTCCTCTTTTTCTATTGTTTTCTTTCATTTTTTGCATCATGGGACATTTTAGGCTTCCAAAATTAACTCCACATAACTATGCTACATGGTCCATTAAAATGTGGTGTCATTTAATGCATAAAGAAGTTTCGCAATATGTAGATGGTACCCTTCCTAAACCAACAGGTGATCAAGTATCTACAAGTGACTTCTTTGCCTGGGAAATAGTGGATAGAAAAGCCCTAGGTGATATTTTTTTGAGGGTTGAAGATAAGATCAATCCAAAAGTCTTGTACATCCAAGGAAGCTTGGGATACCCTCAAAAACCTCTATGGTAAAGTGTCTAAGGAGGATGTTTACAAAATTGAAGATGAACTTGTCTCCTTAGATCCAAAGACATTTGATTCTATATAGGAATTTATCATAAAGGTGAATGAATTAAGAATCAAGCTTGATGATTTTGGGAGTCCTATTAAAGATGACAGGTTAATCTATCTCATACATAATAAGTTGCCATTTGAGTACTCCACATTTGTTTCTTCTTAGAACACCTCAAAGATTACATTAGGGTCTTCCTATTAGAAAGTCTCTTTTGATTGCTATGCTATATTGTTGGATGAAGAAGAAAAGAAGTTGAAATCAATGGGGATTCTCAATTTTCCAAAGTCTAAGGCATTGGTTGCAAATAATGAGGGTTCTCAAAATTCAGCTAGTCAATCTTCAAATAAAGGAAAGGGCAAGAATAAGAAGTGGAAGAATAACAAATCAGAGGATACAGAAAAGACAATACCATAATTAAATCAACAAGGCAAGTCTTCCTCGAATTCAAATAAGAAGGGGGACAATAATAAGGACAATAAAAAGTGTGCCTATTGCAAGAAATAGGGTCATGAAGAACATAAGTGTTATCATAAAAAGATTGATGAGCTGATGACCATCATGAAGAAACATAATGTTGCACTACCTAATGCTTATAAGGAGAAAGGGTCTTCTTTAGATTCAAAGGGAAAAGGGAAAGCACTCATGGAAAATTCAAGTTCTTCAATGGAATGGATTCTTGACTCAGGTGCCTCATATCATATGGATTCTTCAAAAGGAGATTTTTCTTCATTGAATCAATCCAAGGTACCACACATCTTTGTAGGAGATAATATAAAAATGGAAGTTGAAGGGAAAGAAAATGTGGAGATGGAAAATAGAGAGTTCAAAGATGTTCTATATATTCCTAACCTAAGCTCTAATCTCCTCTCCATTTACCAAATTACTCTCTTTGGAGATGGAAATAAAGATGAGTTCCTTCTTGCCTTAGTAAAGGTGCATAGTCTCAAAGATGATTCAATGGTTGCAGTGGGGAAAGTTAATCATGAAAAAAGGTTGTATTCTTTCTCCCACTTTGTGCCCAAGTATCCTTCATAAGCTTTGTTGACTCAAACCAATTCTCAAATCAAATTATAGCAAGAACAGTATGGACATCTAGCCTTCCATTATCTTTGGAAACTTTTCTTAAACAATATGGTCAAAGGTCTACCTACAATCAACTTTTCCCATAGCAAATATTCAACAAGTTCAGTGGATATGCATCTAGAGGAGAAGTTAACTAAAGGGAAGTCTTTAAGAGCACTAGTTATTCTTCAAATGATTCACATGGTACTAGTAGGTCCTTTTGTAGTGACATCAGTTAGCCAAGGTTGCTACATACTTACTTTCATTGATGACTTTTTACAGTATACTTGGGTCTACTTTCTTCATCACAAGAATGAAGTGTTGGATAAGTTTCTAGCCTTCAAGACTCATGTTGAATAGAAATCAAGGAAAGCCATCAAAGTTCTAAGGATGGACAATGAAATCAGATATGTGCACACAAGACTTAAAAACTTTTGCAAACTTGAGGGTATTGATCTTTCAAATCCACCAACATTCAATTTGCATAAGACAGATGTTATAGCACTAAGGATACAAACTCTTAAGTTAATGGCAAGTTGCATGATATAAGCCAAGTCTCTTGATCCATCACATGAAGTCAAAGCAATTAGCAATGACAATCACATACTAAATAGGTCTCCTCATCCTACCTTACATGGAAAAACTCCTTTTGAGGCATGGTGTAGTAGAAAACTAGTTCTGACACACTTTAGAGTCTTTGGTTGTCTAGCATGGGCAAAGATATCTTCTAGGGGATGCAAGGCACCATCACCTAGGCCCTATACTTTCATCAGATATGAAAACAGTGTTAAGGTATATAGACTTATGGATCCTAAGACACATGAGATCTTTGTGGAGAATGATGTACATTTTGAGGAAAGTTCACCAAGCTTATCCTCTAATCCTCTTCGCACTTCATACAATGTGGAAACTAATAGTGACACTAGCAATAGTGCTTCAACAGATTCAAATATGTGGGGTTCTATCAATAGTTGCAGCAAGAGGTCATGACATCAGCACATTCCACACGCATATATTGCCATAGTGATAGGTCCAACATAGTAGGGTAGTCTTCCAGCTCCAACATCAATGGATGACTTCTTGATAGACATTTCTGATTTGTTTGTGGAGTCACACATTGCAGATTTGGAAGACATCATTAATGATATACATCTTCTCTTTGATGGAGAAGATCCTTCTTTAGTTGTTGTGATGGATCACTCTAACCCTCATGTTCATTCTCTACATGATTGATCTTCATAGGTTGATGTGATTATGGATACTTATGTACAGTAGTTGCAGGGTCTCTTTATCAGTTGAGGAGATAGTAGATTATTTGGGACAAGTTCTACATTTATCCTTGATAGGGACAATTGAGCAAGTTTCAAAGGCATCATTGATCATTGGGATTATTTCTACACATAGTGGAAGCATCTCTTATGTACCTATGATATTGTTTCTTCCAAAGGGGAGGAACATTATTCAGCAGTCTTGGATCAGCTTCTACATTGGAGTAGCTATCACTGATAGGTATACTATATTTTTATGGGGGGGGGGGGGGGGGGGGGGGGGGGAACTATCTTGTCTCTCTTCTTCTTTTCTCTTATGGGGGGGACTTTTTCCACTTTTGGGATTGTGTTCTTCTCATATTTTTCTATTATATATACTTGATGTATGTCGTAATGGGGGGTCTTGATTACTCCATCCATGCATGCATCTTGTTTTTTCATCTCTCTTTTTGGGGAGGCTTTTTCTCATGAGATTATCCCTCTTTCTCTTATTTATGAGAGATTGCATTTCATTATGTACATGGGTACCTAACATTTCCTAGTAGCCAGGACCCATCATGCATTCCCCTAAGTTGCACTTAAGGGGGGTGTTGGTGTAAATAAGTATTTACTATTTACACTTTACTTAATTTTACTTAGGTTAATGCATTATTTTATTATTTATTAGGTGAGACACTTAGGAGTTTGCATGCTCTTATGAGTTGTCATGTTGACAACACTGGGGTAAGCAACTCTAATTTAGCACATGGTGTCTACAACACTAGAGTTTGCATCATTAACTAAGTTGTCATGTAGACAACACAGTTATTTACACTCCTAATTTAGCACATAGTGTCTACAACATAATTTTGTGTTCTACACCATTGTAGGCTTATCCTCTCATCATCACACTTACTCCTATGCTTAATGGAGGATAACCCATATCTAGTGGACATGTGCCTAGTTGTATAAATTATCATGATGTTGATTTCTGTGCATTCTAGAAGCATTCCAAAGGCCTTTATATGCAGGCCCTCCTAGTGTACTATCGATATTTAATGAATATTATATCATCATTATGATCATACTCTTTTTGGTCTACTATTGTGCTTTTTCTTGAGTTCCTTGGTCTTGGGTGAATTTTCCCCTAAGGAAAATTATTACAAGCTTGAAGTTGTCAAAACTTCTCAAAGCTATTAATGATTGTCAAAGCATGTTTGAATTACAAGCTATCCCATTGGTTCAGCTAAGCAGTGGGATCACTTTTGGTGTCATACTTGTGAACCGTTGATCTTTCAAAGATCAACGATGGGAATATTATTGCTTCATGAAGATGTGGGGAGTTTAAGGAAAGAAATAAAGTTCCATGGTGACACATCTCTTTAGTGATGTCACAAAGGATGTTGATATAGTTTAAAAGACATAAGATATGTACACCATTGATTTTAAGAAAATCAACAGGTAGCGTTTACTTGCAATATAAACAAGCTCAAAGTTTAGATGAAGCAGGGAAGTGCCTTTATGCCACGTGTACTAGGATAAGGTCATACACCTCCAGCTAAATAGAACTAATAGTACAACCATGCTAACTACGTTGTAAAGAAGGTAAAGTGTATAACACCATTGATCTTTGGAAGATCAATGATAGGCACTTCACCACAATATGAAAGTTAATGAATTTTAACCAAAGTGGTCAAGTGCCTACTCGCCATGTGGACAAGTAGGTCCAGCCACATAGAAGCATTGTTGAGTACTATCAGCATGAAGAGCATGGTGATATGGAGCAAAATGATTTGTAAGACATTCCATGTGTTGCTCAGTTGGAAGGTGACAATACCAGTGGGCCTATATTTTTTAAGCAAGAGTTATGAAGATCTAAGGTTTTTCCTTGATCATCAATCTTTGGAAGATCGACGATTAGTGCTTCACTATGTGAAAGTGATTAAACTTTATGAAATGTAGGAATGTACCTACTTGATGAGTGGAAAGTTTTCAAAAGTGTTAATGCAACTTTTCTAATTTCAAATGAAGTTGTTCAATGCTTTGTAATCGATAGTGGAAATTTAAAATTCACGGCACAATATGAAATTTGATTGTTGAAGCACTAAACCTTATCAATATTGTCTCATGTGAGACTTAATGCTATAATAAGATCTTAAATTCTCCATTGATTGAGTAAGAAACCTTAGAATTTCTACAGCAAAGAGTTCCAAAGCTAGGGCAATAATTTTCAAGGTTATCAGCAATTTGCAAAGTGATTCACAGGGGCAAAAAAAGCAAGAATAGGCAAGTAAGTTGTCTAAAACTACTGACAAGTAAAAAATTTTGTAATTGTATTAGGGTAAATTGCAAACAGTGCCTCCACGCAAGGATTTGAAAAGGGTCATTCATGACAATTTTTTGGAACAAATGCCAGTGTCAATAAATGAGTTGACTAAGGGTAGAGAATTGATTTTGAACTACCCTAGGTTACTAGTTAGTGAGGGTTTCTATAACAAAGCCAGATGGTTGAGGGATTTAGACGTATCTATGGGAGGCTTAGAAATTTTCAAGAAATGGTTTTCAGAAAGGAAATTGGATACTCCAATAAGCAATTTCTAGGAATTTGACATAGGTAAGTTGATTTCCCCTAGAGTTTCCCTTGATGTTGACCTACTAGCAGATATGGCCAAGAAATATGACCCAATTACTAGGGTGGTAAAGAAACATGTAGGGCATAACCTTTCAGGGTTTCACCCGAACTAATAAGACAAGTATTCAAGCTGAACCCCAAACATGTTGTTCATGAGAAGATTGACATGGAGTATCTTTAAGCTAGATATGATTCACAAAGGGTATATCAAAGGGGAGGGTCATTGTAGCAAAATTTTGTTAAAATTGGATCATTTCCCTTAGTCACACAAAATACCCCCGAGCCCTTGTTTAAAAAAAAATTAATCCTAGGGCACAAGCCTTGTATTTCTCTCTTTGCAAAATCTTTGGTATGGATGAACAAGATAACATCCTAGGTTTTATTGTTCTTATTATCACTTAGACTCTGTAGTATGGAATGAGTTTAATTTAGGAAATTTTCTACCTTCTTAGCTAAAGAAATTCATAATGGTTTGATTGGAATAGCACAGACTAAAGTTAATAAGCCCTTTTGTTGGTACTCAATGTTATTGTACATCTTCCCATAGAAAGGAGTTACTTTCTTCTCCAAAGAGATGAAATTGGAATTGGAAAGAGATGGAGAAAGACTCTTGGTTTAGTTATGGAGTGCAAACATGACATAGGAGGTCACTGATGCCAACTTTGTCATATTTGATAGGTATTTTTCCTAAAGGCTCATATTGTTTTTGATAGGAGATAGCCCTAGAATACCATAGTCCTTCTAGAATTGATATGACCTAAAGATCATGCTAAAGGACTATTAGTAAGCCACAATTGGGGGGATATCATTCTATATGTTGTCTCTATTGTTTTTATAGTTTATGGTTTTTTGGGAAAACCTCATGTGTTGCCATATCAGGTGCCTTTGAAGGTAGGAATTGTTGAATTATTATGGCAAATCAAATTAGTTGATGAGAGGGATTTGCTAGGAAAATCCAAAGGTACTTTCTTTCTAATGGTTACTGTCATTCATGATTTTTTGTTTGTTAAGAAGGGACAGAGAAACTTAGGAAAATTTTAACATAAATATTAGATGGCCCAATCCCAATGCCCATTTTATTGATCTAGAGGGATTCTATGACCTCCTCAGAGAAAGGAGTAAGGCTAAGACCTAGATACAAATTGTATATTTTCTAGAGGACATAATCAAAAATAAGTTCTCATTACAGGTACAAAAGATTAGAAAAGAAAAATGGATAGTTTATAGTAAAATCTTGGATTCATAAATGATTTTGAGCCAAAATATGATCCCTTAGAAGCTAAAAAACATTCGAGAGTGAAAATAGATATTTTACTGAATAAATTTGTTGGAATAATGCAAATACTGAATGAGAAAAAGGAAATTATAGAAAAAGCACATCTAGGTAGAATGATTGTGACCCCAGGGAAATACACATTGCAAAGAAAGGTTAGGTATGTAGTGGCCCAAAACATACAATATGTTCCTCCATACAAGAGGCCAAGCTTTGAAAGCCCTCTAGACACACATGTCCCTAAGAAGCAGAGAATAGAGCAGGGTTCATCTTCTCATGCAAAAGAATATTCACCATCCTAGACTCCACTCAAAATAGATAATGAAGCATCTCTAAGAGAACAGTTGAGAAAAATTGGAGGGGAAGGGGACATTGTGATTACAACTACTAATATTGAAGGAGTACCTAAAGAGCCTCCTGTGTCATCTTTTGATCTTAATGCTGTAGACTATAGAGGTAAGGAGATAGACCCTGTGATTGCATAGGCTTCTAAAAATTTATTGATGATTAGAATTTTTAAAGACGAGCATTTGCCCAATTTTTGTGGAGAAGAAATATTCATAACTTTGAAAGCAAATGCAAATCAATAAAAGCAAAGCAACCAAATAAGTTGAACTCTAAGAATGAAGAGAAAGCTAAAGCTACCTTTATGGAAGAATTTGCAGAGTTAACCCCAAAAAGGGGAAGGCAACTTCTAAAAGACTCAAGAGTCTTAATTTTACTTGAGTGGGACATAGCCAATGCTATGGTATTTGATTCTATTAGAAAGGAAAAGGATACTCAGTTTAAAACTAAGGAGAAAATCCTCCAAGCACATAGAGAAATAAAATACAGCAATGATCACCAAAAATTGGTGATATAGTATATTGAAAAGAAAGAAAAAACAAGGCTACAAGAAGTCTCAAATGGTGAGCATACAAGTAGTATCATTGTTTACGGATCAAATGAGGTGGATAGTGAGAAAGTGTCAAAAATGACTAGGGAGATGATGGACTTTAGGGTGGTAGTTGTTGGAAAATATAAAGGTAAATTCCTAGATTTAAATGCCAAGTTTGTAGAAATATTAAAGGCATATGAAGAGAGAGGGAACAAGATACATTAGCTAGAAAATCAGGTATCCCAGATGGACAAGCAACTAGGGAAAAGAAAAGTGGGAGAATCAAGTTAGCACTGGATTACTTATCCTCGCCCCCTAGTTGAACCATTCAAGTCAACTCCCTTGATAGAGTTATCGACACTCCACAAAGGTCAAAATTCTATATACTAAATAATTCGAGGAAGAAAAGAGTAAACTATAGTCTTTACATGTGGAACTAAATATTCAATATGAAGATAAGGTAAGAAGAGCTCTCATGTATTTAGATGATAAAATTAATTGGCCATTATTTTATGAGAAGCTAACAAAGGAAATAAATATTTGGGATGAGATAAAGAAAAATGTTGAAGCCTTGAAGCCAATCATCAAAAAATGGAGTAAAAGGAGTAAAGGTGTTACTCTTCTATGTTTTTCTGTCATATGTTTATCGTATAAATATATAGAAAAGACTTATGATGTGACTAATGATCTCTCAAAATTTGATGATAGAAGAGTTGAATTTAAAAAGAGGATCATTAATTATCTGGACAAATATAAGAGTATTAGTTTTGAACTCTTCCCACATGCCATAGACAAAAAGGATAAATTGAAAAATAAAGAGGAATGGGACCAAGAATTGAATGACTCATTCTATCTTTGAATGAATAAGGTCATAAATGAGAAAGGGAATGCATGGTGGGCAGCTACAATTGAAGAAGTTGTAAAGGTACAGTTATTTTATGATTCTTTGAGGAAAGATTTTTTTGAAATTGACAAAGTTGGAGAATATGTAATTAAAAAGCAGTAGGATATTCTAAGCTTTAATTGTCCAGATGACACACTTTTTAACAGGTAGTTGGTAGACTTTGTCAATGCTAAACAGTTAGAACTTGATGAGACTAATGATGATCAAGATGAAATTCAGATAATTAATACATCAGTACAAGAAAAAGAGGACAAGAATAGAAAACCAATTTCAGCTGTAAAATACGAGGTTCAAACTGATGATATAATAGCAAAGGAATCATATGTAACTATAATTTTGGTAGTATAAGATGACGTGGATGGAATTTCTTGAGTTGAAGTAATTCTGTAGACATATGAGCTAGATTCATCATGTGCAGTTCCATTGGCTACATCTTCTGAGGAGCTACAATAGCATCAAAGCCAATGATGAAATCCTTAGCAGTAAAGAGATATAGTAGAAAGTGGTTCCACCAAAGAATATTCATAATGAAAAGATTTTGTTGCAAAAAAAATTTGTTTTTATGACAGTAACAATGTAGATATTTTTATGTCTTAAGGACAGCTGCCAGTTTCTCTATGCCTGAAGCTTGTTGCATCTCACACTATATAAGTGAGATTCCAGGGCTAGAGAAAGGGTCCAATTCATTGTATAATTTTAGTTTTACTAAACTTTGTTTAGTCCAATTTTTCTTGACATGAACTCTTTGATGTATTTCCTCTACAAATTATGAGAATATATTTTTGTCCATGATCATGATGTCTTATTTAGAGTTGTTTTGAGTATTATCCAATGTTTTATAGTTTTCAAAGAAGATTAATGCAAAGATGAACTATCCCCGTTGTCTTTTCTCTCTAAATATTGTCTCCAGTTTTAGTGATTGGTTATTTTGAGATTGTATGAGTAAAACGTGTATAGTTTAATACAACTCTAAGTTGTATGTCAATTTGATATTGCTGTCAATTTAATGAATTGAGTAAATGCTTCAATGAATATGATAGGATATCCAGGCATTTGGAAGGATTTATATAAGAATGAGTTGTAGAGAGAATTGTTGATTATATTTATTGTAATGTGATCAATTAGATCAAGAAATTGGATAAACTCTGAATCCCAGTGGATGAGGCACTGATCAACCATTTTAGTAAGCATGTGGAAAGATCATAGATAGATGTCAGGAAAATATCAAAAAAATCAATATCAATTTTACTTTAAATGTTTGAAGAATGTCAAAGCTGGTTAGTACTTATTTACATTTAACCTCTAAGTCTTAGTTAGCTACTATTGCCCAGAATTATTTGTAGATCTAAGAAGAAATGTGACCAATCTATTGTTAAGGATGAAATATTGTTTTCAAATGTCATGGAATGATTGAACTATGGATGTAGTATCAGGTTATGATTCTTTTATCCCTCAAGTACACCTGCCTTGGTTTTGCAGAGCCAAAAGAGTAGAAAATCTTTCATGATTTTGTTGAAGTTGGGTCCAGATCTGAAGAACATATAGTTGTCTATAGGAAGTAGCTAATCCTTAGGTTATTGTGATCTTTGTCATCTAGGTATTAAGTCTTCTTTTTCTTAATAGTGTAAAAACACCAAAAAAATGGTGAATCTACTAGGGAGTTGTGCAACACATGCTTATGTGTGGAATTTATTGCATTTTCTTTGGTTGTGTCAGTATAGATTTTTTCAAATTCCTTGGCAATCACTTGTGGTTATATTGGACTTTTCTACTGACAAACCTTGAGAATTTAAAAAGAAAAGTGAAAACTCTAAGTACCATAGGTGTATACTAACATATTCAGTTCTTATAAAGAGTCTTATCTATCAAACAAGAGTTGCAGTCCCAAATTTTTGTGATTGCTTTTTTTTGTGATCTTACTATTGTAGATTATAGAGGTGAGGAGATAGACCCTATGATTGCACAGGCTTCTAAAAATTTATTGATGATGAAAACCTTGTAAAGACTAGAGCATTAGCCCAATTTTTGGGGAGAAGAAATATTGGTAACTTTGAAAGAAAATGCAAATCAATAAAAGTAGAGCAACCAAATAAGTTGGACTCTGAGATGGAAGAGGAAGTTAAAGCTACCTTTATGGAATAATTTGCACAATTAATCCCAAAAGGGGGAAGGCAACTTCTAAAAGACTCGAGAGTTTTAATTTTACCTGAGTGGGACATAGCCAATGCTATGGTATTTGATTCTATTAGAAAGGAAAAGGATACTCAGTTTAAAACTAAGGAAGAAATCCTATAGGAACATAGAGGAATAAAATATAGCAATGGTCACCAAGTATTGTTATGTGGAAGAAACTATCATCCAAGATTAGCATCCTAGAAGATAATCTCACCAAATAATTTTATCTTAATTTTAGTTTGATAAAAATTTAGATAACTAGGAATTTGGAAATGTTAGTAAATTGTTCCATATTTTATGGATTAGGAGGTTCTATAGTTCCATATAAATATTATAAGTTTTCAAGATTAGAAAACATATTGAGTGCGTGGGGAAAGGAAATAAATATTGTTTTTTTGGTGAAGTTCTATAATGTCATTCATTTCCTTGTTGTATATTATTTTCATTGAGTTTCTGTTGTGCATCATTTGTGGTATCAGAGCCAAGAGAATTTCATGGAATGCTAATATTGAAAGCATTGGAATTATAGTTGTTATAGTTACTGTAGTACTTTGAGGATAAATCCACAAGCACAATCAAACCACTAGACAATTAAAAGTCAATTCACTACTGTAAGGAGGAGGTGGGACACCAAAGAGAGATCATAGCCACTAGTTTGAGGAATAAATTCGTAGCCTTGGGAGTAATCGCAAAAGCCATACAAAGCCAAGTAGACTTGAGCCAATCCAACATTGTATTGGTACGATATTTGACTTAATATTGAGACTGTTATTTTTATTGGTTATTGAACTTTCATGACTGCTGAATTATGTCTGCTAGAAATGTAAATTAAGTTAATTTTTCAAAGCTTATGAATTATGTCTACTGCAAATGTAAATTAAGTCAATTTTTTAGAGCTGCTAAATTGTATGGTAGACTATGGAAATCCTCTAAAAATTGAAAATGTTTTTTTAATTTAAAAAAAAATCATTTTGAATGCTTTGGGGGAGGTATTAATTGAATTGTCAAATAAGATGCAAGGGTAAAATGTTCTGGAAAACTAAGAGGAAGGAGAATCCAAAGCCATAAATCAGCTTGAAGAATTCATTATGTAGATCCATTTTGTGTAAATATAATGCTAATATTGTTTGTATATTTGAAATCCTTATTTTCCAATGATCCATTATATTAAGGAAGAGAGAATTTTGATCTTTTTGTATGAGAAGAAGATTATTCTTCAGCCCTCTACCATTATTGGTACCTGAGAGTGAAGAAGTCCTAGCTAGTGTGAGACAAGATTTTCTTTGCCAAGATATGACACTCAAAGTTCAAGGACAAGGAAGAGGAAGAGGTCCAAGAAGGCAAGCTGGCAATGCAAAAATTCTAGAAGGGATGAGATGCATGGAAGTAAGATTAGAAGCTATGGAACTTGCATAAAGAAGAGAAGTTGACATAGGAGATGCTAGTGATGAAGAGGTGCAACCTCAAAGAGAAGAGGAAGAAGAAGAGAAGGAGTTGAAACAAGAATCGTTAGAGTAATTTTGGGTGTTGGTTACAAGCCAAGATTGGAAGGACCTATGTATAAAGGTAGACTAGATGTCAAGGAGCTAATCAATTGGATCAGTGCAATGAACAAGTAGTTTGAATATAAAAATGTTGCTAATGACAAGAAAGTAAAGTTTGCAGTGACTTGATTGAAGGGTCATGCATCCCTCTGGTGGGATGGAGTACAAGATGAAAGGATTTAGCAACGAAAGAGCAAGATCAATAGTTGGGATAGAATGTTAGCAAAACTAAAAGAGAAATTCTTGCCCAAAGACTCTCAGCTTAGTCTTTTCAAGAAATTACAAAATCTTAAACAAAATGACATGTTAGTTAAAGATTACATAAGAAAAAATTATAGGTTGACCATTAGAGCTAGTCACATTAAAGAAGATGTTGAAAAAGTGGCTAGATATCTCAATGAGCTGAAGTAAAATATTCAAGATGAAATTAACCTTCTTTTTTTTCCTAGAGTTGTGGAGGAAGCATACAAATATGCTCTCAAAGCTAAAGAGAAATTATCCAGGAAACAAACACAAAGCTCAAGAGGGAAAAGTCAAAGTTTTAGAGGAAAAGGATTACAAGGAGGTAGAGGACAATGGAAAGCACAAAAAGAAGAAGCCAGTAACTTGCATCCATGAGAACAAGCATATCAAGGTAATGACTCTTTTAGAGGAAGGCCTTATTCAAGAGGTAGAGGTAGAGGATTTCTTGGAAAATGTTTTAAATGTAACAAATATGGCCATAGATTTTATGAGTATCTAGAAAATCCTACCAAAAGTCAAAGAAGTGTACACATTGTTGAGGAGGAAGATGTACATGAACCGATTACTTATAATGATGAACCTGAAGTTGGTGAATCACTCTTAGTGAAAAGGTTGTTACTCAAACACAACAAGGAGATGATAGAACCACCCTAAAGAAAAAATTTGTTTCAAACAACATGCAAGAGTGGGGGAAAGTGTTGCAAAGTCATCATCGATAGTGGAAGCATAGACAATCTAGTTTCAACAATGATGGTATTGAAGCTAAGATTGAAAAAGGTAACACATCATACTCCATACAAAGTATCATGATTGAAAAAAGGACATCAACTCTTGGTTGATGAGAAATGTAAAGTGGATTTACAAATAGGAACTTAAAAATATTGGATAGTGTGTGATGTTATGCCCATGGATGTATGTCATGTTTTACTTGGAAGACTATGGTAAAATGGTAGAAAGGTTATGCATGATGGGAAAAACAATACCTACACTTTTGAGAAATGGGAAGAAACACATTCTTACACCCCTAAAGGAGGAACATGTTGTTACTGAAACAAGTTCTAGGGTGACGCTAATGGGTGGTAAGAAATTTCTAAACCAAATTAAGAAGGAAGAAGTAAAGTTTTCTTTGATAGGAAAGCTTAAAAGTGAAGATACGAGCACAAAGATAATTGATTTTCCTAAAGAAATTAAAGATATGTTGAAAGAGTATTAAGACACTATATTTGATGATCTTCCTAATTTTTTACCCCCATTAAGGAGTATTAGCCATCACATAGACTTGATTTCAGGAGAAAATCTTCCAAATAAAGCCGCCTATAGGATGACACCAAGAGAAAATTAAGAAATTAAGAAAAAGGTGCAAGAATTGTCAGAGAAAGGATTGATAAGGGAAATTTTAAGTCCTTGTGTAGTTCCAACCATTTTGAGACCTAAGAAGGATGGGAGTTTGAAAATGTGCACAGATTCTAGAGCAATCAACAAAATAACCATCAGATATAGGTTTCCTTTACCAAGGATTGATGATTTATTGGATTGTTTAAGTGGGGCTAAGTATTTCTCTAAAATGGACTTGAAAAGTGGATACCATCAAATTAGAATAAGGGAAGGTGATGATTGGAAGATGGCCTTCAAGACAAACCATGGTCTCTATGAATGGATAGTTATGCCATTTGGCTTATTTAATGCTCCAAGCACTTTCATGCATCTTATGAATGAGGTGCTTAAAGATTTTACAAGTAATTTTGTCATAGTTTACTTAGATGACATCCTAGTATATAGTCACTCAAAGGAAGAACATTTGAAACATATAAGGATGGTATTAAATAAATTACATGAGGAAAAGCTACTAATCAATCTCAAAAAGTGTACTTTCTTGAAGACGAAATTGGTTTACTTGGGATTTATCATCTCACAATAAGGACAAAAGATGGACAAGGACAAGCTAAAGGCAATCATTGAATGGCTGGCTCCTAATAATATCTTTGAGGTAAGAAGTTCCATGGGTTGGCTAGTTTCTATAGAAAATTCATAAGAAATTTTAGTGGGATTTGTGCTCCACTAGTGGATACCATTAAGGGAGCTAAAAATACATTCTATTAGACAAAAGCTGCTAATAAAAATTTTCATATGCTTAAAAATAAAATTACCAAGGAACCTATCTTGTCTTTGCCTAATTTTACTAAGCCTTTTCAAGTTGAGTGTGATACCAGCGGGACCACTATAGGTGTTGTCCTCAATAAAGATGAAAAGCCTATTGCTTACTTTAGTGAAAAGCTTAATGATGCAAAGAAGATATATTCAACATAAAATTAGGAGTTCTATTCCATCATACAAGAATTGAAGAAATGGAGGCACTACCTAATGCCTAAAGAATTTATTTTATTCACTGATAACCATGCTCTGCAATTTATTAGTAGTCAACATAAATTAAGGTAGAGACATGTCAAATGGGTAGAATTTTTGCAAAGTTTTGCTTTTTTCATTAAGCACAAGAGTGGTCAACCCAACAAAGTGGTAGATTCTTTGAGTAGAAGGAGTTTGATCTTGCAGGAATCTCATGTAAGTATATTGGGATTTGATGAATTGAAATAGATGTACAAAGAAGATAGGAACTTCAAAGAGGCATATGAAGCTTGTTTAAATCCCCTAAATAGCAATAGGAGTCCTTGGATGGAGTACATGATAAAAGAAGAGCTACTATTCAAAGGCAACCAACTTTGCATTCCAAAAAGCTCTATGAGAGAAAACTTGTTGAAGGAGAAACACAGTGGTAGTTTGGCAGGGCATTTTGGACAAAATAAGACATTGGCTCAATTAAATTCACATTATTACTGGCAAAATATGGGAAATAATGTCAAGAAGTTTGTGGAAAGGTGAAAAATATGTCAACATGCCAAGGTAAGTAGGAAGAATGTAGGTTTGTATCAACCATTTCCGATTCCAACCAAACCATGGGATTCTATCAGTATGGACTTTGTACTTGGTCTACCAAGAACACATAAAGGACATGATTCAATATTTGTAGTAGTTGATAGGTTTTATAAAATAGCTCATTTTATTCCATGTACAAAAATAAGTGATGCTACTAATATTGCAAATTTATTCTTCAAAGAGATAGTTAAGCTACATAGACTTCCTTGGAGTATTGTCTCTGATCGAGCCACTGAATTCATAGGACACTTTTGGAGGACTCTATGTACAAAATTGGACACCAATTTGATTTTTAGCTCAACTTACCATTCCCAAACTTATGGTCAAATAGAAATGGTCAATAGAAGCCTTAGAAACATCTTGCAAAGCTTAGTGAGTATGCATCCAAAACAATGGGACTTGGTGCTTGCACAAGCAAAGTTTTCATATAACAATTCTCCTAACAAAAGTATAGGTATGAGCCCTTTCCATATCATGTATGGTATACATCCTAGAGGAGTGTATGAGTTAAGTAATTTGGTTCCAATGGAGATGAGAAGTTTTGATGGGGAATATTTTTCCAGTGCAATCCAAGATTTGCATGAACAAGTAAAAAGTAAACTTGAAGAGAGTACCGTTAAGTACAAAAAAAGAGTTGATTTGAAAAGGAAGGAAGTCAATTTTTATTTGGGAGATTTGGTTCTATCTCATCTTAGAAAAGAAAGGTTCCCAAGAGGAGAATACAACAAGTTGATAGCAAAAAAAATTGGCCCTTATCGAGTTTTACGAAAAGTTCTCTAGAAATGCTTATGAGATAGAACTCCCAAGGGGTGTTGATATTTCCCCTATCTTCAATGTTGTATATTTGTACCCTTATAAGGGAGATGATAAACTAGTCTAGGTTCCTGAAATAGGTGAAGAATAGGTCCTCCAATGGAAGTAGGAGTTACCTAAAGCAACTCCAAAGTAGCCTGAATTAATATTGGACGCAAAAGTCATCATGGGAACTAGAGGTAAAGAACATCTACAATACTTGGTCAAATGGAAGGGGCATCCACCAGAAGACTCCACATGGTCGACAGCTTCTGACCTATTCAAGTATGGAGTTAGTATTGAGGACCTCATGGATAGGAGCCCAGGAACATGTCTTTTGTTCCTTGGGAGTTTGATGTAGAAGCAATTGTCATCCAAGATTAGCATCCCAAAAGATAATCTCACCAAATAGTTTTATCTTAATTTTAGTTTGATAAAATTTTAGATAACTAGGAATTTGGCAATGTTAGTAAATTGTTCCATATTTTTTGGATTAGGAGGTTTTATAGTTCCATATAAATATTGTAAGTTTGCAAGCTTGGAAAATAGATTGAGTGTGTGGGGAAAGGAAATAAATTGTGTGTTTTTGGTGAAGTTCCAAAATGTCATTCATTTCCCTATTGTATATTATTTTCATTGAGTTTCTGATGTGCATCACATTGGTGATATAGTCTATTGAAAAGAGAGACAAAACAAGGCTACAAGAAGACTCAAGTGTTGAGCATATAGATAGTATCATTGTTTACAAATCAGATGAGGTAGATAGTGAGAAAGTGTCAAAAATGACTAGGGAGATGATGGACTTTGGGGTGGTAGTTGTTGGAAAATATATAGGTAAATTCCTAGAGTTAAATGCAAAGTTTGAAGAAATATTAAAGGCATATGAGGAGAGAGGGAATAGGATACATCAGTTAGAAAATCAGGTATCCCAGATGGACAAGCAACTAGGGAAAAGAAAAGTGGGAGAATCAAGTCATCCCCGGATTACCTATCCTCGCCCCCTAGTTGAACCATTCAAGTCAACTCCCTTGATAGAGTTACCTAACACTCCACAAAAGCTAGAATCCTATACTGCTAAAGAATTTGAGGAAGAAAAGAGTAAACTATGGGCTTTACATGTGGAACTAAATATTCAATATGAAGATGAGCTGAGAAAAGATCTAATGTATTTAGTTGATAAAATTGATTGGCCATAATTTTATGAGAAACTAAAAAAGGAAATAAATATCTGGGATGAGATGAAGGCAATGGTGAAGCCTTGAAGCCAATCATCAACAAATGGAGTAAAAGGAGTAAAGATGTTACTCTTCTATTTTTTCTGTCATCAGTTTATCCTATGAATATATAGAAAAAGACTTATGATATGACTAATGATCTCTTATAATTTGATGATAGAAGAGTTGAATTACAAAAGAGGATCATTAATTATCTGGACAAATATAAGAGTATTAGTTTTGAACTCTTCCCACATGCCATAGACAAAAAGGATAAATTGAAAAATAAAGAGGAATGGGCCTAGGAATTGAATGACTTATTTTGTCTTCAAATGAATAAGGTCATAAATGAGAAAGGGAATGCATGGTGGGTAGCTAAAAATGAATAATTTGTTAAGGTGTAGATATTTTATGATTCTTCCAGGAAAGATTTTGTTGAAATTGACAAAGTTGGAGAATATGTAATTAAAAAGTAGCAGGATATTCTAAGCTTTAGTTGGCTAGATGAAACACTTTTTAATAGGTGGATGGTAGAATTTTTCCATCCCAAATAGTTAAAACTTGATGAGACTAATGATGATCAAGATGAAATTTAGATAATTGATACATTAGTACAAGCAGATAAGGACAAGAATAGACAACCAGTTTCAGCTGTTAAAATCAAGGTTCAAATTGATACTATAACAACTAAGGAATTAGATGTAACTATAATTTTAGAAATATGTGATGATGTGGATGGAAATTCTCAAGTTGAAGTAAATCTACAAACATATGAGCCAGATCCATCATGTGTAGTTCCATTGGCTACATCTTCCTAGGAGATACAACAGCATTGGAGCCAATGATGAAATCATCAACAGTAAAGAGATATAGTAGAATTTGGTCCCACCAAATAATATTCATAATGAAAACATTCTTTTGCACCAAAAAAAAAAATTTATGACAGTAACAATATAGAATTTTTTTTGTCTTAAGGACAGTTGTCAGTTTCTCTTTGCCTAAAGCTTGTTGCATCTCACACTATATAAGTGAGATTCCAAGGCTAGAGAAAGGGTTTGAGTCATTGTATAATTTTAGTTTTACTAAGCTTTATTTGGTCCATTTTTTTCTTGATATGAACTCTTTGATGTATTTCCTCTGCAAATTCTGAGAATATATTTTTGTCCATGATCATGATGTCTTATTTAGAGTTGTTCTGAGTATTATCCAATGTTGTATAGTTTTCAAAGGAGATTAATGCAAAGATGAACTATCCCCATTGTCTTTTCTCTCTAAATCTTGTCTCCATCTTTAGTGACTGGTTATTTTGAGATTGTATGAGTAAAATTTGTATAGTTCAATACAACTATAAGTTGTATGTCAATTAGCTATTGCTATCAATTTAATGAATTGAGTAAATGCTTCAATGAATATGATAGGATATCCAGGCATTAGGAAGGATTTATATAAGAATGATTTGTAGAGAGAATTGTTGAGTATATTGATTATAATGCAGTCAATTAGATCAAGAAATTGGATCAACTCTAAATCCCAATGGATGAGGCACTGATCAGCCATTTCAGTAAGCATGTGGAAAGATCATAGATAGATGTCGGGAAAATATCTAAAAAATCAATATCAATTTTACTTTAAATTTTTGAAGAATCAAAGTTGGTCAACACTTATTTACATTTAACCTCTAAGTCTTAATTAGCTATTATTGCTTGGAATTATCTATAGATCTAAGAAGAATTGTGACCAATCTACTATTAGGGATCAAATATTCTTGTCAAATGTCATGGAGTGATTAAACTATGGACGTAGTATTAGGTTATGATTCTTTTATCCCTCAGGTGCACCCACCTTCATTTTTTAGAGCCAAAAGAGTAGAAAATCTTTCAAGATTTTGTTGAAGTTGAGTCTAGATCTGAAGATCATATAGTTGTTTATAGAAAGTAGCTAATCCTTAGGTTATTGTGATCTTTATCATCTAGGTATTAAGTATTTTTTTTCTTAAAAGTGTAAAAATACCAACACCAAACTCATTCTCAACTCTATTAAACAACTTAAACTTCTCAAATGCTTAAGGCTTTTATCTAAGGAATACTACCCACATCATCCTACTAAAATCATCAACAATAATCATGATGTATCTTTCACCATTAAATCCTTTTGTCTTTGCAAGACCACTTAGATCTATGTGAATAATCACCAATTTTGTTGTTGTAGAAAATGGATTGCTAGGAAAAGAACTTTTCTTCTAGTTAACCATAACACATTACTTGCACACAACATTAGTAGGCTTCACAATTTTTGGTAATTCCCTAACAATAAATGTACTACTCACTTTCATAATATTGTCAAAATTTATATGAAAAAACCTTATATTCCACAACCAACTTCTATCAACTTTAGCAATGAAACATGTCAAGATTTAGCTGAAAAACATTACCTCTAGATCTTTAGTACTAGTGCCATTCATCTTACCATTCTTGTCCTTGATGATGCATGTCTTCTCTATGGAATGTAACTAATATCCCTTATTAACCAATTGTCCAACACTCAAAAGGTTATGTTTTAATCCATCAACAAAATAAATGCCATTTGTATTAGTTTTCCCATCAAGAGTAAGAGATTGTATTCCATTGATATGACAAGCCGCATTGTTACCAACTCTAATAATTTGTCCATCATGGTTGTTGAACTTAAAAAATTTATTCATATCACCAGTCATATGATGTAAACAACCACAATCTATGATTCAATCAGCTTTCTTCTCAACCTGTGGTGCTAGGGATTTATCTTCTCTGACTTCATTTTCAAGATTTTATTCTTTTATAGATAAAAATCCTAACTCATAATTGCTCTCACCCTTTTCTTCAAATTCATTATCATAATTTGCACACAAATATTCTCTAGGCCTTCTAGACTTGAAATTATTTTTGTACTTCTTTACTCTTTTACAACACTTAGAAGCATAATGGCTAGATTCATTACAAGTCCAACTTTTAAATATTTTCTTACCATATGGTTCTCTCTTCGCAAGCAAGGAAATTCCTTCTTCAATATTTTTGTCTTCTTCATATCTTGATCTATTATTGTTGGCATAATATTAACTAGTTCTTGTACTCCTTGATAGGGAAGGACTTTCCTTTTGTATGCAACAAATATATTCTAGATCACGAAACTCAATGATATGTTTTGTACATAACTCTTATAACTCACCAAGGAACTCCATCATTTGAATATCAAAATTAACTCCATCAAACTTAGGAGTTTCTTTTATAAAATGAACCACCATTGATCTCCTTAAGTTTTTAAGCTTTTACTTCAAAGACTTGATGCTCCGATACCAATTGTTAGAAAGTAAAGATCACCAAGATAACTACGACGAGTTGAATCAGTTATCAAATGATTAAAACTTTTAACAACCTTATTAAAATTCAAAAATGTTATCAATATAAATAGCAACCATAAGAATATACACATACACAATAACACTAGATATGTTAACTAGGGAAACCCTTGATCAGAGGGAAACCCCAGTGGGGATGATACCCAAAAAAGGATTTACTTGTTGGCTTGATTTTTCCCCTAGCAAAAATTTGAAATACCTTGTGAAAATCAAGAAGAATTTTGGTATCAATGGCATAGGGTTTCTAAAAATTTGTTTTCCCTCATGAAAAAACCCTAGGAAATAGTCACGTTTCATGTTTTGATAAATTTTCCATGAAATGATTTGCAAGTATGATAGGGATATATCAAAAATATTGCTTATACATTAATATCCCTAAGCTCCTTGGCTATTTTTCATAACTTAATGTTGTGCCCCTATATTTCTTTCAAGTTGCAATGTTGCAAAGTTGTTATTTTTGCAACATCGCCTCATTTTGAGTATTAACTATTTCAATAGCCGCAAGGGAGTGAGGTGGTTAATCAGAAGCTCATCGTGACATCACAAGTGTTAATAAGAACTACAAGGTCAAGGTCATGAAGGATAAATTAAGTGGAGTCACAAGATCGTAACTTAATCTTGGTGCAAATGATTTTAAGTCATGATTGTACGAAAGGCAAAAATGATAGTCAAGTTAAAAGTTGATCATAGCATCACACAAGTTGTTAATTTTAAAATCATTGCAACTATACTAACATGGCCATTGTAATTGATGATTTCCAAATGAAGATTTAGATCTCATATAAATATGAGAGGAGACATGTCTCTATAGTTAATCACCATTTAGTTAATAAATAACTATATGTATAAGTCACCTTTAAACATATATAATATTAATATATTAACCATATATGTAATATAATATTATATTATTATATAATAATATATAATGCATAATATATATATTATATTACATCTATAAGATATATAATGCATAATTTATATTATATTATATATAAGATACTTATCTTAAGGATAATCTACCATCAATGAGGTAGCTCTAATAAAATCAATTTGATAGAGGCTACAAAAAATTTATGTCCCATAAAGACATGTGGTGGTGAAATAATTATATTCAAGAGCTTCATAACACAATAGTCTCTTCTGATTATAAGAGTCCAATTAGTTAATTAAAGTAATTTATGAATACATAGACGTCTACACACACACACACACACACAGAGACACACAGAGATATGTGTGTGTGTGTGTGTGTGTGGTGGTGAAATAATTACATTCAAGTGCTTCATAATACAATAGTCTCTTCTGATCATAAGAGCCCAATTAGTTAAGAAAAGTAACTTATGAATACATAGATGTCTATATGTATATATACACTTATCAATAATATGAGACATTAAATAATGTTCTTATAAATCATGAATACAAATACTCAAATTAATGAGTATATCACTCTAACTGATGTTATATTTCAACATGGGTAAGCTAGAAGCTACGATTGTAAGTTGTGAAACTGTGCAAAGTATCTGATGGTCAAAAGAAATACCCATCGCAATGTCACATGGTTTTTGAAATGGAATGAAAATTTAAGTTGCGATGGAGTGATTAAGTAATCAGGAAGTTAAGTTTTAGACTATCACAACATCGTAGAAATTTGTGATTGACTCAAGGTTATAGTGGCAAAGTTGCGATAGCTTGAGATAGCATTGTCAAAATATCAAAGTTGTAGTCAACATTTGAAGTTGTGAAGCTACAAACAAAGAAAAATGTTAAGTCCTAGACTAAAACAAAGTTGCAAAAGTTAAGGATAAGTCTTTTCACATGGTCACAGCTAGTGATGAAGAAAAGGGATAAACTACGGTAGAGGCGTGATCATGGAAAATATGAGGAGTTACAACATCGCAAGGGTGACCTCATGGTTAAGGTTAACTACTCCAAAAGTGTGAAGAGGGTTAATTAACCATTGATCGCATGGTTGTAGTATCTAATGCAAGGTTAAGAGAATCAGCTCTAAGAGTGTGAAAGCTGATTTCACACGGTCGCTCTAGTTAACCCACACTCAAAGAAATGAGCTCTAATGGCATGAAAAAGGGTCAGGTGCATGGTCACTCAGGTTAAAGTGTAGTCAAGGGTAAAGGCCACGATGGTGCAATTAGAGAAATAGCAAAGTTGAAGATCTAGTAAATCAAAAGATGCCATGTGGCATGCTTGAGAGTTAAGTGTGAGATCATAAGACATGATATGAGAAAGCTACAATGCTATTGAAAATCTCATAGTCAAGAGCTAGAAGAAATGGTGTTTCGATCTTACACTCATCATGGGATTGTCAGAGAAAAGATGAAGTGCTATGATGATAAGAGAGCTTCATATGTTCAAGAAGGAAAAGATGGAGACTTACGATCTCACACCAATCGTAAGATTAGATGTAAGAAGGCAGATCATTAGATTGTAGGAGCAGTTAGAGGATGCTTCTGAAGTCATGACAATTTTTTACTTGTATGATTGTAAGATCGTAAGAAAGAAAATGTTAAAGTTGAGTGGGGCCAAGTGCATAAGTATACATTAATAAAGCCTTTCGATGTTATGAAGGATAGGTGATTGTAAGATCATGAGGGTAGATCATGAGGTTTCTAATGCTATGATAGAGAAAGGCTATAGTCAGCATATGGTTGGGAGGTGAAGGTAGTGGTTAATAGGTAACTTCTAAAGTTATGAAGAGGCTCAGTCAACTATGATCGAGAGATTGTGAGGTAAGAAAAGGAAAGTTTTTGAAGCTATGAAAAAAGGTTTGTTGACTGCGGGCATGATATCCTAAGGCTAGAAAAGACAAAGCTCAATGCTATGCAAGGTGCTAGCCATGAGATCATAGAAGATTGAAAGGGGCTTCCTCAATCATGCAATAGGGTTATGATCGTAAGATTGAAATAGCCAGTTTCCAGGCTTACGAGGATACGAGGGGTTTTTTTTCAAAGTGCATCAAGAGAACAATGCATAGGTTAGCACCAAACAAAGGGATGATTTTTTGCTCAAGTTGCACAGCCTTGATGTTGTTCAAATTTTTAGGTGGAGTACGATAGTAAGTAAAATTAGATAAAATCAAATTCATTGAATGGCCACCAAGAATGAAATAAATGTTTTAAAAGCAGTTGCAAAGGATAAGGCTTTTTTGACAAGAGGTAGTTTAAGATTTACATGATTAAGGGTAGTAGAGGACAAACAAAATTAAATTGAAGACTCCTACATATTTTGGTTTCTTATCTGATATCCCATCAAAGCAAGGTTTTCTCAACATTTTAAGGGATATTTTTACAATTCTATTGTACTGCAGTGATGAGATTTGATTGTCAGTTGAGGAGAGAAGAGATAAGTGTTAGGATTTAACCATAGATAGAAATAACAATTAAATGAAAATATAAACAATATCATAAAACAATAGATCACACAATAGAGAATAGAAAACACCAAGATTTAACGTGGTTTGCCCAATCCCTAGGCTATGTCCACTAAACAGCAAGTCCAATATTATTATGATCTAGTGATTACAATATGTAATCCCTTAATAGCTCAATACCACCACAAGAATCAATTTTTTCATCACACCTTATGAAACAATCCCTAACTCTAAGCCCTTTTATACAAGTATTTTTTCCACTTTAGGGTTAAAATTAGTTACAACATGTTGGCCATAAATTGGTGAATATAAACAATAGCCAATTGGTGAATATTAGCCATTGGTGAATAGTAGCCCACCATTGGCAAATAGTAGAGCCCCCAAAGTGTAAATACTTACTAGATGTACCTCTTAAATATTTGAGTATCCATTTAACTACATTCCAATGCTCAACTCTTGGATGACCCATATACCTGCTAACAACTCCCACTACATGTGCAATATCTGGCTTAGTACATACCATAGCATACATCAAGCTTCCTCCAGCTGAAGCATAAGGTACCTTAGACATCTTATCCTCCTCTTCTTGTGTCTTGGGACACATCTAGTTAGTCAACTTCAAATGACCAAGTAAAGTTGTGCTGACAGCTTTAACATTCTCCATAGAGAAATGTTGCAACACCTTCTTAACATAATCAACCTGAGATAGTATCAATTTCTTGTTCTTCCTATCTCTTTGAATCTTCATACCAAGGATTTTTTTTTTTGCCCCCAAATCCTTCATAGAAAATGCATGTGCTAACTAGCATTTTAGCCCCTTAATATGATCCATGGTAGACCCAGCTACAAGCATATCATCAACATATAAACATAAAATAATGTAGTTGTCATCATCCAACCTTTTAAAATAAACACAATGATATGAATGACACCTACTATATCCATGCTCATGCATATAACTATCAAATTTCAAATACCATTGTTGAGGTGCTTGCTTCAAGCCATATAAACTTTTCTTCAATTTGCACACTATGTTCTCCTTCCCTTTGACCTCAAAACCCTATGGCTGAGACATATATATCTCTTCGTCCAAATCACCATGAAGGAAGGTTATTTTAACATCAAGCTACTCCAAATGAAAATTTTTAGTAGCCACAATACTTAAAACAATGCAAATAGAAGTCATTTTAACAACAGGAGAGAATATCTCATCAAAATCAATGCATTTTTTCTATGTAAATCCTTTTACAACTAACCTGGCTTTAAATCCTTTCTTACCTCCATCCTCTTCTTTCAACCTATAAACCAACTTATTATGTAAAGCTCTTTTACCTGCAAGCAACTTGCATAAATCCCATGTCTTGTTTTTCAGCAAAGAGTCCATTTCATCTTTCATTGTAGACTCCCACTGAATCTTAGTATCCATCTGCATAGCTTCATCATAACATTCAAGTTCACCAGCATCAAATAGAATACAATGAGGGAAAAAATCTGTTTGGAGGTCTACTTAGCCTTGTTGACCATCTAACATTTACTGTTGGGTGTGGTATTTGTTGTTGTGGTTGTTACACATCATGAGGAATGGCTAGAACATCATCTTTTGGTGTATCATCTAGCACTACATAATCATCTTCTTTCTTCTCATATTACTGCAATAGATCTTTGTACAACACTTTCTCATTGAATATGACATCCCTGTTTCTTATAATTTTATGATTTTCAAAATTCCATAACCATGCCATATCCAATAAATAGACATTTCTTTGACTTAGCTTCCAACTTGGTTCTATTTTCAAAATCTATATGAGAAAATACTTCACAATAGAAGGTTTTGAGAAAAGAATAACTCACCTTCTTACCAGTCCATACTTCCTCTGGAATACCGCAACTCAAAGGAGTAGAGGGACCCCTACTAATCAATAGCAGTATTGATAGCCTCTGCCTACATGTGTAAGATCAATCCAACATGCAACCTCATGCTCCTTGCATGCTCCATTATAGTCATGTTCATGCATTCAACCACTCCATTTTCCTATGGAGTCCTTGTAATAGTTTACTATCTATGAATACCATTAGTGGAGCAATAATATTCAAATTCATGATAGCAATACTCACCACCATTATTAAATCTGAGACATTTTAATTTCTTACCGGTCTCATTTTCAACCAAGCATTTCCATTTCTTAAAAGTTTGAAATACATCTAATGTCTATCTAAGGAAATAAATCCATACTTTTCTAGTTGCATCATCAATAAATATAAAATAATAATGAGAGCCACCAAGGGAAGATACTTGAGCTAGTCCCAATATATCTATATGCACAAGCTCTAATTTCTCTCTTTTATTTTCCTTCCCAGTCTTCACAAAACTCACTTTCTTTTATTTTCCATACACACAACTTTCATAGAAATCCATATTAACACATTTTAGACATGGTAAAACTTTCTTTGAATTAAGTACTTTCATACCTTTCTCACTCATGTGACCAAGTCTATTGTGCCACAACAATGTACCAGAATCTAGAACAACTATTTGTTCTCCCTTCTCAACTATAGTAACTGTTCTTGACAATTCATGTTACTCTAAAACAATTAAAGTAGAAGGAACAATATTGTTGAAAACTGATTGAACAGATCATATTGATGAAAGAAGATTGTTTGCGAAGAAGGAGATTTTTGATAAAGAATGGTTTCACTGATGTGAAACCTACTATTTGCTAGAATGACAATTTCTTATAAGATCCAAGTAATATCACTTAGTTTATTGATGAAGAAGATTTAATCAATAAGATGTAACAAAAGCACCCAAGGAAAAGGTTGAGTTATGGTTTTGCAATGAAGTACAAGGATCAGTTAAGACAATGGTAAAATGATGTGTTGATAATATACTTGAAGATACAAATGTTGGCCACACTTAGAATCTCTAGAAGGATAAGCTGAAACAAAGTTGTCTGCAAAGCTTGACTAAGTTTATTAGTGGGTGTTGAGCAAGCTAATTCATGCAGAGTAGATTTTTAGTTAGTGTCAAGCAAATGTAAAATCTAGTTTGTGCTAAGTGATACAGAAGGAGTCAAGCAAGTTCAAGTGTCAAGCAAAGTAATAAGTGTCGAGCATCAAAAAACTTAGTTGATTACGAGTGAATCCACAATAGGTGTCGAGCATCAGTAAAATGTAGTTGGTGTCGAGTAACACAATATGTGTCGAGCACAAAATTTAAATAGTGCTAAGCTGCTGCATTATTTGAAAAGTCAAACATTTGCCAGATTTGAGCTGACAAGTTTGTTACCTTGAATTTTGTGAACCAGGTGGAGGATGAGGATGATGAGTTGGAGGCACAAAATTTTAGGTAAATCATTTTTGGGTGAATTCTGGAGGATTCTTCATGATGTTTCTAGAAGGAATAAGATATGTGGTAGATTCATTGAATCCTATCGAATCCATTTGATCTAAAATTGAAAGTGGGAAGATTAAGAGCAAGAAAAGTATTCTAGACTGCTATTTTAAGGAGTTATAGGCCAAGAAGCAAGATTTGTTGGACTAAAGTGGTTGAAGGGTGTCAAGAAGAAAGCATCAAGGAGGAAGGAATAGAGTACAAAGACTCTACTTCAATAAGTGGCCATATAGGAGATTGCACTGGTATATCAAGCATTGAGACCCAAGGAGACAAAGCTTGAAAGGAGGACAAGCTTTTAGAGTTGCAAAGACTAAAAGCCAAGCAAATTTGAGATTTGAACTGAGATCTAAAACTTGTAAGTTCAGTTGTGAGTAGTATCAAGTCAAAAGCCCTTATTTTTACTCTCTAAAAATTATATCAGTTAAGGTAAAATATTTCAAACTTAGGTTGGTTTAATAGCCATTTGTAAATCCTTTAACAGGGTGGCATTCCAAGTGAATGTTATAAAGTCCTCTAACCAGGCCCACTTCTAACAGGGTGGTTAAATCCTTTAACTAGGTCACATTTAATAGTGTGTTGTAGTCTTTAATAGGGTAGGCCTTTCATAGGGCATCACTTCAGAAGAGTGAGAATTGAGTAGCATGTTACTAGTGGTTTTTTCCAAATTGGGTTTCCACGTAAATTTCTGTGTTATGTGTTGATTCTTCATGTGTTATTCTTAAATGTTGATTTTGAGTAACTTGCTAAGTAGAATGTTTAGCATGGATGCATGATTAGTTTAATTGGGCTCACTATACTTAGTGAAAAAAAATTATCAGGACATATGGACCTTGAATAATTGATTCACCCCCCCTCTCAGTTATTCTAAAGCATTTCTAACAAATATGACCTGTACAAAGATATAAGGTGCCTACTTTCACACCTTTTGTCACTACAAGGGAACCTTTTGAAACCTTCCAATTTTTATCATTAAAAGTAACTACATAACCCTCATCACCAAGTTGCCCTGCTGAAATTAAATTCCTACTCAGCCTTGGAATATGTCTTACCTCATGTAGTAACCAATGATTCGCATTCTACAACTTAATCTTAACTTTTCCCTTTCCAACAATCTAACAAGGTTTATTATCCCCCAAATAAACAAGCCCAAAATCCCCTTGGACATAGTCAATGAAATAACCTCTATGAGGTGTAGTATGAAATGAAGCACCATAATCTAAAACCCATGAATCATAAACACTTTCTAAAGAAAGAAGAAAAGCATCCTCTTCAGATTTGTTACTTTCCACATTTGCCTTCTTGTCTCCATCTTTCTTTTCTCCTTCATTTTTCTTTCAAGTCCAACAATATTTCTTCTTATGCCTTGTTTTACCATAGTACCAGTAGTCGTTCGGTCCTCTTGATTGAGACCTCCTCCCCTTTGAATTTCCTCTTGATTTCCCATGATTTCTGGAGTTGCTTCCTCTTTCAGTTGTTTCATCTCTGCTTTGTGCATTGAAAGCACTTCTTGATATAGATCCACTTGAGGATTTCCTATGAGTTTCCTCACTCAAAATAACACTGATCACATCATCATATTTTAGAGTATTAGATCTTGAAATGGAATTACTCATAGCCATTACCAAGTCATTCGATCTTTCAGGTAAAGAACACAAAATCAAGAGAGCCCTAATTTCTTTATCAAAAGTAATACCCACATAAGATAACTGACTAGTAATAGTATTAAACTCATTTAAATGATCTACAATAGATCCACCTTCTACCATTTTCATATTAAATAAACACTTCATGAGAAATACCTTATTTGAAGTGGATGGCTTTTCATACAATTTCACTAGGGTTTCCATCAAGTCTTTTCTTTTCTTTGCTTTTGTTATATTAAATGCCACCAATGGTGCCAAGCATAATCGAATGCTTCCAATTGTCTTTATGTCTAAAAGATCTCAGTTGTCATTTTTCATAGATCCTTGATTCTTAGTTTTTCCTTCCAATGGCTTTCATAAATCCTTTTGATAGAGATAGTCCTCCATTTACATCTTCCATAACTTAAAGTTCTATCCATTAAAATTGTCAACCCTCAGCTTACCCTCATCTGCCATCACTCCTACTCAGCTGTGAGACTTTCCTGCAAAGAATAACTAAAAAATAACTAGGCTCTAATACCACTTGTTAGGATTTAACCACAAATAGAAATAACAATTACATGAAAATATAAACAATATCAGAAAAAAATAGATTACACAGAAGACACCAAGATTTAACGTGGTTCACCCAATCCTTGGGCTATGTCCACCAAATAGCAAGTCCAATATTATTACGATCAAGTGATTACAATCTAATTACAATTTGTAATCCCTTACAGTCAATATCGTCACAAGAACCAATTTTTGCATCACACCTTATGAAACAATCCCTAACCCTAAGTCCTTTTATACAAGGATTTTTGTTGCTTTAGGGTTAAAATTAGTTACAACATGTCAACCATAAATTGGCAAATATAAACAATAGCCAAATGGAAAATATTAGCCATTGGTGAATAGTAGCCCACCATTGACGGATAGTAGCCCAAGCAATTTTTAAGTATGTCCAGTACTTCCCTAATCAGTCACCACAATCTAACAATAAGTTCTACAGCAGTAGGAGGAAGAGTTTCAAGTGGACACATGGCAGCATCAACTCTTATTTGAGAATTATTCCTATCTATTTATTTTCTTCTTTTCTCATGTTCCAGGTGTTAGATTGTGGTGACTGATCAGGAAAGTACTGTACATACTTCATAAATATTATGGCCGACATATGGCCGACATGTTATAACCCTAAAGCAGTTTAATACTTGTATAAAAAGGGCTTAGGGTTGGGTATTTTTCATATGTGGTGATACGAAATTGGTTCTTGCGACGGTATTGAGCTGTAAGGGATTACGGATTGTAATCAGGTTGTAGTCACTGGATTGTAATAAGATCGGACTTGTTGTTTGGTGGACATAGCCCAGGGATTGGGTGAACCACGTTAAATCTTGGTGCCTTGTGTTCATTTCTGTGTGTTCTATTATTTTCTGTTATTGGTTATATTTGCATGTAGTTTTTATTTCTGTCAGTGGTTTATCCTAACAAGTGGTATCAGAGCAAGGTTGTCTTTCAGTTATCCTCTGTAGGAAAGTCTCACAGTTAAGTGGGAGTCTCACAGTTGAGTGGGAGCGATGGCAGATGAGGGTAATTTGAGGGTTGACAGGTTTAATGGGCAGAACTTCCAGTTATGGAAGATGCAAATGGAAGACTATTTATATCAGAAGGATTTATGGAAGCCGTTGGAAGGAAAAGCCAAGAATCAGGGAACTATGTCAGAGGCTGAATGGGATCTTTTGGACAGATAGTCAGAGTGCCATTCATCTTGCTAAGAATTCAGCTCTACATTCTAAGACCAAACACATACAGTTATGATACCATTTCATTCGGTCAGTTTTGGAGGATGGACAGTTAAAGCTGGAGAAGATACATACCAATGAAAATCTAGCAGATATGTTGACAAAGGTTGTAACAAGGGAGAAGTTGAACTCCTCTTCAGCTTCAGTTGGTCTTTTAGACTAAATGTGAATAAAAGAACAGCAGAGTCCAAGGTGGTTTGATCCAGTGGGAGCCCCATGCGGTAGTTGTATTGCTACAGGATCAGTCTCCAAGTGGGAGATTATTGTTTAGTGTGGAGCCTGATCAGTCCCCAAGTGGGAGATTGTTAGATTGTGGTGACTAATCAGGAAATTACTGTACATACTTCATAAATATTATGGCCGACATGTTATAACCCTAAAGCGGTTTAATACTTGTATAAAAAGGGCTTAGGGTTGGGTATTTTTCATATGTGGTGATACGAAATTGGTTCTTGCGGCGGTATTGAGCTGTAAGGGATTACGAATTGTAATCAGGTTGTGATCACTGGATTGTAATAAGATCGGACTTGCTGTTTGGTGGACGTAGCCCAGGGATTGGGTGAACCACATTAAATCTTGGTGCCTTGTGTTCATTTCTGTGTGTTCTATTATTTTCTGTTATTGGTTATATTTGCATGTAGTTTTTATTTCTGTCCGTGGTTTATCCTAACACCAGGTTGTTGATGGTTGGTTGTTTCCAGGCTACTGAGAAATGCTCTACCTGTGATCCCACCATTCAGGACCAATATTTCTCTTGTTTGAACAACATTAATGAAGTTTTCTAGGTAGTTCTAGTTTATTCAACTATCATAATTATGTGTTATTTTCATGCATCCTATTATATTTTCTTTGAGGAAATAAATAAAAATGCAGCAGCAAGTGTATCTTCAATCTGAATGTTGTCTCATGTTTATGTTGTTTGTAAATCTTTTGTGGTTTTTGAACAAAGAGCAGAAAACCAATTGCATCCTATTTTAGGTTGTATGTGTTGATATATTTTGTTTGTGATTCAAGGAGTCATGTAAATGTTTATTCTATCATCACAAGGTTGCAAATTTCATGAAAAAATGGTTGAGTATGAGATTTAGAAATGATGCAGATGTTCGATTCACAAGGTGAATGGATAGATCTAGAAGTCTTGACAAATGAAATGTATCAATAATTTCCAAGGGTGTGTGTTAGTGATTTATGGAATTTCTCAATAGATAAGGCACTACTCAACTACAAGATCTATGTGTTTTTTTGTTCATGTCTTGGTGATGCTAAAATCAATATTATAATCAAAATCATTTTCCCTTTTTGTTGAAGAGATGAAAAGAGTTACCCTCACTTAGTTTACCAAGTTCATGAGGCATGTTACTAGATATTTCATGTCCATGATTATTTGCATAAGCAATAGAAGATTAAGGATATTATCTACTTTATAAGATTCAGTTGTATGCTTTGAAACTGGTACCATATGAAGAATCTGAGGTTCACCCACTTAGGTCTTGTAGACCTTGGAGGAGTATAGCCTTATAGTTGGCCCCAGTGTCTGAATGGGTATGTTGAACATGGGAATTAACTATCTCTAAATGTATTTGTTCCTATCATTAGGTTATTAAAAAATTGTTAATTCAGGAGCCAAAAAAATGGTGACTCTACTAGGGATGCATTGAATATGAAAGGTGATTCAATACAGTTAGAAGAAAGGCATGTGCAAAGTTTGCTACAAAAGTAAGGTCATGAAGTGTTTTCCATTTCTTTGTTAAAGATTCATGTCTCCCAGTGGTTACCTTATTCAAGATAGCAGTAGCTTTGAAAATCGAAAGTAAATTGTTGTGTTACAAGTGATTTCATCTTCAATTAGTTCAACTAGGTAATGTTTCAAAGTGTTGTTGTAAAAGTTTAGAGTCAAGAATGAACAAAAGTATTTTTTGTATTTTTCAAGTTTGTAAATCTCCAAGAGTGGTTTGATGATTTTCATATTTTCCTACAATTGAAGGTTTGGTTTAGATTTTTCAAGTGAAAAATTATGTGTTATTTCTCACAAGTGTGAGTAGCGACACTATATCTTTGTACTAGTATCCTAGTTGATTTCATATTAAAAAAATTGAAGGAATTTTAGCTTAGTTGTGCAGATCTAAAAGTTTTGTAAGAAGATCTTAGTAAGAAAAGAGAAGATGTTAATTCTTGATTTAAGTTTAAGTGTTGCATACATATGTTGTTCTTAGAATTTGAATGTTAGAAAATGAATCACATAAGTGATCTCATTTGTCCTCTTCAAGGAGGTGGTGGCTATACATGGTTTTATTGATGGTGTGAAGAATTTCAAGTTTACACCCATGCCAAATCAACAAAGAAAGTTTTAGCATCAACACTTAATGTATTTTTATTTTCATGTGTTTTACTTTCATGAAAGCCAAGTGTTAGAAATGGTTACTTCTATTTAGTGATTTTCAGCACTAAGGAAAGAGGTAGATAAAAGTTTTAATCAAACGATGGAATTAGATCTTAGATCTAAGGTTAGTCTATGAAGCTATGAAAGTGTGATTAAAAATATTGCTATGTTAAACAAGGAAATCCACAATAAGATTGTCAGTTTCATAAGGAATATGGTAGGAAGTATTCAAGCTTTGGGAGATTATCAATTTTATATAAAGTTTAGATTAACACTCATGGAGTTGTATTTTTCTTTAAGACCTAAGGAATCTTTGTTACCTATTCTTTTCATAGATATCTTTATGTCTGATAGCATGTTTAAGATTACAAAAGATTTTGCAAGTTGAAGAATACATCAAGAAGATGGAAAGTATTTTGTATAACAATAGAATTCATGTTGAGTTTTCTAATGATGTTAGTGAATGTGTTGAATGTTAGAATGAATGTAATGAATCCATAGATAATGATAAGTTGTCTTTTGAGTGTGAAGAGAAGGATTAAAATTTGAGTGAATTAGATGATTGCAGTTAGCATGAGGAAGATAGATATGTAACTGAAAATGAATCGTGTGGTAGTGTGTATGAGAGTGAAGAAATGTATAACAATAGTAGAAGTAATTATTATTATGATGAAAGTGAGTATAGTGAGGCTTCTAATTTTTTTAATTGTCATACTAATGGTTCTGCTATTGTAAATTCTTCATGTCATTCCAGATAATAATCACAGCCAAGAGGAGAAGATTTGTGAGGAAGTCTTTTTTAAACTTGATGAAATTTCAGCTTTGTTAGCTTGCGATTTAGAAAGGTATGTAAGTGTTTCTAAGGATGCTCATATTTTCCCTTATGATGTTACTTCATTTAATAAATTCACTTCCCCAAAGTCTAATGTGGAAAGAGATATAGAATCAGAACCATATTTGTCAAGCATTGGAGGTGTATATGATAGTACCTCAAATGTTTGTGCACATGATGACTTGTTAGATGTGGGGGATGTTATTTAAGAGAAATTTCATACTAATTCATTTTTTTCTCATATTGATAATGTTGCAATAAGTTTTGATGTTTCATATCATGAAAAGGAAAATGGTGGAAGCTATATTTTTTATTTTGTGCTTTCCTTATATGCTGATAAATCTTGTGATGATAAGTTTGATGAGTTCAAAGTTCACTATGATAAGTTGTTAGATGAAAATAATGATTATGATCAGCATATTCTAGGTCAGCACTTTCAAGATAGTTTTTCAAGCTTAGTGACTAATCTATTTTTTGAGTGTGAAGGAGTTTCAGCAAATGATAAATCTAATTGGAGGAGTATCAAGACTACAAATAATCAAAAATAAAATTTCACATACACTTCGCATCTAGGTACACAAGGTGAGTTGCAAATTTATGATGAATATGACTCTTTAAATGAAGAAGAGTATGAGCACTTTGTGTTTCCAATTGATAGCATGCATGATCTTTTGATAATGGTGACTCTTAGTTTGATTTTGGAATTCAAGAGCATGCTAACTCTTGTTTCCATAGTGAGCATTATGTTGAGGATGTTCCTAATATTCATTATGAAAGTTAGGAAGATTATTTTGTTTTTCTAATTGAGCTAATTGAGAATTTTTATGTGTTTGGTGAAACAATTGAGAATGATACTTACAACTTATCTCAAGAAGATGTAAATTAAATTAGATGTTCGATAAAGGTAAGAATTTTTCAAAAAAATTGGTGGCTTGGGACAATCATCTTGTACAGTTAAAGTAGTTTTCCTATTTTCAATAAAGATGTTTAGGAGAAGTGTTGGAGTGGTCTGCTTCTTCCATAAATTTTGAATCCTTGTCATGCCCGCAAGGGACATGTATCCCCAGAAAAAGCCACTTTGGCTTGATTTTTCACTCGGAAAAAATTTTGAATTACCTTGTGAAAATTAGGAAGAATTTTGGTGTCAATTGCTTACGATTTCTAAAAATATTGTTTTCCCTCATGAAAAACTGCTAGGAATGAGGAAGAATTTTGGTGTCAACTATAGACACCTAAATTTGATTACATCGCTTTAGTAATCCTATTTAGCTATCTCTAACAAGCATCATTAATTAAAACTCCTATTTAATTAATCCTTTGCCATCCCCTAGCTGATTAATTTAATTAATCATCTATAGTCCTAAATTGATAAATCAAATAACCTATTATTTATCAATTAAATCCTATTCCCCTATCTAATTCTAAAACCCTCATTTATTAAATAAATCTATTTGATAAATAAAACCCTCAAATTCTAATAGCCTCTAAACTATCCTAAATCCTCCATTTAGCCTAATCCACCCCATCCACCCATACTAACCTAGCTTAGCCACTAACTCACCCACCCTCATAAATGCCATCCACTTGCACATCTCTAACATCCCTAATCTAATCCTAAAACCAAGCCTAATCCCCCCCCTAACCTTGTCACATTCCCTAAGCAAGCTTAGGACTTTCCTAAGCCAAGCAAAGTCAACAATCTCCAAAATATCGCAACCACCATACAATGAATGCTCTTACAAGGCCATAAAGACTCTTACAAACCCATTCATTGCTCTTACAAGCCATTTATAAGGGTCTTTAAGGCCTTGAGCTCCCTTTTTTGACTCATCCTTGCCCTTTCCTCTATCCACTCACCCTATGACATGTGTTACTCCTTGATTGGTTGTAAGGAAGCACAATCCATGTGCTCTCCTCTCATGCAATCTCAACCCTCCATGAGCTTTTCCTCATCCTTGCATCTTAGCCCTCAAACCCTCAAGCCCTTAGCCTATAAATTGGATCCCCTCCCAAGCCATTTCATCACAAATCCTTAAGCTAAAGTTACCATGCCCTTTTGAAATCACAATCCATGAAGTAAACTCATAATGCCATTTTGAGAAGCCAAATCCATATCAAAGCCATCATCCACCCCAAAAATCCCAAATCCATTGAAGCTATTTTGAAACTTGAGCATATATCCCAAATCTACATAATAGACTCATCCCTAAATCAAGTGACAATCCTCATTGAGAGAGCCATTCCATGGCTCATATTCTCCTTTGAGGGTTTCACTTTGTCTATCTCATATGTTATGATTTTTATGCTAGTTAATGCTTTTGTTCTTGAATAGATTAGTATTACTTGCTATCATATTTTCTCATATACATTTTTGGCACGCTCGATGGGACTCTACAAGGGTCATTTTAATCTTCATTAATGTTTTGTTTTTATGTTTTGGCTAACCATGAAAACTAACATTGTATGCCTTAACTTTTATGTTTTCATCTTTCTATTTTTGATTGCAGGGTACAATTGACCGCCACAGGAACGCGCATACAATCCTCTAAGAAATTTTGACCCAATCAACACTTGAAAAAAAAAACTTTTTGTGCATCCTCGCGACTCTAGGAACATGATCCCGCGATGTAGGAACGCTTCTATTTCTCTGACGGGAACGCAAACCCGTGACAGCGAGTTCACAGTTCATCATAAAACAGCTCTGCCATGCAACCATACAATTTTCTCTGCATCCCCACCGATGAATTCTCCAGTGGGAACGCACCTTAGAGAAATTGGGATCTTCATTCCTGCTTGCGGGAATGTGCCCTTGTTTTTTAACTGTCTCTAAAATTGTAATAAATTTATCTTTCGTGGTACTGTCATTCTCGCACCGCAAGAAAGTTGTAAAAACTACAAAATAGCGGGATCACTCTGTTCAAAATGAGCTCCCTAGTTTTTTTATTTTATCTTTTACCAATTTTTCCTCACATTCCTATGCCTTGGTAGGCTTGAGGGAACGCATCCTCGCAAAAGAAAACTCCAGTGGGATCACGAACCCACTTGCGGGAATGATAACCTCACGAGAATGCTGTCAATTTTTGTTGGTCGGGTCTAAGTCATTGTCATTTTTCTTTATGAATTGGAAAAATGAACTTGTATGTCTAACAACCCCACAAATCAAATATTTTATTTTGGAGCTTAAAAAGAACAACTACAAACTTTCAATTCCACATGCAACTTAAGCTAATTTAATTTTGAACACTTAAGAAATTTGTTAAGTTAAAAATAAATCAGCAAAAAACCAAATTGAGTAGTTTTCATTGGACTCACCCTCTTTAATCACCCATCATGCTAACCATTGGTTGCAATCTCAGCACCATTTATGGGGATGGGTCTACCTAAGAGAGTGTTAAGTGTTCCATGGTCTAATTCTACTTAATTAGTTTTTGAGGGTTTGTCTTAACTTATAAGATTTCTTGAATGTCCAAAAGTTTAGACTAGATCGATCACACTTCAAGTTTGGACTTTAAAATTGAACAAAAATCAATTAACATGAAGGGCCTCTGGGCACGTGCTTGACAATTGTATTTTACACATCTTTATTTTGGGCTTAAAACAAACTCACACTCAATCTTGAATGCCTTAAAGAAAATCAATCGATACTTGACGTGGAGGGCCTCCGAGCACACAAGTTTACTTATGTTGACCCTAACTCTTCTTTTTGCTTTCATTCTTTGATCACATTTTCTTTTGTTGATGCTTCAAAATTGGAATAAACATTGTATCTTAAACATGAGTGCTTGCAAGGTCTAGATCAAAAAACTTAAGCGTCAGTTGGAAAAGAACTCTGTCTTTTAGCCCAAGATCATCTAAGTCTTCTCTCCCCTTGTCATCTTTCGAGGCCATCTTGGGTGCATGAGATTAGGATCCAAAATCTTGTTTAAATTTTAAGAGGCCTGCTTGGGGATTTCATCACCTCTTAGGATGACCTCAACTCCAGCGTTTTGGCAGAGTATAAAGATCGGGAGGTGAATCCAAAGACACCTCTCTTGAGATCAAGATTTTGTCACTCGAACTAAGCCTCAAGGAACTTTATACCCTTGAGAAGTGAAAGAGGAGAATTGGGTTACCACTCCTCTCGACTGTGTGACATCTTTTTGGTTTCATCTACGAATTTGGGCCTCATGTACCATCATTATATCGAGGACTCCCAAGCTAAACCAACTGTCAGTTTTGTAGACAACCATCTAGGATGTTAATGTGTTTGAAGTGACTAATCGAAATATTTGTAAAAACATACACACTCCTTGGCACGAGTATCACATTCTAGGAATCAAAACTTCTATTTGGTTGTTCTTATCTATTGCTTGATCTTTTATTTGTTGAATGAATGTTTTCCAGGCATGGTCAATCCTAGCATAGGGCATACTTAGTGTAGTCATTGCCTCCAGAGAACCCCACAGTTGTGAGTTTTAATCTTTGGAAATATCTCATGTCAAGACATCCCAAGACTAAGTTTAAGAAGGCTAAGCTTCCTCAAATACTAGCCTATAAGGAAATCGAAGCAGAGCATAAGAAGCATACCCCCAACCCCAGGATTGCCAAATTGGATCAAATTGAGAAAGACAGAGCTGAAGTAGCATTGCAAACTGAATGGGACTACAAAACCCAAAACCTAACCCTTCGACATGGTGTTAATACGAGCCTTATTGACAACTCTACTATTACTCATTCTGATTAGGTCCTTCCTTTTTTTGCACACACTTACACACTTATAGGTTTAGTCTCTCATCTAGGAATTGCACTATCCCATCTAAGCATTTGAAGTCAGACCATCTCCTCTCATCTTAGGTTGTTGAAGAAGAATCCTCCACCTGTATTTTTAAAATCTTAGTGTTATTTCCTCACCCACTTAGAAATATTTTTGCATCACATCTCTCATCATCTTGAATATCCTCGAAACATAGCACTTTGCTAGGAATAGGTTGTTTTTGGTGTCCCACATCACCTTGAGCCAAAGGTTAGGGTCGCACCTTTTGCATCACTATCACATTTCCCACATTCACATCTTGAGAGAACGCAAGCACCATATCCTTTTAACACCCTTAGTATCATCCCTCGCTGCATTTAGGAGAAGCATCATTTCATGCCACCCACCACACATTTTGGTAGGCACACATGGAAAAAAGATATGGATCCTAGTCATAGTGGTAACACATCTCGAGCTTAGTCATACTCTGTGGTATTCATGACACCATCAGACCCACCATCACAAATCCCAAAAGAGCCGAGATCATCCATAGATATTGAGGCTTTCATGAATCGACCTAGTCATGCTACCATCGTAAATGCCATCATAGATCGCAACAAGGAAACCATCATGGAAAATTTCTTACGAGACAATGTTGGTCTCTTTGAGTTTGGATGTCCACCACCTATCAACATAATAGATCCTACTCACCCATTGTTTGGATGGCAACCACCTCAGGTAGAACCAGCGAACCCATATATCCCCTCAACCCAGGTGCCAGTTCCCATTCCATAGAACACTCATCCCATCCCCACTCAACCATTGGTGCATACTACATCTCAACCAACCTCAAGTATACCATTTGCATCTGCTTCCACCACTTATTTTTCTACTCCACCAAATCCTTCATTTGCATCTAGTAGCACTACCTTTTCATTCCCACCCCATATCACATCTAGTCCATTTGCTCCTCAAATACCATCATTAGGGTCCAATACCTCATCCTCCATCCTACCAAACATCACCATCAACCCCTTTGTAACTAGCCAAAGCTCTTCAACCACTTTTCCTTTAGGACCTTGGAATTTTGCTGTGACACAAGAACCTATCATTAGTCTTCCCCCTAGCACTGTAGTCATATTCACACCTTCGACACTATCATCCACTACTTCACATAGCTATTCACTCCCACCCCTCACCAACTATTTCTCCATGCCACCTCTAGGCAATAGCCCAAGTCCATCACCACTGCAGTTCTCTATAGTAAGCACTCTGCCACAAATTAACTACCTTGCGCCTACTCCAAATCAGTCTTGCTCTCAAGCAGGCGCACAACCCACATATATTGGGCATGGTATATATTCCCAGAGCATAGCACAAGCATCATCTACATTACCACCATTTTAGCCGCAGTCTTCACACTATTTGTATGCCCAAGCACCCATATAGAACTATCTCATAGGGCAGCAACCTCATGGTTATCCACCACACCAACCTCAGCAGATGCAATAGTATGTACAACCCACATTCCAGCAACCCATAGCATCCACTCCATCGGGGGCACCTAGATCAGGGGCACCCACTCCTCCACCTGTAAAGTCTGAATGGGAAGAGATGAAAAATGCTCTCAAAGCCCTCAAGGATGGGATAGACACCAAAACTTTCAAATTTGAGAATGATTGCCCATACCCTTTTGATAAGACTATCACGTTGACTCCATTTCCTAAACATTTCAAGATCCCCAAGTTTGACAAATTTAGGGGGAAAACTAATCCAGTCACATATGTTAAGGAATTCTATATGCATTCTCAGGAGGTAGCTTATAGTGATGTGTTCCTCATGTGGCTCTTTCCCAAAAGCCTAGCAGGACCAGCCTTGGAATGGTTCTGCCGTATCCCTCAAGGTACTATTAAAACTTTTGCAGAACTTTTTGAGGTGTTTGTTGCTCAGTATACCCATCTCGTTGAGACTGAATTATTTGTAGTGGACCTTGTCCACACCAAAAAAAAAGGAGGGGAAAGCCTTATCAAGCATTTACAACACTGGCAGATCCTCACAACAAGGATCTCTTACACCATCCCTGAGCGCCATCTTCTCAAGATGTTCATAAACAATGCACACCCTAGCCTCACTCATCACATGGTTATGAACTGTTTGCAAACATACAAGGACATCAAAGAAAAAGGAATGGACCTCGAGCAAGGTCTCATCAAGGATGGTGTCATTCGATTATACAAGGAAAATACCTAGGATCGTGGGTCAAACAATGACAAAACTCGATATTGGAACAAGAACAAGAACACAGTGATGGATGGTGCCACTGACACTCGACAGGTCCATATTGTTGGAGCAGCTACCAATGTTCCCACCACATTTTGCCAACAACAAACTTATCAACAGCAACCTCCTGCATGTCACCAACCACCCATGTAAACTCATCAGCAAATACAGGTTCCTCATAATCAAACTAATTCTATCACACTAGTGGCAGGTAGTAAACCCCATGTTCTGAGTTAACCAGGAACATACACCCCATTGGGAGAACCTCTTGATACCATCTTTGAAAAATTGGCCAAAGATAACCTTGTTCGATACCCACAAATGCAACCCTTAGAACCCAATCAGTCTAGAGCATCTTGGTACAAAGATAACGAATATTGCAAATTCCATCGTGTCAAAGGGCACACTACCCTTAAATGCATGCAGCTTAAGGATTATGTACAGGACCTCATTGATCAGAAGGAGATCATGGTGGGGGCACAACCCTCACCTAATGCAATATTAATGATGTATCAAAATGCTTTCCCTCCTCATAACACAAACCCAGGAAAGGCACCTGCAAACCCTCCTGTCAATAAACCTAACAATGCTTTGGGTAAACAAGGTGACCACCGAGACACATCTCAGAATTATACCTCAGTGTACTTAGACTATGGTAGCTTAATTGGTTGCATATACCAAGTTGAACCATCTGTCAATGTCATCAATATCAAAAGCCCAGACACTCAGTGTGTAGTTGCTACCCGTCGAACACGACTCAATATAGCTGGTCCATCTATATCCACACAAATCAAACCACCATCAGCACAACCACCTCCATCCTGAGTATCTCCATCAGAATCACCTTCACTAGGGCCATATTATAACATCTTGGAACACCTTGGAAACACACCAGCCTAGATCTCCATCCTAGATCTCTTACGAACAAGCCCACTTTATCAAGAGATCCTCGACAATACTCTACATGAGTCACGCATCCCTTCTGACATAAATGACACTAAGTTTCGCAACTTGGTTGGCCATCTTTAAGCCTCCTGTGCCTTATCTTTCAAAACTACTGATATCCCAATAGTTGAACCCTATCACATCCTCTCACTCTGCATAGTTGTCATGGTTTCTGACTTTGCAGTTAAGTGTGTCATGATAGATAATGGATCAGCTCTCAACCTATGTACTCTAAAGTTCATCAAGCAAGTAGGATATACTGAAGCAGATATCATCAATGAGGTGATCACCATCAAGGCATATGACAATTTGGAGTGTACTACTGAAGGAACCATCTTGCTCCCTATCAGGATCGGCCCAGTCACTCAAGAAACACTTTGTCATGTAGTTGATCTTAATCTTCCGTATAACATCCTCCTTGATCGTCCATGGACTCATGCCATGAAGGCCGTTCCATCCACATATCATAAGTGTTTCAAACTTCTTCATATTGGCATTGAGATAACCATCCATGCAGACCCTGAACCCTTTTCCTATTGCAATGTGGTTGAAGCTTCATACACCAATCACTATCTTGGGATCAAAATTGGCACCACCATGGCCAGCTCCTCTAGCACCTAAAATGATTCGAACACCATTTTAGCCTCCACTCTCTCCATGGTTAAGATCAACTACCAAGGTTGTGGTGAGTATAGTCTCACGGATGCTTTTGATGTTGGCGCTCTACCACTTGACCCACATACTCAAGGATGCCCAATACATCAAGGGCCTATACCAGAAACTACCTCTCGACTTCACTAGTCGGTCCCTACCACATTTGTCACCAAAGGTATCCTTGATGGAGCAGAAAATACACCAGACATTAACACATGGCTATACAAGAAGCCACCTCCTAAAAGTGAAGCACTTCTTGATCACTTTAAAAAAAAATATCTCTGGTCACATCGCTTGGCCACGGAGCAATGGGATTATCAAGGAGGTGGTTTAGGCTGCCAGGAATTAGGTATGAGATAGCCTATAGAAGCACACCAAGGGAGGAAAACCAAAGGCTTGGGCTATGGACTCCTTGCAACTGGGGGCACTACAACGGAAGGCCATGCCTTTATGAACATCCAAAATAGTCTTGTTGAGGTTGAAGACATCACTAAGGAAGTTGAAAAGAAAGCTTACGATGATATTTTCCTTGACGAAATAATCCTCAAAGCCTTTGTGCTCTTCCAGTTATCCTTGAATCTCATAGACCTCTCCCTCGCTCACCCCGAACTCATAGATTGGGACCAACCAAGTGTCATTCATGTTGACAAATTCTCTACCAAGCACACGCTCCTTAAATTCATGGGTGCAGAAACACCACATAAACGACCACCTCCACCATCGGCATATGTCTACAAGCTGGATCCTGCAGGTTACTTCGGGGAGGAGAAAATCTCTAGTCACAAAAGTGAAATTCCAAAAGAAACAAAAAAGCAAAAAAAATGAAAAAATCATCCCATGGTGAAAACTCCTCTAGAGCACCATTGGGTGACTCGAACAATGAAACAAAAATAAAGGACGTATTCAACGGAAAAAACCTCTCAGAGGCACCTGAGGATGGAGATTTCATCCTCCCCCCACAGGAGTATCAACCTCCTATATCTTTAGTGTTGATAGAAGAAACTCGACCAATAGATATCAGTCTGACAAAGATACCACATATCACATACATCGCAGCCTCTTTACCACCTGAACAAGCAGAGCTTCTTCTTGAAGTCCTCTGTGAAAATATAGGCTACTTTGCATGGTCATATCAGGATATCCCAGGGTTTGACCCCAAACTAGTTGTACACCATTTGGCAATAGATCTAGGGGCCAAGCCCATCAAACAGAAACTTCAAAAAATGCACCCCAAGGTGGCTTTATTAGTCAAAGTAGAGCTAGAGAAGTTGTTGGAGGCCAAAATCATTCGACCAATAGATTATTCTGAATGGATTTCTAATATGGTACCTATTACCAAGCCCTTTAGTGATATTAGAATCTGCACCAGTTTTTGAGATCTTAATAAAGCTTGTCCAAAAGATGACTTTCCATTGCCAAATATCGACATGATTATGGATCTCACCGTAGGTCATGAACTCTTGTCACTAATGGATGGTTTCTCTGTATATAATCAAATTTGTATAGCAGAAGAAGATCAGCATAAGACAACATTTACCACACCTTGGGGCACATTCTGCTACAATATGATGCCCTTTGGGTTAAAGAACGTCGGGGCAACCTACCAGCACACAATGACAGTCATCTTCCATGAGCTAATCCATAAGATACTTGAGGATTATGTAGATGATATTCTAGTCAAATCTCTCAATGCTTTGGATCACTTATCTCACCTCGAGGAAGTGTTTAATCGACTGGCAGAATATCGTCTCATGCTAAATCCAAAGAAATGTGTCTTCGGTGTTACTTCAGGAAAGTTCCTGGGCTTCATTGTGTCACAGCGCAGTATTGAAATCAACCCTAAGAAGTTTAAAGCCATTATGGATACAACTCCTCCTAAGACACTTAAGCACCTTCATTCTTTGCAAGGAAACTCCAATCAGTTTGGCAGTTCATTTCTCAGCTTGTTGATAAGTGTCAACCTTTCACTCACTTGCTTAAGAAAGATCAAAATTTCAAATGGGACCTAGCTTGCCAGCGCAATTTTGATCTCATCAAGAAATATTTAGCTAATCCACCTATTTTGGTTCCTCCAGTTGCAAGGTGCCCACTCATATTGTACATCACAACTACTCCTACAGTACTAGGTGCTCTACTAGCACAATTTGACGATGTAGGGAAGGAACGAGCTATTTATTACATCAGCCAAACATTAGTGGGCTATGAGGTCAACTACACACCAATGGAGAAGGCATGCTTAGCAGTAGTATTTGCCACCCAAAAGCTACATCACTACATGTTGAGTCATACTGTACAATTGATATCAAAGATTGATCCATTAAAATATATGCTCTCTCGTACAGTACTCACTGAACGCCTAGCAAAATGGGTTATGCTCTACAGTGAGTTTGACATTCAGTATGTTGACAGAAAGGCCATCAAAGGCTAGGCTATTGCACATCACTTGGTTGATGCACCCTTAGTTGCAGATCACCAACTCATCATGGAATTTCTAGATGAACACCTCTGTTTGATAGAAACACCATCACTTTGGAAGCTATATTTCGACAGCTCCTATACCTCTCATGGCTCTGGCGCAGGCATACTCTTGGTTACACCTCAAGGTGATTATATCCCTAAATATTTCAAACTAAAATTTTAGTGTACCAATAACATTGCAGAGTATGAGGCCCTTGTGGCAGGACTCAAGATCGCCATTGAATGGAATATCATAGAGCTTCAGGTCTATGGTGACTCTCAGCTTATCATCAAGCAAGCATTGAATGAATATCAGATCAAGGACGACAAGTTGCTACCTTACAAAGGTCTAGTTGATCAATTAATGGAGCATTTTACTCAAATCCATTTCATGCAGATACCTAGACTCCAGAATAAGGTAGTTGATGCTATGGCTACTATTGGTTCCCTCTTGGAAATGTCGTGCGAAGCTACGCAATATAAATTCTTGGTTGAGCAGCTGCATGAACCCGCATATGAGAATGATGAATCAACATGGGTATGTATCTTAGTTGGTCCCCAATCTCCATGGTACCACAAAATTCACGCTTACCTATTAAATGGTATCATATCTCCTCACCTCACATGAACCCAGCGCCAAAACCTTATTTGCAGAGCTTCCCATTACACTATCATCGCCCAAACCCTATATCGTCGTGGTTATCATGATACTCTCTCTCGATGTTTAGATCAAAATGAGGCTGTGATGGTTCTCAAAGAGGTACACGCTGGACTTTGTGGTGCTCACACGAGCAAGATGGTGCTAGCAAAGAAGATCCTTCAGACTGGATATTATTGGCCTACTCTAGAATAGGATGCATGTGAATTTATGAAATGATGTTTACCTTGTCAACAACATGCTAATTTAATCTGAGCTCCAGCATAAGACTTGCAACCCATTGCACCACCATGGCCTTTTACCTGCTGCGGATATGATCTTGTTGGTCTTATTGTGCCACTTTCTTCAGAAGGGCACAAGTGGATAATCACTGCCACTGATTATTTCACTAAGTGGATCAAAGCAGTTCCCCTTTTACTGCCATGGGAGTTCAGGTGTCCAATTTTATATTGTATCATATTATATGTCACTTTGGCATCCCAGCTACCATTTTCACAGACCATGGAGGTAATTTTGAAAACCTAAATATGGAGGAATTGTGCACTTCCCTCTGCATACATCACCTCTTTTCTAGCCCGTATTTCCCACAAGGTAATGGTCAAGCTAAGGAAACTAATAAAACCCTCCTCAAAATCCTCAAGAAAGTTGTCAATGACTTCAGCCGTGATTAGCATTTGCAAATTAATCTCGCCCTATGGGCATACCGCACTTCATTTCGTACAACCACTAGTACAACTCCATACTCCTTGGTCTATGGTGCTGAAGCAATCTTGCCTATTGAGGTTGAACTCCCATCACTTTGCATTTCTCTCCGAGGACAAATATCTGAAGAGGAATATAGAGTGGCTCAACTTACTCAACTTGATCTACTTGATGAAAGAAGGCAATAGGCCTATGACCATCTAATGGTCTATCAAAGTTGCCTCAAGCGCAATTTCAATAGGAAAGTCCATCCGTGCAGTTTTCAGGAAGGTGACATGGTCCTTAAAGAGAATATGAAGGTTCAAGCTGATAGAGAAAAGAAGGGCAAGTTCGAACCCAGTTGGTTTGGTCCTTATGTGGTCATGACATCCTTTGGCTCAGGAGCCTACTAGTTATCTACCCTTGAAGGTGAAGTCCTAAATCATCCTACCAAAATTATTCACCTCAAGAAATTCTATGCCTAAGGATAAAATTTTCAAATCAAGGAAAGAAAAAAGGCATAAAATCAAGCATCCAATGGTGAAAACTTAGCAATTCAAGCGCCTTGGATAGGTCCTTGGTGAAAACCTAGCAAATAGGCACCAGGTGTACTATAGCTCTTCCATTATCTATTATCAACACACACCCCTTTACCACCCCTCCATATCCTACCACTCATCCCACCCACTTTTCCAAGGTGTTCCCTATTATTGTTCACCATACTTCGCAAACATCATCCTCTAGCACTTCACGCTGTGTAACATCCCATCTCATTTATAGCATCTCGTGTACCATACTTGATGTACCCTACCATTTTACTCTCCTAGATCTACCCTATCACATGCTTTTTATCCTTACCATATGTAGCATATACTACCCATGTAAACATGTGTCTCATACCCCCTACACTAACCGTTGTCTCCCATATACCGTACCTATATGAATATAGTAGTATCCGGACCCCTGTACATAAATCGCGCTTTACATAAACCCACCTCAACAAAACCATGTATTATGACAATGTTATCTCCTCATCCTAAGCTTTCCCACATCACGCATATACCTACTACTATATTTTGCTATCCAGTCTCGAGTTCCCATGTCCTTAACTAGTCTCACTTGTACATACTATCCAGGTCTTATTTGCAACTCGTTAGTAGCTCGTCAGTTGATCTCTTTGGCAAAAGTTTCCTTTTTCACTTTGTGGAATCTTTTATTGTTTCTCCTTTTGGTTGATTGTTTCCACGTACCTTTTGTTGTTTCCTCCTCAAGATCGCCATGATCATTTCATATAATGGTGTGTTTCGACTGGGGCAACTAAGGAGGTTGGTTTCGATCATAGTCTTTTGTTGCTTGTGAGTCAGTCGATATTATCCTTGCATATTTCAAACATATTTTTATCTTTCGATAAAACATAATGCACTTGGGTAATCTTGTTTGCTTGTGGAACATCCAACATCATTCCAACACTAATCTCTTTGAGACTCACGTGTGATGCTGGGGCAATCCTTGCATGCCTATTTGAGTCAATCCTATGGAATTTTGGGGGAAAAGCCTTGACGTTCTTAGTAACCTTGGCAGATCCCTAACAATCCTATATCAAATTAAGTGTTTACACTACATAGTGGTACTTCCTCACGAAGTACCCCACGCTCAAGTTTCCCCTACATCTCATTTTTTTTAGAAACCCTGGTATCCTCCTCCTTGTCATCACCCCTCTCCCTTGAACTATCACTTTTTACATCCTCAAAATCATTTGATTCAAAGCCTCGAACATGCAATTTTATTTACTCTCATCATGATGTGATCCCTATCATAAATTACTATCCTAGCTCTCAAATCTATGCTATCCTCTTGACTGTGAGTTTTTTGGTTACTCTTTTTCCAACATTATTCTCCTTAGAGTCAGTATCACCTATTATCACTTTTCATATCATAGAACACTATCATAAGTCAAAACATTGGTTATCTTATTCCACCATCTGTAATGCCCCGCCAAGGGATCCAAAGAATTAACCTAGAATTTCACTAAGTTTGGTAACATTTTTATTTATTTTTAATTACATGAAAGTAAATACCACATACAACTTATTCACAATAACGGAAGCAATAGCAATGTCCATCATAACATACTTAACAGATTACATTCTTTAAAGATCCCTTAACGTGAATTACATACATGAATCTATCTAGTACAACAACCACATGAAATAATAATGATAAGTCCAATGTTCATACATTACATTTCCAAATGCTCAATCATCCACTATACATGTCACAGGGTATGAAGGCTTAAAAGAATATACATATGTGAAATAAGGTACATCATCCTATTCTAATCCATGATACATCAAAGTAAAGATAATCACATGATACATCATCATAGAAGTCATATACATCCATCATAAAGATCAAACAAAATAAACTAAGTGCACGGTTCCTCCCAACCATTAATAGCATCATTAGACCATCATGGGCCCTAGCCATCCCTCTGTGCGTAACATCCCAAGTCACCGAAGAGATCATCGGTATTAACATAGTAGGAATGTCACTCCTAATAAATACAACATCATATGTAGAAAGTAATCTAGCATGCATATATAAGCATAAGATAACATCATCTAACATATGCTAATCATCAATGAAAGGATACATATCCACCATCACGAAGGATGCTTCAACCACGATGTCTCAATGAATCTCAAATGATAAGAGTGGAAAATACACTACCACCTGACCGCGTGGTACCTAAGTGGTCCACTCCCACCGTGCTGAGGAGATAATCTCAAGTCCCAAACAGGCTATCAAAATCACATAGCACAAGTCTCTAAAGTCCAAGAATCCTAAAAGTATACTAACTCAAAGGTTCCAATCACAAAAAAAACATCTACTTCCCAGAGGCACACAATGACATGTAGGAACCTACTATGCAAGCGGGAAAGTGTCATCGCATTTATCTCATACAAGTTACCCTGGCAATTAGCTAAACTCCACGAGTCCATACAGATCTCATGCGGCCACTAGTATCCTCTCATACTGACAAGGCATACTATGGAATGCAAGGTCGCAACCATGTGTTCTCACTACTCCCATCCTAGCCTATACAAGCACTCAAGGCATGGGCGAGAACCAAAACTCTTATCCTTTTAGGTTCATTCAGTTAGTATTAAGTGTGAATGTTATCACTTATTAATCCAACTTACAATGAGTTACCCTGGCAGCCTCTTAGGGCCCCGGCCCCCATTGCAAGCCACTTCCCGACACTACATGCAGATATCCTACCCTAATGCTCATGGTATCATAATCATAAAGAAAATCCATAAAATCATCAAATATCCACAATAAGAATCATCAAATATCCATGATAAAATCATCAAATATGCATAAAAGCATCAAATCTCCATGAGCAACATCCATAGAAAATCATGACCACAACAGCTCTTTATTGGCAACTGAAGTATCACTGATAATCAAAGTATCCATTGGTTCTCAATAACCAAAATATATCTCAAATAAGTCACCATATCCATTGGTTCTCAACAAGCAACCATGAATATCTCAAAATCATACTGATCGAAGACTCCAAAATGGTTGAGTCAAACATGTCACAACATGATATCATTAAGAATAAATCTACATATCAGTACCATCATGGCGACTAGAATATAACCAAGGATAACTGATCGATGACCAAAAATAATGGTTAATTCAAGGGTCTCAAACATAAGAATCTCAACTTTAACAATCAGTAATCACAACCAATGCATAGAGCATTCCATCACATAATCATGGTTGGGTTTATAAAGATTGAGAATAAAACATCATCATGACATCACAATCACATAACCCCCAAGCGTCTGGTAGACATCCTATACTGGTCAACACTAGTCAACCCAAAACCCAAAACATTAGCATAAGGAATACACAATGTAAACATATGTTTTGGTTTTGCTAAGTTTTCAAATTTGAATGTAAAAGTCTCAATTTACGTTTCCAAGTTTAGAGGAAGAATTAGAGGAACATTTTCCTACATTTTTCCATGTATTATTTTTGGATGGATAAAAGTTTTCCTCTAAAATCCAATTTCCAATTATAATATTTTATTAAAATCGTTCCCCACCAACTTTAATTAAATTTCATATACTTTATATATTTTATAATTTAAAACTATTAATTAAATCTTAATAGTTAAATTATAAAATTATAAAATTATTCATCATTATAAAAGATGAATTCTTAAGTCTTTTATCAAATAATTTTAAATCTTTTTAATAACATATTTACATATTACATATATACATATATATATTTATATTTATATTTATATTTAAATATATATATATATATACATACATATATAATATATAAATATTTATTATTAACGCATTTTTTTAAAAAATCAAAATATTGAAAAAATGATATCATATCACATAAAATGTGTTTTGAAAAAAAACACATAACTCATGTATAACACTGCTGCCGCAGCATGCAAACCCTGTTGTCGCAGGGCCTGCGGCGGCAGCGGGTACATAGTACCCGCTGACGTCACAGTACCTGCGACGGCAGGTACCTGCGACCAGTAGGTATGTGAAAGGGGTTCGTCCCTCCACTTATGCATAATTCTTTTTAAAAATTTGCATCAGCGATTTCAATTGCCGCTTATAATATATATGTGAATTCGATTTTTATAACGTTTTCTCATAAAAACATTACCATGCGATATGGCATTAAACTCTATCGCGATTTGATATTCAATTATTAAATAAATAAACATATATATGTATATATATACATGTGTATGTATATATATAAGGATATATGTGTGTGTGTGTGTGTGTGTGTGTGTGTGTGTGTGTGTGTGTGTGTGTGTGTGTGTGTGTGTGTGTGTGTGTGTGTGTATATGTGTGTGTGTGTGTGTGTGTGTGTGTATATATATATATGCAAAGTTTATCACTATCACAACACATACATAGATATGTATATGTGTATGTAGATTTGAAAATATACACAGTTTATTTAGAAATTCGAATTTTCAAAATTTTCTTATAAACTTTTGATCTCAAATTTATCTAATAATCTAATGGGTTTGGCTATGAATTGCAACCCTATCCCCGTTTTCTTTTTCAGATCTATGCATATAGAATTCTCAAATAAATTTAATTGCCCAAATTGAAAATGCATACAATAAAAATATGAAATTCCTCAAAAGACATATGGAAGACACGAAGAAGACAGGAATGCATGATGCGAAAATAGCATAAGTAAAATCACAAGAATCTACCCGGATTCTGATGCTAATTCACTCTTCCTCAGAAAACCCGCAGAGCAAGCTCCCTTCTTTAGAATTCTTGTGTCCTCCAATGCTCCAATTGTTCTCCACGCTATCCACGCTATGTCTAAGCTTCTAGGAATGTCTGAATATAAAGAGCTCTCAAGAAACCTCTAAAAATAGCTGGAAGGCGTCACCAACTAAGCATGGGTATTTTCCAACCTTTTTGATGAGCCATAGGGTTGTAGACACCATGTGCTTAATTGATGCACTAACCCTCGTGTTGTTGACACATGAGAAATAGAGAAATGCGTTAATTCCCAAGCAAGCTTATAACTCCAATTACTTTTTAAATAATTTCCATTTTAATATTTATAACTCCCATTTTTAATTTTATAACTTTTATTTTAATTTTTATAACTTTTATTATTATTATTTGTTTATTAATTTATTAATATTTTATAATTATTATTTATTTTAATTTCTTTTTTTTTTAATTTTTTTTTTTAAATTCTTTTCTCTCAATTAATTCTCCTTGAATTAATTATAATCAAAATATCAAAGATCATGATATTTAATTTTCTCAAATAATTAATTTATTAATTAAATATATTTGTTGAGATTTAATTAATAGAAAATTCACCATAGACCTCCAAGATAAAATATGAAAACCCATCATAGGACAATTCATACAAAATTAGTCTAAAGGATTAAAAATCACGAAATATGTCATTCGACACATTCAGTGGGTACTCAACTCTGATACTTGTCCTAACTCACTAGGACAAATGGTTTTAGGGTTTGGGATTTGGACTTGAGAATTTATCTCCCCTCTCTTATCATTGAGATAGTATAATAGGGTACGCTCATCCTGGCAATTCAGGGAAGTCGATACCCAGTACCTGCAACCTGCAAAAAACCCATGCATGTACATACAATATATATAGTGCTAAGCTAAACAGGCAATGGCAGGAAGTGGTGCATTGTGTAGATCCCAACTAAGTAGGTGACTACGACTCCCTTCCTTAACCACATCAGAAATGCCATACAATAAGAAAATACGCACACCATACACATGCAAGTATGGGGTAAGTATCCATAATAAAACACATGAAATAATAAACCATCTAACTAATCATCAACAATAACTAAAAACAATATAATGATCATCATACATACATGAAATGTAAAGTCTAAATGATCTCATCATATAACAACTGAATCCATAACATAATGTCTGATAGTGTCAAAACAATACCACTAATCCATTAACATAAAGCTAGTTTATCATAGTCTGATAATAATAGCAATAATATGTCCAAAAAAGATGTGAACGAGGGTAGGCACTACACCATCATTGTTTGTCTTGCATCTCCCAACAATCTCGTATGTTATATTATCATCACTTGTATCCTTTATCATATCACGAAATATCATTATGCTTGATCTTTTTATGTTATTCTTGCGAGATTATCATAGATCATAGATGTACCTTTTAGTTTGTGTTCTTTTAGCGTATCATAAACTCACTATTCTCTCTTAGGGTTCATTTTAGCATAGTCATTCATTATTAGATTAGGGTTCATTTTAGCATAGTCATCCATTATTAGATTAGGGTTCATTTTAGCATAGTCATTCATCATTAGATTATGGTTCATTTTAGTATAGTCATTCATCATTCGATTGTGCTTCATTTTTAGCATTATCGTCCTTTCTCATTAGGTTAGGTTTCATTTTAGCATTAACGTTCATCCTTAAGAGTTGTACTTCATTTTGTGCATTTTCATTTTATTTTATCAATTTATTTATTTTAATCTTTGATCCATTTTTAGTTTGTGTTAACGTATCCTCAGTGTCATGACATTATATTCATTTTTCGTATCATAAATATGTTTTTTATCCTTTAGTTGGTGATTCATTTTACATTTATAGTTTGTATTTATCATCATACAGCATCATAGTAAATACTCTCCAAAGCAATCAATTTCTCGGGATTGCATCACATCTATCATAGAGCAACATCACATCATCAGCATCATATCAAAAACCTATCATACTATAGGAAATCTCATCATCATCACATCTACAACATCATAAAGAAAATCATGTCATCAAGGATCACAGCACATCTATGATATCATAGATTAAAAATACATCATATCTACACTATCATAGCTAAAATCACATCACAATCAATTTGTATCATGTACACAATGTCATCAAAAATCACATCCTGCATCACAAACTATCAGCACAATCATAAAATCATAGCATATATCATCCTGCATCACCAATTGTCAGCAATATCCGCAAAACATCACTATCTATCTAGCATGTATCAAAACACTATATGTAACATCACTAATCCATAACACATATAACACCAGCATCATCATATCTATATATTAATGAAAGAAAGAAAGAATAACAATCCATCAGTGTACAAATGTCCATATCATAGAAATGGGTCTGAGCCTGCACAAAAAATCTCCATGTATCCCAAAAATGGCCACTCTGCACAAAATACTCATCATATGACAAAAATCCAACCTATCACTGATCACTGCTCTGCCTCCCTCCCTGCCCCTAGCGCTACTAGTGGTGGAGGTAGTGGCCTCATCAATCCCCCTCCTATCCCGGAGCTCTCTACCTCATCCCTCCCCATCCTTGTGTCTTGCCTCTGGCTATGTCATGTCTTGTGACTATGCACTGTATGCTGAGACCCGCCTATCCTCTGTAAGCCCCCAGTGCTCCATCCACTGTCCCCTCCACCCTACATCCCTGTATGTGTCCCTACTGTACCTAACCGATTTGGTCACTTGTAATGCTCAATTTGGGATGCTAGCACCATTGCATGATACCTACCTCGATAAAATCTAGCCCTCTTTCTCAGATCCTCCACCTCAGCCCGTAGTCTCGTCAACTCATCCAAGCCCCCTCCCACTACTACCTGCGCTCTCAACGTCGGCACCTCTGCCACCAATGCATCCAACCTCCCCTGCATTGCCTGCCTCTCCAGGCTCACCACCTCCAGCCTACCCTTCGTCCACCCTAGCTCCATCTGCAGTCTGCCCATCTCAAGCCCTACCCTATCTGCCTGCCCCTGTGCTACATCCCACTCCTATCTGAATTAATCATGCTCTATCTGGAGCTGATCTCGCTCCTGTTGTGTATCCTGGAGCAGCTGTCTAACGGCCTCATGAGCCTACTATAAAGAGGCATAACGCCCTGCCAATCCATCATCTCCTCCCTGGGCAGACAATCCCCCTACATCTCCTCCTATTGGCCTCTGCGGCCCCTACTCCTTTGCCCCCCGCTCTCCTCCTCTCTCCAGCACCCTCCCTCGCTCTCCTCTCTGGCTAAGCTCCCCTCTCCTCCCCTCTAACCCTCCTCCTCTGCCGATCTGGCTCCTCCTCTTGGAAAACTGTTGTTGCCCGCTATTGTAATCCTCTAGCCACATCTCGCCCCTGTCAGGCTGCCCGGGCTAGCTCGCCTGCTGCCACCGCCGCCCTCATCCCCTGTGCTCTCCCCACCAACCTCGATCGCACCCATGTGTCTTGATACTCCTAAGTGGAGCCTGCATTTTCTAACCCCCCAAACCAAACCCACTATTGTGGCTCTAACTCTAGCCATGCTCTCAACAGCCCGTCGCGTCATAAGGATGGCCCGTACATCGACACTGGCTCACGCGTGACTCATTGATACCAATGTGGCTCTCCTAGAGCCACCTGCTGCCACCTAAACTGTCGGAGAGCCCTGTCTGGCCTGTACTACTCTACTACATACTCCCACCGTCCAAACACAAAACATGGTGATATAGTGTATGGAAGCTGCTCTCCCTCCTCAGCCCATGGTCCTAGGCTCATATATGGCCTCCACACCACTACTGCTATCTCATCAATAGCCACCCTCTAGTAATCTACTGAATCTGTATGATGGTATGTCAGGGGCTCGGCCCAACTGTATGCCACTGGCTCCTCTACCTGTCTTTCTCTCCGCCCCAAAGGCCTCAGCACGGTAATGTGCTCCCAAGCCCACACCTGTAACAATGTAGGGAACCCAATGCTCCTCCCCTACCGTTCGCCACCCTGGTACACTATCTTGGGGAGGTCTCGGTATAGTTTGGCCAACATTAGAGAACCCCATGCCACTAGGCACCCTGGATCCACTATCTACATCACCATTAGAATCAGTGCCAGTGTAACTCCTATACCACTTGTATCTGGGGCAATGTACCCTGAAACCAGCCCTAACACATAAAAGTAGATCCTCCTCTTCGCCGCCACCTGACCTAAATGCTCATCCAGCACAAACTATCTCTACCAGATCCTGTACTCAACTCCTGACCCCATCAGTCTTTGAATGGCCGCATCCGCTGTCATCCCTCTCATCACCATGATTGGCATCCCTCATACCAGCAATCTGAATATTCGATACACATCCTCCAATGTCATCGTCATCTCCCTCGTCGACAGGTGGAACATCGTCGTCTCACTATACCATCTCTTACACTGCACTGTGATCATCGCCACGTAAGTTTGGGTATGGGGCAACCTTGCCAGGTACCCCAGTCTGATTGCCTCAATCCTCACCTAGTCTGTCGGCATCAGCATCCCTCCCATACGCAGCACTACCGCTTGTCGCTCCCATGATACTAAAGCATCCAGTGACCACTGCACACCACAAAACCAATCAGATATCAGTCTTTCTATATCAATTTTTCATCCTCCATCCCTCTCGTTACCCATCCCAACCTTTTTTTTAGCATTTTTTTCATCGGTCGTGTTCCCGCGATCCACGATGCTCACAAAATTGTGTTCTCGCCAGCTTATCTTCCTGCGGGTTCGCTTCTTTACCTTTCCTCATTTTCCTATTTAATCCAATGATCCCACAGCCGCATTCTCGCAACAACAAAATCACGTTCTCGTCGGATTATCTTCTCGCGGGATCACACCTTTTGACTCTTCTACCATCTGCCTTTGACTTGCGTTCCCGCAAACGCTTCCCCACCAACCTCCCATTTGGTGTTCCCGTCGACATATTTTTCAGCAAAAATGTGCCTTTTCCTACCCTCACCTCTTCCCATCCCTAGCCAGCGAGAACGCATTCCCGCATCTTGACTCGCGTTCCTTTTCACAAGAATGCGATCCCACTTGTATTCTCACGCTCCCGCAGAATCTCCTACCCTAGGATCGTGATCCCGCTCAAAACGTCTGCTACCCATTTTAGTCCTACATGGCTAAGCTACTATCGCGAGATAGTGATCCCGTTCATCCCACTCACGTTCCTGCCAGACCCATGCCTACGGGATTGTGTTTTCTCTTTCATGAGAATGCAATAAAATCTAAACAAAGCATAAGCAAGCAAAGGTTTTCGGCCCTACCAATCAATCTGGTGTCCCCCATACTCATACTCATCGCACTATGTTCGCCCGTTGCTCTGGTCGCCCACTACCCGCAATCATAATCTCCAATGCAGAGCTCCTCACAACAATATCTCCTCGTCTGTGTGAGTGCAAATAAACCTTCCTAGCCCCCTTCCGGCTCTTTATAGCCCCCCCCCCCCCCCCCGATGCCCTGACTACCCCTCTTGGTACTCCCACCCTTCAAAAACATTCCCCTTTCCCAAACCATGAAAAAAACACAACTTATTCCATTGTAACATATCTTGGTCCATCAATTTGTACATCCTCTTTAGCCTAGTATTATTGTATCTCTCCAGCTTTCGTGCCAGTTCGTCTTTGCTAAACATCTTGCACACATCGCACATCTTGGTTAGTTATTCCACTGCATCCTTTTGCTAAATCGCACCTCTACATATTTTGTTTGTTTTTCTTTTCTGCTTGTGGGTTACCCAATATCGCTTCCACATTGCTTCCTCTAGGATCCATGTGCGATGCTGAGGTAATCATTGCGTGTTTGTTTTGCATCCATTCGTCAGTCCTATGGAATTTTGGGGAGAAGGCCTTGTTGTTCTTGGTAACCTTAGCAATCAACCAACATTCCTATATTAAATCTAATGCTCAACTATGCGGTGGTCCTTCTCTTTGAAGTATCCCCCCGCTCAACCCACTTCAATGGATTCCCTGCATCTCCATTATCCCCTCATCCTTCTCCCTATCTTGGATTCCTTTTTATAACGCTCTGCTCCTTCATCCTCCACCTCCCTAAAAGTCTTAGGCTTGCTCTTGTACATCTAATTCCCCTTTATCATTCTCCCATAGTGAGAGTTTGAGCTAATTCAGCCCCTTCTCTTTGCCACTCTGAGTCTCCTTGCTCCTCCTGGATTCTTGTATTTTTCAAGAAGTCGTCGAGCCTCATTTCTCTCCCCGCCATCTTCTTGAGGGGGCATCATCTAAGTCTAGTCTCTCCTCTTCTTATCCGAGACCGGGGCAACCTTGTTGCTAAAAACATCTTCCTCGTGTCATCTCCATTTGAACTTCTTTGAAATAGTGTTATCTCAACACTATGTCAAAGAGGGGAAAAATGTAGACACCTAAATTTGATTACATCGCTTTAGTAATCCTATTTAGCTATCTCTAAAAAGCATCATTAATTAAAAAATTTATTTAATTAATCCTTTGTCATCCCCTAGTTGATTAACTTAATTAATCATCTATAGTCTTAAATTGATAAATCAAATAACCTATTATTTATCAATTAAATCCTATTCCCCTATCTAATTCCAAAACCCTCATTTATTAAATAAATCTATTTGATAAATAAAACCCTCAAAATCTAATAGCCTCTAAACTATCCTAAATCCTCCATTTAGCCTAATCCACCCCATCCACCCATACTAACCTAGCTTAGCCCCTAACTCACCCACCCTCATAAATGCCATCCACTTGCACATCTCTAACATCCCTAATCTAATCCTAAACCCAAACCTAGTCTCCCCCCCCCCCCCCCCCCAACCTTGTAACATTCCCTAAGCAAGCTTAAGACTTTCCTAAGCCAAGCAAAGTTAACAATCTCCAAAATATCCCAACCACCCAACAATGAATGCTCTTACAAGGCCATAAAGACTCTTACAAACCCATTCATTGCTCTTACAAGCCATTTATGAGGGTCTTTAAGGCCTTGAGCTCCTTTTGTTGACTCATCCTTGCCCTTTCCTCCATCCACTCACCCTATGACATGTGTCACTTCCTGATTGGTTGTAAGGAAGCACAATCCATGTGCTCTCCTCTCATGCAATCTGAACCCTCCATGAGTTTTTCCCCATTCTTGCATCTTAGCCCTCAAACCCTCAAGCCCTTAGCCTATAAATTGGATCCCCTCCCACGCCATTTCATAACAAATCCTTAAGCTAAAGTTACCATGCCCTTTTGAAATCACAATCCATGAAGTAAACTCATAATGCCATTTTGAGAAGCCAAATCCATATCAAAGCCATCATCCACCCCAAAAATCCCAAATCCATTGAAGCTATTTTGAAACTTGAGCATATATCCCAAATCTACATAATAGACTCATCCCTAAATCAAGTGACCATCCTCATTGAGAGAGCCATTCCATGGCTCATATTCTCATTTGAGGGTTTCACTTTGTCTATCTCATATGTTGTGATTTTTATACTAGTTAATGCTTTTGTTCTTGAATAGATTAGTATTAATTGCTATTATATTTTCTCATATACATCAACTGCTTATAGTTTCTAAAAATTTATTTTCCCTCATGAAAAAATCCTAGGAAATAGTCATGTTTCATGTTCTGATAAATTGTCTATGAAATGATTTGCAAGTATGATAGGGATATATGAAAATTATTGCTTATACATTAATATCCCTAAGTTCCTTGGCTAGTTTTCATATCTTAATGTTGTGCCCCTACATTTCTTTCAAGTTACAAAGTTACTATATTTGCAACATCGCCTCATTTTGAGTACTAATTGTTTTAGCATCTGCAAGGGAGCAAAGCGGTCAATTAGAGGCTCATTGCAACATTGTAAGTGTTAATAAGAACTGTAAGATCAAGGTCATGAAGGAGTGATTAAGTGGATTTGCATGATCGCGGCTTAATCTTGGCACAAAATAATTTAAGTCATGATGGTGTGAAAGTTAAAAATGATAGTCAAGTTAACAGTTGATTGCAACATTGCACAGGTAAGCTAGAAGTTGAGATTGTAATTTGTGAAGTTACGAAAAGTATCTAATGGTCAGAAGAAATGCTTATCACAATGTCACAGGGTTTTTGAAATGGAATGAAAAATTAAGTTTCGATGGAGTGATTAAGTAATCTAACAGTTAAATTTTAGACCATTGCAACATCGTAGAAGTTTGTGATTGACTCAAGTTTATAGTGGAAAAGTTGTAAAAACCTAAGATTTCCTTGTCATAAGGTCAAAGTTGCAATTAATATTTGAAGTTGTGAAGTTGCAAATGAAGAAAAATGTTAATTCCTAGACTGCATCAACCAATGATGAATAAAAGGGATAAACTATGCCAAAGGCACGATCATGGAAAATATGAGGAGTCACAGCATCGCAAGGGTGACCTCATGGTTAAGTCTAACTACTCCAATAGTGTGAAGAGGGTCAGTTAATTTTTGGTCATATGGTTGCAACATCTAATACAAGGTTAAGAGAATCATATCTAAGAGTGTGAAAGCTTATTTTGTGTGGTCACTCTAGTTAATCCATAGTCAAAGAAATGAGCTCTGACAGCACAAAAAATGCTCAGGCACATGGTCACTCAAGTTAAAATGTAATCAAGGGTAAAGGCCCCAATGGTGTGATAAGATAACATGTGGTAAGAAATAGCAAGGTGGCAGATTCAAAAAATTAGAAGATGCCATGTGGCATGCTCTAGAGCTGAGTGTGAGATCGTAAGGCTTGATGTGAGAAAGCTACGATGCTACAAAAAATCTCATAGTCGAGAGCCAGAAGAAATGGTGTTGCAATCTTATGCTCATGGTGGGATTGTAAGAGGAAAGATGAAATGATACGATGATATGAGAGCTTCATATGTTTAGGAATGCAAAGATGGAGACTTATGATCTCACACCAATTGTAAGATCAAATGTAAGAAGGAAAATCGTGAGATCACATGAGCAATTAGAGGATGTTTCTAAAGTCACGATAAAGGTTCTCTTGTATGATTTTAAAATCATAAGAAAGGAAATGTTAAAGTTGAGTGGGCCAAGTGCATAAGTATATGTCAATATAACCTTCTGATGTTATGAAGGACAAGTGATAGTAAGATCGCAAGGGCAGATCATGAGGTTTCTGATGCTACAATAGAGAAAGGCTACAGTTAGAGTATAGTTGGGAGGTGAAGGCAGTGGTTAAGAGGTAAGTTATGAATTTATGAAGAGGCTCAATTAAGTATGATCAAGAGATCGTGAGGTAAGAAAAGGAAAGCTTCTAAAGCTATGACAAAAGGTTTGCTGACTATAGGCGTGAGATCGTAAGGCTAGAAAAGACAAAGCCTGATGCTACACAAGGTGGTGATCATGAGATCGTAGCAGACATAAAGGGGATCCCTTGATCATGTGATAGGATTATGATCTTAAGATCATAAAAGCTAGTTTCCATGCTTACAAGGATACAAGGGGTTTCATTTTCAAAGTGCATCAACAGAACAAGGCATAGGTGAGCACCAAACATAGGGATGAGTTAATGCTCAAGCTGCACAACCTTGATGGTGATCATATTTTTAGGTGGAATATGACAGTAAGAAAAATTAGATAAAATCATATTCACTGAATGACCACCAAGAATGAAATAAATGTTTTAAAAGCAATTGCAAATGATAAGGCTTTGTCGGCAAGAGGCAGTTGAAGATTTACATGGTTAAGGGTAGTAGAGGACAAACAGAATTAAATTGAAGACTCCTTCACATTTTGGTTTCTTATCTAATATCCCATAAAAGGAGGGTTTTCTCATCATTTTGAGGGGATATTTTTGCAATTCTATTGTACTGTAGTGATGAGATTTGATTGTCTGTTAAAGGGAGATGAGATAAGTTCTACAATGGTAGGAGGAAGAGTTTCAAGTGGGCACATGGTAGCATCATATCTTATCTAAGAATTATTCCTATCTATTTATTCTCTTATTTTCTCATGTTCTAGGTTGTTGATGGTTGGTTGTTTATAGGCTACTAAGCAAAGCTCTACTTGTGATCCCACCATTTAAGCCCAGTATTTCTCTTGTTTGAATAGCATTAATGAAGTTTTGCAGATTGTGTTGGTTTATTCAACTATGTTATTTTCATGCATCCTATTGTATTTGTTCTAATGAAATAAATAAAAATGTAGTAGTAAGTTTATCTCCAATCTGAATGTTGTCTCATGTTTATGATGTTTGTAATCTTCTATGGTTTGTGAGCAAAGAGCAGAAAACTAGTTGCATCATGTTTTAGGTTGTATATGTTGATATATTTTGTTTTTGATTCAAGGATTCATGTAAATTCTTACTTTATCATCACAGGGTTGCAAATTTCATGAAGGGTTAAGTCGAGTATGAGCTTCAGAAATGATGCAAATGTCTGATTCACAAGGTAAATGGATAGATCTAGAAGTCTTGATATATGAAATGTATCAATGATTTCCAAGGATGTGTGTTAGTGATTTATGAAATCGCCCAATAGATAAGGCACTGATCAACTATAAGATCTATGTATTTTTTTTTTCATTTATTGGTGATGTTGAAATCAATATTATAATCAAAATCCTTTTCCCTTTTTGTTGAAGAGCTTAAAAGCGTTTCCCTCACTTAGTTTATCAAGTCCATGAGTCATGTTACTAGTTATTTCATGTCCATGATTGTTTGCATAAGAAATAGAAGATTAAGGGTATTATATGCTTTATAAGATTTAGTTGTATGCTTTGAAACTGGTACAATATGAAGAATTTGAGGCTCACCCACCTAGGTCTTGCAGATCCTGAAGGAGTATAGCCTTGTAGTTGGCCCCAGTGTTTGAGTGGGTATGTTGAACATGGGAATTAGTTTCCCCTAGATGTATTTGTTCCTATCATTAGGTTATTAAAACATTATTAATTCAAGAGCCAACATTACTAATACAAATATTCCTTGTAAGAGGATGGACTTTGTTAGGAGCCAATGAAATATATTCAGTACATAACAGTCCATGTTAAGAGACTTTGAATCCCCGTTAGGAGATTCCAACCCTGTTAGGAGTTGTAGAAGGTAGATGGACCCACTGTCCAAAGAGCTTCAGAAGAAAGACCACTGAAGTCACTATCCAATTGGCCTCTATATTATTCCTTTAAAAATAATAGAAATGCAACCAATCTTAGTAACTTAAACTATTTCTCTGTCCTCTTACCATACCAATATTGCACAAAAATACGTTTTAGGTCTCAATATTAGATCTCCAACTTTTCATCACAATGATCCCTTTGATCACTTACACCTACTAACCTTCACAAATCCAATACAATTCACTTACATACATACATACAACCAAGGAAATAATCCTTCCTTTATACCATTTCCTCAAAATAATTCACTGAGTCAGTGTTAAGGCTTTCCCAATTAATTACAATAGGACCTTATTATGATGACATGCTCCAATACAATTTTTTCATAATTACAAAGTACTCTTCGCTCACAGTCTTCACAAATTCTCACACATGCAACCTCAGACTTTGTGCACTCATTGATTTCATCATCAGGTTATCTTTTGTCTTTATCTAACTTTGCTAATCCAGATTCTATCCATGTTAGAAGATATAATTCGAACACCAAAAACCACTTCTCACAAACTTTGTATGCAAACTATATTTTGTAAATCACAAATAACTCTCACTAGTCTTTGACTTTCTACATGCGCTTTTAGCTACATCATTGGGATATACTATAAAACATGTCCTCAACTATGCTTGACCTCATCTTCAATACTCGATACATATGACCTTCATCTTTGTCTGCTACTTTGCCAATCTTTACAGTATGTTGACATCAATGACAAACATAGTCATGATTGCAACATACAATCATGTTAACTGTGTCTCCACTATTCCAACAATGGTAGAATACTCCCCCATAAGAATATCACTAGCATTTGCGCTAATACTTTTATCCCAATTAATGAGTTATCTAGAAGCACAAGTATAGGTGCTCATAGTATCCTTAATATTTGTAGCCTCCCTGATAGTATAGGAACACATAATGATAGTGTCATCAATTAATTGTTCATGGGTACAAGTTTGGGGATGAGAAGATGGTCTTAAACCTTGAATAGCCCTAGCATTACCAAGATTGTCAAAATATCTTCCAATGCACTCCACCATATAGAAAAAAGAAATGGGTAAAGGGGGTCCCCTTGCCTATGACCTCGAGATGGTTTGAAGAACTTAGAAGAAGCCTCCTTCACCAAGATAACAATGGAAGTGGTAGAGATGAGTTGGTTGTGCTAGAGTAATTAGATATTTCCCAATTAACTCTAGTTACTTAAGCTAAATTTTAGGCATCTAATAATTAATTCTTTTATTAATTATTTTGATGCAACCTAGGTTAGACCTTTTTAGGGTTTCAAACTCCTTTATAAGGATGATTTCTCATTGTAAACATGGAGAACTGAGATTAATTCATTGTTGATTATAGTGATCTTCTTTTTTGCTCATCAAGAATGTCTCGTCTATGGATTTGGCAATTCCTACCTCCATAGGTTTTTGTTTCTCTCTTTTGTAGCAGGTGTTTGCATGCAAGTGACTCTTGGGAGTTGTGGGGTTGATCTTTCATCAACTTCAACATGGTATCAGAGCCAGCTTCTTCATACCCCTGTTCTATTCGTAAGAGATTTGGCATTGGTTTTCAGATCTGAGCTTTGAGAGGATTTTTTTATTAGTTCTGGGGGTCACTAATTTTTAAGGAACTTTGAGCAAAAATGGACATCACCATTGAGCTCAAAGCACTCGAAAACCCCCCATTTCCATATAAAATACATCTAGTTTGGATGTTGTTGAAACCTTAGGTAAAAAAAATTGCACCGAGATCATTTTGACTTGGGCACGCAAATTGAGACAACGTTTCTATAAATTTTTTAATCAAATTTATTTTGATTAAAATAATTTGCGCATTTTTTAATGGAGATAGACATGTTCATTAGATGTTTCAATTTTTTTTTAAACATGCATTGACGATATTTCTCTCTATTGGTGACTTCTTGCAGTTGTGAATGAAGAGGTTGCAGAGGAGATCACGATCTTCATATTCTAAGGGGAAGAAGGAAAATTTTAGCTTGTCACTTCACCTGTTCATGTGAAAACCCCTTTTTTATGCGATCATCGTAGTATACCTTAGGCCTCTCGGATCTTGCACACTACTTTGTGCCTCTAATTGGGCTATCATCAACCACAAATTGTCTTTGTCCATTCTAAGGTGAAATGTTAAGAAAAATACATCTAGGTGACAAAGGCAATGGTCATCATAGTGGCAAAAGGGGCTTCTTTGGTGGAGGGTTTCTAGACTCATTTAAAGATTCGACATCTTTGGTCGAGGAGGGCATAGTCTCATCGAGGATTTCTTTGCCTACAATCCATTTGGAGGTCTTGACCAGCCCGAGCCCCTCATCCTTGTTCAACACACTCCAAAATCCATTCCACAGTCAGCATAATCTACCTTGTCCACGTCAATCATGGTGTTTTATTAAAACATATATTTCTTGGGTGCCATGCGAAATTGGCAATTTTCGAATATTATTGGAGATTGGTGTGCAAATTATGGAGATCTCATGATTCGTGGTATTTTAATTTCAAGTGGTGTCCTTCAGCAACGATGGTTTTGTAAATTTACTAATTAAGTGTTTTTTTAAATTTATGAAGGGTTGTGCACAATCAACAATGCCATAGATTTATGGTCATGTTTTGTTTTTTGATCATTAACTAGGTTCTTGGGCCTCCTGTGCTTTTTTTTACATTATTTTTTGGTCCAAATAGGAGACTAGTGTGTAATTTACCCACTGCAAAGTCGTGTTGGATAAGCTTCCAAAAATAATTTGTCATGATAATTGCCAAGGAACCATACACAAATCAGAAGGAGCTAAAAAACTAAACATGAAATGTAAAAATCACAAACTACTTGACAAAGACATGGGGGCCTTGCCTTGGCCCTTGACATCAAGCAGATTTGTGAGGTTGAGCTTCTTCATTTGGCAAGCTTGGTATGAGTCCCCACTCAGACATGTCAAAGATGAATGTTCTTTCTCTACCTGTGTGCTCTTCTAAGATAAATGTTTGGAGGTAGTCACCTTCCTCTATCAGCGATGCACATTTTTCAAAGGGTGGTAAATTTTCCAATTGACTTCAAGCAGTTTTCCATGATATGGGTGTTTTTCAGCATTGTTGGGGGTTTTTTTTCTCATGCTTCAATGGTGGTTTTTTTTGCATAGGTGGTTTGAGTCTCTTTTTCAATTGTTTACCTTCCTCTTGAGGTTGTTTGGCTTTAGACATGTGGCATCATCATGGCCACTAGTTATTTTTTACCAACTCTAGCTTCTTGCTACTAACGTGATTTTTCCTAGCGATCTTGTTTTTCTCCGGTGATTTTGTCTTTTTTGGCCATCAGTTTGTAATCTGGCACCGGCCCTTTGCTCAACTCTATGTTTCTAGTGGCTGAAATTTTTTCTAATAAGGGTCATTTTCAAGCATTTTTTTGCCTCGACGGTCATTTACCGGTCAAATTTGCGCTCGTCACTTATTGATGTCAACGCCACATTAGCATTGCATCACCACTTCTTGTCACCTCGTCGGCCTCTATTTGGACCTACCTTTGCATTTTTGCTCATATCTCGGGCATACGGACTCCATTTTTTGTAAACAAGATATCGACAAAAAGTTGGTTCCAAGCCCGTTAGAGTGGTATAGTTAGTTTTCAATTTTGATGCTTTTTATGGTTTTTTCTTCTATCAAAGTCAGGAGTTTTGTTTTGAACTCCTGGAGACATATCTTGAGCATTCGATCTCTATTTTTGGAAATCTTTACATCATTGGAAAGGTCTTTCTGAGCTCTTTCCAGTGATGTTGGTTGTTTTTCCAAATTTTGCTCTAGGCACATTTTATTCAATCTTCTACATTTTTGCATTCTAATGAATATCTTGGTTATTTCAAGTTTGGGGATCAATTTTGTTGCTTCAGATGATTCATCATGACTTGTACTATCTATTGTATTAGTCTTATGTCTCTTCTGGTCTATTTAGACATCATTTGTATGCATTCTTGCAAATGCACTAAGATAAAGTGCCATACTGCATTTGCATTTTTTTCAGTTGTTTTGCCTTGTTTTGCCTTTTGATTTAAGTAGTGTCATCTAAGGACACTCATGCAGATTATTGTATTCTTAGGATTCATTATGTCTTGTGCCCTATTGTACATGCACTACTCATGATTAAAGTGCCATGGGGGGTCGATGTTTTTTGTTTGTTTTCCATTTTCCTTTGTCCAATGAGTGTCCCTTCCATGACATTAACCTCATGATGTGTCTAAGATTGATCACCTCAATACACACATATGTACTCTTTTGTGCATCTTGATCGCGGTTCCTTGACATGCAATTCTTTTGGCCCACTTTTCCAATTTCCTATCACCTCACCCTTTTCTGCACTTGGCGGGGGGGATTTTTCTTCTGTTGTTTCTCATGCTTCCTTGGTTCAATTGATCAGCTCTTCAAGCTTTGGTTTTTCATTCCATTCGTATCTTCAAGTTCAGTTGTTTGCCTTTGTGTGCCTCCTCATTCGATGCAGATTACAGTCTTCTCTACCTGGCCAGGTTCTATTTCAGTGGAGGTTCTTCAGATCAATGGTTACATTCGATAGAGCTTTACTGCTTCTACATGCTTCAGTGATGTTCTTCATGATCATCTTTTGTTTCTATCTTCTAGGACATTCTCTAGTTTGGAGGCTTCTTTAGTCGTCCACTAGTTTTTTCAGCATGTTTTCCTTCTCTTTTTGGAGTAGGGTTTTTCCCATGTGGTTTTCTCTATTTCTCCTCTTTTCAAAGATTTGGTTGCATTTGGGTACCTCATTAGGCTTTGGTTTTTGGGACCCAACTCTATTTTCAATAGTAGTTTCTAGGTTTTTAGCCACTCCCTAAGTTTATCTTAAGGGGGGGTGTTAGAGTAATTAGATATTTCCTAATTAACTCTAGTTGATTAAGCTAAACTTTAGGCATCTAATAATTAATTATTTTGATGTAATCTAGGTTAGACCTTTTTAGGGTTTCGATCTCCTTTATAAGGACGATCTCTCATTGTAAACATTGAGAATTGAGATTAATTCATTGTTGATTATAGCAATATTTTTTCTTGCTCATCAAGAATGTCTCGTCTAGGGATTTGGCAATTCCTGTCTCCATAGTTTTTTGCTTCTCTCTTTTGTAACAGGTGTTTGCATGCAGGTGACTCTTGGGAGCTATGGGGTTGATCTTTCATCAACTTCAACAGGTTGATCAACTAGATAACATAGTTACCAAAACCACTGGCCCCTAAGATCCTCAAACCACCCTATCATAAGCCTTGGAAAGATACACTTTCATGAGAAACCCTTGCTTGGTAGAGATAACAAGAGAGTGAATGTTCTCGTGGACAACAATAATGGAGTCCAAGATTTGCCTACACGAGACAAACCCATTTTGTTGGAAAGATACTATTCAGAAACAACTTCAAGGGTCAAGAGGTAAGCACTTTGGAAACAATTGTGTTCAAGGAATTGCACAAGTTAATAGGTTTGAAAGACTCCACAATGTTAGCCCTAGACATTTTAGTAATCAGAACAAGGAAAGTGGTATTGATTTCTTTTAGAATCCTTCTCATCCCAAAAAACTCCTTAACAAAATCGAACACATTCCTCAATAATATATCACAATTTCTGGAAAGCAAACATGGGAAACCCATTTGTGTGTGTGTGTGTGTGTGTGTGTGCGCGTGCACATGTGTGTGCTTGTGCATGTGCGAGAGAGAGAGAGAGAGAGAGATCTACTCGACACCCCAACATCACATATTAATGATATGTTCAGCATTTAGTCTCTAGCATGTCTTCTCTCTTAGCCTATGATAATGTTAATAATAAGTTTCTTTTGGATGTCTTGGGCAAATTTGGGTTTGCAGCACCTTGCTGCGATTGGTTTAACAGTTGCCTCTCAACCCCTTGTATATCCATTTTGGTGAATGGCACTCCACTGGGTTTTTTGAGACTACTACAGATATTAGACAAGGGGGCCCCTTATCTCCCTTTCTTTTTATAATCATGGTAAAGGTTCTTGGTCGATCAATCAAACTGGCTAATAAGAAAGCGATATGGAGAGGATTAAAAGTTACAAGAGGTATTAATCCAATTACACATCTACAGTTTGTGGATGATAATTACCTTTTGGGAGGGGCATTATCCGCGAAAAAAGGATTATAAAAAAAAATTTAGAATATTATAGTAGAGATTTGGGATAGTTTATCAATTGGGAGAAATCGAATGTTTTATTTTTCAACACTTCTCCACCTCTTCAAAAGAATATTTGTAGGGTTCTTAATATGAAAGTCGGTACCCTGCCTAATAAATACTTGGGGATGCCTATCTTTATGGGTGTTAATAAGACTAACTTGTGGAAATATCTTATGGATAGTTTTATTAAAAAATTGGACAGCCAGAAGGGCAGATGGATAACTTATGTAGGTAGATTCTTGCTTCTTCAATCAATAATATCCACTATTCCAGTTTTCTCTATGAGTTGTCTAAAGATTCCATTGAAGGTGCTCAAATATATTAAACAGAGGATGAGGAATCTTTTTCGGAATGGGGCACATGAAGAGGAGAAGATATCCCTAGCGGCATGGGAATCAATCTGTAAACCAAAGAAGAATGGTGGTGTGGGCATTCGACAATGGCGGCAGATCAATACGGCCCTTGGAGCTAAACTGGTATGGGATATCTATGCCAACTCATCCCAACTATGGGTGAGAGTTTTAAAAGCAAAGTATTAGATTCTAATGAGGATCCAAGACTCTTTACTATCAGGGACCCTCCTAAAGAATCATTGATATGGAACTTCATCTTGGCATGCAAACCAATTATAGTTAAACACCTCTCTTGGCAAATCGATGATGGTAAGAAGGCTGACTTTTGGGGGGAGTCTTAGAATGGGGGAGGTATTTTATTGTAGAGGAATGACATTCATGGCCTGGTACAAAGTGCCAAATAGAATTAGGGGGACAAATTATGTGATTACTTGGAAAAGAAACCAACCCCTCTCGGGTATCAATGGGGATGGAAAAATGTCACAGCCCTTGATTTATCTGAGGCTCAAAGGGAGGTTTTGAAGAACATATTTGAGGTAAGGAGAGTTACTTTGCGAGAGAATGAAGACAAGATCATCTGGTGTGCTACGAAACTGGGTGCTATTCAACCAAATTGGGTTATCAGCTCCTGTCTAGGATGGAGGATAGGAATGATTGGCCTTACAAATTGTGTTGGGATAAGGATTGTAGGTAGAAAGAATGGGCCTTCACATGGTTAGCTATTCAGAATAAAATCCTAACTTGTGAAAGACGAAAAAAAGTATGGGTTTATTGGTCCTACATGGTGTCCTTTGTGTTGAATGATGTAGAGGATGTAGATCATCTACTTGTTCATTGTAAATTTGCATAAACCTATTAGGAAAGGCTGAGAAACAACTTGAATTGGTCAAAACCTCTGCCAAACACCTTGTGGGGCCTCTTTCAATGTTGGCCCAAGAACCCCCCCTAAATCAACCTTTTCTAAGATATGGACTATTAGCCCTTTAGTAGTCATTTGGCAGTTGTGGAAAGAGAGGAACAGAAGAACTTTCCAAGGAAAATCAAAGAATATAGAGAGGGTATGGAATAGAATTTATGGAGCAATTGAAGAAATTATGAGTGCAGTCACCTCTTGTTTGCACCCAAATAGGATTTTTTCATCATGGGACAATGTGATACAAAAGGAAATGGACGAGATTTGGGGTAAAGTGGTGGGATAACGATTGCATGGCTATCAACATGAAACTCTGTAGGAAGGAGGTGACTTGGTGCCCGTCAGAGGATCATTGGATAAAGATCAATTTTGATGGTGCCTCGAAAGACAACCCGAGAATATTCAAGGTAGGTGCAATTGTAAAAAATTGTCAAGGGTGAGATTCTTGCTTTAACAGCCGTAAAATTAGAAGATGGAACAAATAACTTAGCAGAGTTACAAGCTTCTTCTTTATCAATTGGGCCAAAAGTTAGGTGTATATAATTTATATATAGAAGGAGATTCCAATCATCATAGAAGTTTTAAAGAATAGTAACTCTAAGTCCTCGTACTTGTAGAATTCAATCACGGAGATTAATATGGAGCTAAATTCCTTTGTAAATTATAGGATCACTCATACATATCGTGAAGGCAATATGGAAGTCGACAAGTTGGCTAATTGGGCTATCTCTTTCAAGGAAGTTGGTGTGATTTTTTTTTAGGACTTCAGAGATATGTCAATGGATGAATAAAGCTATTCCTTCGATGGAAACCAAGAGTTGACAAACTCTTAATGCAACTTAGAAAGTGGTGTAAGGAGATGTTGCGGTGACCCTTTTTCATTTTTCGAAAACCAAGGTAGGGTTATGTTTGCAAATGGACGGCGTTATGATTATGATACCTCCCAATTAGCAATGAAGAATGAATGAGTAGGAAGATTTGCAACACCTTATTTGGATAGCAGGACTTGCGGGAAGCGAACAAAACAGTGAAGGCAGATTTTTTATGGAGCTCGCTTATGATGACAAGGGTAGCATTGTTCAAATATTAATTGTGGTTGGTTGTTTCTCCCTTGAGCCAAATGCCCACCTACCTCCCTGACGGCTTGCAGAACGATCAAATAAATTTATTCTTGGTAGGTGAAATTTTGAAATTCAAAAATGGGGGGAAAACATTTTGCTGAAGTCAAAAGGAATGTTTTATCATTCATTCGACCAGTCAGTTGAGACAGAGAAAGAGCGCAAAAGTTGCAGAGAAGAAAGAAGGAAAAGTGATCAGCATATCCATTGGTGCAGAGACAAGAGGAAGTGTTATTCGTGCCTGCAATTGCACGTGCTCCTTTGTGTCATCCTGTAAGTTTATAGCTTATTGTTTTCATTCGTCCTGTTGAAGCAGTGATTGATCCAGGCATTATTGTACGCAGCCATTAGAGCTGCAAGTTTGAAGTTTAAAGTTTGAAGTTTATGAAGTTTGAAGTTTTAGGGTTATTTTAGGTTTTTCTGGTTGAAGCCGAATGCTCCCAAATTTTTAATAGTTTGAATCCAAGTTGAATAGTAAGCAAGCAGGCATAGGTGATTCCATTGCTTCTTGTTCATTGTATTTGTGAAGTTTATTTGAAAGTTTGAAGCTTTGGGTCTCTGGTTTTAATGGTGGAAATGTTCACGTTATAAGCTTGCACTCGGTATTGTCTTTGGTAAAAGTCATTCTCTATAGTAGCTACCGAGTACACTCAGTGCTCTCTTCTACCGAGTTCCATTCTCCTATGGTTATCGAGTTCATTCGATGCCTTCTTCTACCGAGTTCACTTGGTAATCTCTTTGTCTACCAAGTTCACTCGGTAATCTCTTCTACCGAGTTCACTTGGTAATTGCTTTGCTTACCGAGCTCACTCGGTATCCTTTGTTTACCGAGCTCACTCGGTATCCTTTGGTTACCGAGTTGTGTGTTCTTTCATTTATCGAGCTAACTCGGTAAGCTCTCCTACCGCCCATTCTCTTTGGTTACCGAGCAAAATTTATCAGTCGGTAATAGTTGTTCCAGAGCAATTTTTAGGGTTAGGTTGTGAGTTTGATTTTTGTTTTAATATTTCTCACATGGTATCAGAGCTTTGAGGCCCCACATCCAAAGTGAGTTAGGGAATTTGTTTTCTTGGTATATTTATCATGGCAGGAGATGCAGGAAAGATATGGCAACAGCCACCGTCATTTAATGGACAGAATTATGATACATTTGCAAAGAAGATGAAGACCATTATGGTTGCAAATGATTTGTGGGAGTTTGTGGTCAATGGATTCAATGATGTGACTAATCCAACTCAGTATGTTGCCCTCACAAATGCACCGAAGACTCATTTGAAAGAGTCAAGGAGGAAGGATGCTAAGGCATTAAGTTTGATTGAAGCTGCAATGATAGAGACTATATTCCCTAAGATTGCAGCAGAAAATTATGCAAAGGAAGCATGGGATATCCTTGAGACAAAACTTCAAGGGGACTGATAAAGTTCGTACAGTAAAGCTGCAAAACATAAGGAGAGAGTTTGAGAACCTTCAGATGAAGGAGAATGAATCAATTGCAGACTTCAGTTCAAGGACCTCCAATGTGATTAACCAACTGAAGTCAAATGGAGAAGACTATCAAGAGCAGAGGATAGTGGAAAAGATATTGAGGAGTTTACCTCATAAATATGACAATTTGGTCATGACAATAGAAGAGGCAAAAGACCTCACTATTTTGACAATGGATGAGTTGGTGGGTACACTTCAAACCCATGAGCATAGGATCAATAGATCTACTTCTTCATCTTCCCAAGAGCAAGCATTTAAGGCTCAGTCAAATCCAAGAGGAAGGGGGAGAGGAAGAAATGGCTCAGGCAGAAACTCCAGAGACAGAGGTCAAGGTAATGGAGGACAAAGGAATGCTGTAGCAGAAAGCTCAGGAAGAGAAGATGGAGCAAGTAGCTCACAAAATACTTCAAGAGGAGGTAAGAAAAACTACAACTCAAATAAGAGTAATGTAGAATTCTACTACTGTCATAAATTTGGGCATTATGCAAATGAATGCTGGAAGAAGCAGAATGATCAGTCAGGACAAGCAAATGTGGCTGATGTGAATATGGGAAGTGGACCCAATGTTGTTGCCTTTATCATGTGTAATGTTGGTGAAGAAGGAAGCCTTGAGGTTCGGTACCTCGACAGTGGATGTAGCAACCACATGAGTGGTAATGAAACCTTGTTCTCATTCATTGACAAGAGTTTCAAATCAGAAATTAAAATGGGTAACAATGGAACCCTACCAGTTGTGGGCAAAGGATCTAGGCAAAGGATCTATTATGGTCTACACCAAGAAAGGTGAGAAAAGGGAAATACAAAATGTTTATTTCACCCCTGGTATGAAGCACAATTTGATGAGCATTGGTCAACTCATTCAAAATGGATACAAAGTGTTGATGGAGAATGACATGTGTGTCATTCATGAAAAAGATGGGAGCAAGAACCTACTTGCAGCAGTTCAAATGACCAAGAACAGAATGTTTCCCTTGAGGATAGAGACATGTTTCTCATCTCAAGTTAGTGCTGCCCTCCCACACAATCAGCTCTAAGGAGTGTGATTGAAGACCCCTCATGGCTATGGCAACTCAGGTATGGTCATCTTGGCTATGCTGGTTTAAATTTGTTGTCAAATAAAAGAATGGTAGAAGGTTTGCCACAAATAGGAAATTCATGTGACAAGTGTGAGGCTTGTATTTTGGGTAAGCAACATAGGCTTCCCTTTAATTCTGGAAATTCTAGGAGGGCTAGATATCCATTAGAGTTAGTGCATATTGACCTAGTCGGTCCTATGCAAGTTACTTCCATTGGGGGGAGTACTTATTTTATGACATTCATTGATGATTTCAGTCGTAGGACATGGGTGTATTTCTTAAAGAATAAATCTAAAGCATTTGATAAATTTGCAGAATTTAAAGCCCACGCTGAAAGAGAATGTGGACACTATATTAAGGTCCTAAGATCAGATAGAGGAGGGGAGTATACCTCCAATTCTTTTGTAAATTTTTGTAGGAAACATGGCATAAAGAAAGAGCTCACAGCCAGCTATACACCACAACAGAATGGAGTGGCTGAAAGAAAGAACAGGACCATTGTTGAAATGGCAAGGAACATGATGAAAGAGAAAGGTCTCCCAACTGAATTTTGGGGAGAGGTTGTGGCAACAACAGTTTACCTAATTAATAGGTGTCCTACAAAGGCAGTCCGTGACAAAATTCCAATGGAAGCTTGGTCACGAATAAGATGGACAGTTGAACACCTAAGGGTGTTTGGATGTGTTGCATATGCACATGTGCCTAAAGAGAAAAGGAAAAAATTTGATGACAAAGGTGTGAAGTGCATCTTCACAGGGTACAGTGCAGAATCAAAGGCATACAGATTGTATGACCCATTGAACAACAAGATGATGCTTTCAAGAGATGTGGAATTTCTTGAAAATCAGTCTTGGTATGGTTCAACTGATGAGTCACCAAGCACTTCAAGTAAAGTGTCAATTATAAGTGAAGAGGATGTTGATGAACAGCAAGAAGGAGTAGATAGAAGAAAAGGCAAGCAGCCTCAGACATTACCGAGCTCCTCTAGGCATGACCGAGTGTCAGGGCCAAGCAGCAGCAATGAAGATTCTAATGCCACACTCTCCTCCCTGCTAATAAGAAAGACCAAGAGTCTTAAGGAGATATACCAAGATGAAAGGTATGAAGATTATGATGAGAGTGTTAATTTTGCATTATTTTCTCATAGTGATCCAATATATTTTGAAGAAGCTATTAAGGAGAAGAAATGGTGTAAGGCCATGGATGAGGAAATAGATGCTATAGCAAGGAATGAGACATGGGAGCTAACTGATTTGCCTCCCAAGAAGCAAGTGATTGGAGTGAAATGGGTCTATAAGACCAAATGCAATGCTGAAGGCAAGATTGATAGGAATAAGGCAAGGCTGGTAGTCAAGGGCTACAAACAGCAGTATGGAAGAGACTATGATGAGACTTATGCCCCAGTTGCAAGAATGGAAACCGTGTGTGTTGTCATAGCAATTGCAGCTCATCACAAGTGGAAGGTATTTCAAATGGATGTGAAGTCTGCCTTCCTAAATGGTGTATTGAAGGAAGAAGTATATGTGGAGCAGCCACTTGGTTATGAAGTTGCAGGTGAAGAACATAAAGTATATAGATTGAAGAGAGCTCTTTATGGGCTCAAGCAAGCTCCCAGGGCATGGTACAGCAGGATTGACTCATATTTGATGAGCAATGGTGAGCCCACTCTCTACATCAAGGCAGCAAATGGAAATGTTTTGATTGTTGTTTTGTATGTAGATGATTTGATTTTTACTAGAAATGACAAGGCTCTAATTGGTGATTTCAAAGAGGTCATGAAAAGTGAATTTGAAATGACAGACCTAGGTCTCTTGAAATACTTTCTAGGCATAGAAGTAAAACAAATGCATGATGGCATCTTCATCTCTCAAGAAAAATATGCAAGGCAAATCTTGGAGAGATTTAAAATGCAGAACAGTAAGGTAGCCCCCACACCAACAGCAGTAGGTATGAAGTTGAGTAAGGAAGACTCTAGCAAGAGAGTGGATCCAACACTATACAAGAGTATGGTTGGAAGTCAAATGTATTTGACAGCAACTCGGCCAGACCTAATGCATGTAGTTAGCTTGATTTCCAGATTTATGGAAACCCCAAGGGATTCCCATTGGCAAGCGGGAAAGAGGATCCTAAGGTATGTGAAAGGTACCAAGGGATTTGGAATTTTGTATACTACAAATGATGAATTCAAGTTGGTGGGATACACAGATAGTGATTGGGCTGGAAGTTTAGATGATAGGAAGAGCACTTTCGGATACATGTTTCATATGGGATCGGGTGTAATTTCATGGGCATCCAAGAAGCAACCTGTTGTTGCTCAATCTACAGCAGAGGCTGAATACATAGCAACAAATGCAGCAGCATGTCAAGCAATTTGGCTAAGGAGGATCTTGATAGATTTGAATGGAAGGCAAGAGGATGGAACCACAATTTATTGTGACAACATCTCATCTATTGCATTGTCCAAGAATCCAGTCTTCCATGGGAGAAGCAAACACATAGAAATCAGATATCAGTTCATCAAAGAGCTGGTGGAGAATGGGGATATCAGAATTGAATATTGCAAGTCTGAGCAGCAGCTAGCAGACATTTTTACCAAGTCATTAGGCATTGGGACTTTTGTACACCTAAGAGAGTGTCTTGGTGCAGTTGATTTGGATCAGTAGTGATCCTTGTTTGTTTGGCTTGAGATAAAGGGGGAGTGTTGGAATATTAATTGTAGTTGGTTGTTTCTCCCTGGAGCCAAATGCTCACCTACCTCCCTGATGGCTTGCAAAACGATCAAATAAATTTATTCTTGGTAGGTGAAATTCAAAAATTCAGAAATGGGGGGAAAACATTTTGCTGAAGTCAAAAGGAATGTTTTATCATTCATTCGACCAATCAGTGGAGACAGAGAAAGAGCGCAAAAGTTGCAGAGAAGAAAGAAGGAAAAGTGATCAGGAGATCCATTGGTACAGAGACAGGAGGAAGTGTTATTCGTGCCTGCAGTTGCACGTGCTCCTTTGTGTCATCCTGTAAGTTTATAGCTTATTGTTTTCATTCATCCTATTGAAGCAGTGATTGCTCCAGGCATTATTGTACGCAGCCATTAGAGCTGCAAGTTTGAAGTTTAAAGTTTGAAGTTTATGAAGTTTGAAGTTTTAGGGTTATTTTAGGTTTTTCTGATTGAAGCCGAATGCTCCTAGATTTGTAATAGTTTGAATCCAAGTTGAATAGTAAGCAAGCAGGCATACGTGATTCCATTGCTTCTTGTTCATTATTTTTGTGAAGTTTATTTGAAAGTTTGAAGCTTTGGGTCTCTGGTTTTAATGGTGGAAATGTTCACGTTATAAGCTTGCACTCGATATTGTCTTTGGTAGAAGTCATTCTCTACAGTAGCTACCGAGTACACTCGGTGCCCTCTTCTACCGAGCTCCATTCTCTTGTGGTTGCCGAGTTCAGTCGGTGTCTTCTTCTACCGAGTTCACTCGGTAATCTCTTCTACCGAGTTCACTCGATAATTGCTTTGCTTACCGAGCTCACTCGGTATCCTTTGGTTACCGAGTTGTGTGTTCTTTCATTTACCGAGCTAACTCGGTAAACTCTTCTGCCGCCCATTCTCTCGAGCAAAATTTATCACTCGGTAATAGTTGTTCCAGAGCAGTTTTTAGGGTTAGGTTGTGAGTTTGATTTTTGTTTTAATATTTCTCACAATTCCGTAGTCTACCAGGGAGTATATAGTCAATTTATTGTAGTTGTTTTTTACAAACGGAAGGATGGAGATATGTATGCAACTTGTTAGATGATATTTATTTCATTAATTAAAATCTTATTATCGATCTAAAACAAGAGACGCAATGCGTCATAGTTCCTGCCTAACGCATAATGGTTGTAGATGTGTAGATGAGTGAAAATCTAAATTAACATTCTGAATGCATTAATTTTTGCCTAGAAATTCACTTTTGATCTGATAGGATTGCTCATATTTTGTTTTTAAATTCTCATCCTAGAAATGCGCTTGTGATTTGATAGGATGACTCATATTTTGTTGTTAGGTTCTCGTGCTATATTATTATATCTTTGGGCATTTAAGCCCAAGAATAAGAGGCCAAAGTCTCCAATATGGCACTAAGTACTTAATATCATACTATGATCAATACATATGTTTTAGATAAATTTGCACCTTCTACATTGACAACTTAAATTATGTGCAATGAGGAAAGATATCCATACCAATATTTGAATTATAGAACTTGAAGAAGTGATAAAACATTTGGACTATCACATTATATGTTTAAGCATACCATGCATGCTACTAGAGAACCATAAGTAGTTGGAATAACTCCCCCAACTATGTATTATTCTCATCTTGATTATCAAATGGAACTCACACTATTTTTAATCATTAGCACTGGACAAAAACTAGGATAGAGATATAGATAGAGATAAATAGCAGTATACAACAATAACAACATAAACATATATGTAGAGAAAAAAAAAAGATAGATAATATAGAGGAGGAAGAGGAAGAGAGATAAAATAGTAAGATAGAGTGATACCAACATAAGTGTTGTGTGTGTGAGAGAGAGAGAGAGAATTAAATATAATTATTTTACTTAATAAAACAAATAGTCAAAATAAAATCATGGTTATAATAAAAATATAAAATGTATTATATTTTAATTAATGAAACTAAGAATTTAATTTTTATATTAAAACTCACATTTCTATAAGAAAAAATGAAATGTATTGAAATATAAAAATATTTTATAAGTAAAACTAATTGTTTAATTTTACACAATTAGAGAAGGTTTACTACTTAATGTTTTGTATTTCCAAATTTTTCATAAAATTAAGTAATTTTTAATTATGAAATAATATCTATATAATTTAATATGTACATTTGTAATTAATAAATAGATGTAATACATATAAATTTGATGTTGATGAATAAATATGATGTAATAAATAAGAAATAAAATATAACTATTTAATTTTAATACATAGTTTATAAAAACTTAATAATAATTTATATATCTTTTAGAATTGAATAATTTCTTTTTTATGGTTATTTCTTTAGTATTTTTTTATATATAAAATATAATTATTAATTTAATATTAAAAAAAATATTTAAGTTTTAAATGTATTTAAACTAAATGATAAATTGTTTAAATAAAAAATATTAATAATAATAAATGATATAATTTATAAATTGTAACACTTATCAATTATACATATTACATACAAACACTGTTATAAAATATAATTAAAAATAATATTGTTTAATTTATTTTTATAAAAGCAAAATAATAGTAATAATTTAACTACTTTTATTAAAAAAACATTTTAAAAAAATTAGAAATTCAAATACAAAGATATAACATATTGAAATTGTATTAAAAGACATATATATATATATATATATATATATATATATAATTTGAACAAGTTATATCAAACAGTCAAAAATAAACATCAATGTAAAACTAATAATAAATATATTTAAAATAAGAAATTAAAAATATTTAATAGATTGTGATAATTAATATTGATGAGGTGGAAAATAAAATGATTGAAAAAATAAAATATTATCAACTTGTCACAAATGTGGAAAAGATAAAGTTGTAATTAATACATTCATTAATGCAAGATGAAGTTGAAGTTGTTAGAAAATATTTGTATTTTTTGTTCAAGAAAATTAATTTTCTCCCCCACCAAAAATAGTATGGACCAATAGAATGGATGAAAAATGTGATTTATAAAATAATGAAAAATTAGAAAAAGATTTAAACATTTGAAATCTCATATAATCTTTCAAATTCTTTGGTTTGATTGGTTAGTGCTAATGTCATATTTGCATTGACATGAATGCATAAGTATTCCTGCCTTGGCAGGAACTAAAAACTATTGCTTGAATATTAAAGCTGATCAAGCATTGTTTTCCACAACAATTGACATCACCTCTAAATAGAATTGACTTTTTTTGCTATGCAAAACAAACAACTAGCTTATTTTCCTAGCTTTATAAGTAATTAATTATGATACATTAGATCATTGTGTCATACTATTTTGTTTCAAACTTTGTTGAGTGTGTCTGCAATATACACAATTGTATTGACTATTGTACAATCTACTTCTCAAGTTTGTTTCTATCCTAGAAATTATGTGCAATTCATTTTGTAAAAAACAAAGGTGCAATCATGGATCTAAAGAAGCAATACCTGAAATATGCAATCAATTTACACATGCATGTATCTATATATCCATATATTATAAAAATGTACATTAGTGTGTTTAGTTGGATTTAGTATCAATGTACATTAGTTTGTAGACTACAAATGCTCTTTGATTATATTATCATATAAAGTCAATGGGATCATGGTAATGATATCTTTGAAGGTTTGCATAATGATACAAAAAAGACAAGATTAGTAATACTGTTATCTCTAAAATGAAAGTAGAAATGATAACTCAACATAATGGATACTGAAAGCTTTTGAAGTCAACTACATGTATCTTTGTAAAAATCCTTTGGATCATACTCCATGATTCATAATTTTTCTCTTCTCTAGCTCAATTTCCTAATGATGGATCATAGTGGATGATCCAAAACATCGATACAAAATCAGACAGTCAAATATAGTAACTTTATATACTCATTAACATGGATTGTGGAAACTTAAATGTATTTAGCTTGATGTAATCTCCAACAATGGAAAGCATTTAAGAGGCATGTCACATGGACAATGCAACAAGGCAAGAGCCAAGCACCAAGGAAATGGTGCACAATTTTAAAAATGAGGGAAATAGTTTCCTACTCAAACACCAAGGTGATTTAATTGAGTTAAAACATGACTGGACTATGTGCCAATGTATGTTGTAAACGTGACATTTTAAAACACAAAGTTGAAACCTTAACATTAAGATGTGACTTTTATACATTAGAATTGAGTGGCCTTATTTCTATTTGGGGATATATTTACTAGTTAATACGAATGATAGGAACTTTTTTTTTAAATTAGGGTCCATTTGGTTTGTGGAATTTTAAAAACCGAGATTTTTACAAACCTTGATTTAGCCAAATCAAGGTATTGCAAATCTTCATTTCAATTTTGGGGATTTTACTTGAACCGTTTGTTTCACTCGAAAGATGCGTATGAAGCCACATATTTATGCTTAAGCTTGGAGTTGAAGGAAAATTTCAAAAAGTAGTTCAATCTATTGCTTTTACACTCCTTAAAATATAAAACAAGGTTTTGATTTTCAATTCCTACTTGCTAGTAGGAAGTTGAAAAACCTAGTTTTGAGAGAAAATTGAAAGTCCAATATGCTAATTCCATTTTTCCAATTTTGAAACAAACACAAATTTTCAAATTTGGATTTGACAAAGCCAATTCTTGTCATCTTCCACATACCAAACGGACCCTTATTAATGGACCCTTATTATGGTTATCAAAGTAACTTGGGCAATCAAGAATATGTAAGGGAAGCCACCAATAGATGACCACTTTTTGACCTTTAATTGCATAACTAGTTGGACACATGTTAGAAACTAACAATTGCACCTTGTGCAGTAGGAACACATAAGAGCTGTAGAAAATCAATACTAAAAAAATTGGTCTATTTTTGCAAACATTTGTGTTGTATATGTGAGGAAGTGGGTCATAAAGAGAGAAGATAAGGGTAAGTAGAGAGATCAAACAATATACAAAGAAGAAGATTGTAGAATTCTATATATATATACCTAAGAGTTATGTAAATGAAAAACTAGATGTGATATTTGTCACAAAAATGGTCTCCTAGGGATGGACGAGGATGGATGATTACATGTTAAAAAACCAAAAGCAAAATCCTTTTATACACATTCTTACTGATGAATAAGACAAATGAAATGAAATGAAATGAAATGAGAGGGTTTTAATAAGAGGTCTGTCAGACCACAGTTTAAAGAAATCAAAAGGCCAATTAAACAACCTATTGTAATTTTTTCAGATTGTTTTTTTTATTGTAGAAATGCATTAGGAAGATAGTGGTCTTGTGTAATCCGAGTTCCTTTAAAAGATCTTCCATATTGCTGGCCTGCAAGCTATCCTTATACTGACTATGAATATATTTATATATAGCACAATCTTTGACAAAATATTATTATATTTCCTCCACTCCGTTATTACCCAAAGGAAAAAGAAACAGATTATTCCTCAAATTATCTCCTACTTATCATCAGAGTATTTCCCACTACCCTTTCTTAAATGATGACCTGATGCTTAATTAAGCAAATTAATTTTTTGATCTTTCCACTAATTCCCCTATTGTGGCCTTGTCAGCTTCGATAAACACAAAACACTGGAACCGCTGTCGTCTGATTTTTGAAAAAGCAATTCATCAAGCTGCGACGAGTGCTCCTACAAATTCCATACACAATTCCAGCATTCAATTTAGTTTCAATAGAGAAATTACATCATTCAAATCCTTTTCGGATCACATATAGAAGGGACAGGATGACCCACATTTTTATTTTTAAATTCAACGCACCTTATCACTGGTGTCGTGATGTATATTCAAATACATTACATTTCAAATCTTCCAAGTACATTATCTTCAACCAAAACCATTTTTTGTAATCTTTTTTGACAGATAAGAAAATATTACGGGCATTGTTCAATAAATGATGCAACTGTACATTTTACAGCGACAACCAACTCAGTAGATGCTAATTAAGCATTCGTGTTACATATAACTGTACACTCGAATAACCAATATCGCCTTTACAAAAAATTTAAGGCCTGCACATGGCTGATTTACTGTGTCACTTCGCATTTAGCTGTGGTGTGTGCACCCATTACCGACATTAATAGAGGATCTTTGTATCATTTGGCCCCAAGAACATTGAAAAACCAAACCGTTAATTTGTTCCAAAATAATCCAGAATAGTTTTCCTCTTTGAAGATGAGGGCGGATTTAAGACTGAGGAGGGGCTCTTCATGGATTCTGGGGTTCTTTCATTAGTAGCTCCATCTTCCTTACCTGTTGGCGAGAAAACCCTTGAAAGAACGTTTGAATTAGGGCTTACTGGTAAGTTTCCCATGGACAGAGATTTTGACTCTGAGCTCTTCGAGGGCTTTGGCGTGGAAGCTTCATTTTCTCGTAAATGATGCGATGTAGTGGCTTTATGGTTGTCTGCAGAAACAAATTCCAAATCACGGGCAGAGGTGTCTTGGAGAGGATTTTCAAGATGCCCGTTATGTGGGGAACTAAATAATCTCTGAGAAATGGATGCAGGATAAGCGGATATTCTTTGACGGATAGCAGATGGCGTAGAATGCGTACTCTCAAAATTGGAATTCTCAATGTTCCAAACACGAACCTGTTAGTACATAACGTAATAAGCATACAGAAGGAAACTGTCGAAGAAAATTTGATTGAGGGTCTTAATATCGTAATTTATGATGAAAAAGCATTTGTTGATGAATTAGTTATTAGGCAGAAAAAAAGGCCTAACATACTGTGTAATCATCTGAGCACGTCGCAATCTTAGAGAAATCAGATGGGCACCTGTAAGGAGCAATATGCTGCCATTAGAAACTTTGAAAGAGTCAAGGGTGAACAAATTATGTTGTTTAATCACACAATATGGTATGACGAATCACCCCAGGCCTCGAAACAGTATAAGCCCACAAATGTCACCTCTGCAAACACAGAAAGACGTATTGTTCTTGCCAATAGCACTTTGGCTCAAAAGTTAAAACCACTCTCTGAATGATAATGATTATAAACGGATTTTGAAGCATTGTATTAGGAAACAGTGAGTATTACCAGTCAACAGCAGTTGTCTCTTTTAGATGTCCTTTGAGTTCAACAGGAGATGCTTCTGGCCTATCAGCCTGAAAGCCCAGATGAAATGTCAAGCAAGATTATACAACTAGAAGCATTCAAAGAAACTTGCACCCATTTGACTTGCAAATAGAAAACAAACCTGCCATATGAAGGCATTCCCATTACTTGATCCGCTAAGTATATGAGTTCCATCTGGACTGAAACAAGCCTGCATCAATCAAAACCAAAATCAACAAATACAGTACCATAGCATACAATTAAATTCAAACGTGAACATCACTGAATAATAATTGCAGCTAGCAGAGCCGGTGACAAGATGCCAGGATTACTACCAAAATCTTGTCATTTTATGGAACTGAATCAATTGGGTAAGTTAGACCCACAAGTTCACAGCCAAATTGCAATATTGAATATAAAAACGTTAGTCAATGAACATTAAAATTTGGAGAAAACAGAGGAAATTGACAGTGTCCTAACATCACTAGATTCCAACACATTCTGTGAAAGATATTTATTCTGTAACTACCTTTATGTAGAAAGAATCAAGCTCGTGACCTGAAAAACTTTTCAGGGGACCCTTATGGGGTTGAAGCGTATTATACATGTAAATCCTGTACACAAGAAGAAAAACCACTTAAAAATGCAAATCCGTTCACTAAACCAGCTACGTCAAGAGATTTACAAATGCAATTCAACGGTTTGTGAGCCTATCACAAATAACCATTCCAGACACCCATAATCTGAAAGAGGCTGAACTAACTTGTTATCCATGCAAGATGCTATGATAAATGTTCCTGTCGAATCAAGAGCCAGGCTGGATATCCCATGAATTCGTCCTTCCTGTCACCACCACAATCCAAACAAAGAATAAAATACATTTGAAATACTGAGCTTGAATGGAAACCCTGTTGGCATTAGCAAAACAGTCCATGGAACCTATGATATCTATCCTATAACTAGAAAGATCAGCTCTTCATGATTGCAAGCTAAATCCTAGAATCACTAACAATTTAACAGCATGCAGAACATTAATGGACCATTAGAATTTGTGTTATATAAAATAATTACTAACAGTTATGCAGTTTATACACGCATTTTTAGTTATATTGTCATCTTGTCACAGAAAACACCAGCAGAAGGAAAAAATCTCTTCTTCGGAATTTGACCATTCTAATAATATCATATTTCAGTGGAATAGAAGAGCCAAATCTATATTTCAAATTTTAAAGAATCAGAAATTCTGCATTAGAAAAAGTATGTAATTCACTAACAATTAGTATTGCCAAGTTTCATAAAACCTATTGAAGAGCCAATCATAATGCAAAAATTACATTGAAAAGCTTTGGAGGCAACTCAAACAATGTTGCACTCTAAAGGAAATACCTTAAATAGAGCATCAATCAACTATGGTAGTATAGAAATAACCTGGCATTGAAGAGGGGTTTGTGCAATCGGTGCTTTCAGCTTTCGAGTATCCCAGAATTTGACTACACTGGAAAAGAAAGGAAAAGCATGATATATTTTCATTTAGTTTAATCCAGCCATGTAGTTACAACATGTCTTTCATCTGGAACCTAAACGTTTCAAAATCAAACGTAAATAAAATTTCAAGGCAGGCTGCATATATATGAAATGGAAACCAACTGTTACCACTGCAAAAGAAGAGATTGTATTCATTGCGAATGGAATTTTGTTCCATAGCCAATTTTTTTTTTTCCAGACACCATTATTGCATGATTATTAGAATCGTTTACTAAGCTATTGATCAATTTTTAAGGGCACTAACAAGCTGACAGTTTTCTTTTATGGCTTTTTTATTTTTGTTAGTGTTGCTAGACATATAATGTTTTTCTGTGACAGCTTGCTTCTGGTTTTGGGGTCTTACTTGGGGTATCTGGTCCCTGAAATGCCTTTGTCCCCTTCAGGATGTTTGGGCTTTCTTCAAATATCTTTTGTTTCTATGATGTAAAGGAGTTTCGAGTCCCCTCAAAACCTGTTTTTACCTTAATCCAAAACAATATGATAGATTTAGTTACAACAAATAAACCATAAAACATTATTACAAATAATTGGATTCTTGGTCAGATATGTCTTCCACAAACAACCTAGCTTTGTGACTACTGATATGCACCACTACTTTCTGTTTTATGGCTCACATGCACCACTACTGTCTATAGTTTCAGGCACAGTTAAAAATCTCGCAGACTTATCGCCGATAAGTCAACTTATTGCGAGAAATTTTACCCGGCGAGAAAATACAAGTTTTTATCGCCAAACAAGGACGCCGAGAAATTGAACTTCTTGCAGCAAGAAAATGGCGAGATACCGGCGATAACTCGCCAACTTCTCGCAATAATTTAATGAATTCTTGCAGGCAGGGTCAGTATATACCCGCATTTGGAAAAAAACGGCATTTCATTGTTTGTTTGCTGCGTTGGGCTCAGTATTTGCTTATATTTTGAGTCTTTGACAAAGACAATCCGGTATTTACTATTTGTAGCTTGTTTCAGAGTTCAGAGTCTGTAGACTCTGACTACATCGGCATTCCACATGAGGATGCGATTTTGTTACTTATTGCATTTATATATAAGTCTAGATCAGCTTGTTTGGTTTGTTTACTCATTTACTGATTCAATACATGCATCTATTTTTTGAAATTTGTGAGAAAAAATGCATTATAATTAAATTAAAGTCATTTTCTAAATTCCCGATATTTTCCCGAGAAGTTGCTGATTTCTCTCCAATATTTGCCAAGAAATTTTATTTTGGCCTCGCCGAGAAGTGGCCGAGAACGAGAAGTTGAACTATGTTTTCAAGTGGCACCACACTGACCTGGCTGATGCTAGCTAAACCTGTTTATGTACTTTCTAGGATCACTTAAAACTTTTCTGTACTGTGATCGTGATGCAGGAACATATTAGGTGAATCTGCAATCAGCATCAACCAAAAAAATTTACATTTTATGATTTGTTAGATTTTTGGCTCTAGGTGATTTTTTTGATATTTAATAAGCAAAATATAATTATAAATATTTTGGCATGGCTTATATTAGACCTATGGTTGTAATTTTGTATATTAAATTTAAAAGTTGACTGTTAGGCTCAAAAGGAGGTAAGCACAACTGTGGGGGGTGAATCAATTGTACACTGACAATTTAAACTTCAAACTATTTGAACCAATTACAGATCTGAATGTATAACATTAATGCAAGATCCACAACACATAACACCAGCTATGTTCTCAAGGAAACCCAGTTAAGGGGAAACCTCAATGGGAGTCGAACTCACAAGATGAATGTACTCTACTAAAATACCACCCGGTTAAGAGCAAATGAGAAACAAAAAGGGGAATACCCATGTGTTTACAAGCACACTGCTCATGATACAATATCACAATCCGGCCCTCAATCGGGTCCACCAATCGATCTCTGATTATAAAAGGTGGACAAACTGCCCAATACAACTAAACTGACTCACAGCATCTGCAATCCAATACAATTCCAATGACTATAATTTCTGACTCAATTGCAGAATACATACAATAGCTCTCCTCACCTCTGCTCCACGACATGACACCACTCTCAATTACAAAAATGATCCCTCATTATATGCATTACAATGAATAAACAAAGTCAGCCAAGACCTATAAGAACAAATGATACAAACATTATGCTCAAACTCCAAACCAATCCAAATCTAGTCGATCAAGATTTAGATAGGACTCAAAACATCAACCACGAACATGTGACAACATCTTCAAATCCATGCCAAGAATCGCTACATGTTACTTCACTATGTCAGCTAAGACATGAATGAAGAAAAGTCAACACACAAGCAAATCACCACATGCGATCACCGCAATAATGTGAACCATCAATACAGTCACAGCATGATCCAAGAACACCAGCAAACAGCATGAATAGCATCCTGAAGCTTTGCCACATCTCAAACTCGAAAGCCAACCTCATCTCTATGCTGATCAACAATAACACTGAATGTTGTGACATCAAAAGATAGCTTGCCAATCTTTGAATAATGAACAACACTAGTTGGGGCAACAATTATAAGTCTCAGCTATACCACCAGCTTCTAATCAATTAAAACAGTCAATATGATCCATAACGAAGCAAATACTCAACCACTGAACATTGGAATACTGAAACACATTCAATTGATAAATCAATCGTAACTCACTCAATCTATCATGCGAAACTCTATAAGTTGACCAGAATAACAGCAAAAGATCTTCAATAAATCATCTGGACAACTAAAATCATCTGAATTCAACAAACAAAACACACTATCTACAACAGTAAAAGTATGTTCACATCAATGATAGAACACTAATGTCAACACACATAGTTAGAACACTTCCAACATTGACAAGGTGGACATTTAGAACTTGTAGACCACACATACACCTCATACAGAGGCAATTTTAATTTTAATTCAAACTCTTGAAAATTTAATTGACTGAATAAGCTTGGGAGTCACGTGGGAGTGCAAATGGTTTTACATGGACACCCAATTTTAGCATGTTGTAAGAACTCTTAATGGAGATTTCAAATTCAAATTTGAATGTGAGGCAAGTTGAGCGCAAATTGGGGGAAATAAGATAAAATCAAATTTGGTGTAGTAAAAAGAGTGCGTTGAGTTTTATTAGTAACTTTTACAGGTTTGAAGGTCAAGGTTGGAGAGCTCGAAAGATGGCTTTTGGGAAGCATTCGTTGCTGCAAATACACCCTTATTGTGGGTCTATCAACAAACCCATAATCAGATTGCAATGCCATAATAAGAAGAAAAAAAACTTGGCATATTTGTTGTATAATAAATTACAAGTTTCAAAAAGAGTTTTCCCTAGCTTTTCTTGCATAATTTTGATGTTGAATTTATCTCATTCGGTGTAGCAAATCAGATTGCTTTGAATATTAGAAGTGTGTTTCAGGAGGTAATTGAGAGGGCTTACATCCTCATACATCAATGGTCTCAAAGCTAGAAGATTGTAAGTCTGCAAATAGATTCAGCAGAAGGAGGCAGTTTGCACAAGGATAAAGCTTGTGGCTATTAAGAAAATGTATGCAAGAGGAGTCCCCCATGGTTTTACAATTGCACTTTCAAAGGTAGAGAAAGGACCCAAGATTGAAGTCCTCGCATTCAGTGGAAACCTAATCTAGAAGAATTGATCGGCTGGATAAACAATGTGGAAGAGTACATTGAGTTCAAAGAAGTTGAAGAACTTGACATGGTAAGACTTGCAATGACAAAATTGAAGGGGTTTGCCTCAATTTGTTGAAAAGAAATTCAATTGGAACAAAGAAGAAAAGTAAAGGATAAACTCACAAAATGGGATAGACTAGTGGAGAAGATGAAAGGCAGTTCACCTCAGTAATGCATACCCATTGTGATGGAATACATATAAAGGACGCAAGTAGTACCCTAAGTCTACCCCCATTATGAAGTACCATAGGGGATCATACAAAGCACCTCAAACCTAATCATCAAGCCTGGGAGCACAGAATGGCACTCACCACGTAGCCTCCTAATCTCTCTCGGATCGCCACTACTCAAATGTTCATGTTGCTACTTGCATCCCTTGCAAGTATGATATCCCCCCTCCATGAAGGATGAGTTAATAGTTGTAAGTCTTAACAGAATCTTCATCATTATCAATTATGCATACATTCCTACTTATTATCAAATAGAAAACAGGATAATCAATCAGCCAATCAAAATGCACTATGCCCCCCATACCAATGCCTTGAACAATTTACAAGTTGATGTCTAATTTATTGTGAAACTGCAGATCTCTTGCATTGTCATGTGATTATTCCCTCTTTGATGCCATGCTGACTTCTTCCTATCTTGGCTTTATATCCTCTTGTTTCCTTTAAAAGATGTGACCTTTGGAGGTATCTATTCTTTCATAAGGGATCATGTCCTTGGTAAATGATGCCTTATCATAGCTATTATTCATCACATACAATTCGTTTACGAATTTTAAAATCCTGGAGTCAAATTGTTCTTTCTTGTATGCAAACTTTAGGATCTACCTTAAAGGTCTGCCCTAAATCAACGTGAATGCCTGCTCCACTTCTTCCTAATATTTGTTCTTAGTTCTACTCAAACTTTGCTTAAAAATCTGGTAATAGATTTTCTCCTAGATCAGCTACAAGCATTCACAAAGATCTACTTTTATTAATCTTTCTCCTTTAATGCAGGTCTGTTGTTGCACTCATAATATCATTAAGTTGGCACCCTTTGGACGTGTACAACCCTTCAGAATTTCTCCCCTTTGAAAGAGTCACTTCCTTATTTACTTCTCATTCCTTTATGAATCATTCCTTGATTCCTATGCTCCACATTTCTCACTTCCACGATTCATACCTTTTGATCATCAATTTAACGTAACTAAATTCTAAATATTTTTTATTTTATTTTTAAAAAATATTATTGACTATTATTGTTTTTATTAAATCCTTTTTCAAGAAGGGGTCATGACAAGGAGAAGGTATAAATTCAAGTGTTTATTCTGATGGTTATAGATTATGTTGGTGAGTGTTGGGATTTGCAAGTAGGAAGTATACTTCTGAGAAAGGGGGGTGAATCAAAAGTACTAAACTTTAACCAATAAAACTTTTGACTTTAAAACATTGCATGCATTCTCGTCTTGCACACTCTATCTCTCTCTCTTTGAATTATGGGGCTTCGACCTCCTTAAAAAGATTTCGTGACTTTGGGTTAGGTATGAATCTACAATTGAGATTCATCCATCTTTCTCGCTCAAATCTTTTCATTTTTTTGATTGGCTGCATGTTGATTGCATAGGGAATCCAAATAGATTCGTTCTTATCTTTTAATCCTTCGAGATTTATCCATACGTCAACTCAAAAACGATTTAAATCTTAGTCTGTGAAGGCACAAACTCTTATGTTGATTCTGTATTACTCGACACTTACTAATTGCTAATGCTCAGCACATACTAAATTCAGTCTTTGCTCGACACTTGAAACTTGCTCGGCATTGTCTGTTTGCTCGACATCTAAATGACTCGGCATCAACTTAGAAAATTTCTTAAGTGTGTTGACACTCAATTGTCAAAACCAATCTGAGATCAACAATCTCCCCCTTTGACATGAGTGTCAAAAACACTTAACTATACATGATGAAACTAATCTCCTCGAGTATAATATACATTATGTTCGGCATACATACAAGACTTCAAAATTGTTCAAAATTTTTGTGAAGGACTATATACCTCAAAATTTTGTATCTCCCTCTGAGTTGATGTGCCATATCCTTGTATCCAAAATATCTCTAAATAGATTGATGTGCCTCAGCTGATACTCCTTGTCTTCAATTCTGATACTCTTTCTCTAATGTGTTCTTGTTATGCTCTGTTTGCTCTCCTCCTTTCTCTGTTTATTTTATTACTCCCACTTTCATTTTAGCTCCCCCTTTTACATGTTTCCCCTTGCAGTTGAAGTGTCCTTCTAGCTTTACAATTTCTCCCCTTTCGCCTTTAATTTCTCCCCCTTTTGACACTTATGTCAAAGGGTCTTAGACAATCATTGAATATTTGGCGAAGAAGTTCTTGTTCACTTCCATTACAATTTTTAGAGCAGCATCCCAATTTTGTATTGCAACTTCTAGGGATTTATGTTGAATGGTTGTCTCTGTTGCAAGATGAACTAAGCCATCTAATGTAGAAAGATTGGGATCTTTCTTTATCACATTCTCTGCATAGGCTAGTTCCTTTTGCAAAATTTCCATGTGAGGGGTGAGGGAGGCTTGTATTTGTATCAATTTGGCTCTTGTGTTAGCCTCTTTTGTTGTTAATACAGCTAGTTCCTTTTGAGTGTGAAGCATTGTGTTAAAGTGCTTCTCACTTTGAGCTGGATCTTTAGGTAGTTGCAAGCTTGATATCTTTAAGTTCCTCTCTAAGCTCATGATTCTCCTGCTAATTTCACGTGAAGATGGAAGGATGACACAATTTTGAGTACAATGAGAATATGTTCTCAAGCACTATCTTCACCTTTTCAATTTTCTTAGCCAATTCTACCTGTGATAGTGCTATCTCACTGGATATTCTTTCATTCACCTTTGTTTGAAACTACAATTCTGACCATTCCATCAATTTTGCATTAGTATCATGCTCTTCACTTTGCACCTGGTCCACTATGTTTGAAAGTTGCTCCATAATGGGCTTTGTTTCATCAGGTGCCTGTAAGCTAAATGCATCTAGAAAGATGTCCATTATTTCAATTAGTGCTTGCCTCTGTTTATACTCATTTCTGAGTATCTCCTACTTCTTCTTCCTTTCTAGTGCCTCTTGCACTCCATTGATCTAATCAATGTTCATGGTTTCATAGTCATACTTAGGAATGACTATTTCTTCATCTAGTGTAGGGTCTCCATAGTGAAGTACCCTTGCAACCTTTGTAGAGCTCGAGCTTGGTGCTGAAATTTGAAGTGGTACTGCTTCAATGCTCGGCTTTTGTGGCATTCTTGTTGGAGTCCCAGAGGTTGGCAGATTAGCCAAAGTTTGAATTGCTTCTTGCTCCTTTTCCTTTGGGGTCTCCTTCTCCTCCTCTGATCTTCCTTGATCAATGACTATTATCTAAGGTGGTGCACCTTGTACTTGTGCAATAGGAACAAAAGTATCCATCTATCCTATTTGGTCCTTTGCTGGCTCCTCGACAGTTGTAGTGACTTTAATTGCGGAGTCAACCTTAGCTGATGTATCTTGTGCAGCTTGCTCTTTAAGTTGTCCACTTGTAGTTGTAGGGATGACAGAAGATGTTTCTTGTGTTGCCATCTTATCCCTAGTCAAGTCAACTACTACTTTTTGCAACTCATCTACACTGACCAACACTGGATTGTTGCATAATTGGGCTTGTAGAGTTGTTTGCTCAAGGATCTTCTTGAGATCCTCTGCAATCAATGGGTTTATGTTCTAACCAGAATTGTTAGGAACATCCTTTACTTTTATTGTTTCTGTAGGTGTAGAAGTGTCATGTGGAGGACTTGGAGGTGGCAATTGTGTGTCTTGCATACTCTGTTCTGTTTGCTGCTCTTCAGCAGTTGCCATATCATCCTTTTGAATTTCCTTCTCCACTATATCATCTACCTTTTCTTTTTCACCTTCACCTTCCTTTTCATTTTCATCCTCTTCTCCATTATTTCTCCCTTCAAAGGGATCTTCCTCTCCTTCTACAATTGTGAGGCCATAGATTAATTTCCACATTTGAATGGACTTTTTCACAACATCTTCAACCTTATTCTGGAGAATGCTAAATGCTCTATATTTGGGTGCAAATTTGCTCCCATGCTTCTTATTTGCCTTGGTTATTTGCCCTTTTGTGAGCTCTGGCATTACTCGAGCCAATGTTGACTTTCTTATTTCTTTCTCCATATGAAGGCAATAATGCCATTTATTTTCAACAATAGAATACAACTTTTTGGGCATTGAATTGTCAAGTTCAAGTGGAGTGTTCTTGAACTTTGCCATCATGGTGTAGAATGATTCTTCAACCATGTTCTGTTCTCCTCTACTCAACTTATTAAAATCAATGCTTTTCAAGCCAGATAAGTCTACATTATCTCTAATATTATCACATATTTTCTAAATCAATCTTGGTGGTGTGACTTACCACTCTAATCAAGTGGAGTGTTCTTGAACTTTGCCATCATGGTGTAGAATGATTCTTCAACCATGTTCTGTTCTCCTCTACTCAACTTATTAAAATCAATGCTTTTCAAGCCAGATAAGTCTACATTATCTCTAATATTATCACATATTTTCTAAATCAATCTTGGTGGTGCGACTTACCACTCTAAATTGGCTAGTGTCTTCTAACTCTATTCTCTCTTCATCTGAGTTAGGTTGAGCAACATATTTTCTTCTTAGCTTCTTTGTTGTTGCTCGATAGCCTTCTTCTTCTCTTGCTCCTTAGCCTCCTTTGTTGAGGCTCTTGTACTTGCCCTTGTAGTAGGCTTAGCTGGGCTTGACTTGGCTATCTTTTTGCCTTTGGGCTGAGCTGCAAGTTGTTTTTGAGCTTTTCTTTTCTTTGGCTTTGGCTTTGTAGGTGCTTCCTCGGCTTGCTCTTCCTCCTCAACACCTTCTTCTTCTCCAGCATCTTCACCCATGCCTTGTGTCAAGGCATGTGGCCCTTGGCCCTATTCTTCTTCTTTATCTTCTTTTTCTTCTGCTTTTGTTGTTCCTTCACCAAATTTGGCCCTTAGCTTTTTGACCAATTTGTCCTTCTTCTTTAGGGTTGAAGCAATTTTCAACTCCATCTCTACCTTGGACTTTACAACATCAAAAGTGCCAAAGGGCTTTGCACTTTTATCAATATCTTCTGCAAGCAATGTTGTGATTGTTGTCGATGCCTCATCAATGTTAATTTCATATCCAAGTGGCCTCAGCCATCTCACCCTTGGTACTGCTGCTTGGATATATGTATAATCAATGTCAACTAAGAAACAAATGTCATTGATGTGTTGTTCTACTAGAGAAACCGGTATTCTGAGCCTTTGCTTCATAGTCTTCAAAATAGCTTGTCATTAAGGTTTCAAAATTGGCTCCATCTGCTTTATATACTTATTCACTTGTACTGCTATAGATCTATTTGTCTTCCAACTTATTTTACCAAAAGAGGGGAATTCATTCTGAACATAGAAAAATATGCATATCAAAATTGATCCAAACTTACACTGAGCACTCTTGGATCTCCTTATTGCTCCCAAATTCTCCATAATCTGTTGCAATTGCAGTTCTGCTAGATCATATGTATGATCCTTCTTGACAAATTTGTATCCCACATCAACTACAATGCATGGTACACTGTTTAGTCAGCTTGACTGGTAGAATTTATGGGATATAACCCTAACAGCAAATTCTACAAGTGGATCTCTAATTGTGTCAATTGTCGTGCCCCTTTTATTCCACTTTGCCCCAGCGTACTTCTCTATGGCTTCTTTTGAATCACTCCTCAGGGTCTTTGGCCATTCTAGGCTTGGGTACCCTATTACCCTATGTATGATTCTCTTTGACAGCTTGATAGGTCCATCCTCCAACTGAATTCTGCTCAACATTATTCTTATCCATTCAATTTTGAAAAATGCGAGGAAATCTAGGGCACGGGTTAGGCCCTTTCTCTCAACAATTTGAAATTCCTCCTTTAATACCCTGTTCTCACAAAGTTTGTCATAGGCTTGCCGAATCTCTGTCACCTATTGCTCCAACTTTACAATTGAAACATTTTCTGGCATCTTGCACCATAACAAGCTTAGGTGGAATGATAGATAAAGCGCCAACAAGATTGTTTTTGTAAGCTACTTTAGGAATTGGTCTAAAATCTGGTTGTTTAACTTCATTGCTGACCAACTGAACCTCAAACAATTCCTTGTCCTTGGGATTCCTAGAGCTAGATGCCATTTCTGAAAACTAGGGTTTCAAAATATAAAAATTACATAACTACATAGCTCGGCACTTGAGTAAATACCTTAGATCGACGAAACAATGTCGAATCTTTGCTGAAATCTTCACAAAAGCATCAATCTCTGCTTTGGAAATTGTTTCTATGCTCTTCTTGCTCTCGCTTTGTGTTTGTAATGACGAGAAATGATCGAAAACTCGACCTTGTACCCTTTATTACATAGCATTTAATGCTTAGCGCATATAGAGCTGTCCACTCGGCTCCTTATGCAATTCTGCTTTACTTGGCCTCCATTGATTTTCCAACACTCGGTATAAACTGGAGTTTCCCTTACTCGGCTTCAATGAGTATTTTCTTTTACTCGGCAACCACTACACACTTGGCTTCTACTGACTTTGGCAGACAACTTGGCATACACTAGGATTTCACTCGGCATCTAAAGGGAACTTTCCTTACTCGGCAAAAGTGTGAAAACTTTGAAGATTTAACCTCGCATCTTTTTTCATGCTAATCTATCCCTCTTAGTACTTACTTATTCTAGGAACTAATGTATGATAAAGCATTTAAATATCAATCCCACATACCTTATTGCTTAGTTTGATGAAGTATGACCACTTGACCTTTTAGGTGAAGTGATCACTTCATTACTTGACCTTTTAGGTGAAGTGATCCCTTCTTTTGATGTGTTGCATCCATCTTTCTTCTTCAATGTCTTATTCATCTCTCCTCTAATATGCTCAACATCTACCTTGCCTTTTCCCTTGTTTGAGTCTGAGTTTGGTGTCTTTGATCTTGTTGGACAGTGCTTGCTAATATGACCAGTCTTCAAACAACTAAAGTATGTAGTTTGGCTCAGCCATCTGCTGTAGCTTCCGCTGAAATGTGTTCTTATGCGATTCTCAGGGATGTGTCCATACTCTTGACAGTAGTGACAGCTATGCTTTGTGTTGTAATCCCATTTATTGGAATTTTCATGGCTTCTTCCCTTGTTTGATGACCATGTGGTCTTGGATCTGCATTCAAAGGCTTTATGTCCATACTTCTGGCAATTGTAGCAGTGTCCTTCAAATCTTGGTGCAGCATGGTCCTTGTCCTGCATTCGTGTGCCTGATGACCTTGTTTGTTGCACTTGTAACAATGGATCTTGTTATTTGGCTTAGCATTCCGACTACCATTCTTGTTCCTGCAAATATTAGTTGTATGTCCTTTCTTACCACAAAAATGACAAGTGGGTTTGGAATTTTTACCTTTGTCATTCCTTTGTTCAGCAGTCCTGGATGACTCTCCTTCCTCAATGCTTCTATAGCCCAAACCTGATGTGTCCTTACTAGATCTAGGAGATTTCAATAGTTGCTCAAAGTACATGATGGCTTCATTTGGCTTGTTGAAGCTTTTAGCAGACTCCTCTCTTTTTAGATCATTTTGCAGTTGCTCATTTTGCAACTTCAATGTGGTTATTTCAATGTCCTTGACATTCAATTCATGATGGGCATTCATCATTTGGCTCAAGGTATCCAACTACATGTTTGAGATCCTAGACAATTTTGCTGATTTTTCCTCCAATTTGTAAGGCTTCTCCTGATGAGAAATAGGCTCTGATACCAATTGTTGGGCTTTACAAATGGGAAGTATACTTCTGAGAGGGGGGGGTGAATCAAAAGTACTAAACTTTAACCAATAAAACTTTTAACTTTTAAACATTGCATGCATTCTCTTTTCGCACAATCTATCTCTCTCTCTGAATTATGGGGCTTCGACCTCCTTAAAAAGATTTTGTGACTTAGGGTTAGGTATGAATCTACGATTGAGATTCATCCATCTTTCCTGCTCAAATCTTTCCATTTTTTTGATTGGTTGCATGTTGATTGCAAAGGGAATCCAAATAGATTCGTTCTTATCTTTTAATCCTTCGAGATTTATCCATATGTCAGCTCAAAAACGATTTACATCTTAGTTTGTGAAGGCACAAACTCTTATGGTGATTCTGTGTTACACAGCACTTACTGATTGTTGATGCTCGACACATACTAAATTCAATCTTTGCTCGACACTTGAACTTTGCTCGGCATCTATTATTCATTCGACACTTGAAACTTGCTCGACATTGTCTGTTTGCTCGGCATCTAAATGACTCAACATCAACTTAGAAAATTTCTTAAGTGTGTTGACACTCAATTGTCAAAATCAATCTGAGATCAACAGTGAGAAGTCAAATTTGATAGTTTGAATGATAAGAATTATATGGGGAAGTGGGGATGAAATGGAATCATGTTATGAGGTTGTAACTAGTGAATTATAGGAAAAATACTGGTGGACAAAGTAGATAAATGGACCCAAGACAGGCATAAGGTCTACAACTCTACAAATGTTTCTGAGTTAGCCCTAGGAACATTTTCTTTTACCTTGGGCATCTGCTGGCCGGAGCATCCTAGGTGAATTTTCAACCAGTATCGGCAAAAAACACTTACATTTTATGCTTTGTTGGATTTTTTTGCTTCAGGTATTTTTTAAATTCAATAAGCCAAAAACTTTCATATAATATTTTGACATGGCTTATATTAGACCTATGGTTGTAATTTTGTGTATTTGGGTGGCATTTAACATTGCCAAGATTCAAGCTGAGTGCTGAGAATTTGTGGACCCCACATACACCTCAAGTGGAGTGATTTTAATTCAAGTTGTATGACTAAGGTTGGGAGTCAAGTAAGAGTGCAAGTGGTCTTACATGGACAACTAATTTTAGGATGTTGTAAAAGGTGGTGTACGCACTCTCAATCAAGATTTCAAATTCAAATTTAAATATGATGCAAGTGGGATGTACATTGGGGAACTGAAATAAAATGGAATTTGGTGGAGGAAAGGGAGAGCGTGTTGAGTTTCATTAGTATTGATGAGCTTAAAGGAAGGCTTTTGGGATGCATTTGCTGCTGCAAATGCACTATTGTTGCAGATTTACAAACAGACACAAATCAGATTGGAATGATATAATAAGAAGCCAATAGGCTTGCCATGTTGCTGTATAATGATATTGCAAATTCCAATAAGAATTTTCCCTAATTTTGCTTGCATAACTTGATATTGAACTCATCTTATTTATTATGTGATTACTGAGGGCATTTACATTCGCATACATCAGATCATCTTGCATTAGTGAAACTCTCACAAATTTTCCGGTTGTTTCACATTAGTATAACCCTCATAATTTATCTGATTGTATTGCATTAGCTTAACCCTCACAGCTTCCCTTCAAGAACAATCAAGGTCAGTCATTTATCAGTTACGAAGTGTCAATACTAATCGCTCAAGAAACTTGAAAAATAACTGGAGAAAATAAAACTTTTACTTGTCCTTGTCACATTCAGTTGTGAAAGCTAGTTAACCAAGGGTACATAAGGGATTGCAACTGAAAGTATTCAGCCAACATTAGATTGCACCATGAATTTAAAGGCTTTTCCATACAGCTCACATACCATAACAAATTTCTGCGATGATTTTAAAACTTAAGTATTCCTTGAAAACAGGTATAAAAAAAGGAAGATAAAGTTCAGATGGAATGACAGAATTACCTGTCTGCAGCCCCTGCACTAGCAATTACTCTCTCGTCATTAAGATAAAGAACAGCTGTGATGCTTTTTGAAGCCTGAATGTTGAAAAACTAAATTTTAGTTTCCATTTTTCAATCAAACAATATAGCTCCACAAACAAATGCGTACAATAAATTATATATGGAAAACCACCGCACCTTATTTCGTTGTACTCTTCGTCCAGGATTTGCAATGTGTGCATCTATTATGCTAGCAACCGGACTGATAGAACAACACAAAATTACATCGAATAATAAAAATTAAAAGTACCTCTTACTATCAGCTATTGCACTCAAAACAGTAAGAAAAAATTCCTGTAAACTATTAAAAGAATGTTCACAAGTATATGCCTTGCTTCATCACATTTGCAAATAAACAACTCTTACAGAAAACATTCTTGGTTGGTTTGGTCACATGAAGATGAAGTACTGCGTGTGTCCCAAAAGGCTATGGTACCATCCCTTGAGCCTGATGCAAATATCTCTGCAAGAGAGCCCAAAAAATTATCAGTTATAGTAGTAGAAAGGACAATAACAACAGGGCATGAAATGTTTTTGTAATGCATGTCAGCTGTCATGCAATATCTTTATGTTTTCAAACCAAGTGGTGATGTTTGTGCATCCACCTTGAGAAGCAACTTGTACTTCTGAATAGAAGCCTTGTATGAGAGTAACAAATGCATGTCTTAAATACTACAACTGCGATGGAGCTCAACTGGGATCCAATCTAAGTCCCTGGTACGGGTAAGAGAACCAGATATATCAGTATGGGTACAAGAACTGGGTATGTTGGTATGGGAAATTTTTTTGTCTTGAATACAAGTACATTTGGGCATGTGTGTGTAAGAAATAACTGACAGAAATTAACAGAATTTTACACCTAAATACATTAGTTTAACACTCCATGTTGATCAATACCATTTAACAGTGATAATTTTAGTTCTCTGAGTTCTTGATTCTCATCTCCACTCCCATTATGACAAGAGATTCCAATACTAGTGTGCGGTTGGGAGTGAAGACCGTTATGGGTTTGAGGGGCAGCGATGATAAGCTGCACAATGTGCTAGATAGGTGTAAGAAAAAATTTATAAACAAGTTAATGTGAGCCAGAAGTTGGGGTTCGACGGCTATGATAAAAAAAAGGAGAAAATGAGAAAAGTGACTAAATAAGTTAAAACAATCTTTGTATTGAGCAAAATTATGCTTTTAGGTTCATCTTAGGGCTTTGGATCCAACAAAAAGGTCAAAACAAGTTTTTTTTTTTATAACTTTTGGTGCTTGGCACATTGGGGTACCCTAGGTATGCTTACAATGTACCCAAACGCCCAGGTGAATACTTTGGTCATACCAAGGGGTGCTCCCAAGAGAGCCCATACCCAAACATACCCAGTCCAGGTGCGGGAAGCTCTAAAGGCATACCAATTAACATGGAAACTAATAAAGCTGTACCTTGCAAATTGAGAAAACCATGAAAACTTCTTCTGGTTTCAAGGCTCAAGTTGCCATCTCATAAGTGATTGAATTTTAGTCTATGTTTAGGTGGTGTGAAGGTGACGTTTAAAACGTAATACTATTTAACAATTGCCAAAATGGGATGCTTGAATTGGTTGCTCCTCTGAGCAAGTTATATAGTACTTTATTCAGGGTTTTGCTTTTAAACTAATCATTGTGACAACTTAAAAGGCAACAACAAATTTCTAAACGTTAAATAAGTTGGCTATTCTCAAACTTAAAAAATGGCCAGGATGCCTATTTTAAGCATAAACTGTAGTAAGAAAACACTTTAGAAAACCAAGCATGTTCCACTTTCATGGTAGATGATATAAACAAAGATCTTTATCAGAGGTTTTCTCAAATTAACAAGCCTACCAGACTGCAGAGGATGTGAGCATAGTGACTTGACACTTCCTGTATGGAACTTCATGATACCAAGTCCTGTCCTGGCCTCTACATCCCAGAGCTTAACCTGAAAGATAATGATAAATACTGTTAGAATGAAAGCTTCCAATTGAAAAATGGCCTTAAAGCCAAGCAGCACATACTTGAAAAATTGGGCTTTCGTGTGCATAGTTTTATAATGCAGTTAAATTAGAGATTTAATAAAAACAATTTTCCTGTCACCAACATTGGAAAGAATGCATGAACTCAAACATTTAAGAAGGATAATATTTTCAGTAGCGCTATAACAATAGTATAAAGCCCTTCGGCAGTACAATGGGATATGGTCTGTCAATATTCTTGAATTTTGATAGATATTCTCTGGAAGTGGAAACATACTACGAACACTTATCCATAAAACAAAAGCGTTCAGTATGATCATGAATGGCTCCCTTTTCAATAAGAGTCAAACCACTTAATCCTCCTGTTTTGTGGGCCATTTATCATTATACTTGCAACCATTACAGGCATCTTCTCATATACAGACTGAATAGAAAATTGCATTCACCAAATAATCAAGTCAGAAACATACCGCCTGATCTCCAGAAGCTGTCAACATCCTGGTATCATCCTGCACACAGCAATAATAGTTGATTTGCCAAAAATGAAAATACGATAAAGAAAGCACTGCTAACAAACCTTGCTATGTAGTAGAGATCCTAATTGCAATAAACTATACTCAAAGATCAGTTAATTGAATTTCATTAAAAATTGCGACAGGCAAGAAAAACGGGAGATTGGTATCTAATCTTTTGAGTGATAGATGAAGCACGGATCAAAGATGAGGAATAAAGTATATTGTTACTTATAGAAGATATAAAAATGCTTTGACATTTCGTAGCATAGAAGACTTGTCTCCCCAAAAAGTGTTTTCGAATTCTAACAAAGAGACAATTGTTTATGGAATTGTGGAATTTTAATAGGGGGCGTTATTAGGTAATGGCCAAAGGAAATTATCTCCTCACTCCAATAAGGCACAAGTTTTACCACACAAATAGAAAGGACGGTGGACGATACGCATTGCCTAAATTCGAAAAACTTGCTACACTATCTTACTCTATGCAGCTTCACTGCAGCTTTCTAAAGCAAAGAAGTTACGTGTTCACTGTACAGATTTTATTTAGTAAAACTAAAATTTCTGAAGTGATCGATCCTGATTTATATCTCAGTAGATCCAGGATAAGTTTCAAATAGAATTCATTATAAATTTGTCTGTATAAAAGTTTGCAACACATAAAAATGATAAATATAAATATGTAATCTGAAAGACTAACTAGTAAGAATAATAATATTCGAACCAATATAAATAATAATTCTCGAGATTTTTTAGTAGACGATTGTATCTATAGGCTGTGTACAATATGTAAAATTAAACTAATCAGTATATTATAATATAATAATCATTTGAGCTTGGTTCCAGGTTCGCCAAAAAACCCTGCTGAAACTAGAACAAACTGGGCTGAGTTCCAATCAAGGACCGTATCTGTCTTCGGTCCAGAAGCATCCTAACCGTTCAAGCTTCCTACGGTTAAGCTCTAACTAACAAAATATATCTAACCTTGAAACTGTGAAGTGGTAAAATTATGAAAATGGAATGGAGGTGGTTCCTGTGTAATTTGAGTTTGATGACGATTTCAACTCCCTCGACTCCACCCTACATCACAACAAAGAGGTTGTCCAGAACATTGGCCTTAAATTTCATAAGCATAGCTGCCCCTCAACCCTGCCGAGGGCTGCCACACCATTCGAAAGGCAGTTTTTTTCCCCGAGAATTTCGGGACAAAATCCAATTAGTTGAACTTAACTTATGCTTTTGGAGTGCTGAGTCAAGCCATGTTAAACATTTATGAACTGCACAATCAGTTATCAGCTGTGTTCTCATTCTGTAGTCAATTTTGTACGTTTTGTGCTATTATATTTATTGTAATGTATTTTAAATTGATGTCCATGTATTTGAAATTCCCTAGGCATGTACAATCATAATAGACCTGCGAAAGCCAGCAAACTGCCAATCCAAATCCCGACTCCTGACCAATTGACTTACGGTTACAAAACCATGATCAAACACTAAATGAAAATCATTGGGGGGAATCCCTAGAGAATGAAAAAAGAAACTTGATAATGCGCATTTATACTCTGATGGTGTCAATTTCATCTAAAGTTGACAACTCAGAAATACCAAATAGCTTTGAATGGAAGAAATAGCCTCTGAATTGATCCAATACCTCATTGAGCGGAACCCCTAAAGAACAAGAAAATCTTGATAAATTGATAATGCACATTTATAGTCTGGAAGTATCCATTTCATCTAAAGTTGACAACTCAGAAATGCAAAATAGCTTTAAATTGGCAGCAACAATGGCTGAGGACATTGGTATTTTATGGTTTGCTAAGTAGTTTTAGATTTGATTTTGATGTTAAAAAATTCATACAATCAAATTTAGAAATAACTTAACAATTTGTTTACTAACATTATCAGATTTTCACAATCCATTTCAATGTACAGTTGGTTTCTGGAATTGATTGTATGTTTTTTATTATCAATGTTTTGGATCACACTCTGTGATCTCTCTATTCCTGATGATGGATCACAGAATGTGATCCAAAACATTGATGATAAAAAAACAGAGATCACAGAGTGTGATCCAAAATATTGATGATAAAAGAACACACACAATCAAATCAAAAAACCAATTGTGCAACTTGTATATTGTGGAAATATGATAGCTTGAAATATGATAGCTTTATTTATTTTTATCCAAAACTCTGCACCTTCACTGCATTTGCACAGTTAACACTTGCAGGTAGGGCACTGCAGCTTTTATGGGCCGTGGAGGATATTCATGCTTGCAGGGATCTTATTTGTAGGAAGATATTTGAAGCAAGCATAGATTATGTTGTTTTTCTCTTTGAATCATGATGCTCGTTCAGTTCAATTTCTGCCTTTTCTAAGATCTTATTATTGACGTAGAAACAAGCATATGACCAAGTTAATTTATTTACAACCTCTCTATATTACTCTCCAGTTTTTCGTGAGGGTCAAAAAGATCCATGGTACGGCAGAGCTAGCAGAGGATCTTATGTTTCGTACATAGCCTTAAGTAGCATTATAAGGTGGCCCTAACGAAATGCCATTTTTGGTCTTTGACTATGAATATCTAATTGAATCATCGCACATTGATGTCTGTTAATGGCATCACAGTGACATGGTGTAAGCTTTCTGTGATATGTGCGTCTACAGCTAGGTGGGTTCGTGCCCATTAATACACGTTAAACTTAGTACTTGTTTATGATAAACTCATGCAGCATGGTTGTATTTGACAATACACAGTACAACGATTCAACAAGAAGCAGAGTAGTTTTTAAGGTTTAATACCCATAGGGCATAGTTCCCTGAAAAAGTTGCCGTGGTAAGTTTGTAACCCTAATAATAGTATAATCTCGATGAAGCATTCCCCGTGCAGATGACTTGCAATTTAGTGAGCATACAGAAAAAAGCAAACTGCATTACGCGGATGTTATTTATATATCATAGAATGTGTTACCCGAATCCAACAAAGGTCAAAGAGGGCATTATGATGAGCTCTCCACCGTTCTGTCCTGGCATTTACTGCAACCAAAACAAAATAAAACCCTGTCAAAATTCATATTAAAACACCTGAAACAAAATAACTTTGATCAATGGCAAAGACCATTGTTAACCTGTTTCTTGTTCACAAGACATGAACGATGGCAACTGGCGGCGTGTATTGAACAAACTAACAAACCCTTCTTCATCTGAAACAGCGAGGATATGACCGCATCTCTCTGTCTACATGAATCATGCAAACAACCAGGCCTTCCCATCAATACCCAACGTCAAATAGATCACTTATATTAATACACACTAACTGTATGGCGATTTGCCGCGTTTAATTCATATTGCAATGCTACATCCGTTAATCAAAAAATTAGATTATAAATTCTTTTAGGTTGCCACAGTTAATTACTGTTGCAAAGGATATTATCTAAAATTTTGCCAGAATTTCAATGTGATACAATCCGTGATCCTTGTAAAGTACAGAAATTCAGGGAAGGAAAAAAGAATCGAAAAACATTCAAAATACTTTGGCAAATGAGACTGCAAGTGCGGGCGTAGAGCCATAATCACATTCGATAGTCAGAACTCCATTGCCAGCCCCTCCCTCAGATGTCATTGTAGATAGATTCGGCCTATTTCGCACTGCATTGCGACTAAAATTCATTAGTTTATCTGCCTAAATAAAATCGTTCTTAAAAAAGACATCGCGGCTAAAAAAAACGAAGGCATTGTCTTTATAAAGCCATTTAGAAATATCTAACACATCAACGTTTACAGTTTCAGATTGCAACCCTTATCAAGAAAAACATCGTCAACTAAATCAAATATAAGAACATTGACATTTCAGATCGCATTTCACAATCAATCGCCAAGATAGTTTTTTTTTTCTCTGTGAACACACATTGTTCTGCATTACTACCTCTGAAAGGCCTTATTTCTCTTGCCATGAGAGACTCGAACACATTATTACTGTGAACAGTCATGATTTCCTTTGGGGGTGCGAAGGGCTTTGAATAAGGGTTTCAGCAGATAATATAAGGTAGATAAGCCCTCGCACTGGCCCAGAGCCAAATGTAGGAGATCGGGAAGAAACGTAGCCTGCTGCAGAGCTGGATTTTATATTATTTTGATTTTATTACTGTGATTGTTGTTTTGAATTCATTACTGTTTTCCCGCTTCCTTGAGTGGCGGGAAAAAATGTGGTTTTAGATAATTTATTTTATTTTTTGGTTCAACTCCGAATTGATTTACTCCTTAATTAAAGATTGATATTTTTTTCCCCTCCTAACATTTGTCAAACCTTAAATTTGATGTTTGCCGGATAATAAAATCAAAAAGTTTGGAAGACTAAATATTTAAGGTAAGGAACATATATAGAGATGTAGATGTATATGTGTATGTATATGTATATCTAAATAATTAGAATTAAATTATTAGAGTGTGATCAATCATCAACATTGAATCTAGATATGGATGTTTTGTTATTTAGATTTCTATTTATAATGTTTGTGTGTGTGCGCGCACTATATCTATGGTATGTGAACTATAAATTGCAACATAGAGCTTTCACATTATAGAAAATAATTTGTTTGACGAGTTAATAGTAAATCATATAGCTTTCCTGTTGTGATTTGAGGACAAAAGTATTAAGATTTATATGATAATGTTAGCATGAATGCTTAGATTGTTCCTTTTGGGGAGTTTGTTGCATGTTTGGAGAGATGATTGAGTGCTTATGTGTTGCATTCGTGACTTGGTTTGTCATTGATGTCAACATATATGCTTTCTGGATGGAACAGTCAATTGCAGAGAGAGTTTTCGTCAATACAGTCTGAGGATGCAGTTTTGTGTTCTGTGGGGTTAGTGGTGTTGTTGGATATGTCTTTATGATATCTAAGTGTGTGGAAAGGAATATGAAGGTTTGAGTTATACTAAAGACTAGTTGTAGGCCAATGTGCAAAGAACAAAGTACTGGTAATTGAGTTGTATCTTTTTTAGCAAGGTTGAAGCTTGTCCAGAGGGCTTGGATTTCAGTTGAAGACATGTTTGTGGTAATGTGTTCGAGGTAGCAAAATTTGTTGATCATTCTATGGTGGTCGCTAAAGTGTAACTTCTCATATGTTCATTACCAGACTGACTGAACATTGGAATTTGTTATGGATGAATAATTGTATTGTAACGTGTAATGTATTATCTTATTTAGGTCATATATTATTTGTTGTACATTGGGGAAGCCTCAAGGCTGACTCAATTAGTTATTTTAGGATTTGGTATAAAGTAAAGTGTTTTCCTTGGTTGTAATCATCATATGTGTTGTAATGTATGATCATTGTTATATACGAGCTTTGGATGTGAAATTGATTAGGTTGTAGTAGATGAGGAGGAGGAGGAGGAAGTGTTGAGAACTTCAAAGGAATTGTACTAACAAGATAAGTTGTTGTATCAGTTAGTTCACCCTTGGATATGTTAACCTGAGAATTGTTATGTGAAGGCAATTTTGAAGCGATTTGAATCGTGGGTTCAATTGACTTCTTATTAACTCCTAATAGGATTGAATTAGCTCTTAACAAGGTTGGAATCTTCTAGCAAGGATTCAAAGTATCCTAACAGGGACTACATGTATTGATTGTGTGCAAATGGCTCCTAATAGAGTCTTATCCTTTCACAAAAAACTTCTATATTAGTACATTGTCTTGTGGGCATCATTCCCACTGGAGTTTTGCCTCTTATCAAGGGTTACCCTAGTTAACATATCTTGTGTCACTATTCATAGTTTTTATCTTATGATTGTTGCATCTATTGGTTATATATTTCATATTTGATAAAGTTTATTTAAGTGGTTTAAAGTGCACAATTGATTAACACCCCCCCACCCCCTCCCCTATTCTTTTGGTGGACTTTACTTTCTAACAAATAATTGCAAAGACTAGAAGCTCTATATTCCATCTTTTGTGATTGTTTATTCTTATACATAATCAACTTAAAATGTGTCCTTTCATTAGCCTCCTTATGGAACACTTGAGAGATTTGTTTACTAGTATCTAAGAGCACAGATTGTAGAGGGGAAAGAAGGAATTTGGACTCAAGAGAAAGTAATTGGCTAGTATCAAGGAGCATAAATTGTGGAGTGGAAAGGAGTGATTTAACATAAATCAATGAAGCTAACACTTTTGGAGGGCAGAGACATCAACAAGGTGAAATACCTTTCCAGATGAATTGCTTCAAAAAATTGGAGGGTAGAGGCATTGGTAGAATGAAGTATCCCTTCAAAGGAAATGATTTATAATAGATATGAAAATAGAAGTGATAGGGCAAGAAGGATTTTAGAGACTAAATCCCCTTGTAGAAAGGAGGACACAGTATCTTGGAAAGAGAGACAAGTACATTAGAATGGATGAAATCTCCAGGTCAAGGGATTCAAGAATTTATTGAAATCAACAAGCCATGGGAAGGAATTTTAAGGATCTCTACATTCACAATATTCCAAGGAACACTCTTTTATTTTTTCTCTATTAGAGATAGTTGATCAACTGATTACAAAAAAAATAGTCTAAGTACACCAACAACCAAAAAAATAGCCTTATGGTATTGATGAGTTTATGTCTAAGAGGACCATAAGCCTATATCCTAATTACAATATACATCACATTTCATTGAAACTCTTGGACATTGTATCTATATCACAAAATGACATTCCATAATAGGGATTGATCCAAGCCATCATTGGTATTATGTATGAAATCTGGATTGCCCCGTCTATCTCCATAAAAAACATCATTATTTATGTTTCCAGCATTGGCTTCCCAATTTATATTCTTGGTACCATCCTATGCAAGATAAATGTCTTGGTTTGCCTGACCGATGTTCTTTGCTTATGTATTCTAGTTACAAGTCATGATTGTGCATGTTAATGTGCTCACTATCATTGAGTCTTCTTTTCTCTTGGGTTTTCTCCACAAACTTAGAAATTTGGATGTCTTCCTAAAAGATGATCAAGTTACCTTCTTTGAGCAAAGTCATTTTCCCTAAGAACTTCAATGATAGAAGTGGCATGTGACATGATGTTAGAGTGGGTGAGTTTCATAGAGAACCCAATAAGGTCTCATTGTCTATTATGGAAAGCCTCTACATTCCTTTGCTTCCAAATGTACCCAAGAATTTCATTAGTAAGAGAGAACCAAAAAATATCCAATTGTAAATCAGATGCCTCAACAAAACCTACAAAGACTTCATGCCATGATAGACCTAGCTTATGATTCCATCTTATGGGATGAACAAAGAAAAGAGACCAGGTTTTATAAGCAAAACTACATTGCAAAAAAGATGCTCAAAGGATTCCAAACAATGACAAAGAGAACATATGATAGGTTGTTTACCAATAGGAGAGAGAAAAGACCCAACAACAATTTGCTTCAAAAACAAAATCCATCTAAGGTACACTTTTTTAGGCTCAACATGGGAATGTCAAATTAATCAGAGATAAATTATCATCTAGTACATGACCAGCTAAAGCCCCAAGCCTAGTAAAGGGGTCAGGTCTTTAGATCAAGGGATTTGAGCATTTATTGAAATAGATAAGCCACATGAAGGAATTGTAAGGATGTTCACATTCACAATATTCCAAGGAACACTCATTTTTTTATTTTTAAATATAATGGTTCTAGAGATGGGATATTTGAGAAGTCTTTAAGCCCCCCTTTTTGCAAGACAAAAAATGGAACTCCTATAAACATAGTAGGAGTAATGAAGCGAGCAAGAGAAGCCTACCCAAAACTCATAATAATAAGATGATCTACATTAATAGGGACTTGTTGTTCTCAAAAGATGAGACTAAGAATCATCTCAAAAAAGTAAGAATGGAATAGAGAGAGAGAGAGAAAATATGGTAACAATACCAGGGCATCTCTCACCGGATAGCCTTCCCATGAGAAAACTTTTATAGATAAGTCAATAGAAGGGAAACCTTTTAGAGTTTTAAAAGCCCAAAAGACAAGAACTCTCCACAATTGAATAAAAACAAGGATCTTTCTATTAGATTTTTAGAGGATTTACTACAACCCAGTTTTGATTAGAATCGGGCCTTAATCTATAAGTTTTGGAATATTTCTATGTCATTTTGCAATATTAAAAAATGGGTTAGAGATGGATAGGACTTTAAAGAGTTATCTTTCTTAGATGACTTTGAGGAATTCTTCATGATTTTGTTAAACTCAAAGGACTTTAGAGATAAGATTTACAAAAATAAAGGTTGATTTTATAAGAGTTATGGATCCATATGTAGTGTACGAGAAACATTGATGTTCCTTGCCATTTCCTTCAAATTTGGTATGATTAGTTGGTCTTAGGATGGTTTCACATGTTAAAAATGTATTGAAGTCAATTCATGTTCTTTTGAAGTCATTTGTATATGTTTTTATCACAATAAGGCTATGTTAGCCACTTGGTCAAACAAGGTCAATGCTAATAAAAAGTCAAAGCTTCATTAAATTTGGTCATGTGTTGAAATATTATGTCTTGATATGTCATTGTGACCCTTTGGTCATGTTTGTATGGGTCCCAATTGTATTGAGTTGAAAGATGCAAAGATGCAAAATCATAATGTTTCAAATTCTTGTCTTCTTGTGAAGTTGCAACCACCTTTTGTTTTCCTTGTGGAAATGTCTTCATGGAATGTGAGAGGACATTTTCCATGCTTGAAATTGTAAGGAAGAATATAGTTTGAGAAATTAACGAAGATTTAGACTATGATTTTGGTGTGAAACAATGTTGTATTGACCAATAAGTTCACTAATTTCTTTGCACTTTTACTCCTAGACTCGCCTATTTTTTGTTGGGATTTGTCTAAGGATGTTTTGTATTGCATTTTTTCAATTTGTATTGTATTTATATACTAGTGGGTAGATATATTATGCTTGTATAGAACCTAACATTCTTTATTTCCTTAGGTTGTGACAAAAAGTTTGAATTAGACATGTTATCTCCCACCTTGATCCTATTTCAGTTGTAGAGTTACATGAAGAAAGTAGAGATAGTCTTGTGTATTATAAGTCTCTGCATTCAACACTCTTTCTTCCCACTATTTTCATATTGTGCACTATCATGTGAGTCGGGCATTTTAATGTGTGATTAGCTAGGGTTTGGTAGTAGTACATTGCAGAAGTTTGTAGATGATATTGGCTCACTGGGATAGCTTCATGGAAACCTGTATGGATTTTCATATTAAATTCTTCAAGATTTTGCAAGTGGGTATTGTCCTTAGACCCTTGAAACAACAAGTTTCCTAATTATTGGGCTTGAAACTCTTAAATCTAGGGTTTTGTGGAAGAGTGGTACATAAGGGATTTGAAGACCTGGTCCTTTGGAATCCTATGGAACTATGAAATCGGTGTCTAAATGCCCTTTTTTTTAGGGCATTTTGGAATAATTTTATAGTTGTTGCCCAAAAACTTGATTTGGAGGCCTAATTATTTTAGGTCTATTTTGCATTTTCTCACTGTGGGTCTTTACCTTGTTTCTTGGAACCCAAATTTTGGTTAATAAAGAGTGGAATGGGATGTTTGAAGCCTATGGGATTCCTTTGGGGGTTGGTGTTGAACGATCTTAAGAAATGCTTGTGAGGTTACCTTGGAAGGTGAAGGGTCGATAGTAAGATTGGTGAAGCTTAGGATTTGGTTGTAGCTAAAGGTGAGTGTTTGTGACAGGGGAGGTTATTTGCAACTTATATAGGAGCTACCTACTCATTGGAACCATAGAAGGGCATGGAATTAATCTTTTTCATGATTACCTTGGTTGATTGTGACCTTACCTTGCCAAAGTTGTAGTCTACTGGCATCATATTGGTATCAAATCCATACCAACTTGTTTTCCTTCAACATGAAATAGGAACAATTAAACAGGCTACCTAAGGGAGTCAAGCATCTTAAAATGGTGATTGAGAAAATGGAGAAAAGAAGTGACCAAAAATGGGAAGAGAGGTTGAATAAGATGATGGACAAATTGAAAGCTACGACAACTACCTTTGACAATGAAGTAGAAGAAGAGTGGGAAGAATATGAAGAAGGTGTGAATCAAAATCAAGATCCCAATCCACCAAGTATTAAAGGAGCTAAAGAATTCAAGAAAGAACAACAAGATTTCATTGAAGCTATTAGGGATCCAAGAAAGAGGAATTCAATGTAGAGTTGTATGCTTTCAGTGGAAAGCTAGATGGAGAGGAGGTAACATACTAGATAGATGTCTTAGACACATATTTTGACCTCAATGATGCTAAGGAAGAGAAAAAGGTGAATAATTCTAGAACAAAACTCAAAGGTTATGCACTAATGTGGTGGAATTACACCCAAACAAATGGTGAGAGGAACAATAAGAAGACTATCACCAAATGAAACAAAATGATTGCCATGATGAAGAATAAGTTCATGCTAGCTAACCGCAAAGTTCAAATGATTAGGAAATTCCACAATATCAGATAGAGAGATATGGATGTTTCCACCTATACTAAGGAGTTCCATAAGATTATTATTAGTTAAAATCACAATGAGGACTGATAGGAGTTAGTTTCATTATATATCAATAGATTGAAATATGTAATCTAGGATGAGACAACCTTCTAACCTAAAACAATTAATGAGTGTTTTCAAATGGTCATCGGAGTTGAGGAAAATATCAAGAGGAAAGATGATCAAAACAAAAGAGGTGGAGGTGGTAGGAATAATACAAGAAGAGATAGTTTTGATAGAGGTCAAAAAGTAGGAATGGAGAAAGAATAATCAGGAAAGCAAAGGGGAGAACAATCACAGAGGTGGACTAGGTTGTAGGGTTGAGATATGACCAAATAATAGAGGTGGGAGCCAAGGTGGAGGACCAAGTAGAGGTAGTGGGTATTTTTTAGGGGGATGTTTTACACATGACCAAGTTGGGCATACAAGTGAATAATGTCCTAATAAATCCACTAGTTCTTCTATATTCAAAAAATAGATGAACCAAATCATTGTCGATGACAAGAGTAGCAATAATGTTAATGCACCTATTGGAAGTGCAACACATGTATTGGATGGTGAGAACATGGTGATCAAAATGACTCTATTTAATATGCCATTGAAGTAAGAACCCCTTCAAAGAAAGTCATTATTTATAACTCAAGACAAGGCATATGGAAAGCTATATAATATCATAGTGGATTTAGGTTCAATAAAGAATGTGGTATCTACTAAAATGGTGGATAAATTAAAACTTGAGATGCTTCCACGCATAGGACCTCATAAGATATCTTGGTTGAACAAAAAATTAGAACTTCACAGTTGAGGAACAAGCATGGATGGACTTTTGAATTAGAGAAAACAAGGACATTATTATATGTGAAATCATCCCAACGGATGCATGACATATGGTCCTTAGAAGAACATGGTAGTTTGACGTAAAAAATCAACACGATGGTGAGTATAACAACTACATAATCACCACGAATGACAAGAAGTACAAGATGGACCCTTTACTTGAATAATTTGACAAGGAGATTGTTGAGTCATGTGTGATGTTGGTTGGAGGCAAGGAGTTTATGGGCATAGTGAAAGAGGAAGAGTTTTTGGGATATGAAATTGTTGTAAAGCCCAAGTAGGATAAAAATGAATAGGAGCCTTTACCAAAGGAAGTTGAAGCTTTGTTAGAATATTATCCAAACATAGTTGCAAGAGAGAAACTAGATACCTTACCACATATAAGGAGTATCATTCATCAAATTGACTTGATACTAGGTGCCACACTCCTTAACAAGGCTTCCTACAAGCTCACACATCAACAAAATGAAAATATTAGCAAAAAAGTGCAAGAAATCTTGAATGCAGGACTAGTTAAAAAAATTGAACCCATGTGCAGTGCCCTCAGTCCTATCCCCTAAAAAGGATGTAAATAGAGATTATGCATGGACTCTAGAGAAATTGACAAAATAAAAATAAGATATAGGTTTCATATGCCAAGAATAGAAGACCTATTGGATTACCCGGGTGGATCATGTCACTACTCCAAATTTGACCTCAAATTTGGATATCATCAAACAAGGAAAAGGCATGGTGATGGATGGAAGACAATATTAAAAACCAATGAGGGATTGTATGAATTTATTGTTATGCCCTTTGGGTTGAGAAATGCTCCAAGCACATTTATGAGTTTAATAAATGAGGTCCTTGTGTAATTTATAAGGAAGTTTGTTATTGTTTATATCTTGATGACATATTGGCCTTTAATAGGTCAAAAGGAGAGCATTTGGAGCACCTTAAGTTGGTGATGTAGAAGCTTGAAGAGGAGATATTGAAGATCAACCTACAAAAGTATGAGTTTTTCAAACCATAGTTGGTATATTTTGGTTTTGTCATATCACAAGGTTTCCTCAAGATGGATCCATAAAAGGTGGATGTTATATTGAATTGGCTAACTCCAAGAATAGTGGGAGAAGAGAAGAGCTTCTATGGAGTTGCAACCTTTTTATAGGAAGTTTTTCAAAGGTTTTATTGGAATTTGTGCTCCTATTTTGAACACCATCAAGGGTGGATTCAAATGCAAATTTGAGTGGACTAAGAATGTAGAAGATAGTTTCTAACTCCTAAAGTAAAAGGCAGCAAAGTTGCCAACAATAATGTTGCTTGATTTTATTAAGGTGTTTACAATGGAATGTGATGCCAACAAACATGTTATTGGAGTAGTTTTAAGTTAAGAAGGACACCCAATTACATTCTTTATGAAAAATTAAATGAAGCTAAGTAGGGGTATAACACCTATGACCTTGAACTTTATTCTATGGTCTAAACATTGAGAAAATGGAGGCACTACTCAATGCTAAAAGAATTCTTGGTGTTCACTAACAATCATGCTTTAAGCTTTCTAAATAGGTAGGAAAAGTTGAGTCGCATACATGTTAAGTGGATGGAGCAGTCACAATCATTCACCTTCACAATAAAACATAAAAATGGACTAGCTAACAAGAAATTTGATGCATTAAGCAAAAAAAAAAATTTCATGCAAGTAATCCAACTTCAAAGTGCGGGACTAGATAAATTAAAGGTCTTGAGGTTGAAGACTTTAAAGAATCTTATTAAGTTTTCTCTAATCTTGCTAATCATGTCCACAGTCAGTTTTTTGATTTTGTATTGTAGGAGGGATTATTCTTCGAAGGAAGTAAGCTCTATGTTCCCAAATCATCCATGAGGGAGAATATAATAAAGGAAAAACACAATGGTCTACTTGGAGAACACTTTGGAGCAGAAAAAACATTAGAACAAGTTGTAAAATTCTATTACTGACCCAAGTTTTCGAGATATGTTAGAGTTGTGTTATTTATAAGAGGGATAAAGGAAAATCATCTAATTTAGGTATGTACCAACCCCTTTCAGTCCCAAATAAACCATGGGATAACAATAGCATGGATGTTGTATCAAGTTTACCTAAGACAACTATGGGTGTGGATATAGTGTTTGTTATAGTAGACAAATTTAGCAAAATGACCCACTTTGTGCCATGTAAGAATTTGCCTAAGGGAAAAATTCACCCAAGAACTAAGAACTCAAACACAAGCACAACAGTAAACCAAAAATGGAGAGAGTATGATTAGAATAACAATGTATTCAATAATTTGAATACCAAGAGTACACTAGGAGTCCCTGAATATAAAGGCCTCAAGAGAGCTTCTAGAATGCATAGAAGTTAGCACCATGAAGTGTCACACAACCAAGCACATGTCCACCAGATATGGATTATCCTTCATTAAGCACGGAAGTAAGTGCAGTGATGTGAGGATAAGTCTACAAGGGTGGGACACGCAAAACAGTTTTGTAGACACCATGTGCTCAAATAGAGTTGCGTACTCCTATGTTGTCAACATGACAAATCACAAGGTGTGCAAACTCCTAAGTGTCTGATAAATAAGAATAATAAAATAATGCAATATAATTAAATAATGCATTAACCTAAGTAAACTTAAGTAAGTGTAAATAGTAAAGTACATATTTACACCAACAAAGAGAAATCATGATGCTTCCCAAATAGTAGGCATATTATTAAAAGAATTAGTTATAATTCATGGGTTGTCATTATATACTATCTCAAACAGGGACACTAAATTTGTAGGTCACTTTTGGAGGACATTTTGGAAGAAACTAGGAACCCAACTATCATTTTCATCTACTTATCAACCCAAATAGATGGGAAAATTAAGGTAGTGAATAGATCACTTGGAGCTGCATGGGATCAGATTCTCAATTGGGCAAAGTATGCCTACAATGACTCTAATAACATATCAACAGGAAAGATTCCTTTTGAAGTAGTATATGGGAATCATCCAAGAGGACCTTTAGAGCTATGGAATAACCAACACATACATAGTAAGAGTACATCGGAGAGAGACATTTGTAGATACAATGATGATAATTCATGAGGAAGTCAAATCGCAGTGAGAGAAATCAGGGACCAAATACAAGGAGAAATATGACTAGAAAAGGAAAGAAGTATACTTCAAGGTATGAGACTATTACAAATTTGTTTAGCACTCCCCTTGGGATTCATGATAAGGGCTTAACTGCCTCCTATATACTATAAGTTGAGTGCTTGTATCGGGTATTAATAGATCGGTCTTTGGTACAATGAAAACCCCACTCTAACAAGTGGTATTAGAGCTTGGTCGCAAATTCAAATCCTCAAACCCTTGGGTAACGCCGAGGGGGAGATTGTTTGAAATTTGTTCAATGCTCCCCTCAAGATTCATGACAGGGGCTTGACCACCTCTTATGTACTATAAGTTGAGTGGTTGTATTGGGCATTGATGGATGGGTCTTTTGGTGCAACAACAACCCTACTCTAACAAGTGGTATCAAAGCTTGGCCATAGATTCATATCCTTAGATACTTGGTTATGACCTATTTAAGAAAGGGAAGGCTCCCCGAGAGCTAGCCTACCAAGTTGCTAATGAAAAATATCGAGCTTTTCAAGATCATTGACAAGTTTGGATCCAATGCCTTTGAGATTGAACTTTCTCCAATCATAGGGATTTTACCCATATTCAATGTGGGACTTAACCTTATTCAAAGGAGACAATGTAGTTATAGAGAAAATAAAGATAGAGAATATGAATGAGGAAGTGGATTGAGAAAAATATTTACCTCTAAGTAAGCTAGTCCAATTGAAGTGCATTCTTGACTCCAAGGTGGAAAGACAAGAAAGGGAACCCATAAAGAATATTTAGTGAAGTGAAAAGGAATTCCATACACTAAAGTTGTTTTGATTCCAAAGACAAACATACTCAAGCATGGAGTTACTCTTCAACAATTAACAATTCAAGGGACCCGAGTTCTCGAGTCAAGGGGAGTATGTGCAAGAACAACATTGATGTTCCTCACCATTTCATTCAATTTTGGTGTGATTAGTTGGTCTTATGATATTTTCACATGTTGGAAATGTATCGAAGTCAATTCATGTTTATTTGAAGTCATTTGCATATGTTTTTGTCACAATAAGGTTATGCTAGCCACTTAGTCAAATTGGGTCAACACCACACAAAGGTCAAGTCTTCATCAAATTTGGTCATGTTCTAAATTGCAATGTCTTGGCATGTCATTGTCACACTTTGTTCATGTTTTTATGGGTCCCAATTGGATTGGATTAAAAAATGCAAAAAAAAAAAAAATTACAACTTTTTCGACTTCTTGTAAAGGTGAATAGTCACGTTTTCTTTCCTCATGGAGATGCCTTCATGGAAGGTGAGAGGATATCTTCCATGTTTGAAATTTTAAGGAAGAGGATAATTTAAGAAATTAATGAAGATTTGGACTATGATTTTGGTGTGAAACCATATTGTACTTGCTAGTAAGTTTACTATTTTCTTTTCACCTTTACTCCTAGTCACCTATTTTTTGTTGGGATTGGATTAAGGATTTTGTGCATTGATTTTTATCCATTTTGATTATATTTATATAGTAGTGGTAGATATATTGTGCTTGCATAGAACCTAACATTCTTTGTTTCCTTGGATTGTGACAAAGGGTTTGAGTTGGATGGGCCATCTCTCACCTTGAACTCACCACAACTATGGAGTTACATGGATAAAGGAGAGATAGTCAAGATATGTATTACAAGTCTTTGCATTCAACACTCTTTCTTCCCACCATAGTTATATTGCGCACTATCGTTTAAGATAGGCATTTTAGTGTGTAACTAGCTAGGGTTTGGTAGCAACATATTGCAGAAGTTTGGAAATGGTGTTGGCTAACTAGTATAGCTTCATTGAAACCTTGATGGAGTGTTTTTATTAAACACATTTGAGATTTTGGATGTGGATATTGTCCTTATACCCTTGAAACAACAAGTTTCCTAATTTTTTGCCCTTAAACCCTTAAAGTTAGGGCTTTGTGGAATTGATACAGGAGCATCCTGGGTTGCTTTATAATCCTATTGTTGTTTTTTCATTTTGGCAGAGTTAATTGAGTTGCATTGTTAACCAAGTACTAACATGTCATGTTATCCAAGTCGTAGTGTTAACCGAGTATTAACATTTCATGTTAAGTGAGTTGCAATGTTAATTGAGTATTAACCTGTCATGTTAATTGTGTTCAGTGTTAACCGAGTTCGTAGTATTAACCGAGTGTTCCTTCTTGTTTCAAGTGAACCTAATAGTTGTTGATACTTGAAAGTGGTTTTCTAATGCTCAATCATGTCTTGGATCCAGCTTTTCCTAAGTTGTTTGTGTTCGGTTTCTAGTGTGAGTCGACCTTGGAAATTAATTTGGTTGTATTTAATTTATGAAGTCGCCTTGTAACTTAAATGTGCATTAAATGCAAGGATTTATTTAATTTGTAACATGCTAGGATGACCTGTGGCTTAGTTGGGTATAAGTAGGGGGTCTCGTGGAGTCTTAAGGGAGAATCATCCAGCTTGGAGAAGAAGATGTGGAAGAGGAGAGAACTTTGAAGAGCTAGTAGTCGAGGCTTGGGAAACAAGGAGATTGCTTGGTGGGATTGTGAGTACAATTTAGATCTTACTTAAAGGTTTCTTCCAGAGTGTGGTTCCAGATTAGCTAAGGGTTTTGGGGTTGGATCTTGAGGGATCTTGCAAAATTGATATTGTAATTTTTTTTGTATTTGGTTGTAACCCAAAAGGCCTTACAATCGAGTACATTGCATGTAATCAATTATTTTATAAATCAAGTATTGTAAATTGGCATTAGATCTTACATTGTTGTTTTGCTTATGTTGTGTGGTTATTTTCTAGGGGCTAGGACATCTCCTTTGGGGATTATCCTACCTTGCATTACATCAAATGTTATCAAAGTGAAGGTTTTCTTGAGTGCGTAGCCAGATCATCAAAGTAGAGGCAATTTGCACCAAGACCTAGAGTGAATATTATTTGATCAGAGGTTGGATCTAGTTGATTTGTTGTGGAGAATTTGCAAAAATCTTGGAAGATGCCTCTGAGAAAATTGGACCCTAGGACAATTGAAGATCTCTGTGATGCTATGGAAGTAAAGATTGTAGAGAAGATTAAAGCAAAATTCAGATCTGAGATGGCACTAATGAAGAGTGATATGATCAGTGAAATTGTAAGTGTTATATGTGGTGTTGTTAGAATATATAGTCCATCAATATAATTGAGAGGGGGGGTGAATCGGTTATCCAACTAATATCACAATTATCAACTTTAAACAAACTTAACCATAAGAGTAATATAATAAAAAACCACAACAAGATACTCATACACAATAACACCAAATATGTTAACTATGAAAACCCTTGATCAGAGGGAAAACCAAGTGGGGATGGTACCCACGAGATGATGTACTAATATAAATATTCCTTATTAGAGGATAGACCCTGTTAGGAGTCTATAAAAATATTCAATATATATCAGTCCCTGTTAGGAGACTTTGAATCCATGTTAGGGGATTCCAACCCTGTTAGGAGCTGTGCCAACCTTGTTAGGAGTTGTGGAAGATAGCTGGACCCACTGCCCAAACAACTTCAATTTTAAGACTAACAAATCCACTGTCTAAATGATCTCTGTATTACTTCTTGTAGAATAATAAAAATGAATAGTACTTCCTTCCTCTGTCCTGTCAACTGGACCTCTACTCCTCTTGATCTTGTAACCATATCAAAAAACTCACATCCAATAATCCCTTGGATCACTTACATTCAATAAACACTCTACTCCTTTTCGTACTTCACACTTCATAGATTGATTACAATATGCTTACCCACATACAAACAAGGAAAACATCTTTCCTTTATACCATATCTTCAAAATAATTCCTAGAGTCGGTCTTGAGGCTTTCCCAATTATTATAATAAGATAATTAATTAATTACAATTATAATAGCACTGTTGGCTCACAATCTATACAAAACTTCACACGTGCAATACTAGGGCTTGTGCATCTGCTAACATCATCATCTAACTATCCTCTGTCACTATCTGGCCATGCATCTCTTTATTACATCTTAGATGAAAGATATAATACAAACATTATAAACTATTTTCCAAGCACTCTGTCTCTAAACTGATCTCTATAAATCAGGTACAACTTTTGTATGTCTTTGACTTATGTGTTGCACATTAAAACACATCATCAAGATACTTTACTAAACATGTCCATTACCGTGCATCACCAAACAAGCAAAACCTTGTCCGTACAACTACAATCTCTCTCTATTACTCTGCCAGTCTTCATAGACTTACTACTATGTTGACATCAATGACAAATACAATCATGAATGCAACATGTCAATACTCTCCAATGCTTAGGATACTCCTCCAATATTGTATCATCAACATTCATGCTAAAAATCTCCCACTTTGGCATTGATGGCAACATAGATGAAGAAAATCTAAGCTCTAAGAATACCAAAATAGTACTCTACTATTGTTGCTATTGCTCTCATCTTCTCAAATTGTCTTCATTAATCAAATATGAAATCCTCTAGAACATTGTACTGTTCTTATTCTTATTTAGGATCGACAAAGGTTGTTCACAATAAAAAAACTCATAATACATATGTTAGTATGAATGTTGATGCTATGAGAAAACATCGTAGAATAGTGTTATGACTGTGTTTGTCATTGATGATAAAATAGTAAAACTAACAGAGCAACAAACTAAGATTTATGTATTGAGGACATCACATTGCATATCTGCCCATGCGTAGTTAACAACATTTACTACAACATGTATTTGACATGTGGTCAAGTGTGTAGAACCTGAATCAACAACGTAGGGAAAATATCGATGATTTACTGAGAACTGCAAGAAAACAAAGTATTGGTAAAATCATTTCTTTTGTATGATCAATATAACATATTGTGCTTGGAATGAAGGGTTGCACAATTAACTAGAGGAAGTACATTGACCACTGATGATATCAGCAAGTGCGTAGATATGAAAGTCGCATGTGTGGAAGTTTGGAAACAACTGTGAGCTGACAACATTAATTAAATGTGTATTTCATTTAATTAAATATGGAGCTGACTCTAATGAATGTTAAGTATATGGAGCCAACTCAAATGATTAATAATTGAGTATGGTATAAAGGAAAGATGTTTTCCAAGTTCTAGAGTCCATGTTTGTGATCGAGAAGCCGAGAAGACTTGCAAATTGTGAAGTAGAAGAGCACAGTAATCTGCTAATGTGTATAAGTGACCTTAAGGGTTACTAATGAGTTCCAAATCTATTTGATTGGTCTGAAGGTGAAGGAGTCTGACATACTAGATAGAGGAAGAGAAAAGAGATTGTTCCACATCAATTATTTTGAAAAGAATAGTACTGAGATTAATTAGACAGTGGGTTTGTTGATCTGATCCTAAAGCTATTTGGACAATGGGTTCAGCTGCCTTCTTCAACTCCTAACAGGGTTGGAATCTCCTAATAGGGACTCTTTGTACCAAGCATTGTAACAGACTCTTAACAGTGTCTATCATCTAACAAGGAATATTTAGATTAGTACATTATTCTTTGGGCATCATTCCCACCAGGGTTTTCCCTCTAATCAAGGGTTTCCCTAGTCAACATATCTGGTGTATATGTGTATGCGCATTTCTTTATGATTGTTATTTACTTTGGTTGATAAAGTAAGAATTGTTTAACTTTGATACATAACTGATTCACCCCCCCTTCTCAGTTATATTGGTGAACTATTACTTCTAACAATTGATATTAGAGCCTCAAGTCCTTGAAATAAAGTTTAAACAACTTTGGGAGATCCGTGGCAAATATGTTCAGAAAGCAAAGTCCTAGATTCGATGGCACAAACTATGATAGTTGGAAGGGTAAAATGAAGACTCATCTCTTGTGCATGGGACTACGATATTGGCTTGTGACCAAGACATCCAAAAACATTGCAGAAGAAGATAATCTTGAAACCTTCATCGAAGAACAGAGGGAAGTATTTATGTGCAACATAAGGGAAAGAGAAGCAATACTATCAACATTAACTAAAACTGAGTACAATTTGGTAAAACTACTTAAAACATCTTATGAAATTTGGAAAACTTTAGAAGCTAATTATGAAGGTGATACACATGCAAAAAGAGTTAGATTGCAAAATTTGCATTGCACATTTCAAGATGCTAGAATGATGGAAGATGAATTTGTAAGAAGCTATGTTGGAAGAATATATGAGATTGTTGCAAGAAACACATCTCTTGATGGAAATAAATCTGATGATGAAGTGATATGGAAGATCTTGAAAAGTCTGACACCACCTTTCAAGTTAGTAGCACAAATGATTCAACTAATGATACCTTGCACTACTAATTTCACCAAAGAGACATTGCTTGGTAGATTGGAAGCTATAGAATTTGATTTGAAATAGTCTAGAGAATTGACAAAAGTTGAGACAGTATTCAATGCATTAAACATCAAACCTAGTTTAGCAAGAAGCACAAAAACATAGGGAGACATTGCTAGCAGCAACAAATCCATTGAAGAAAAGATCTAAGGAGCGGCTCTTCTTGTGGAAAGAGAAAAAGATGGTAAGAATATCTTTAAATGTTGGACTTGTAATGAATATGGTCATTATACATCTAAGTGTCCTAAAAGAGAAAGGAAGTTTAAGGGTAGATTCAAATCTAGAAGATCTAGAAATTGCTTACATGCTAATGAAGAAGAAGATGAAGAAGAATCTGATCAAAGCAAAAGTGAAGATGAATTAGGATTTGTAGCTATAAAAGAGGATGATCTTGATAGAGAAATTGGAGAGGAAAGTGCACTGATTTCACAAGTTGAAAAGAAAGACTGGATCACTGATAGTGGTTGTTCACATCACATGATTCATGATATGAGCAAGTTTGTCAAATTCAGAAGCTATGATGGAGGAATTGTCAGAGTAGGGAATAATGCAGCCTATCATATTACGAGAATTGGATCTATAACATTTGATGGTAAAACATATACTGTTGATGTTTATTTTGTTGATGGACTTAAGCATAACTTGTTGAGTGTTGGACAACTTATGGACAAAGGCTTTCAACTATAATTTGGTAATGATACATGCAGTATCAAGAACAAGGAAGGAAAACTACTTGGTACTGGCACAAAAAATTGAGGTAATGTATTTTAGTTAAACTCCATTGAAATAACATGTTTAGTAGCGAGGATTGACAACAGTTGGTTATGGCATAGAAGATTTTGTCACATTAACTTTGATAACATTTTGAAGGCCAATAATACACTTGCTACAAAAATCTCTAAGCTCATTGATACTATTTGTAAGGAATGCATTTTGGCTAAGCAAAAAAGAGTCTCATTTCCTAGCAAGTAGTTTTGTACTACACAAAAGTTGAAACTGGTACATACAGATCTGAGTGGTCCTACAAGAACAAGAGGATTCTATAGAGAAAGGTACTTCATGATTTTTGTTGATGATTTCACTAGAATGATGTGGGTAGCTTTTCTTAAAGAAAAACCATAAGAATTTGAGAAATTAAAGATATTTAAGAACAAGGTAGAAAATGAATCTGGAGTTAAGATCAAAAGCTTAAGATTAGACAGAGGAGGAGAATTCACCTTTGGAGAATTCAATATCTATTGTAAAGAACATGGCATCAAGAGACAACTATCCTCACCCCATACGCCTGAGCATAATGGGATTGCTAAAAGAAGAAACAAGTCAATTGCTAAAGCAACAAGAGCTATGTTATTTGAGAATGATGTACCAAAGATCTTTTGGAAAGAAGCTGTCAATACAATAGTATACACACTATATAGAGTGCATATTAGATAAGGTATGGACAAAACACCCTGTGAATTATGGTTTGGTCACTCACCATCAGTCAAGTACTTCAAGATATTTGGAAGCAAGTGTTACATTAGAAGAGATGATGATATTGGTAAATTTGACCCGAGGAGCGATGAAGGTATGTTTCTTGGTTATTCATTGAAAATTAAAGCTTACAGATGTTTCAACTATAGAACAAAAACTATAGTAGAGTGTGCAAATGTTAAAGTAGATGAAAAGTTTGGTACCAAGGAAAAGATAATGGACTATAACTCTAATGGAGATGATTACTTTAGAAAGGCTGACAAAAGTAATGAGTTATTTCTCAAGATTAACAATGACTTGTAGAATAATGTGCAAATTGAAGATGTGAGAGAAGAATAGAGAGAAGTACCTGAGATAATAATTGAACCATCAACTTCTACTCCAAATAGAAACATGATAAGAAATGATCCTATTAATAAAATAATAGGAAGTAAAGATAAGGGGGTAATGACAAGGAGAAAAATTAATGAATAACTATGTCTAATATCTCAACTAGAACCAAGAAGTGCAGATGAAGCAATCAAAGACAATTATTGGAAAGAAGCAATCAAGAAAGAACTTCAACATATAATTATAAATAACACATGGGAATTAGTTCCTAGACCCAACGACAAAAATGTGATTGGCACTAAATGGGTATTTAAAAACAAAATGAATGAACAAGGCGAAGTGATAAGAAACGAGGCAAGACTTGTGTACAAAAGCTACTCTCAACAAGAAGGAATTGATTATGAAGAAACATATGCACCTATAGCAAGAATGGAAGTAGGCAAAATGTTTCTAGCATATGCAGCAAACAAATTTTTTGAGGTATACCAGATGGATGTTAAGTTAGTATTCTTAAACAAAGAGCTTGAGGAAGAAGTTTACATTGAGCAACTAGAGGGTTTTCCTTTAACAAAAGAAAATATATGGTTTGCAGACTAAAGAAAGCATTGTATGGATTAAAACAAGCACCAAGAACTTGGTATGCAAGGTTGGACAAATACTTAGCAAAGCTTAGATTTGCTGAAGGAATAATAGATGGTAACTTGTACTTAAAGAAAATAGAAGATGGTTTGGTGATAATTATTGTATTTGTTGATGACATCATTTTTGGTGGAAATGATGAAGCCAGAAACAAATTCTCAGAAGACATGAAGAATGAGTTTGAAATGAGTATGATAGGTGAAATGAAATTTTTCTTGGGATTGCAGATTGTTCAAAACAAAGAAGGTATCTTTATTTCTCAAACCAAGTATTTAAAGGATTTACTGAAAAGACTTGGTTTAGAAAGTTGTAAATCTGTTGGAACTCCTATGGTAATTGGTCATAAATTATCTAGCAAAGATGAGATGCCTACTGTTGAACAAAAGAACTATAGATCTATGATTGGAGGATTGCAGTATCTAACTCATAGTAGACCAGATATAGCCAATGTAGTTGGAATTGTGGCAAGATTTCAAGCTGATCCTAAGGAATATCACTATACAATAGTGAAAAGAATATTCAAATATCTAAAAGGAACATTAGATTATGGTATTTGGTATGACAGAAATAGTGACTTTACTCTCTGTACCTATACAGATGTTGATTGGGTAGGAGACAGGGATGACAGTAAAAGCACTAGCGGAGGAGCATTTTTCCTTGGAGGAAGATTAGTTTCTCAGCTCAGCAAGAAGCAAGATTGTACCTCACAAAGTATTGCAGAGGCAGAGTATGTTGTAGCAACAAACAATTGTAATCAAGTCATATGGATGAAGCAGATAATGAAGGATATTGGAATCACATTCACAAAACCTGTTATCATTTACTGTGATAACACAAGTACAGTCAACATGTCTATGAATCCTATTTTGCATTCTAAGACTAAGCACATTGCTATAAAATATCATGTGCTGAAAGAAAAATTTGCAGAGAAAGAAATTAGATTGGAATACATAAGCATTAAGGAACAAATTGCAAACATGTTCACAAAGGGCTTACCAAAGGATACATTTGAGTACCCGAGAGGTATGCTTGGGGTTATGCCCCTACCTAGCTCAGAGTAAAAGATGCAGAAGTGTATTAGTCCAAGATACACATCACCATTGTTAGACTGGACTGAATGTTGATGCTTCCTCAATGGGGGAGTATCTGTGATGAATAGAATCAGTCAAGGGCTCTTGGTAATAGGTAATTAGTATACAACAATATCTTTAGATACTTGCGTTATTCTACTTCATGCAAAGATTGTAAAGAAATAGACCAGCTTGTGGTCATGCTAATAGGTTGTTATGTATTCAAACTTTGTACTACCTTTGACAATGATGTCAGTGGGGGAGAGAGTGATATGAAAAAAAAATCATTAGAAAGGGAAAGAGAGTGATGTGTAAGACACCAAAGAAAACTTGCACTATGGGGGAGTAGTGCTGAAGGATTTGATTGATTGGTATTCTTGGAACTAGATGTTTTTCATCTATGTTGCCATCAATGCCAAAGGGGGAGAGTGTTAGCATGAATGCTGATGCTATGAGAAAACATCGTAGAATAGTGTTATGACTGTGTTTGTCATTGATGACAACATAGTAAAATTGATAGAGCATCAAACTAAAATTTATGTATTGAGGACGTCACATTTTGTATCTACCCATGCATAATTAACAACATATACTACAACATGTATTTGACATGTGGTCAAGTGCGCAAAACTTGAATTGACAGCGTACATAAGATATTGATGATTTACTGAGAATTGTAGGAAATTAGAGTATTGGGAAAGTGGTTTCTGTTGTATGATCAATATAACATATTGTGCTTCGAATGAAGGGTTGTGCAGTTAACTAGAGGAAGTAAATGACCACTGCTGATGTCAGTAAGTGTGCAAGTACAGAAGTCACATGTGTGGAAGTTTGGAAACAACTGTGAGCCGACAACATTAATTAAATGTGTATTTCATTTAATTAAATATGGAGCCAACTCTAATGAATGTTAAGTATATGGAGCTGACTCAAATGATTAATAATTGAATATGGTATAAAGGAAAGATGTTTTCTAAGTTCTAGAATCCATGTTTGTGATCAAGAAGCAGAGAAGACTTGCAAATTGTGAAGTAGAAGAGCAGAGTAGTCTACTAATGTGTGTAAGTGACCTTAAGGGTTACTAATGAGTTCCAAATCTATTTGCATGGTTTAAAGGTGAAGGAGTCTGACATACTAGATAAAGGAAGAGAAAAGAGATTGTTCCACATCTAATAAGGAATAGTACCAAGATCAATTGGACAGTGGGTTCGTTGATCTAATCCTAAAGCTGTTTGGACAATGGGTTCAACTGCTTTCTTCAACTCCTAATAGGGTTGGAATCTCCTAAAAGGGACTCTTTGTACTAAGCATTGTAATAGACTCTTAATAGGGTATCTCTAACAAGGAATATTCATATTAGTACATTATTCTATGGGCATCATTCCCACCAGGGTTTTCCCTCTAATCAAGGGCTTCCCTAGTCAACATATCTAATGTATGTGTGTGTGCGCATTTCTTTATGATTGATGTTTACTTTGGTTGATAAAGTAAGAATTGTTTAACTTTGATACATAACTGATCTCCCCCCCCCGCCCCCCTCTTAGTTATATTAGTGAACTATTACTTCTAACAACATATCTCCCCAATAGAGATATTCCTTCTTCTTCTTTACATGAATCTTTCTACATCTCTCTAGTAAAGTAGAGATTCTCTCCCATTCATACTTTTATTATGCATTATCTCCCCTATTCAACTAGAGGGTTATTTTCATGTATATAACTCCCCCATTGACATTAATGACAAAGTCCTCATTTTGTCAATTTACTACTCCAAGTCTTCAACTAGCTCAAGTGTCCAAAGACACTATTCAAGACCAAATATTAAGAGTCCTCAATGACTCAACTCATCATGGATACTCCCCCATCTAGGAAGCATCAACATTCAATCCAGTCTAACAATAATGCTCTATACCACTACACTAATGCACTTACTGCATCACCTACTCAGAAGTAGATAGGGTCACAACCCCAAGCAAACCTCTCAAATACTCAAATGTATCTTTAGGTGAGGGCTTCATAAAGATATTTTCAATTTGATCTTTAGTACTCACATACTCTAATCTGATCTCCTTTTTTGTCGCTTTCTCTCTCAACACATTATACTTAATAGATATATGCTTAGTCTTAGAATGTAATATTAGATTATTAGACATACCCACTATACTTGTGTTATCATAGTAAATGATAATAGGTTCTACAAACTCAATTCTGATATCCTTCAACATATGTTTTATCCACATCACTTGATTGCAATTGTTAGTTGCTACAACATACTCTACCGTAGTTGTACTCTAAGAAATACAATCTTGTTTCTTGCTAAACCAAGAAACCAATCTTCCTCCAAAGAAAATGGTCCACCACTAGTGCTCTTTCTGTTATCCATACTACCTATCCAATCTACATCAATATATGCACGTAGAGTAAAATCACTCGATCCATCATACCAAATTCCATAGTCAAATATTCCTTTCAAATATTTGAATATCTTCTTTACTGTTGCATAATGACACTCCTTAGAATCAGCTTGAAATCTAGCTACATTCCCAACTACATTTGCTATATCTAGCCCAGTGTGAGTCAGATATTGCAAACCACCAATCATGGATTTGTACTTTTTCTGCTCAACTACAGGTGTCTCATATTTGATAGATAACTTTTGACAAGTTACATGGGTGTACCAATAGGCTTACAACTTTCCAATCCAAAACTTTTCAAAAAATCTTTCAATTACTTAGACTATGAGATGAAAATACCATCATTGTTCTGCATAGTCTGTAATCCTAAGAAAAACTTCATTTCTCCTATCATGCTCATTTCAAATTCATTCTTCATTTCTTGAGCAAACTTATCACTTGCTTCATCATTACCTCAAAATATGATGTCATCAACAAATATTACTATTTTCAGCAAAAGATTTTGAATTTCTTTCAAATATAAGTTACTATCTGTTGTACCTTAAGCAAATCCAAGCTTTTCCAAAAAGCTCTCCAACCTTGCATAATAGGTTCTAGGTGCTTGCTTTAGATCATATAGAGCTTTCTTTAGTCTGCATACCATGTCTTTGTCTTCTTTCAAAGGAAAACCTTTAGGTTTACCAATATATACCTCTTCTTCGAGTTATCCATTCATGAAGGCTAGTTTAACATCCATCTGATATACTTTGAACTTCTTATTTGCTGCATAAGCCAAGAACATTCTTACTACTTCCATTTTTTCTATAAGTGCATATGTCTCCTCGCAGTCTATGCCTTCTTGCTGTGAATATCCCTTGCATACAAGTCTACCATTGTTCCTCACAAGTTTGCCTTGCTCAATCATCTTGTTTCTGAATACCCATTTGGTTCCTATCACATTCTTATCCCATGTTTCATTCTTCACAATCTGATATAATTCTTCCTTCATTGCTTGAATCCAATGATCATCTTTGCATGCTTCATCTGCGCTCTTAGGTTCAACTTGAGAAATCAAACTTATCTCTTCACTAACTCTATTTCTTGTCATCACACCTCTGTCTTTGCTTCTAATTATCTACTCTAGAGGGTGATTCTTTGTCAGATTCTTGTTAGGGATAGGAGTTGACTTCTCAACTCTTATCTTGTCTCTAGGTTCAGATCTCTACTCTCCTGTTTGCTCAATAGTTAACACATCATTTTGTAGATCATTGCTTGTCTCAAAAAAAACTTATGCATTTTGTCTAACAATTCTAGAACTATCTTCTTCTTCATCTGAATTGTAATCTAACATATTTTCCTAAGTTCCAAACTTTTCATCAATCTTAACATTTGCACACTCAACTATTGTCTTAGTTCTATGATTGAAACACTTGTATGTCTTACTTTTCAATGAATAGCCAAGAAACATACTTTCATCACTTCTTGGATCAAAAATTTCAACATCATCATCTCTCTTAATGTAACACTTGCTTCCAAATATTCAAAAATAATTAATTGATGGTGACTGACCAAATCATAGTTCATAAGGTGTCTTTCTCATAACTTTTTTGATCTGTACTTTGTTCATAGTGTACACTGTTATACTAACTATTGTAAGAATTTTCCTTAGGGAAAAATAACACCAAGATCAAGAAGCTTAAGCACTAGCAAAATATGGACCAATAATGGATGATCAGAATAACAATAATTGAGAATATCATATGTAAAACACACTAGAAGTGCCTATATATAAGGCATCTAGAATGACTAGGAGTCAGCAAAGTGATAAGCCTCACAACTAAGCACATGTCCACCAAGAGTGTATTATCCTCCACTAAGCACATGAGTTTGTGTGATGATGAGAGGATAAGCTTACATAGGTGTATCTTGTAAAGAGATGTTGTAGACACCATGTGCTCAATTATAGTACAAACAACTGTGTTGTCTACATGACAATTTAGATAAATATGCAAACTCCTGTGTTGTCAACAAGACAACTCATATAACTATGCATACTCCTAGGTGTCTATATGATTATTTATAAAATAATGCATTTAACCTAAGTAAACTTAAGTAAAGTGTAATAATTAATTATTTACACTAAAACCCCCCCTTAAGTGCAACTTAGGGGAATGCACTTGCTCACAAAAGATAGGATGAAAAATGCATGATGGGTCTCGACTACTAGGCCATGTTAGGCACCCATGTACAAATGCAATGCTCTACATATAATGCAATGCAATGCAATCTCTCTAAAAATGGAGAAAGAGGGAAAACCTCATAGGAAAAACCCTCCCCCAAAAAGAGAGATAAGTACAATAAAGAAAATGAGAGAGAAAAAGACCTTATGAAGGAAAAGATCCCTCCTAGAAGAAAGAAGAGAGAAGTCAAGGGACTCCCCTTTCTAAAATATCCTGCACCCCCAAGAGATCTTGCAAATGAAGATACTTGACCTCAGTGAAGGGTTTGGTGAAGATATCTGCAACTTGCTCTATTGTAGGACAATATTGCAATGTAATGACCTACTCATGTATTAGCTCTTTGATGTAGTGCATATGAACCTCAATGTGTTTGGTCTACTGATGCTGAATTGGATGTTTTGAGATCTCAATAGCACTCTGATTATCACAATGAATGACTATGGGTTTAGGTATGTCAAATCCAAACTCCTTCAGAATATGTTATAACCGAATAGCTTATGTAGCTATAGTGACAACTCCTCGATACTTAGCTTTAGTTGAAGAAAGAGCAATAGTATTTTGCTTCTTACTTTGCAAACAAATGGGGCCAGAACCAAGATGAAACATGTAACCTAAAGTAGACTTGCAAAAATCAAGATCCCCTGCATACTTTGAGTCTGTATATACAACCAACTAAATTCTAGTACCTACTTCATAGTGTATCCCATGTGTATGTGTACCTTGTATGTAGTGCAAGATGTGTTTGGTGGCCTTCCAATGAAGCTCATGTGGCTCTTACATGAAGTGATAAACCATGTCAACTGAAAGAGCTATGTCAAGGCATGTATGTGTCAAGTAAATGAGACTCCCAACCAACTATTTGTAAAATGTAGCATCAACAAGTGGAGTGAAACACTTGGCCTCTAACTTAACACTTGAAATAAAGGGAGTAGGAGTAGGCTTACAATCACTCATTTGAAAGTAAGAAAGTAAATCAAGAGCATACTTGGCTTGAGAAAGTGTGATCCTAGCTAAAGACTGTGCGATCTCAATACCAAGGAAATAATGAAGTAAACCCAAGTCTGTCATAGCAAATCTATTCTGTAAAGAAGTCTTGACAATAGCAATGATGGATGAAGTACTTCCTGTAATGATCAAGTCATCTACATAAAGCATGAGTATCAAATGTGAGTCATCCTTCTAAATAATATAGGAATTCAAATCTAAATGACAGCTGGTGAATCCTATTAAGAGTAGGAAGGAATTCATCTTGGCATACCAAGCTCGAGGAGCTTGCTTAAGACCATAGATAGACATTTTCAACTCAAACAAAAGTAGAATCCTGAATGAAACCCTATGGTTGTTCCATATAAATCTCTTCAAGAAGATTACCATTCAAGAATGCACTCTTCACATCCATCTAATGTACAACCCAACCATGAGCTGCAACAATAGCTAGTGTCAAAAAATGGAGTTCATCTTAGCTACTTGAAGAATGTAGGCATTCGAATCTAAATGACACCTGGAGTATAGGAAGGAATCCATCTTGGCATACCAAGCCCGAGGAGCCTGCTTAAGACCATAGATAGACTTTTTCAATTTGAAAACCAAAGTAGAATCCTGAATGAAACCCAATGGCTGCTCCATATAAATCTCTTCAAGAAGATCACCATTCAAGAATGCACTCTTCACATCCGTCTAATGTACAACCCAACCATGAGTTGCAACAATAGCTAGTGTCAAAAAATGGAGTTCATCTTAGCTAGTGCAAGGGTCTCAGTATAGACAATACCAAGAACATGTGAGAAACCTTTGGCAACAAGTCTAGCTTTATACTTATCCACACTTCCATCCGTTGTAAACTTGGTTTGATAGATCCACTTACACCAAACCAATTTTATTCCCTCAGGAAGAGGAACTAAGTCCAACGTGTTGTTTTTTATTAAAAAGTTATATTCTTCCTCCATGGCCTTGTCCCATTCAGGAATCCCTGATGCTTCCTTAAATGACTATGGATCATAAGCATGTGGAAATGATTTGTGTTGTGACCTTGTCCTCCTAGTATTTAAAGGATTCCCCACCAATGAACCTACTGAATAAAGTGTTTGTTATGCCCAATGAGGTCTAGTGGAAGAAGAAGAAGCAATATCCTCAATAGTTTGTGGACCCTATGAAGGTGGTGTCCTACGAGTCAAAGTTGAAGGAATATCATCTTCCAAGTCATTACCATCACTATCATCACTTTCCATGAAGGAGGAAGAAGGAGTTAAAGGAGCCAAACTTGGACAAGTTTCTTCAAAGTGAACACTCCTCTCAAAAAAGATTTCATGTGTCTCTGGATCCATGAGTTTGTATGCCTTAAGATGGTCAAGATATCCAATAAATACACAAGGTTTACTTTGAGGTTCCATTGCCTTCCATTTTTGTGGATGTATCCTTGCCCATGCAGGACAACCAAAAACTTTAAAGTGCTTTACATTTGGTTTTCTACCACACCAAGCCTCAAAAGGTGTAATTCCATCTAAGGCCTTATGGGGACTTCTACTTTGGCTTCTGCCCAAAAAACTTGATCTAGAGACTTATGTGGTAGCATACAAGTGGTCATCTCCTTAAGGGTTCTATTCTTCCTTTTAGCAACACCATTTTTTTGTAGAGAGTATGCAACTGAATATTGAAGATCAATACCCTCATGAGTACAAAATTCTATAAGCCTTGAGTTCACATATTCCCTTCCATTATCTGTGCAAAGAATCTTGATGGCTTTCCTTGATTGCTTCTCAACTTGAGCTTTGAAGGTGATAAACTTATCAAGCACTTCACTCTTATGAGCAAGAAAGAAGACCCAAGTGTAGCATGAAAAGTCATCAATGAAGGTGAGAACATAGCATGCCTTTCCAAATGATGGTACTAGAAATGGGCCAACTACATCATTATGAACCAATTCAAGAACAACAGTAGCTCTCTGAGACTTCCTCTTGTCAAACTTCTCTTCAAGATGCTTTCTTGCGTCACAACCTACACATATGCCCTCTGAATACTTGACTTGAGGTAGACCTATGACCATATCCTTATTGCTAAGTCGTTGAAGGTAATGGTAATTGAGATGTCCAAACCTCTCATGCCATAGCTTACTTTGTGAATTTGAGTGGGTCAACAAGGCAAGGGAAGTGGACTTAGGCACAAAGTGAGAAAAAGAATAAAGTCTTGTCTCATGATTAGCCTTTCCAATTGCCACCATAGAATCATCCTTTAGATTTTTTACCACAACTAAATTAGGAAGGAACTCCACTTTGTTGCCACATCCATAGTGAGTTATCCGGTAGATTGAGAAGGTTGGTGCTAAGGTTGGGAACATGAAGAACATCCTTGAAGACTCCATTGTCCAACTCAACATTCCCTTTTCCTTCAACTTCCACTTGAGTGTCATTTCCCACATAGATGTAAGGTACATGTGATGGTTTCAAAGAGGAAAAATGCACCCTTGAAGCATCCATATGATGTGTAGCTCCTAAATCAAGAACCCATTCCTCAAAATTGTTTGGACTTGCTACCAAAGCTCGTCCCTTACCTTTTGAAGTGGTTGAAGATCCCTTATCTTTATAGGCATTTGGTACATTAGTTTTATCTTTCCTCATTAAGTTTAACAACTAAAAAATTTTCTTATCCTTACACTCATGTTCATCATGACCATTCTTCTTACAATAGGCACAAGTTTTCTTGTCCCTTTTGTTGAAGTTGTTTCTCTTCTTATTGTTTTTGGAAAAAGACTTGCCTTGTGAAGAAGATTTTTGTGTGGAGGAAGATTGATGTGTAGAGGAAGATTGTTGTGTGTCATCTTGTGGCTTAGCCTTCCACTACTTTTGCTTCTTGTTGGAATTTTTACCACCTTGATTCCCTTGATTAGATACCAAGGCTTTGGTCTTGGAAGACTGGAGAATTCCCATACTCACTAACTTTTCATGTTCTAAGACCAACATTCCTAAAAATGTCTCGAATGAAGGCTTGGTGAAGGCACTACCCATTATTAACTTGTGAGTATGATAACTGAAAACAAAAGCAACATATTCAAGAGGAAGATGAGTCATCACATGTTTGATCAACTTTCCATCCTTAATGGGTTCACCATAATCCTTAAGTTGTGCCCTATACATGTCTACTTGGGTAAGATAATCTTTGATGGTGTCAAAATTCCTAGGATCCAATTTGTGAAGATTTTCCTCAACGGTGTAGATTGTATCTTCATCTACTATCCCATACAATGCTTCAAGTTTATCCTCGACTTCTATTAGATTGTTAATGTTCCTGATGTGATATTTGATAGGATCTGAGATATTCTTTAATAAGGTTCATAGGGCCATTTCTTGTTTTGATGCCCAGCCTTCTTTATGAGACTCATCAGCATCATCATCAGGTTTCTTTGTTGCACCAGTTACATAATGTAGTAAACCTTTTTCAACTAATAGTTCTTTTATCTTTTCTTTCCAAGTAGCATAATTATGTGGTGTTAACTTAGAAAAAGAACCCATAATGCAAAAGAAAGAGCATAGTATCAAGGAGACACAAGAACACAAGACACCTCTCTTTTTCACTCAATCAAAGAACCCCTCCCCCTCCAAATGAATGCTTTAGGCACTTTATACTTGGTGCTATTACAATAGGCCACTTGTCAAAATGGAAAAAAAGTGGACTTATAATTTTGCTATTTACAACCTCCTCTTGGAGTTCAAATTTGGTACTTAGAAATGTAGTTCAGATATGCAACAAATTTGAAGTTTGATCAAAGCAATACAATGCAAAAAAGGACCTATTTTTGAAAGTGGTATTTTTGTCCACACAAGCCTATAATCTAATTGTAGATTTGGAAAGTAGACAAAAAATTATGCACTTTCAAAAAAAATGAAACCTAAAATGTGTCCATATGAGCCCGTATGGAGCATTTGAAGTTGCAAAATGCAGGATTGGATAGGTACAATCCTCAAAAACTAAATTTTCTAACAAATCCATGCACAAAAACTAGAAAATAATAGCACCACTAAAAAATTCAAGAAATTCTAGTCTAAATAAAAAATAATTGCACTTGATTTGGAGTCTAGATAATTGAGATATGGCCTCTCGAAGTTGGACTGTCAAATCAAAATTGCATATGGTGAGGGGTCTACTCAGGAAAACACTAGATTAACTTTGATGTCCAAATGACCATCGTGATAGTGCAATATGGCTTGCTTTTGATGATCAAATGACTACCAAATTTAGGCTCATGGCTATGATGACATCAACAAAAAAGGCCAATCAACTTACATGGCAGTACAGTCTGATGACATGTTAGCTGACTGTGTGGATCTGTATGAATGATTGTGTAGGTGATGTGGGTGTATGGACGCCGATGTAGTATATTTGTATAGGGGATGTATTCTGACATGGATTGTTGATGTGGCAAACTCATGGTAGTACGATTACTGATGTAGCCCTGTTGACTTGTTCGGTGATGTGGCTGACTACAAGGGTGGCGGGTTAACATGGCAACCACATGTTTTTGACTTATCAGTTGTCATGTCTAATTGCATTGTTGATGTATGGAGGATGCATGGTAGCCAGAGGGGCTGGTGTTGGAAGTCAACAGTGGTGGGTGGCACTGGAGTCAGAGGAGTAGAGGTGGTTGGGATAATGGTGGTTGAGTGACACCATGGAGTGGAGAAGGTAGGCCGGTGGTGTGCGATTTTAATCCCACATTCACTGCATTGTGGGGTCTTAGGAGTTTGAAAGTAAGGAGCTGCAAAGATAGACTCGGCTGTGAAGCTACTAGAATATTGTTTGAATGCCGATTGTTATGCCCATCTTGGTAGCCATGTGTTGGAAGATGCCGCCGATTGGAATATTTCATCCACAAAGTGGTTTGGTTTTCTAGTTGTAATGTGAAGTAATCTGACCGTAGGCTGTCAGGATTTGATCGCCCGGTATGCTTGCAATAAATGCTCCTCTACAGGCCTAATAGGCCATTTTTTTTGCAGATGCAAATCCAAAAAAATTGTAGAGATGTAGATAATAAAAAAATGCAAATTTGAAAATCAATTGCATAGATCTAAAAGATCATACCAATTTTGCAAATTGGGCATTTGGGTTTCGATTTGCAAAAAAAATTTGCATCAAATTTGACTATGGTCTAGGGTAGGCAAATTTATAGTCAAAATTCATCAAATTGATGCTCTAGACATAATGGTGAGGTCCACTTTGGCTCTAGATACTCCCAATAACTATAGATACTTTGGATCTGTGTCGTGGCCCTCTGAGAGGTGAAGCAAAAATGGTCTCCAATGGCTATGTGAAGAGAACTCATATCGCTCTAATACCATGTAAGAATTTGCCTTAGGGAAAAATAACACCAAGATCAAGAAGCTCAAGCACTAGCATAATATGGACCGATAATGGATTATCAACATAATAATAATTGAGAATATCATGTGTAGATACACATTAGAAGTGCCTATATATAAAGGCATCTAGAATTACTAGGAGTCAACAAAGTGATAAGCCTCACAACTAAGCAAATGTCCACCTAGAGTGGATTATCCTCCACTGAGCACAAGATTTTGTGCGATGATGAGAGGATAAGATTACATAGGTGTATCTTGAAAAGAGATGTAGACACCATCTGCTTAATTAGAGTACAAACAATTATGTTGTCTACATGACAACTTAGATGAATATGCAAACTCCTGTGTTGTCAACAAGACAACTCATATAACTATGCATACTCCTAGGTGTCTATATGATAATTAATTAAATAATACATTTAATCTAAGTAAACTTAAGTAAAGTGTAATAATAATTAATTATTTACACTAACAACTACTTCTCTCCAAAATGTCTTGGATACATCATTCTCAAACAACATCTCTCTTGATGCCTCTGCTACTGATCTGTTTATTCTTTCTACAATCCCATTATGTTCAGGTGTCTTAGGTGAAGATATTTCCCTTTTATTCCATTCTCTTTACAAAATATGTTAAACTCTCTAGAGGTGAATTCTCCTCCTCTACTAGATCTCAAACATTTTATCTTAACACTAGATTCATTCTCAACTCTATTCTTAAATATCTTAAACTTCTAAAAAGATTCAGATTTATCTTTAAGAAATGCTACCCACATCATTCTAGTGAAATCATCAACAAAAATCATGAAATACTTTTCACCATAGAATACTTTGGTTCTCAAGGGATCACTTAGATTTGTGCGCGAACAATCTCCAGCTTCTCTATGGTAGTGAACTTTTTTCTGGGAAAAGATACCTATTTTTGCTTAGCCAAAATTCATTCTTTATAAACCATATTAGTAGGCTTAATTATCTTAGGTAGATCTCTGAGTGCAAATGTGCTACTAACCTTTACAATATTATCAAAGTTTTTATGACAAAATCTCCTATGCCATAACCAACTGTTATCCACTTTAGCAACCAAACAAGTTATTTTAGTGAGATTCAACTGAAATACATTACCTTTGGACCTAGTTCTAGTTCCAATCATCTTACCATCCTTATCCTTGATAGTGCAAGTCTTTTTCTATGAATTGCAATTGATACCCTTTGTCCACCAATTGTCCAACACTCAAAAAATTATGCTTCAATCCATCAACAAAATAAACATCGTCAGTGGTAGTTATTCCATCTAAAGTAATGGATCCAATCCTTGTAATATGATAGGCTGCATTGTTGCCAACTCTAACAATACCTCCAACATAGTTCTCAAATTTAACAAACTTACTCATGTCACCAGTCATGCGATGTGAACAATCACTATCTATTATCCAATCAGATTTCTTTTCAACTTGGGAAACTAGAGCCTTTTCTTCTATGATTTCTCTATCAAGATCATGTTCTTTAACAACTAAAATCCTAGCTCATCATCACTTTCACTTCAAGCTCTTTCATCAGATTCCTCATCTTTATTAGCATACAAACAATTTCTATCTATTTTAGGCTTAAAATTTCCCTTATACTTTTTCTCTCTTTTACAACATTTAGATGCATAATGACCAAACTCATTACATGTCCAACATTTAAAGATATTCTTACCATCTTTTTCTCTTCTCACAAGAAGTGATATACCTTCCTCATGTTCAAAATAACAATGGGAAAGTAAGTTCTGGGTGGGGGGGTGTGGTGAATCAACACTTAAAACTTTTGCCTCTAAAATATATCACCAACTTCCATATCATAACTTAACATGTAAACTAAAATAACATAACATGCATCATATACATAGTATATGACATAGTAAATTGGTTACCTAAAAACCCTCCAATGAGAAGGTAAAACTAAGGTGGGGATGACACCCACAAATCTTCACTACTGTATTTGTAGATTGTGGCCTAGTGTGGCTACATTGTGTTTGATCATAATCTATGATCTACCCTATGAAAGGTCTACCTTATTAAAGGCTTACAAAGACTATTGGGTCTCACCTTGTTAGAGGATTTAAACTTACAATAAAGAAATTAGTCAATTAAAATATTTACAAAATCCTATTAGGACTACTCAAATAAGAGATTTTCTTTGTATCACCTGTTAGAATGATTCAACACTGTGATCCTTCGGTTAGCACCTTTTTGTTTGATGTTAAATCTTCTCTTTACTGATTAAATCTTGATCCTCCTAATCATATATGTCTTCTCTATCCTTTCACTTGTATAATCTATTCTTCTCAAACCAATTCTTTAATACATAGCTCTGTCATAGCCATCTTAGCCACCATGAATACTCTCTCACTCTTAGCATTTTTTTCCTTGTACACGCACAAACTCTCTAAGGTTTTCCTTGTTAAATAAGCATTGGTGGGGATGGTTTAGGTAAGAATCAACGACTGTGGTTGATCCATATTGCCTCCTTAAGCTTCCCTTTTTTGATTGGTTGCATGTAGTGTATAGGGATTCACAATATGCTTCCTTAATTATCTTTCATAATCATAAAATATTATTATGTCGACCCAAAAATGGTTTACATAGAATTTTGTGCCATTACAAACAACTATGCCAAAAATTGTTCACTCGGCATCCAAAGACTTTGATGCTCAGCCTTCACTGTGCTCCTAATGTTGTAACTCAGCTTTTGAATAACTTGACACTTGAGTGACTCGGCACTAACTTTCCATATTTCTCGACAAGTATTGGCTAAAAACTTATGCTCGACATGCTTTGATCACTTGACTCACACTGATTGCTTAGCTCGCTTTGATCACTCGACATACACTATATACTCAGTTTGTACTGTAAATCTGCTAAATGATGACTAAATGTTTTGTCACTACCTTGTCAAAACCAATACGAGATTAACAATCCCCCCTTTGACATGAGTAGCAAAAGCACTTTGTCATGGCATATACATCCGTACATTATGCATAAGTCAGACAATATATTCTTCATTACTTGGATCCTATACAAAACTTCAAAATTTCAATAAAATTCAAAATGGTTGTTTCTCCCATACTTTATTACTCCCCCCGAGTAAATGCTTCACTTCTATTTCTGCTCTAATACTTTTGTTGAGTAGATATTTGCCTTGACAAACATTTTTCCTTCAAAATTTCATAATCCCCCTTTTTGACACTTATGTCATTTGGGTTGTACACTAACTATGTGTTTGTCCAAAAATGGCTTGTGAAGCTCCATGATTATCATTTGTGATGCATCCCAGTTATTGCATGCTACCTCTAGAGATTGAAATTGTATGTCTAGTTAGGTAGCAAGGTCAACTAAGCCATCATGTGTTGAAAGATGAGAATCTTTTTCATCAAAGTTTTTGTATAGGCTAGTTCCCCATGCAACACTTCCATGTGAGGAGTTAGTATTAGTTGGATACTGACTAGAGTAGATCTAATATAAGCATCTTGTGCTTGCAACTCGACAAGCCTATTCTGAGTCATCAGTAACCTTTGGAAATGTATCTAACTTTGACCGAGAGATAACTTTATAGTATTATCTATGAGTTGTAGATCTCCCTGCAACTAGTCAATAGTCCTATGGGTTTTCTATGTGAATAATTCAACATTGCATAACTTAGTGTATAGAGAGAGAAGATGTTCTCTAACACTTTCTTCACACTTTCCATCTTGGTTGCTAGATCAACTTGTCTAAGTGCAATTGCACTAGATATCTTTTCCAGTACCTTGGTATGAAACTTTCTTTCTATTCAATGAATGTTGCAATTCATCTCTTGCCTCCTTGAGTTGATGTAGGGCAAGTTGTATTTCAATCTTCTAGTTCTCAATAGTCTTTCCCCAACTTGTAGACTTCCATCTTCAAAATCTTAGATCCAAAGCTGTAAAACTTTCCTTTCTAGAGAACAAAGCTTTGATACCGATTTTTGGAAATAAAAATGGGAAAGTAAGTTCTAAGGGGGGGGGGGGAATCAAAACTTAAATTTTTTGCCTCTAAAACATATCACCAACATCCATCTCATAACTTAACATGTAAACTAAAATAACATAACATGCATTACATCCATAGCATAAAGTAAATAACACATGACACAATAAATTGGTTACCCAGAAACCCTCCAATGAGAAGTTAAAATTGGGGTGGGGATGACACCCACAAATCTTCATTACTATAGTTGTAAAGTGTGGTCTATTATGGCTACAATGTGTTTGATCATAATTTATGATCTACCCAATAAAAGGTCTACCTAATTAAAGGCTTATAAAGATTATTAGGTCTCACCTTGTTAGAGGATTTAAACTTAGAATAAAGCAAGCACTTGGTTAAGAGATTTACAAAAGCCTATTAGGAATACTTAGTTAAGAGATTTACAAAATCCTATTACGACTACTTGGGTAAGATATTTTCTCTGTATCACCTATTAGAATGATTTAACACCATGATCCTTCGGTTGGCACCTTTTTTCTTGATGTTAGATCTTCTCTTTATTGATTAAAGCTTGATCCTCCTAATCATATATGTCTCCTCTGTCCTTCCACTTCTATATACTATGTTCTTCTCAAACTGATTCTTTAATGTATAGCTCTGTCATAGCCATCTTAGCCACCATAAATTCTCTCTCAACTCTTAGCATTCTTCTCCCCACAACACACAAACTCTCTAGGGTTTGCCTTGTTAAATAAGCATTGGTGGGGATGGATTAGGTAAGAGTAAATAGCTATGGTTGATCCATATTGTCATCTTAAGCTTCCCTTTTTCTGATTGGTTGCATGTACTACATAGGGATTTGTAATATACCTCCATACTTATCTTTCACAATCATAAAATATGATTATGTCAACTCAAAAATGGTTTACATAGAAGTTTGTACCATTTCAAACAACTATGCCAAAAATTGTTCACTCAACATCCAAATACTCTAATGTTTAACCTTTACTTTGCTCCTAATGTTGTAACTTGACTTCTAAATAGCTCAACACTCTTTGTTTCCTTGGCACCTAAATCACTCAACATGTATAGACTGCTCGATACTTGAATGACTCGGCACTAACTATCCATATTTCTTGGAAAATATTGGCTAACAACTTATGCTCGACATGCTTTGATCACTTTACTCGCACTGATTACTTGTCTCACTATGATCACTCAACATACACTATGTACTTGGTTTGTACTATAAATCTGCTAGATTAAGACTAAGTGTTTTGTCATTACCTTGTCAAAACCAATATGAGATTAACACCTCAATCTTCTTGTCTTCATCAGATTTGGTTCTACTGCTACCAACAAAGTCTCTATGTGTGCTTGTGCTTCTAGATAGGCTTGGCCAAACATTGCCTCAAATCTACTTCTATTGCTTCCAATCTTCTAAGTAACATTTCCCTGGTAAACTCCTTAGTGCAGGGTATTAGTAGTTGAATCATCTAAGCAACTTGCTTGAATGGTGGTATCAGAGTTTTCAAGATCTTCCACACAACCTCGTCATCTTCCTTGGTTGAACCATGTGACTTGATTCTTGCAATAATATCTAATATCCTACCAATGAATTTTCTTACAAATTCATCTTCCATCATTTTAGCATCTCGGAATGTACATATCTAGTTTTGTAATCTTACTCTCTTTGTATGTGCATCACCTTCAAAAATAGATTCTAATGCTTTTCAAATTTCATGAGATGTTTGAAGTGTCCTTACCTAAATGTATTCATTCTCTAAAAGATCTAATGGTAGAGCTTCTCTAGCTCTCATGTTGTACATGAATAAATCTCTCTCACTTCACTACATTCTTCAATCTTATCTTCTTTCACAATTATCTTTTGACTTTTTGTCAAGATCCAATCTCCCAAACCCATGCACAACATATGAGTCTTCATCTTCTCCTTCAAACTATCATAGTTGGCCCCATCAAATCTAAGAGTATCCTTTCTGAAAAGATTCATCATCGATCTCCCAAAGTTGTTAAGCTTATCCTTCAAGGACATGATGCTTTGATACCAATTGTTAGAATATATAGTCCACCAATATAACTGACAGGGGGGGAGGGGAGTGAATTAGTTATCCAACTAATATCACAATTATCAACTTTAAACAAACTTAACCATATAAGTAATATAATTTGAAACTACAACAAGATACTCATACACAATAATACTAGATATGTGAACTAGGGAAACCCTTGATCGAAGGGAAAACCTCAGTGGGGATAGTACCCACAAGATGATGTACTAATATAAATATTCCTTGTTAGAGGATGGACCCTATGAGTCTATAACAATATTCAATACATATTAGTCCCTGTTAGGAGACTTTGAATCCTTGTTAGGAGATTCCAACCCTATTAGGATTTGTGGAAGAAAACTGGACCCATTGCCCAAACAACTTCAATGTCGAGACCAATGAACCCATTGTCTAAATGACCTTTGTGTTATTCCTTGTAGAATAATAGAAATGAATAGTAATTGCTTCCTCTATCCTGTTAACGGGACCTCTACTCCTTTTGATCTTGTAATTAGATCACAAAAATCACATCCAATAATCCCTTAGATCGCTTACTCACATTTAGTAAACACAGCTCCTTTTCACACTTTTCACTTCATATAATGATCACAACATGCTTACCCACTTAAAAAGAAGGAAAAAATAATTCTTTTATACCATATCTTCAAAATAATTCCTTGAGTTGGCCTTGAGGCTTTCCCAATTAATTATAATAAGATAATTAATTAATTACAATTACAATAGCACTGTCAACTCACAGTCTATACAAAACTTCACATGTGTAATACTAGGGCTTGTGCATCTACTGACAACATCATCCAACTGTGCTTTGTCACTATTTGAATGTGTAATGTGTATCTCTTTATTACATCTCAGATGAAAGATATAATACAAACATCAAAAATAGTTTTCCAAGCACTCTGTCTTTGAACTTCTCTCTATAAATTAAGTACAACTTCTATACATCTTTGACTTACGTGTTGTACATTGAACCAAGTCATTAGGACACTATACTAAACATATCCATGACTAAGCATCACCAAACAAGCAAAACCTTGTTCATACAACTATGATCTCTCTCTGTTACTGTTCCAGTCTTCACAGACTTATTGCTATGTTGACATCAATGAAAAACATAGTCATGAATGCAACATGTCAATACTATCCAATGCTTAGGATACTCACCCAATGTGGTATCATCAACATTTATGCTAACAGGTGTACCTTGACATGCAAGTATTGAAGATGGTTATGAGGAAGTTATTGAAGACTTTGAGGTTATTGGATCAAGTGGTGAGGACAAGACTAATCGTGTGGCGAGACCTATGGGAAATAGGTTTGGTTAGTTTGATAGACCTAGATCTTAGTTAAAGTTGAAGCATAAGATGGAGGTTTCTAATTTATTAGGTACTTTGAATCCTAAAGACCTGATTGATTGGATTGATGAATTGGAAGACTACTTTGAGCTAGAGGATAGTCAAAGATCCACTCTAAGTGAGGTTGCAATAGACTAAGCTGAAGGGACATGCTACTCTTTGGTGGAAGGAATTATAATGAGAGAGATAAGAGGAAGGTGAAATGAAAATCACTAGATGGAGATTGATGATAACTAAGTCAAAGGCTAAGTTCATTCTTGTGGATTATAAACTTGAGTTGTTTAAGAAGTTGTAGAATCTAAAGTAGAAAGATATGACTGTAAAAGATTATACAGAGGAGCTGTACAAGTTGACTATCTGATCTAGACATAGAGAACTATCGAAGGAGAAGGTGGCTAGATATATTAATGGCTTGAGATTCAATATTCAAGATGAGGTTATTATGGTGAAGACTTCCTTGGTTGAGGATGCTTATTAGTATGCTCTGAAGGCAGAAGACTAGTTGAAGAGGAAGATTCAAGGTAGTTCTCGAGGAAAAGAGAAGCATAACTACTCGACAAAGGCTAAACTGAGTGCAAAAGATGAACCAAAACTTGTTGATCAGAAGAGAAGGACAGGTAGAGGTGAGTTTAAAGGTATTTGTTTTACATGTCATGAAGAAGGAGATAGAACTTATGGATGTCCTAAGGCTGGTGATAGAAGATTTTTTGTTGTGAATGAGTTTGAAAATCATATCAGTGAATCTAAGCAAGGAGAGAATTTACTAGCTCGATGAGTATTGGTTGGTCGGAGGACACTGGAATCTTTTTAGAGGATTAATTTGTTCATGACTCATTGTAAGTCTGGTAGTAAGTCTATAATGTGATTGTGGATAGTGGTAGTACTGATAACCTTTTTGTTGAGATGAAGGTTCAAAAACTTGGTTTGAGAAGAGTATGACATCCTTGTCCTTATTATATTGGATGGTTGCAAGATGAACATGTTTTAGAAGTGAGGGAGCAATGTCTTGTTGATTTTTAGATTGGGTAGTATAAGGATCAAGTGTTGTGTGATGTTGTGGACATGATTAGTTGTCACATATTGCTTGGTAGACCTTGGCAAAATAATTGCAAGGCTATGCATGATTGTGTCAAGAATGTGATTACTATTGAGAAAGGTGGAATGAAGTATTCCTTGATTCCTTTGCAGAATGGAGAACTCGGTAGGAGGAACTTGAGTATTGGCAACCAAGTTGAGTTGAAGGATTTTAATTAGAGATCAGTGTGGAAAGCAAACCTGTAGCATACCAAGGATGGATGTAAAGAAGCAAAAGTGGAACAAGGGAAAGAGTGTGCAAGTTGAAGACTTAGAGAATATGTATGTAAAGAACTAGATTGCGATTTGTGTGGTGAATCCTAGAAGATGTTCTTCCAACTATTGAGAAGATCTTTCATACCTAGGGTCTCTGGTGTAGGAGCATCTTGGGTTGCCTTATAATCCTACTATTTTTTTGTTCATTCTAGAAGTGTTGACCAAGTTGTAATGTCAATCAAGTATTTACCTATCATGTTAACTGATTTATAGTGTCAACTAAGTATTAACCTATTGTGTTAACTGAGTTGCAGTGTTAAACAAAGTATTAACTTATCGTGTTAATCAAGTTTGCAGTGTTAACCAAGTTTGCAATATTAGCAAAGTGTTCCTTCATGTGCCAAGTGAACCTGATAGTTACCGATACTTGGAAGTGTTTTTTTTTATGCTTGGTCATGTCTTGGTTCCAAATTTTCTTGAGTTGTCTATGTTCAGTTTCTAGTGTGAGCTAACCTTGGCAATTAATTTTGTTGTATTTAATTTCTATTGTAAGTCAACTTGTGGCTTAAATGTGCATTTAATGCAAGGGTTTATTTAATTTGTAACATGCTAGACTAACCTGTGGCTTAGTTGGGTATAAGTAGGGGTTCTTGTGGAGTCTTAAGGGAGAATCATCCAACTTGGAGAAGAAGATGTGGAAGAGGAGAAAACTTTGAAGAGCTAGTAGTTGAGGCTTAGGAAACAAGGAGATTTCTTGGTGGGCTTGCGAGCACATGTTTAGATCTTCCTTACAAGTCTCTACTAGAGTATAGTTCTGGACTAGCTAAGGGTTTTGGGGTTAGATCTTGAGAGATCTTGCAAAATTGATATTGTAATTATTTTTTGTATTTGATCATAATCTAGAAGGCCTTACAACTGAGCACATTGCATGTAATTAGTTATTTTATGAATCAAGTATTGTGAATTGGTATCAGATCTTGCATTATTGTTTTATTTCCACTTTGTGGTTATTTATTGGGAACTAGGAGATCTCCTTTAGGGATTCTCTTGCCTTTCATTACATCATGAATAGTGATGCAGAAGGGGCTTAATGACCTAATACTTTGGAATCCTATAGAACTCTTAAATGGGTTCTGAATGCCCATTTTTTGGAGGTGTTTTGGAAAAAAATCAAGTTATTGCCCAAAAGCTCATTTTGGAGGCCTAATTATTTTAGGTCTCTTTTGGGCTTGTTTTGCATTTTCTCATTGTGGGTATTTACCTAGTTACTTAGAACCCAAATTTTGGTTGATACAGATTAGAATGAAATGTTTTAAGCCTATAGGAAGCCCTGGGGGGGGGTCGGTGTTGAAAGATTCTAATAAATGCTTGTGCGGATACCTTGGAATGTGAAGGGTCAATAATGAGATTGGTGAAGCTTAAAATTTGGTTGTATCTAGAGGTGAGTGGTTGTAATTGGGGAGGTTATTGAGAACCTATACAAGAGCTACCAACTTGTTTGAACCATTTAAGGGTGTAGAATCAATTTTTTTTGCTGGCTAACCATGGTTGACTATGATCTTACCTTGCCAAAGTTGTAGTCTACTTGCATCAATATGTAACTCTAGACCCCTAACTTTAATCTTGAAGAGATAACTATTAAATTTATTCCATTTTGGATCCAATTACAAAATATTCCTTTAGACAATAGAGATCCACCTATTATAGAGTCCATTGGGAATATGTTGGATATTTATTTGAAATTTGATTCTTTTACCTTGGAAGTTTTTTTTCTTTCTTGTGAGGCTTTTCTTATTAATGAAGATAGATAAATAACTCCCTTCTTCTATCAAGATTAGTAACAAGAATGGGGTATGTGCTCAAAACATTCTATATGGAATCAAAAAGCTTGTGGAAGAAGAAATAAAAATGTTTGGATTCTCAAAAAATATACTTAAGAGGAAATCTAAATGTTAAAAATTTGAGTTAGATCCTAGATGACAATATTGTAGTCTCATTTTTAAAAGTTCCTTCCTTCTCTTTCTAGAAGCAAAAAATAGTAGGTGTTTATCTAAACAATCTATAAAGTTTACAGCAAAGTCTTTGAGCATATATTTTAATATTTTTTAAAACCTTTTATGGATCATTCTTAGGAAAATATACTATTATTTGTTGGAAATATAATCTAGGAGTAACTGAGAGGGGAGGGGTGAATTAGTTACCACAAAAATAAATCCAAGATCCCTTAAGATGTCAATACAATACAAAACCAAAACTCTGTTGAAATTGAAATGCTACTGTAACTCTGTTAAGATAGGAACACTTGATTTACACTAAGAATTATTGTCACTCGATAAACACTGAAGTAATCACTTCTTAAGATTTTTAGTGTGTTTAACCTTAATTAACTTAGTTGCAGAATCATAAATAAATTAACATGAACACAAGAGACACCAAGATTTAACATGGAAACCCAATTTGGGAAAACCACCAATTGTAACTAGTTACAATTTTTAACTCTTTTGAAGTGAGCCCTATTAGGATCCAACCCTATTAAAGGTTACAAAACATGCTATTAGGTGTGACCCTATTAAAGGATTTAGTTCGCCCTATTAGGAGTGGCCTTGCTAGAGTTCTTTAGACACTTCAATCTAGAAATACCACCTGGTCAAAGGATTTGGCAAATAGTTGTTAGGCTAACTCTATCAGGAGATTTGATTCACTGCTACAATTATTAGAGAGCAACAATGACTTGACCTGATTGCTAATGCAACTATCTTTGCTAATTTCAGATCTCTATGTTGACATTCTAGTCATGTTTGTTATTAGTGACATACACTTATTTAGATTGTGAGTTCATACCAAGCATATTGTATAGTTAACAGTGTTAACTAAGCATTTTAGTTGCTACCGAGTCCTATGGGTAGATTTTAGTTTGAACTGAGCAATTACTATAGAGTTGATAAACATCAATGTAAATCGAGCATCTCAATGTATGCTGAGCTTACCAATGCAAACTGAGTTATGCAGTGCTTATCAAGTTTGTAGTTGATGTGATGCGAGTCTAGTGTTGATCGAGCTACTCAGAGTTAACCAAGAGACTCAGTTTATACCAAGCTCAAGGTGATGGTGTTTACTGAGCTATGTAGTGTGAATCAAGTGATTCATTTTATATGTCAAGTTTCCTAGTATTCACCGAGTCACCAGTGTAGACTGAGTTCAAGACTACTTGGAAGTGATCAGTATGGACCGAGCTTCTATGTCTACCAAGTGCATGACGATGCCAAGAATTGATAGTGGATGCTAAGTATCAGAACCTCACTGAGTTAATCTTTAGAACTTGAGTTTCTACACTTTGGCCGACCTTGTAATATTTGTGTAAACTTGTTTTGTGGTTAACTTTGTAATTATGTAGTTGGATTGATATATGTAATGTATTGTATCACATCCAAATCATCGAAGAGAAGTAACGTAATCATCAAAGAAGAGTAGAAGAGTGAATTACAAAAAAATACAACAATATAAGGAGCAACAAGGATTCATCTATCACAACAAGGTGCTTTGTACACTCAGAGGAATCTCATTCAGCAAACCAAGTTGCAAATCAGAGATTAGCTATTGTTTCATCCTAATAGGTGGATCAATCAAATCCTTTAACAAGGTAGATCTAATAGTCTTATGTAAATCTCCTTACTGAGTGCATACTTCATTGTATGTTTGTAAATCCTTTTGCAAGGTGGACCTAGCAGTCATTATTGCTCCTAATAGGGTAAATCATTATAAGTGATCATTGTAAGCCTTAATAGGCCAACTTTATACTGCAGTACTAAAGCTTGTGGGTATCATCCCCACCCCAGTTTTACTTTCCATTTGGAAGGTTTTTGGGTCACCAAATCTTGTGTTAAAGTGTTGTTTATGCTTTCATTATTTTTAGTTTCTCGTGCATGCAATTAGATCAGAATTCACATAAAGGATTAATTGCTAATCAAGGACCTAGTGATAAAAGTTTTAAGAGTTACTGATTCACCCCTCCCCTCTCAATAACTTAGCCTATCATAATATTTCCAACAATTGGTATTAGAGCATTATGGTTCTCAGTGAAAAGTTTAAAAACTTGAGGAAAGATCAATGACAATGGAGGTATTTAGACTTAACAAGGCTATTGATAATGAGAAGCTAGAATTGGAATTGGCCATTGGACAACTCAAGAAAGTAAAAGAGCAACTCTCTCAATCCTTGAAAAGAAGAAAATATCTTACAATCCAAATGAATGATTCACTCTACATTGAAGAAAGAATTGAAGACATCTATCTAATAAATTTAGATAAAGCCAATGAAGCAATCAAAGAATTATTGGAAAAAAATAATAGTATTAAAGAAGAAGTAAGAAAACTAAGAAGAGAGCAAGTAATTTAGTCAGTAAGATTGTGTGAAGTCATGGAAGAGAAAACCAAAATAAGAGAACATATAGAAGGAAATAACAATGAAATTCAACACCTATCCCTTTAGCAAGCAGACTTCATTGATCAAATCACCAATGCAAATGAACAAATCATGAACCTAAGATTAGAGAATGAAAGATTGTAGAATGATCTAAACATCAAAAGGCAAACCAATGAAAGAATGATGAAATCCCAAGCAGACATGAATCAGTTAAATGAATAAAGTCACTCCAAACAAAAAGGAAAAGCAAGAATTGGATATACAGAAGAAGGAGAAACATCCAAGCAAGGAGCTCAAAGGAACCAAATACCTACTTATAGTCACTGTGGTAAGATAGGTCATACTTCAAACAAATATTGGAGCAATGGGAAAGCAAAATTCAATGGAAAATGCTACAATTGTAACCAACATGGTCATAGAGCAAAGGAATGAAATGAGAAACCAAAATTTGAAGGCAAATGTCACAAGTGTAAGAAGCATGGACACAAGTAATTAGAATGCAAAACCAAGATATTAAATCCAATAGAACAAATTATGAAATTTATATTTGTTTGGGATTATAACACTTGGTGTAGATGTCATTACTATGGAGAATTTGGACACATTGAAATGAATTGTGTAAAACATCACATGAGGAAAAGAGATACTACCAAAAGATGTTTCATTTGTACAAAACTTAGTTATCTTGCGAAGAACTATATGAATACTGGAGAATAGAAGATGAAAAGAAGGTAAAAGCTGATAACATCAAAAAACAAATGAGACAACAATGGGCTCCAAATTCTACTAAGAATACAAGTCCAAGAAATAATGATCAAGTCACTCAAGAATTAGGTGACTCCACCATTTCCACTTGATTTCTCAGAGGAGAATTGGAACCAGGATATTAGAGAAGACATCTAAATAAGTTCCAATTGATAGGACAAAAAGATTCATATCAACATTCAAGATGTAAAGTGATCACTAGGTAAGAAGTACCAGTTACTACTAAGTTACCTTCCTTACCGAGTGAGGCCGGGTCATAGATTCTACTAGGCAAGGTTGACTAAATTTTATATGGTTATCAAATGATGGAATACTTTACTAAGTAATCAATGCAAGTGAAGTGGATGATAGTCTATCAATTTGATCTAACATTCGTACTAGACATTTGTGGCAAAATTTGATAAAAGGAAAGAAATCAAAGTCATTTTTACCGTGAATTTTTGAGAGCAAATTGTGCTAAGAAATCTTTAAGGGCATTCAAGTGATTTGAGTGAATTGTAATCAAATTTATCATATTCTCTCAAACCCTACCGAGTGAAGATGGTAGCTACTAGTAGCAAGGAAAAATGAGGATTAGACATGTTGATTCATGGTGTAGAATGGAAGGCACTGGATTTTAAGCTCACTTTTGTAGTCTCTAAAACCCTAGATCTGATTGGAGCATAGTCTCAAATCCCTCCCAAGGTACCATTGATCAATGATATTTGTTCTCATTTGTAAGAAATGAATAATGTTGAGCAAGGAACGAGAAACAATCCAAGTAAGTTAAGTGTGAAACAATGTTACCATAAGATAAGCAACTCCAAGAGCATACACCAAGATGGTTCAACAATGGAGACAAGGATTTATAAGGGGAAAGAAAAGAAAACCCCTTGTGAGTTATTATGAATGAAGGCAAATGCCTAAAGAAGAGAGAGAGAGAGTGTTGGAGCAAAGATAGCTCAATACAATAACATCAAGTGCTTAGAGTGTTGTGTTGTTATGAAGAAAGAAGGAGGAGCATCTCTTATATAGAGATGAGAGAGGAGTTGCATTTGTAACTCCCATTTCTATGAATGCCACATTCATAATAGGTGTGTGCAAAGTGTCACACTCCTCTTAAGGAGGATAAACTAAATAAAGAAATAAACAAGAGTTGTCCTTACATGTGGAATAAAGGACAAACAATGACATGTCCTCCACATGTGTACAAGTGGACAAACTACATGTAGGGACCCTTGGAATATCCCAATAAAAATATATCCAAGGAAAGATTATCCTTTCTAACATCATTTTAAATGTGCAATTTAGGATATTGGTACTCTAGAAATGGATGAATGTTTAAATGGGTTATGCGTTGATGGTGTTTTAAAACCTGAGCATCAATATCTCGAAGGTAAAGGTTTAACCCATATTCCTCACATGCCCCATGATTTCCAAGTGAAATGGTTTAGGTTTATCCTCAATCGTGTGCACAATGGACAGTTGTGGTTGGAGAAACTAATTTTGATCACCAAAAAGATGATCCATAGGATCACTAGTCTCTCAATGTTGGCTAAAGCTAAAATGACAAAAACCCTAGGTCAGGTCAAACAGGAGAAGAAAACCCTAACCGAGTGAGAATGTAGGGGAATGAAAATTAGCATTATCATTGACATGGAATTGAAGTTCAATTTTCATATCATTGCATACAAGATCTACAGTTTGAGTAGATTGAATAGTGTGTTGTATGAAGCTACAGACCTAACATACAAGGTAGTCAAGAACAACCTTTCTCTTGAACTTGCCGAGCTATTGTTGAATCAATTCAAAAAGAACATGGAGAGCATTAGGACATCAAAGAACAATCCATGTAAGTTTGGCTCTCTATTGACATGTTTATACTTTTATATTCAGGAATTCTTTCCATCAAAAGGTACTGTTGTTTGGAGGAAAGATGTGCCAATACTTTATTAGATAAATGAATACATTGCTGAGATGGGAGAAAAATACACTAATATTATGGATAATTATTTTGATGATTTCAAGGAGAAAATCAACAATAGATTCCAAATCCACAAGAAACTATTTGAGGATGATGTTTGTTTTATGGTAGATAGTGATAAGGTATACATTCAGGTAGTTAGGCCTAAAATTTCATGGGTGAAACCTCTAGGATATGAGGTAAATATTGATGAAACAAAGGATATAATTGAGGTATTGATAAATGAGCTAGTTGACCCCAAGGTCACATATTTTGGTACATGTGATGAGGCTAAGGCCAGAATAGAATTGGAGATCAAGCTCCCCCAAGCGGTTAACAAAGGCAAGAAAAGGATTCCCAAGTTGAAAACAAGTTCTACTTTCTTGTTGACTGAGGGAAAAGGTAAAGATGAAGAAGCAGAGGATGAAGAATCAAAGGAAGAGAATCCACTAAAGAAAAAGGGCATGGTAATCACTACTAAGCCTACCAAGACAACCACTGCAGTATTCATTGAGAGATCCTCCAAGAAGAAAGCAGGCAAAGAAGGGGGAGACATAATCTTCAAGAGGTCTCCACCCACATTTGAAGAGAGGATGAAAGTATTGGAATAAGGTTCTAGAATAACAAACTTCAAAGCATTAAAGTATGAAACCAAAACAACTGATGAGTAGAAGCAGATTGAAGACATGTTGATATCTAAGATGGGTAAGTGGAAGTACTGACCCAATCAGCTCACTCACCAAATTCTCAATGCTTTAATGGATAAGATCAAGCTAAGATGGGAGAAAGTAATGCAAACTACAAAGGATATTCACGAGTAGACCCTAGGGCAACTTATGCCAAATCTGATTGACAAGGAAGCGAAGGAATCTTTAAAGAAAAAAGAGGAAAAATTAACTATAAGATTCAATACTTGTCTTATTCTGTTAAATGAAATAGAGCATGTTGTGAAGAATTCAACAAATACATGGAATAATATCTATCTTCTTCACAAACTGAGTGATTTCCCAGTAAGTATAAGTGACAAAGATGATGATGATGATCAAGAAAAAGATGATGATGTAACACATTTTGATAATGTTGATGATGAAGAGGAACAAGAGTAAGAGGCTACTAAGGAAGGTACACAAGATGTTGAGGAAATTGAACCAGTTAAGATTGCTACAATGGTTATTGCCTCACTTCCTCACTCTCCAAGAAAAACATTGACAGCACTAAGTACAAAGATAGCCTCAGTAGGATTGATTGTGTCTAGCATTGCAAGCACAAGCATTCAATCAATCTTTGCACCAATCCAACTCAACACATCATTGACTGAAGTGCCAAGTACTTCATCTACTGAGTTGTAGACTCTTTCCTCTTCAAAAATTTTAGATACATCAGTTTTGGATACTTCAAGTATTTGTACCACTAGAATTTCTACAATAAGTGTAGTATCAATTTTTGTAGCAAGCCCTACTATTTCAACTACTATTTCCATTTTGAGTACACAAGCAATAAGTGCAAGGAAAGTTGAGACCAAGCCTCAACCGAGCACAATTTTTTTGGGTAAAGGTAAAGAAAAGGAGGAGGATGTAGATCTTGATGAGGAAATTGTGATTCCTAATTGGGATATTTCAAAACTCAATCCTGATCAAATGCAGACCTTCCGAGAATTACTCCAAAAGAAAGGCAAGCAACAGAGGCTAAGAGAGGAAAGAGACAAAGAATTAAAAATCATTGAGAATGCCAACAATATTTTGGTAGATGCTATAGGTATAGAGGTTGATTCTTCTCAACCAGTTTTGTATCAGTTGGCAGAAGTAGTCCAAAAGTATAATGAAGATTTAGATGGACAAGACAAGTTATTTTAGAAAGTAGAGAAAAAGTTTGAGAATAAGGTCTTACAACTTATTGCTCAAAATATTTCCAATTACTAAGTAGAGTTATCTACTATTTTGAGTTCTCTGGAAACTTCTTGTACTAATGTAACTTTACTTTTTGGTAAGTTATGTGATATTTCAAGATTTACAAAGGAAATAAAAGACAAATTGTCTAAGATTGATGAAGATCTTAAGGCAAGTGCTCAGCAATTGCAGCTTGACCCAAGTTCAAGCTCTGCTCATTTCAAAAGGATCAAATTTTTGACAGATATACAGGTAGGATTACTCAGAGAAGAAGCTAGAACTAGATCAACTTTGATAGATATCTATAATATGATTCTCCCTAACATGGATGCATTGCATAAGCATATTGCATATTCAAAAACCCTCATCTATGACAATAATTTCTTTATTGTAGACCATATGATTGAACTATTAGTAGAAGTGTAGATGGCATTGCACACATGCAAGGTCTTGCAAGAGAACTGGGACAAGACTTTGGCACTCATACTGAAGGTACATTCAGATTTCTTATCTCATTTTGACATTACTATGTAAATACATATAGTATAAATCTTTGGCATTAATGTCAAAAAGGGCGAGAAGATATAAGATGATATAAAGGGGGAGACAATATAGAAGTTATAAGGAGAAGTTATGAGTAAGATGTAAAAAGATAGGGGGAGAAGATTGTAAAGTAAATGTATATTATGTATAGTATACTATATATTATACTATGGAGGAAGCATTTCCATGTACAAAAATGTATCCTTTACAAAACCAATTTTGAAAAATCTCAAAAATAGTAAACTCTACTAAGTTGGAGACATAATGTGATGGATAATTCAGTTTTGACTAATAAGTATTTTTGTCACTAATGCCAAAGGGGAGATTGTTGACATTCCAGTCATGTTTGTTATTAATGACATACACTTATTTAGATTGTGAGTTCATACTAAGAATATTGTACAGTTAACAGTGTTAACCAAGCATTTCAGTTGCTACCAAGTCCTATAGTTGCCATCGAGTCCTATGGATAGATTTCAGTTTGAACCGAGCAGTTACTGTAGAGTTGATGAACAAAAATGTAAACTGAGCATCTCAGTGTATGTTGAGCTTACCAGTACAAATCAAGTTGTGCAGTCCTTACAGAGTTCATAGTTGATGTGATGCAAGTCTAGTGTTGACCGAGCTACTCAGTGTTAACCAAGAGTTATACTAAGCTCAAGGTGATAGTGTTTACCGAGCTATGCAGTGTGAATCAAGTGATTTAGTTTATATGTTGAGTTTCATAATATTCGTTGAATCACCAGTGTAGATCGAGTTCAAGACTACTTGGATGTGATCAGTATGGACTGAGCTTCTATGTCTACCGAGTGCATGATGATTCTAAGCATTGATAGTGGATTTCGAGTATCATAACCTCACCGAGTTAGTCTTTAGAACCCAATTTTTTACACTTTGGATGACCTTGTAATATTTGTGTAAATTTGTATTGTGGCCAACTTTATAATTATGTAGTTGGATTGATATATATGTAATATATTATATCACATCCAAATCATCAAAGAGAAGTAATGTAATCATTAGAGAAGAGCAGAAGAGTGAATTATAAAAGGCTACAATAGTATAAGGAGCAACAAGGGTTCATCTATCACAGCAAGGTGATTTGTACACTCAGAGGAACCTCATTCAGCAAACCAAGTTGTAGATCAAAGATCAACTACTATTTCATCCTAACAAGTGGATCAGTTAAATCCTTTAACAAGGTAGACCTAACAATCTTATGTAAATCTCTTTACTGAGTGCATACTTCATTATATGTTTGTAAATCCTTTTGCAAGGTGGACCTAGTAGTCCTTATTGCTCCTAATAGGGCAAATCATCAGAAGTGATCATTGTAAGCCTTAATAGGCCAACTTTATACTGTAGTAGTAAAGCTTGTGAGTATCATCCCCACCCCAGTTTTACTTTCTATTTGGAAGGTTTTTGGGTCACCAAATCTTGTGTTAAAGTGTTGTGTATGATTTCATTATTTTCAGTTTCTCATGCATGCAATTAGATCAGAATTCACATAGAGGATTAATTTATAATCAGGGACCTAGCGATAATTTTTTTTGGAGTTACTGATTCACCCCTCCCCTCTCAATAACTTATCCTATCATAATGTTTCCAACACTTTTTTCTGGATTGAATACTTGATCCTCCTTGATCAGAATGTTCTTTGCAACTTGGTCAACTTGTATACTCTGATATCCTTCCAATTCACTTCCTTAATTTATCTTTTCAATCCAATGTTTCTTACAATTCAATCCTTAACTTAACCTTATATTTATATGATTTACCTTATCATGTCAGCTTGAATATACTTTCAAACAAATAATATTCATCACTTGAGTCGACTAGAACTAACCAACAAAATTGTTAGATCAAATATGTTGATACAAGAAAATCCTTCGTTAGTCAACCCAACTCAATCAACACTAACTTAGAAAAGACTTTCCTTCAGACTTCCTTTGGTAATTGAGTGAGCTTGGTTAACACTGGCTCCATGCCAACTTCCTTTGGTAACCGAGTGAACTCGGTTAACACTAGTTCTATGTTGTCTTTCCTAGAACACTTGACATACTGAGGAAACTCCCTTAAATGCTGGAGTGAGCTTGGATAACACTGATTGCTTGGTAAAGACTTGACATTTATGTAACATCAAAGACAACATAAATTTAGCTTAGATCCTAGATGACAATATCGTAGTCTCATTTTTAAAAGTTCCTTCCTTTTCTTTCTAGAAGCAAAAAATAGTAGTTGTTTATCTGAACAAACTATAAAGTTTAAGACAAAGTCTTTGAGCATATATTTTAATATTTTATTTTTACCGTTTATGGATATTCTTGGGAAAATATAATATTATTATGGAAATGATATTGTTTACCACTTAATTCATGGTAAGTCTCAAGAAGATAGACTCATTCATCTGATTCTTGATGAGAAAAATATTTGGCAACTTAGATTAATTATATTTCCCCATCAATTGCAAAATTTGTTTATCTTGCAAGATAGGCTTTTTGTTTCCATAAATTATCCACCAAAGGTAATATATGGATAGCTTCCAAAATACTAATTTTAAAGATAGGGGATACTCAAATGGATCTTTATAGTATGAGACTACATAGTTTGACTAGTAAGATTTAGAAAACTCAGATTTTGTTCAATATTCAACCCTCTACTCAAGAGTTCGATTTATTTAGAAGTGATCGCTTGATAATTGAATTAAAATTATCAAAGAGATATAAGATCAAATTTTTAGAGAATGTATCAGTTTGGAGTCAATTTAGGACCAAATCATAGTAGAGGAAGGGATTCCAAAAGGTAGTAACCTAGAGGTCATTCAAAATCAAGACTTTAAGGATAAGAAAGATAAAAGGGATGGATACGGAGCTCTAGTTTTCCTCATGGATATATCTCAGTGTCCTTTAAACTATCCTCATAGTGTGAATTTAGTTTTAAATGAAGATCAAGAAGGAAAAAATAATTTGGAGAGTGAGTAAAAAGTGAAAATCAATAATATGCTTCGTCTTTGTCAACAAAAAAGAAGGGCATCTAGGAAGACCTCCAAGTAGGAATGTTAAAAAGGTAAATTCATCATGAGGGTTGTTTGAATCTTTAGAGGATTCTCTAGGATGTTTTAATTAAGGGAAAAGGAAATACAAAATAATTATCAAAAGTACATTCAAGAAGAAACTGTGTCTCATTTTAATAATAAATTCAAGGATTAGATTTATGAGGTTTTAAAGGTGAGGGATACAAAAAAACCTTTATTTTTTAATCTTGGAAAAAATAAATCTTCCAATTCTCCAAAATCTATGAGGAAACATCATCTTCAATTCCACAAATTATTAGAGAACAATAATCATTTTCTAATAGGCAAGAGCCTATAGTACAATGGTAAATTGTGAGTCTCTCATTTGGGAGGTCTTGGATTCAAGTCTACTCAATCTTTACACATAATAATAATTAATATCAATAAATAGTAATAATAATAACTAATATATACTTTATACTTTGGCCCATTACCTATTAAAAATAACATTTTAATAGTGTTAAGAAAAGGACCAAGTTTTCATGTTTCCCAAAGTCAAACATAGAACTTCAAATGTTAGGTGGGCCTCTTCCATTGAAATCTCAAGGGGATAAACACCTAGATAGAAAGAAGAAAGAAATTCTTGTGGTGGATTTAGGATGTTGAAGAAAATATCTCTTTATCAAATATGATACCTCTACATGTAAGCAATGGAGGAGAAGAAGATAGGATACCTACAAACCTTGAAGAAATTTACAATTTATTTGTGCTCATATACCTTGACATTTTACACGAGAAGGAAGATTTGGATATAACACAAATTTTCATGGAAAGGTTACTTTAATTAGACTTCGAGGAGGTGGAGTAATTTGATAAATTCCAAATGTCTAATATGGATAATCTTAAATTTTCTAATTAATGAGAATATACCCTTAGGGATTCAACAATCTAAATTTGGTTTTGTTAAAATGGGTTGTGGTTTTAATTTGAATAAAAAGAAGGGCAAGAAATATTCGTTTAACCTTCGAAAATTAGATGGTGAGGATCCCAAAAAAAAATCTTCCTTTTGGAAGTAGAAAAATATTTTATTCTAAAAACAAAGAATTTGTTATGAACTTGCTTTACTTTTCAATAGAAATATACTTTTTCTCTCAATTCTAGGGGGCTAAGATGATAGATTTATAGGGACATGTTGAAAATAAATATGCAATTGTATGTTGTCTTTGATGTTACACAAAATCTCAAGCCTCACTATGAAAGTTAGTGATTTGTGAGCTCACTCAGGCATTGAAGATAGTTCCCTGTGTATGCCGAGCATTCCTATTATAACCAAGTTCAGAGTTAGTTCTTACTAAGCTCACTTAAGCATCAAAGGAAGATCCTGCATTAACTAAAATCACTCAATTACCAAAGGAAAGTTGGCACAAATCCTATGTTAACTGAGCACACTCAATTACCAAAGGAAAGTTAGTTCAGAATCAATATTGACTGAGTTGGGTTGGTTAACAAAGAGTTTCTTTGAGTTGACCGAGTAGTCAATTCTATATTAGTTGACTGACAACATATCAAGTCTAATTGATTTATTGGTTAACACTAGCTAACTTAAGGGATGAAAATTGTTTGATTAAAGGTATATTCAAGATGACTTGACAAGTTTATTCATATAAGGTCAAGTTGAGGATTGAAGAGTGTGAACCATGGGATTGAAGAAGATTAATTAAGGAAGCAAATTAGAAGGATATCAGAGTATATGAGTTAACCAAGCTGCAAAGAACATTTTGATCAAAGAGGATCAAGTATTCAAGCCAAGAAAAAGATGAGAAAAGATAGCTGCACTAGCAATCAGGTTGAGTAATTGTTACTCTCTAATAATTGTAACAATGAATTAAATCTCCTAACAGAGTTAGCCTAACAACTATTTGGTAAATCCTCTAACAAGATGACATTTCTAGACCTCTAACAAGGCCACTCCTAATAGAGTGAATTAAATCATTTAATAGGGTCACTCCTAACAATGTATTTTGTAACTTTTAAGGGGGTTGGCTCCTAACAGGGCTCACTTTAGAAGAGTGAAAAATAGTAACTAGTTGTAATTGGTGGGTTTCCACGTTAAAGCTTGGTGTCTCATGTGTTCATGTTATTTTCTTTATGTTTTTGAAATTATAAGTTAAGTAAGGTTAATCGCATTTAAATATCTTAAGATCTACATGTTTAGTGCTAACGAGGTGATAGTAATATATTTAGTATTAACTGAGTTACAACATAATATTCAATGTTAATCAAGTTACAACAAGTTATTAGTTTTGTATTGTGTTGACATCGTAAAGGGACTTTTGGATTTGTTTTTTCGGTAATTGATTCACCCATCCCCTCTTAATTACCCCTTTCCATTTCTAACAATTGGTATCAGAGCATTCCGTGCTTGCAAATAAGGTTTCAAGGCCCTAAGCTAAAGATCAAGACATCTTATAGAAGGGAGATTCCTAAGCTGAATAGAGATAACTTCCAAGCATGATAGGAACTCATGAAGCTATATTTGGCAACCATTGGAGATGTAGGCCTAAAATATTTGAATAACAAATATGTGGCACCTATTGGACCTTTATTTGTGGATCAAATTGTTGAAAATAAGAATCATAACATAATGATGATTGACATTGCCTCTACTTTCAATTATGTTGAATTTGATGAAGTCAAAGATTGCCCTACTGCTCATGAAATGTGGAACAAAATGAAAGATATCTATGGAGGAGATGAAAATATGAGGAGAGATAAGGTAGGAAGTCTAAGAGGTCAATTTGATTAGATGAAGATGAGAGAAGATGAAAACATTGTACAATACAGTGAAATAATCAAAGCAAGTGTATGTGTAATTAGCACCTTAGGAGGGAAAATAGATGATGTGATTGTAGTTAGCAAGGTACTTAGGACTCTTCTTCCTATTTATGTAATTAGAGTGTCATCTATTCAAGAGATGATATGTGATCCTAAAAATGATATAACTTTGGATAGACTAGTAGGAAGGTTGACAACCTTTGAGTTAGATAACTTTGATAATTATGTTCCTAACTCTAGTAGCATCGAGTCTACATTTCAAGCTAAACTATCACTCCAGAAGAAAGGTGGAAAATCTAAAAGAAAAAAGTCTAATAGTGAAGATGAAGACAATTATGATGATCATCTTGAAGTCATTGAAGCCCTACTTGCAAGAAGATTACCTAAAGGCAAAGGAAAGTACAAAGGTAAAATACCTGTAATCCATTTTTCTTGTGAAGAAGTTGGTTACATTGCTCCAAGGTGTTCAAAAAAAGAAGGCAAAGAAGAAAAGAAGCATGACAAGTACAAAGGAAAGAAAGATTTCAAAAGCTACAAAGACTACAAGGATAAAGGTAAGAAATCTTGTTACATGGCTAAAGATTCTAATAGTAGTGATGAAGATGAGATGGTTTACATTATTGTAAAAGATGAATCAGATGATGAAAATGATATGATGGCCCTCATTTCTCATATTAGCAAAAATGACACATGGATTATTGATAGTGATTGTTCTCACCATATGACTGGTGATAAATCTAAATTTGAGGACTTGGAACCTTACGATGGTGCGAGTGTTAGATATGGAAATGATGAACCTTGTTATGTAAAGGGAAAAGGTTGCATTACATTGATTGATGAACTTAGATGTGACAATTCTTATTGGGTTGAAGGACTAAAACACAATCTACTTAGTGTGGCACAATTGAACAACATTGGATTCAAGGTAGAATTCATGAATGACAAGGCCAAGTTGTTGAATGGGAAAGGAAATCTAGTTGGGACTGGCAATCAAACAAAAGGTAATCTATTCTATCTAGATCTAACTGAAAGTTCATGTTCCTAGCTCAAGTAGAGGAAAGTTGGTTATAGAATAAAAGGTTGTGTCATGTGAATTTTGATAACCTAGTCAACATAAGAAAGAACAAAAGAGTGGAAGGCATTCCTAGTATAAAGAAACATGATATGGGCATGTGCAGAAATTGTCAAATTGGAAAGATGGGAAAGAAAAGTTTCAAAAGAAAGAATTATCATTTTGAAGAAGTTCTAGAGCTAGTTCATATAGATTTTTGTGGACCCATTGGTATAGAAAGCTACTATGGAGATAAGCATTTTATTTTATTTGTTCATGATTATTCCAAGATGATGATAGTTATGTACCTAAAAGATAAATATGAAGCCTTTCAAAAATTCAAGTGTTATTTGGCTAGAGTGGAGAAAGAAACAAGAAAGAAACTAAAGTGTCTAAGATCAAATAGAGGGGGAGAATTCATCTCAAATGAATTTAATGAATTCTACAATGAAAGAGGAATCAAAAGACATGTATCTACACTTGGAACACCTCAACAGAATGACATAGCATAAGAAAGAAATAGATCCATTATCGATTGTGCAAGGGCACTAATGATAGAGAAAATGTTGCAATCAAATATTGAAAGGAAGCAATCAATATAACAATTCATACCTTGAATCGAGTTCAGTTGAAGGACTCAAATCAAACACCTTATGAATTATGGTATGGCTATAAACCTAATGTATGTTATTTCAAAGTATTTGGAAGAAAATTTTACATCTTGAAAGAATCCAGAAAAGGAGAATTTGATGTGAAATGTGATGAAGGAATATTCTTGGGATACCCCAACAAGAGAAAAGCATATAAGTGTCTTAATCTTACTACTCACAAAGTCACAAAAAGTGCACATGTAAAAATTGATGACTTTGTAGAAAAGAGTGAAGAACAAAGTAGAAAATAACTTTAAAACTACAAAAAATTTGTCTACTATGAACCTGATACTTTACCTGAAGTTCAAGCAACATTCACCACCCGAGTCCCCTAAATCTCTAGTTTAACTTGAGTTGCAACCAGTGCAACTTGAGTCACAATCCAAAGAACCTGAGTTTTAGCAAGTGAAGAAACCGAGTCATAGTTTGAAGGACCCAAGTCATAGACAATGGGACCCAAGCATGATTTAGAAGATCATTTTGAGCATGGTGAATCAAGTGAATTAAAAAAGAAGGTACCTTTACTTGCTAAAAGGTACCTACACTTGCTAGATATGTTAGAAGGCATCATGCATTTGGGAAAATCATTAAAGATCAGTCAAAAGGAATAATTATAAGGAACAAATTAAAAGGTACATGTTTTCTTACTATGTTTGAACCTAGAACTGTTAAAGATGCATTAGAAAATGAAAGCTAGATTGGGGCAATGAATGAAGAGATTGATCAAATTGAAAGGAACAAAACTTAGACTCTTGTTCATAGACTAAGGACAAAAATTTAATTGGCACAAAATTGGTATTTAGAAATAAGTTGGATGAGAATGGAGAAATTTCAAGAAACAAGGCAAGATTAGTATGCAAACATTATGCACAAGAAGAAGGTGTTGATTATGGAGAGAATTTTGCTCAGATTGTAAGACTAGAAAGTGTTAGAACACTACTTGCTTATGCTACACATAAATGATTCAAAGTATATAAATTGGATGTGACGTCAACATTCTTGAATGGAATCCTAGAAGAAGAAGTCTACAATGAACAACTTGAAGATTTCATTGATCCTAACAAAAGGGATATGATTTGTAGACTACATAAAGCTTTATATGGTCTCAAACAAACCCCCAGAGACTGGTATGAAAGATTGCATAGTCATATAGTAAAGATTGGTTTTCAAATGACAAATAAAAACATCAAGGAAGGACTAGATAAGAAGATAGTGCTGACAGAAATCTTTGTAGATGATACATTATTCATTTGACATGATGATTTATGAAAATCATTTTCCAAGGAAATGAGTAAAGAATTTGAAATTTTAATTTTTGGAGAGATTAAATTCTTTGTTGGCTTGCAAATTCAATAGAAGAAAGATGGTATCTACATTACTCAATCAAAGTACATAAAGGAGATATTGAATAAATTTGGAATGGAAGACTCCAAACTAGTTGGAACACCTATGTCTACCGGACATAATATTTCCAAAAATGATGATTCCAAAGAGGTGGATTAGACTAATACAGATCAATGATTGGAAAACTTCTGTATGACACACAAGATTTGATATTGCATTAGCAATTGGTATGGTGGCAAGATTCTTTGCTAATCCAAAAAAAATTCATATGATGGTAATAAAAAGAATTACGAGGTATCTAAAAGGTATCAAAGATTATGGTTTGTGGTATAAGAAAGGAGACAACTTTAAATTGAAAGCCTTCACTAATGCTGATTGGGTAGGAAGTATTGATGATAGGAAAAACACGTAGTGGAGAATTCTTTCTTGGAAAGAGGCTAGTGTCTTGGACAAGAAAGAAACAAAATTGCATCTCTTAGTCTATAGTAGAAGCAAAATATGTTGTAGCAACAATTAATTGTTCCAAAATCATTTAGTTCAAGCAACTATTGTCAGGTATGAAGGAAGAAATCAAGGATCCAATAGTTATCTTATGTAATAACACTAGTGTAATCAACATTTCCAAGAATCATATGATGTATACCAAGACTAAGCACATTGCAATAAAATATCATTTTTTGAGAGAATTAGTGCATAAAAAGGAGGTGAGATTGGAATATGTGAATACAAACGAAAAAATTGCAGCCAAATTCACCAAGCCATTAACTAAGGATGTATTCTTGTATCTAAGAGGTAAGCTAGGGGTCATTCCCCTATCTGAAGCTCACTAATCAAATTTTATTGATGCATCAACAAAGCATTTTGAAGATTAGATAGGTTGATGCAGTATTGTTAGAGAAGATTGCATATGGATCAGTACATTAGGTACATAAAAAAAACATTGAGTGTTGTCTTTGGCACGAGATGTCAAAGAAGGAGAGTTTTCTGTCATATAAAAAGAAATATAGTATTGATAAAGAAGGAGAGTTTTTTGCTAGAGGGAGAATTGTATTCAAAAAAATCAAAGAATCATTCTAGAGGACGAGATTGATGTCAAAGGGAGTTCTCACTGATAGAGGGAGTTCTCATGGATGAGAATCAAAATGAAACTAAGGACATTATCCTTCTTTTTTTTCTCTAAAAATTTCATTATACTATGACATGTTGTGTTGCCATCAATGCCAAAGAGAGAGATTGTTGAAAAAAATCATGAAATTGTATGTTGTCTTTGATGTTACATAGAATGTCAAGCCTCACTGAGAAAGTTAGTGATTGCTGAGCTCACTCGGGCATCGAAGGAAGATCCTATATTAACTGAGTTCACTTGGTTACCAAAGGAAAGTTGGCATAGATCTTGTGTTGACCAAGCTCACTTTTTGCCAAAGGAAAGTTAGTTTAGAATTAATATTTACCGAGTTGAGTTGGTTAATGAAGAGTTTCTTTGAGTTTACTAAGTGGTCAATTCTATATTAGCTGATTAACAACATAGTAAGTCTGATTGATTAATTGGTTAATGCTAGCTAACTTAAGGGATGAAAATTGTTTGATTAAAGGTATATTCAAGCTGACTTGACAAGCTTATTCATATAAGTATAAGGTCAAGTTGAGGATTGAAGAGTGTGAAGCATGGGATTGAAGAAGATGAATTAAGGAAGTGAATTGGAAGGATATCAGAGTATCTGAGTTGACCGAGCTACAAAGAACAATCTAATCAAAGAGGATCAAGTATTCAAGCCAGAATAAAGATCTAAAATAAAAAAAGATAGTTGAATTAGCAATCAAGTTAAGTCATTATTAATCTCTAATAATTGTAGCAGTAAATCAAATCTCCTAATAGAGTTAGCCTAATAGCTATTTAGTAAATCCTCTAATAAGGTGGCATTTCTAGATTGAAGTGTCTGAAGACCTCTAACAAGGCCACTCTTAATAGGGTGAATTAAGTCACTTAACAAGATCACACCTAACAATGTGTTTTGTAACCTTTAACAGGGTTGGCTCCTAACAGGGCTCACTTCAGAAGAGTGAAAAACAATAACTAGTTGCAATTGGTGATTTTCCCAAATTGGGTTTCCATGTTAAATCTTTATGTCTCATGGGTTCATGTTATTTTCTTTATGTTTCTGTAGCTAAGTTAAGTAAGGTTAATCACATTTAAGTATCTTAAGATATGCATGTTCAGTGCTAATCGAGTGACAATAATATATTTAGTGTTAACTGAGTTATAATAGAATAATTAGTGTTAACTGAGTTACAACAAGTTATTGGTTTTATATTGTGTCGACATCTTAAAGGGAATTTTTGGAATAATTTTTTTGGTAATTGATTCACCCCTCCCCTCTCAGTTACTTCTTTCCATTTTGAAAACATGTTGGAGGAGTTAATATTGTAGCTACAACTTATAAATTTCTAGGGATATTTTTTTTTATTGTGTTAAGTATATGTGATTGGAATTAAATAGATTGGCCCTTCGATTGATGGAAAGGGATTAGAGTAAAATTTAATTCATTTTAAATTTAAAAGGAGATCTATCCATTATAAAATTGGCCATACATTTAATTAGTTGTATAGGATAATTAAATCAATCTGTAGGAGTTGATAAAATCCAACTCCACAGTGCACCAAGATCACCTGCATGCAAATAACCTATCAAAGGAAAACCAAAGAAGGAAGAGGTGGAGCTTGGAAAACACTAAATGAACTTGAGAGAGAAGATATTGCAAACAATGAAAATATATTTACAATGAGTTGAATTGCGAAAATACAATGAGAGAGCCTGAATATAAAGGCCTCATGAAAGCTTGTAGAACAAGTTGGAAAGTGCTAGAAGATAAGGTTGACAACTAAGCATACATCTACAAAAAGGTGGAATACACTAGAAGGGAACAAACTCTTGGGTTGTCAACAACCCATCCACTACAACTATTAACTAAATGCATTAACCTAAGTAAACTTAAGTAAAAATAAATAAATTAATAAATAATTATTTACTCTAACACCCTCGCTTAAGTGCAACTTAGGGGAATACCTTAAGCTTACAAAAACTAAGATGAAATGCAGAATGGGTCCCAACAACGAGGCCATGTTAGGTACCCATGTATAATGCAAAGAAATACAACCTCTGAAAATGGGGAAAGAGAGAAAACCTCATGGGAAAAACCCTCCCCCAAAAAGAGGTAAACCTAGTGAAGGACTGAAGAAGCCTCCAACTAGAAGAATGTCCCATAAAGTAGAAACAAAAGGTGATCATGAAGAGCATCAATGAAGCATGAAGAAGCCACAAATTTTGTCATCAGAAAGAAACTATTGATCTAAAGAACCTCCATGGAAGAAGAAGACACAAACCAAGCGTGTCTATATGGTAGATGATCCATCTCACCGAAATGCATAGGTAGCCAGCCACTGCAATTGCCTAGTATATAGGATCAACCACTGAATACATAGCTCACACTATCAAACCATTGAACCAAGGAAGCATTAGAACAATAGAATAACCCCCCTTAATGTAGATGGGGTGAGATGACAGGCAACTGAGAAGGTGGGCCAAAATCCTTTGCAAAAAGAACCAAGAATGACGAGAGAGTTGAAGAGGTACAAACACCTATAAAGACACGATCACACTAATGCTGCATGGGGCAAAAAAGGAAGAGGGCACAAAAATGGCAAACAACTATCCCCCCATGGTACTTTATAAAATAGTGCAAGTACAACTGTCTCAAAACAACATTCATGAACTTGAAATGCAAGAGTGGCACTTTATCTCAGTGCATGTACATAAAAATGCTTACAAATGATAGCTACAATGATTAGAAAAGGAAAAAAGTTGATATAAAAGATAGTACAACCCAAAACAAAAGATTCCATGCCATGTAAATGATCCTCGGACCTATAACACCCAAGATATCCACCATAGAGCAAAAATACCAAAAACATGATAGAAAGAGCATGGGGTAGAATCTGAAGGAAATGATAGTATTTCTAAAAAGTAGACAAAACCAACTTTCCAAAAATATAACATTTTCAAAAAATGGACATGGGACGTAAAAGATATGCTTGTCAAAGTAAAAAATAGAACTTTGAACTTTGAATACAAAAATGAGAAACAAAACTACATCAAAACTTGAAAATACTTGAACCAATGTCTTTGCCTTAGAACCAACTTTTCGGTGCTTCTTTCAGATTGAAAAAATACCTCCGTATGCTAAAGTTATGGCCAAAAAGCTACAAGTAGGTCAAAAAGGACCCTGGAGAGGTGTAGGGGTGCTGATGTAGGATGAAATCATGCTGATGTTGAAAAATCCCTAGCTTAAATTTGATGGCCTCCAAGCCGTCACAACAAAAAAGAGAGCCATGTGGTGTGACACGTGGCAGTGCCACATGGCAGAGGGCTGAGTTGGCAAGTGATGTAGCAGGGTCCACATGGCATATGCCAATGTGGCACCCCCAAAATGTGCCAAATGTGCAAAGATTTCCATGTAGATCGTAGGTGCTAGTAGGGTTGTAGACAGGCAGTGACGTTGGTGGTGGTGGACGTAATGGCGGTAGATGTCGGTGGTGCCGCAATTGTAGTGGGTGGTTTGCTGGTGACGACTGGGCCGTGGTGGTCAGAGGGAGGCATGACCGACTACAGTGGAGTGCAGGCTGTGTGCTAGAGAGGCTGTGGTGGCATGATGGTGGCTCCACGGTGGCCCTGCATTATTTTAAAAATCACAATAAATGTAGGAAAATCACGTTTGTACGACCTCCTGGCTAAATTTTTTGTCTCCCAGAGCTCCTATCACCAAAATTGACAAATTTTATATGAATCTTGACTGTAACTAGCCTTCTGAACTCAATGAAAGCATCTGTTTAGGCCCAAAGTGCTCAAAAAAATTTCTCTACCCCCAAATTGAATAAAAATGCACAAACAAACTAGGGTTTGTGTCTCCAAATTACGGCTTCAAAAAACCTTTAGCCAAGAAGCAGCAGGGAGGCTCTAATACCATGTACGAGTTGATAAAATCCAACTCCATAGTGCGCCAAGATCATATGCATGCAAATAACCTGTCGAAGGGAAACCAAAGAACGAAGAGGTGCAGCTTGGAAAAACACTAAATGAACTTGAAAGAGAAGATATTGAAAACAATGAAAATGTATTTACAATGAGTAGAGTCGTGAAAATACAATGAGAGAGCCCAAATATAAAGGCCTCATGGAAGATTGTAGAACAAGCTGGAAAGTGCTAGTAGATAAGGTTGATAACTAAGCATATGTCCACAAAAAGGTGGAATACACTAGAAGGGAACAAACTTCTTTGTTGTCAACAACTCATCCACTAGAACTATTAACTAAATGCTTTAACTTAATTAAAATTAAGTAAAAGAATAAATAATTAATAAATAATTATTTACTCTAACACAATCTTCAAGCACCAAAAGGTTTCAAAATCCAAGTGGGTTTATAGTCGGCAAGTGACTGGACAATCACATGATTATTGTAGTAGCCTGACTTTTTCAACAATGCACAAAAACATGAATGACATTTAATGATGACTTAATAGCCACATCTTTTTTCTCATATAGACACATAAGAGTACTCATGTTATGAAATTTTGAGTTATTTGAAATATTTAAAATTTTTCAGTTTTAAAAACTAAAGATGTATCATTAATATTACATATGTAGAGAGAGAAGAAGACATTATTATTTTTTCACCTCAATATTGTATCAAATTTATGAGATTTTAAATCTCCTCATCAATTTTTTTATTTTATCAAAGTTCCCTAGTAGAGTGGGTTAGGTGAAGCAATGGATTCATCTATTTGTCAAAATCCAATTAAGAATATAAGACAAAGGACTTATTTGGAAGAAATTCTCCAAGAAAGATGGAGCAAAGTGATTAATGAATGATGACTTTGCTTTTAGAGCAGTTAAAATTATTCTAGAGTGGGAATTTATTGAAATGGACTACACATTTAGGATGAAAAATGACATATCATTTATTTTTCTCATTATTATACTGGGTATATGTGAGTTTAAAATATATTTTATGTCTTTATGTAGGGAATTATTTAATAAAAATATGTTGGGTGACATGGAAAGAGAAGTCACAAATGTTGATGGTAATATGATGATTCCTTAACTAGTTGATTTTTATAAGGGGGTGCATTTGGCTGAACCTTCTAAAGAAGTGATGAATAAGAGGTTGTTTTTTTCCATGAGGGATAAGAAATCTTTTGAAGTGTGTTGAACATAAATTTTGAGAAATGTTGATTTCCTTTAATAGTGGTTGAGATTAAAGGTGGAAAATACTTACATTTACATAAATACTAAATGTTGGAGGATTGTTATGTCCCTTTTATAGAAAAGGAAGAAAAAGGAAGATAGTATAGGGAAATCCTCTATGAAGGTACATAGGAGACAAGTTAAGGGAAAGAGTGAAGATCTACAATGGATTCATCAATGTGCAAAATATTTTTTTAGGACTAGCCTAAATAAGTCAAGAAAGTAAATTTGTGCTTGGAAATTTTAAGTTTCTCTCATGGTAAGGCAAGGAAAGAAGGGGTTTCAAAGAAGATACAGAGAGGAAGGGATTCATCATCTAGTCTCAGGAGGTTTTTACACTCTAGGAAGATGAAATACCATGCTTCTACTAGTGTTGTGAAATGTTATTGTGTAAGATTAGATAATAAACTTGGTTAATTATGGTGTCCATCTTTGCAATAGATTAGAAGATCTGGAGTTCATTTTTTTATGAGAATATTAATATTTGGAATAATTTCCTTCCTACGTGAGATATAGACTTGTTTGGTATTTAGGTAGTTTTCTTACTTTGATTAGGAACTTTGTATGAGAGGCTCTTTATGTTAAAGACTATCCTTGTTTAGATTATATATGTATATGTGTGTGTGTGTGTGTGTGTCTCTCTCTCTCTCTCTCTCTCTCTATATATATATATATATATATATATATATATATATATAAAATTAGCAATACACTTTTAGCTTTGACCCTTTTACTATAGAAAAAATAAAAAAATCTTTGACCACATTTGAGTATGTACTTCATATTCATATAGAGTTGATGTAGATATGACTACAAGGGGCCTATTTTTGAGTTGTTATCACTAAATTTCTAAATATTTTATTTCTTCCTTATTGGTTGGTAAGTTTAACACTGAAACTAATGCTTAATAGATTTTTATGTAATGAAATTCCATTAGATGGTTAGTAAGTTGAGCATAGTGCAATGAAGAATTTTATGTGTACAAGTATTTATTAAAAAAATCTAGTCTTATCAATTTGTGTGATGAAAAATATTATGAGAGTGATCAACATAATTGTTAGATTTTATCTCCATAAAAATATCACAGGTGTATATAATTGGACTGTTAAAAATTCAAATAATATAATTAAATACTCATATTGGAACATGAAACAATTATTCATGGACATAATACCATTGCTAAAGCAAAGAAGGGATGGAACACTTAAACATAAATATAAAAAATTGATAAATTAAATAATCTACCTTCCTTTCATTGAAAAAAAAAGCATTAAAACACAATAAATTATGTCATTTGACCATGCAACTCACATCTAGTGAAATTCAAATATTTCTATATTCACAAAAATGAGACGTCAAAATATCGTCATGGTTACAATAAAAATTAGGTACCTCATACTTAATAATAGGGTAGTATGTTTAGGATCTACTAGATATATGTTAGATGTACATGTCATGATATAGAGCTAGGAGGCTAATGCCAGTGTATAAAATGAATACATATTTTATCATTTATTCAAATTGGTTATTCATCGATTATGATACATTATATAGCTAAATTTAATATGGATGATATTCTAATTGAACAACATTATGAAACATCCATAGTTAATGGTGAAGTATGAAAGCTCTCAATTTTAAAGAGATTCTATTGGGATTGAAAAGTGTTAATCAATAAGAACAAGGGATAGACATATGCACTTGTTGTATTGGAATATTCTTATACATGATTGTGTTGATCTCTAAGCATAGTTGCCTATTAGTGCACAAAACTTAGTCATTCTATATATGCAGTGTTGGTCAGTCATCCCTATGACCAAGTCATCCAGGGAAGGCTGAGCTACAAGGACTTGTTTCTATATCACTACATGTCAAAAAAGTCAGAGGTTACTGAGTACACCAGTAGAGATCAAGCCAGTATACATGCCAAGTAAAATAATAGAGACCAAGTGATGTAAAGTTAAATTATGCTGAGTGAGTCAGTATATGTAAAGTCTATAGAAGTAGAGTGTTAGTATGAATGTTACTTATGGCAGTGTCAAATCATTCAATTGCCCAGTAAACCAATTTTGGCATATGTGTTTGTAATGGCACAAACACTTACGTAAATCGTTTTAGCTGATTTCTATGTAATATTTAAGGATTGTAGAGATAGTCAAGGAGAAAATTATGCATTTTGTCAAATGACATTAATCGCAAGAAAAGTAGATTAACCAACTAGAAAATTAGAAGGGTAAAATGACATAAGGATGAATTATGGATCATTGATTATAATCTATAACTTTCTATGATAATCTATTTAAGAAGGGATCTAACCCTAAATCATCATGGTGAGCAAGAAGAAAGCGTGAAGGTGTGAACAAGCTAAAGGATAGAGCAAGGAAGGCTAAGTTTGATAAAGAGATCAAATAGAGTGACCTAGCAGTGAAGAGCATAACAAAGTAGATTAGTTTTGGACATTGAAGAGAGGAGATTCGTAAATAACTTTTAAGAGAAAACTGTACGATTAGGTACTGAGATATTATAGCAAGTGAATCAAGACAAATATCTTAACATAGTGGTTTTAAAAAACCTTTTTGAAATATCCTAATAGAGTGTTTATTTTATTGTGATTTTAAATCCTTTAATCAAGGTAGACTTAACAAACTTATATTTATTTTAACTGAGTAGACCCCTCACAAGGTAGATCATCAAAAGTGATCAAATTGTAGTCCTAATAGGAAAACTTTGTGGTTGCAATAGTAAAGATTTGTGGGTTTCATCCCACTCTAGTTTTTCCTTCACCTTGGAGGGTTTCTAGGTTCCCAAAATCTTTGTGTTATGTGTTTATATTTTCATGGATGTTATGATTAGATAGATTTCATTTCAACATTACAGTTTATGAATATATGGTATAAGATCTAAGATAAGAGATGGATTAGGAGTAAATGCATTTAATTTATTATATTGTTTAAGTAGAGAAAAGTTTTATAGATCTTGATTCACACCCCCCACTTCTCAGTATATTGTTTCCTAATAAGACTTCCAACATATTTCTTAAGGGATTTTTTAAAAGAATATAATAATGATTCAATAAATCAAGAATTGTTAGGCTTGTGATATTTAAGACTACCAATTCAAATTAAATGTTATCTTGATTCAAGGAATGCACACAGTAATTGCTTTCCTTTATAATGAAATTCGATGAAAAAATCCAATGAGGATAGCTTCTAAAGATGATTTTTTGTAATTGTGCTTATATCTCAATCGTGTAGGAAAAATGTAGAATTTTTTAATCATTTATTAGTTAACTGTCTTTTTTTCTATGTGATGTGGATAACATTATCAACTCTAACAACACTTAAAATATCCCAAACAAGTTAATTGATCTTATTGAAAGTTAGAAATTTATGTTACGCCTATATGTGTCAAATGGTGTCATTAGTGTAAAAGGATTGTTAGTGAGTATTGAAGATGTTGGTCGGTGAATATTGTTACCAAGCCATAGTGTAATGACTGAGTAAAGGGAGAACAAAAGTACAAGTATAGAATAGATAATTATAACTGAGTACTATTTACACTGAGAAGATATGTGTACACTAAGTAAAGGTTTAACTAAGTGAGTCTAGAATTATTGAGCCATATTGTTACCAAATGTCAACAACTTTACTGTGCAAGAACAAGAAGTTTACAGAGATGCATAGGATGGACATAAAAGTTTGAAATGTCACATAAATTAATATATTTCAATTATACCAAGTGGGAAATATCATTTACACAATTGAGAAGAATATTTGGTAAGATTTATTGGAAAGAGAGATTTGAATTATGATGATCCCAAGGAAGAATATAAACAAATGAAATAAAAGAAGGTAAATCAGATGATAAGGATGAATGTGAAGCATATATCTTGATTATATGTGTACACCAAAAGTTTTTATAAACCCTAATTAAGTCATGTATTGAAGAGGCAAAAATATTTCTTTATAAGGCCCTATATAGAATAATTTAAGGTTATTGTTTAAATTGTTATGTTGAGAAGGGGATATGTTCATAGAATGAAGAGGTGATTAATCTACTGCAGAGTAGAGTTACAATACAATAGCTAAGGAAGGATTAGATATACCAGTCATAGGAGGTGATATATTGTGAGCGTAAGAGGGATTTGGACAATAAAGTAAGTTAAATTCAATCAGATAATTATATTGTTACTTTCTTATCATTGAAGCAGGAAAAATGCTTTGACTTGGTAGACCTAACATTCTTGATTGTAAATCTCTTAATCTAGTGCACATTTTTGTATGTTTTGCAAAATCTTTGAGAAAGGTGGATTTTGACAAATCATATTTTATTAATCCTAATAGAGTAAGTCACCAAAAGTGACAAATTTTGAAATGCCTAACATGCAACCTCTTATTGTAGTAGTGAAGGATTTGTGGGTGTCATCTCCACCGGAGTTTCCCCTCGAACCAAGGGTTTTTGCATGACCAAAATTCATGTGTTACATGTGATGATTTAATGGTTTATGTTGATGTGTCTACAATGATGTAGATTAGGTATATTTACTTTCATTTTAGTTTATGAAGTTATGAACATGCATGGTAACTAAGTTCAGAGATCATAAGGGGTAATAAGATTTCAAAGGGTATGAAGTTTTTAGGGATACTAATTCACCCCCTCTTACCATCATACCTTTGCTAAATATTCCAAAAATTGGCATTAGAGACACTTCTCTTGTTAAGGAGTTTTACCACTCTAGAGGAAAGATCCAAGAGATGGAAAGGTACAGACTTGATAAGATCATTTAGAATTATAAGCTAGGACTAAGGATGACCCTATGTTAGATTAATGAAATAAGAGAAAAGATGAAGTAGTCATTGAATAGAAGGAAGGAATTAGTACATCAAATGAATGACACAACATAGTAGGAAGAAGTGATTGAGGAACTATCTAATGGAAATATATATAATGAATCTAAAGTTACTATATCATATCTGATGGAGAAGAACCAAACCCTAACCAAGCATATGAAATCATTGAAGAGAGAACAAGAAGCAAAATCAACAAGAATGTGTGAAATATTGGAGCAGAAGAGGCAAGCAAAGGATGGGAAAATAATTATTGAAGAGGATAAGAGACAAATCATTGCAAGACTAGATGCAAAGTATAAAGAGGTCATGGGGCTAACCTAGAATCATTATGATTTGGTAAATCAACTACTTGGGGCAAATCATGAGATTGACAAGAAGATGTAAGATATTGTTGAGTTGAGATCTAAAAATAAAAATTGAAGAATGAACTAAATATTAAGAAAGACACAAATAAAAGGTTGAAAATATCATAAGAAAGCATAAGGAAACTGGATGAACAGTTGAGAGGACAAAGAAGACCAAGAGATACTAACAGGCTAGGCTTTATCAAGAAATCTACAACCAAGAAAGGAGAATCATTAAAGAAAGATGAACAAAGGAATGTCTATGAAAATCCTAAGCCAAAGAAGACTATATGCTATCATTGTAGAAAACCTAGACATACGACTAATGTTTGCAGGAGAAAGGTTGCTAAGACTATTGTTATTCCTAAATTTGATGGTCATTGTTATAATTGCAGTAAGTATGGTAATAAAGCATATGAATGTAGATCCAAGTTCAATTAGTATCGTAAGCAATATGATTTTAATGACTATTCTTACACATGTAACAAGTATGGACACAAGTCACAAGATTGTAGATTAAAGAAGAAGTCCAATTGTGTACTGAAGAAACAAGGTAACACTGTTAATTGGGATTACAATACAAGGATTGCATGCACAACATGTGGAAGATATGGTCACATTGAAAATAATTATATGGGGTTATAATTTGGAGGATGATATGGAAATTGAAGGAACACTAGTATGGCATATTTTCACTATCATAATGTTGGTAATTTAAGTAGAGACTATAGATACTGAGCATCAACACAAAATGAGGATGATACCAAAGGTAAGAGCAAAGTTTAATTTGATAAGATTTTAATTAGATGGGTAAGACATGGAGAAATAAGAAAAAATAAAGTGGAACATAAAATGTTACAGTTAGTGACACCACACCTAATGGATTAGGTGAATCTGCTGCCACCAACTAGATCATACCAGAAGTTATGGGAACTACATTAGAATTGTTATATCTTACATTGATTTCTTTTAATATTGAAAGGAAGTCCTTATTAGTGTGCTTCAATATGAATTAGGATAAATTATGTAAAAGATGGATGTTAGTGAAGTTAGTGAATTCTACCAAGCATTACATTTAGTGAAAGTAGAGAGACAACTTGTTGAAAGGAGATTGTTGAAGTGAATAATATTTATGAAACCTATCATGGAACAATATTATTTTATCATTGATGTCAAACCTACTACTTCTTGGTAAGATAATTGCTTACTTTGGTATGAATGCAATCAATTGGTTGATTGATGAAGAGGATTTGAAAAGAAAGGATAACAAGAGAACCTAGAGAAAGGTTGAGTTATTTAGTGTATAAAAGGAGTACTAATACCAAGCAAGACATTGATGATATAGTGTATTGTTTATCTACTTAAGGCTATAATGAAAGAATACTTAGGAAAATAGTAGAAGAAGTCTAAGCAAAGAATTTTTTCTACCTAGCTTGACCGAGTAAGCAGTGGAAGCCAATCAAAGTCAGTGCAGGCCAAAATTAGTTGAAGCCAAGTACAAAGTTAGTATGAGCTGAGCAAGAGAAATCTAGTTTGTGTTGAGTAAAGAAAGTTAGTATGAGCTGAGAAAGAGAAATCTAGTTGGTGTCAAGTAAAGAAAGTTAGTATGTGTTGAGCACCAATAAAGATTTAGTGGATGCCGAGCAGCCTAATGTTGGCTGAGCATTAGAAGACAATGTTTACTAAGCAAATAGAGTGTTATTTCTGAGTGCCAGTAAATTGTGTTAGATCAAAGATTTAACAAATTTGAGCTAACAAAGTTGATTTCTTCAATTGTGTGAAGTGTGTGGAAGATAACTATGATGAGCTAATGGCACAAAATTCAAGATAAACCATTTTGAGGAAAATTCAAAGAGGATTTTAGAGGAAGTTTCTAGAAAGGGATATAATGGAAAAGTGAGTAGATTCATTGAATCTTACCTAACCCTAGAATAGATGATTGTGGTTAAGAGACAAAAGACCCAAATTCTCTATTTATAGAGATAGCAGGCCATAAGCAACAATTGTCATGCGTGAGAAACTAAGGAAGACAAGAAGTCTATGGTGTTGCTTTAGATGGTGGGTGAATAAAAAAGTCTACAGTTGGCATACAAAGAAATAAGGCTTAAGGTGATGAATGCTTGAAGGGTGAACAAGCTGTCAGAGATGAAGAGGATGAATGCCAAGCAGAATGGAGGATTGAATATGAGATCCATAATCTAGTAGTGAGTTGTTATTATTATCATGTCAAGTCCTGTTGTTACTCTCTAACAATTGTATTGGTCTAGGTAAATCCTTGGATTAAGGCTAACTTAACAATTGTTAGTAAATCCTTTAATAGGGTGACATTCTAATGGAATGTTCCAAAGTCCTCTAATAAGGATCACTCCTAATAGGGTGATTGAAATCCTTTAACCGAGTTACATTTAATAGTGTGCGTTGCAACCTTTAACAAGGTTGGCTCCTCACAGAGTTCACTTCAGAAGAGTGAAAATTGGTAGCATGTTACTGGTTGTTTTTCCTAAATTGGATTTCCACATAAAATCCTTGTGTCAAAATGTATGATTGATTTTGTAGTATTGCATGTTTATATTTCTGCAAAGTTATTTTGACATAGGAACACAATATGCATATGTTTGAGATATTGAATGGTCAATGCATGCATAAGAATAAGTTGCAGTACTAGAAAATTTTATTTGTACTTTTGCACCTTGAATAACTGATTCACCCCCCCCTAATTTATTCTAAAGTATTCCAACACAACCAAGTATGTGAATTAGTTGAGACTAATTATGAGTATACCAAGCTGGTTAGAGAAGCATTGCTTGATATTGTGTTGCATGGAGACTGAGTGGAAAATGGTTAGTCGATGTGGAGATTGAATTCTTGGTATGAAACATTTATTATGCCCTGCCTAATAAACAAATTAGCTTTTCCTATAAATAGGGACTCAAGCATTTCATTCTTCACCTTCATTTACAAATCTACAAAGAAAAATAATGTGAACTTAAGCTATTGTTGTGTGTTGTTGGATTTATAGTTAAAGGGATTTAGTTTGATAGAAATTCTTGGTATGAAAATAGATTTGGTGAAAGAGTGTGTCTACCAAACAAGTTTTATCTATTTTTGCCAAAACCCTAGTTTCTTAAATATCAATAATCACATCCAACACTGCATCTACAAAGAGTTTAAAGGTTAGAAATATTAAGTTGATTAGGAATGAGGATCTCTAGGAACCTAAGTACAAGTTGTATCCTAAAGTAGCTACACAAATTAATGAGACTGGAGTGTTGTCATGGATCCCCTTGAGGGTTTTACTGGTCTAAGATATTTGTACATTCATGTAATGTAAGATTGGTGAAGTTGGAGATTATGAGCTACAAGAAACTTATAATGAGTTATGTGTAGTTGGTCAACTCTAGGCTGTTACTCCTATATATATCAAATGTTGTTATTAAGGATTAGTTGGTGAGTACAGAGGATATTGGTTGATGAATATTGTTATTGAGCCATAATATTATGACCAAGTTAAGGTAGATCAAAGGTTTAAGTATGAAATAGTTATAACCATGTACTATATACACTAAGGAGATGTGTACACTAAGAAAAGTCTTTGTCAAGCAAGGCAAGCATTACCAAGGCATGTTATTACCGAGTGTTTGCTTCAAGAACATAGTATTTACTGAGTTATACAGGAAGAACCTAAAAGTTTGGAATATCACAAAATTCTATGTATTTCAATTCTACCAAGCATAAAAGTTGTTTAGAAGGCTGAAAGAATATTTTGAAAGATTTATTGGGAAGAGAGATTTGATGAATGATGATCACAAGGAAAAATATGAACCAATGGAATAAGAGAAGGAAAATAAGATGATAATAATGGGTCTAGATTGTAGATCTTGATTAATGGTGTATTCTAGAAGTTTCCTGAACCCTAATTAGGTCATGGATCAAAGAGACAAAACAAATTCTATATAAGGACTTACGTAGATTTTTTTATGGTTGTTGTTGATATTTTTATGTTGAGAAGGGGACAAGTTGATGGAATGAAGAGGTAAATCTACTGTAAAGTAGAGTACCATGCAAAAACAAAGGAGAGGAGTGGATATATTAGTCATGAGAGGTGATACAATATTGAGTAGAAGAGAGATCTAGAAAATAAAGTAAGTTGCACTCAATTAGATCAAGTTCACTACTGATTTCTTATCATTATAGTGGATAAAGCCTTTAACAAGATAGACCTAACAATATTTTTGTAAATCTCTCAACCGAGTGCACACATTGTATGAGTATTGAAAAATCCTTGAGAAAGGTGGATTATGATAGACCCAATTGTATTACTCCTAATAGTGTAAGTCACCAAAAGTGACTAACATTTGTAGTCCTAATAGGAAACCTCTTGGTACAATAGTGAAGGATTTTTAGATGTCATCCCCACTGCAATTTTCCCTCTAAGCAAGGGTTTCTACATGACCAAAATATTTGTGCCATGTGTGATGATTTTATGGTTTATGTCTATGTGCACATGATGGAGTAAATAGATCTATTTGCAATCATCTCAATTCTAAAGTTAGGAATATGCATCTCTACTAAGTTTATAAATCATAAGGGAAAATCATATTTGAATAAGTATAAAAGTTTTTAAGGATATTGATTCACCCCTCCTCTTAGCATCCCACCTTTCCTAAATATTCCAATAATTGGTATTAGAGCTAGATCTCTTGATAAGGAGTTTTACCACTCTAGAGGAAAGATCTGAGAGATGAAAAGGTATAGTTTGATAAGAAAATTGAGACTCAAAAGCTGGAACTAAAGATGACCCTAGGTTAGATCAACAAAATGGAAGAAAAGATGAAGTAGTCATTGGAATAAAAGGAAGGTTTAACACGTAAAATAAATGACATAACATATCAATAAGGAGTGATTAAGGATCTATCTGATGGTAATATGTCTAATGAATCTTGACCTACTATATTAGATCTAATGGAGAAGAATCAAAACCTACCCGAGTAAATGAAATCATTGAAGAGATAACAAGAAGCACAATCTACAAGGATGCATGAAATATCAGAACAAAAGAGAAAATAAAAAGATGAGAAAAGAATGATTGAAGATGATAAGAGACAGATAATTGCAAGACTACATGCAAAGGATGATGAGATCATGAGACTGACCCAAAACCACAATGATACGGTAAATCAACTACTCAGTGTAAATAGATCTTGTTTGATGTCAATTAATAAGTCATTGCTAAGGTTGTTAGTTTCTCCTTGGATGACCAGAAATGGTGAAAGAAAACTCAAGTTGTGGGTGAAGCCAACATCAACTAGTTCTTCCACCTTGGTGAAAGTTTGAGTCATGACCATGGTGGGTTTGTCAGAATGACCTTGTTGGATCCCTGAAAAGAGGTATGTCACACTATCATATGTTATATCACTTTAGAGAATAGGTTCTATATTTTTTACTACTATCACTTCCCTATTTTGAATCATTTTAGGAACCATAACCTCATTTCATTTCCTACCTCATCCTACATTCTATGAAAGATAACATCCTTAAGGTTAGGAAGAAGATAAAATAGGGTAATATTATGTCATCCACTAAGATTTTATGTTCAAATTATTCAACTTTCACAAAAGCCTTTGCCCTTCTCAACCTATTGATGTTCAAGTTGTTCTCCCTAACCCTTCTATTTCCATCTTGACACCTCAAATTTTGGTTGAGGTTGTGTTTATTGTTGATGCTATAACCCCTAATTCCTCTCTATACCATATCCTTAAGAAAATAAAAATCAAGAAGGATATATAGATACTAGACTATGGTGTGGAAAAAGGAGGAAGGCAAAAGTCCCCTATGAATAAGAAAAAGTAGGTGTAATTAATCCCAAGGCTAAACATGAGCGCTCTGTTAGTTCATATTCTAGTGATAGTGGCAAAAGAAAACCCCATAGATAAGACAAAAAGAGAAGGCTTTAAGGAAGAAATATATTGAGGAAAAGGAAGATGAGATGGCTAGTTAAGGGAAAGAGGGAGAAAGTAACCCTATTGATAGTTAGTTAAGCCCTATTATATCTCATGTTTCAAATACCCTCACAAATGATACTCTTGAAAACTCTAAACAAGTGGGTGAAAAGGGTAAGACTCTCACCTCCCCTCCTCGTCAGTGTGGAAAAGGAAAACAAACCTAGGAGACCCCCGAAGGTGCAAACCAAAAACATGGTGAGAATTTTGTGGCCATTGAGGGTAGTTTCAAGAAACTGAAGGAGAGGAAAGATGTTGTTGAACAAAAGATTCAATGATGTGGCTAGGTTTGCAGTCAAGGTTACACACTCAACGAATTCAACTCTTCACCATTTGTATGCTAAGAAAGAAAAACTTACTATTGTGATGGGGGTGGAAATCATAGGTTCTCTCTACATGTTCCTGGTTGATGATTGGTTGCAACTATTGTTGGATAAGCTAGAGGGAAAGGAGAAGAAAAAGGAGAGCTAGATCTCCTTCTTTCTTTAGTTTTTTGTTATGTTTCTTAATTTAGCACTCGACCCTCTATTCATGGTGCTTTTATGGACTCTCTGTTAATATTGGCTATGTATATATTATGTTTATGATTGCTTGTAGTTTCTTAGTGATGGTTAGATTTTAGGTTAGTCTGATGTGGGTTTTTTTGAAATTATGAAGAGGGGTTAGGTCAATATGTGTTGTATCTGACTTGTAGTTGTTCTACAAAATTTTGTTTACAGGGTTAGCCCCCATTTTTGGCAACTTTTTAATTTAAAAAACTACATGCTTTTTATTTCTTATGCAAGTCAAATATGATGGAGCAAGATAGTGGTGGGATTTGGAAACCCCATACATGTGAAATATGCATCATTTTTTATCAACACGAGATTTTTAAAATGTAAATATATTAAAATTTATGCTTATATTCAAGATGGATGAACACATGCTTTTAGAATGGCTTAACAAGTCTCTTATAACATATTATCCACATGTTTTCGTATGTGTAATGTAAAAAAAATTATGACCTAGATGAGTTTTTAGATTGTATATACAAGTTAAAACATTTGAAGAACGACAAGACTCTCAATTATAAATCTTTTTACTTTTAACATATTTTTCTACCTCTATACCTTATCTAGTAAATAAGAAATATAAACCCACCAAAAATTATTCCAAATTTAATATTATATCAAGACAAAACTTTAGTGATAAGTTTCAGTAAAATATAAAATGCAAATTTTAAGTAAGATTACTAAAATTTAATATTTGAATATATGACTCTTATTTATTTGGATTTAACAACCAAAAATTAAATTTATTCCACATAAATCATACTTAATTTTATTAATACAATTTAGACCAATAAAAAATCTATTTTACCGAGCATCTATAATTTTTAAATTTTGTTGCCCTAGTATTTACCAGACCCAAATTCTAAAAATGACCAAATGAACAACCAACTTAAAGATTTAAAATGGCTAGGGGTTTGCCCAATTTTTGGTAATCTCATGATTCAAACTACTCCATCTCATTATCAACTTCTTTCCACGATTTGATTTTTTCAAATTTGATTTGGGAGACAAAAGTTATGGCGATTCAAAGTTCATAGAATTATTTGGAAATTTAAAACTTGTTGGCTTCTATTTTGGTAGAATTTTAAAAAACTTTTAAAAGCATATAAATAACTAGGAATTAACTAAAAACCATAACAAGTATTCTGAGAAATAATTTAAAAGGACCAACTGACAAGACCCTACAATGTCTTCTCTAGTTTGAACTCTATAAAATTTAGGCAGGTTTACCTAGGAATTCACTTTCTCACTCCAATTCTCATTTCTCAACTATAAATCCCAATATAACAGATGATTTTCCCTATATTCTTCTAATTCTAGGATTATCAAAGGAATAATAAATAGCTAGTCTATCAAACCCTAAAACTCCATGAATCAAATACATGCTCACTTTCAGATCTTCAACATAGAAAATTTAAAAGATTTATTTATAAATGAATACATTGTATTGATTTTCCAAACTATATCAAATTTGGGGATGACAAATGCCTTATCCATTGGGTTGTTCTCTTGTAGAAATTTGACATTTAGTATCAGATATTTCTCGACACTTTGTGAAAAGAGATCAATATTCAATTTGAAATCTCATTCTTATTAGAATCTTCTTATGATAACCAATAATTCTCTCAATTCACATTAATCATTAACATAATCCATTGGATTATCAACAAAACATAAACTAAAATATAATTCAAGAAAGAATCATAATTGGGATTCGATAAACTTTGCTAGTAAATCTTAGAAAATCAAAGGTAACAAAGAAGAGACAAGATTTAGATTGAATAACCATTCTATTAAGGTATATGTATTATACTTCTTGATAAAATATGATTCAACTATCAATTTCGAGTAGAGATGCTCAATTGGACTCAATACTATTAACCATATTTTCTATTCTAACACTGGAAAGTCACTACACAATATACATGGACCGAATCATAAAATGAACAAAACTAGTTCAAAAAAATGATTTTTAGACCCCTCCTCTAGCCTTGGGAACTCATTTATATAGGATGAGTTGGAAAAAGCTTCAAGAGTAGAGAGAAAAGGATGATTGTCCCTTTGAAAAAAAGGTTTCAGAAGAGACAAAATATCACCATCCTCAAAACATGAGAAAATAAAAGCACATTTGTAGCATACTTTATCTAACAACCAAGTAGTTTCTTGTCAAGTACTTTGTGATGGGGCAGGGGCTTCTTCTATTTTGTCCATTTGTTATTTCTCAAAAAATTGTGATGATTTTTTTTCATCCTTTTTCTTTCCTTCAAATGGTGGGGCTACCTTTTCCTCTTCCTTTTTGCTTTGATCTGATTCTTTGACTTCTCAAAGATGGTAATTGGATGTCCCCTTATTTAACCACTTTTGATGTGTTATCTTTATTTTCCTATTCTAGTTGTGGGACCACTCCTTCTATCTTTGCCATTGTTACTTGAATACGTTTATCAATTGATTCTCTCTCCTTAATGACTGTAGATTTATCATCGATTTAATCTCAGCTGCCATCTTTTTTGGAATACTTTAGAATAATTGCGGGGGGGGGGGGGGGGATGAGTTATCCAAGGTCCAAATGTACAAATAATTTTTTTTAGTACTGCAACTTATTCTTATGCATGCATTGACCATTCAATATCTTAAACATATGCATATTGTTGTCCTATGTCGAAATAATTTTGCAGAAATGTAAACATGCAATACCACAAAATCAATCACACATTTTGACACAAGGATTTTATGTGGAAACCTAATTTGGGAAAACCACTAGTAACATGCTACCAATTTTCACTCTTCTGAAGTGAGCTCTATGAGGAACCAACCATGTTAAAGGTTACAATGCACACTGTTAAATGTGACTTGGTTAAAGGATTTCAATCACCTTGTTAGGAGTGAGCCTTGTTAGAGGAATTTAGAACATTCCATTAGAATGCCACTTTATTAAAGGATTTACTAATGACTGTTAGGTCAACCTTAATCCAAAGGATTTATCAAGACTGATATAATTGTTAGAAAGTAACAATCGGGCTTGATCTAGTAACAATAACAACTCATTTGCAGATTACAGATCTCACATTTAGTCCTCTATTCTACTTGGTATTCACCCTCTTCATCTCTGATAGCTTGTTCACTCTTCAAGCATTCATCCTCTGAAGCCTTCTTTCTTTATATGCCAAATATAAACTCTTCTATTTGATTACCATATGAAGCAAGACCCTAGACTTCTTGTCTTCCTTAGGTTCTGATACATGACAACTATTGCTTCTAGCTTGCTATATCTATAAATAGAGAATTTATGTCTTTTTCCACTTAACTACAATTGTCCATTCTAGGGTTAGGTAAGATTCATTGAATCTACCCACTTTTCCATTTTATTTCCTTCTAGAAACTTCCTCTACAATCCTCTTTGAATTTGCCTCAAAATAGTTTATCTTGAATTTTGTGCCACTAGCTCACTATAGTAATCTTCCACACGCTTCACACAATTCAAGAAATCAACTTTGTTGGCTTAGATCCATTAAATCTTTGATCTAACTCATTTTACTAACACTTAGCAATAACACTCTGGTTGCTTGACAAACACTGTCTTTTGATGCTCAACCAACATTGGGTTTCTTGGCATGTACTAAGTCTTTACTGGTGCTCAGTACATACTAACTTTCTTCACTTGACACCAACTAGATTTCTCTTGCTCAACTCATACTAAATTTCTTCACTTGTCACATACTAAACTTATTGCTTGACTTCAACTAATTTTCTGCTTGGTCTACACTAACTTTTCTTGGCTTGCACTATTTGCTCGGTTAGGTTTGGCAAATACATTTTTTTACTTAGTTTTCTTCTAGTCTTTTCTCAAGTATCCTTTCATTATAGTCTTAAGTAGCTAAACAATACACTATATCATTAATGTCTTGCTTGGTCTTAGTGCTCCTTTTATACACCATATAACTCAACCTTTCTCTAGGTTCTCTTGTTATCCTTTCTTTTCAAATCCTCTTCACCAATCAAACAAATGATAACATTCAGACCAAAGTAAGCAATTGTCTCACCAACAAGTAGTAGGTTTGACATCAGTGACAAAATAATGATTGTTCCATGATAGGTTTCATCAATCTTCTTCACTTCAACAATATCCTTTAAAAAATCTCCCTCTTTGGCATTGATTGAAAACCAATACCAAAAACAATACCAAAAAGAAACTTAATACCTTGTATTGAAATCTCTCCCTTTATTAATATGTGTGCCTTCCTCTATATATTTTGATCTTAGATTTCTCTCCCATTTGATCTTGTCCCTCTTTGACAGTCTTTCTCCTTCCTTATCATATCTCTTTGATATCTCCCTCAATACATTCTTCAAGTTTTAGGTAAAACTCTCTGTTATATTCCCCCTCTTTATCTTATATCTCCCTCTTTCACAACAATGCAAAAGACTTGTCATCTATACATGTAAATATAATCATTTTAGGTTCTCTTTCTATCACCTTACATGTCACTGTAGATCTTCTATTTTCATCTCCTTCCTTATTCTAGGCAGGTCATAAAGTAAGATCCATTACATCAAATTGTAAAATGTGGCATTCAACTCGGTTAATGTAGGGCACTACTCTTTCTTCTAAAGTAGCTTTGGATAGGGGTATCACGCCTAGTTTAACTCTAATATATTCATGTGAATCCTTAGGTAAAGCCTTTGTGAATATATCAACTATATGTTCTTTTGTATTCACATATTCCATTCTCACTTATTTGTCTTGAACCAACTCTCTCAAGTAATAATACTTGATTGCAATGCATTTTGTATTTGTATACATCACAGTGCTCTTTGATATGTTTATAGCACTTGTATTTTCATATTAGAGTACTACAAGTTCAATAATTTCCTCCTTCATTCCTTTAAGTAATTGTTTGATCCATACCACATTTGTGCAATTCACTCCATCAACCACATATTCAACATTAGCAGTAGATTGTGATATATAATTTTGTTTCTTGCTGGTCCAAGTGACCAATCTTTTTCCTATGAAAAATACTCCACCACTTGTACTCTTTCTATCATCAATGTTTCCAGCTCAATTAGCATCTGTATAGGCTCTCAATTCAAACTTGTCATTTTTCTTGTAGTATAGACCATAGTCTTCTGTTCCTTTTAGGTATCTCATGATCCTTTTAACAACCACTAAATGATTCTCCTTAGGATTTGCAGAAAACCTTGCAAAAATCCCAATAGCTAATGTAATGTGAGGTCTGCTATGAACTACATATTATAATTTTCCAATCATAGACCTGTACAATGTTTGATTTACTTCAGCAAAATCATTAGTTTTGGATAGTTTGTGTCCTATCACCATAGGAGTACTAACAGGTTTTGAATCCTCCATACCAAATTTTTTCAAGATATAGACATCTATACTGACAACTTTTCTCTAGTATTTCAAAGCAACATTCTTCTCCATCATTAGTATTCTAGCACAATCCATTATAGATTTGTTCCTCCTCTTAGAAATCCCATTTTGTGGAGGGGTCCTAGGTGCAGAAGTTTTTCTCTTGACTCCTTTGTCATTACAGACGTTTTCAAACTCATTTGATGTAAACTCTCCACCTTTGTCGGATCTTAGACATTTCAAGCTTTTACTAGTTTCCTTTTCAACTCTTGCCAGATACCACTTAAACATTTGAAAAACATCATATTTTTCTTTTAAGAACATTGCTGTCATCATTCTTGAATAATCATAAAAAAAAAGGATAATGTACTTATCACCTTCGCAACAATTTGTCCACGTAAATTAGTATGAACTAATTCCAAAATTTCTTTTGAAGTATGAGTCTTCCCTTTAAAACTAGACTTTGTCATCTTGCCTAACTGACATTTTTTGCAAATCACATTATCAGGTTTCTTCAGTTTTGGCAAACCTCTGAATCTTTTCATCTTACTAATACTGACCAAATTGTCAAAATTTACATGACATAACCTCTTGTGCCATAGACACATGTCATCAAATTGTACAACAAGACAAGTAGCATCATTCATACCAAGATAAAATAGATTACCTCTATTCTAATCTCCACTTCCAATTAGTTTTCCCCCAGTGTCATAGATCTTAGCCTTTTTGTTATCAAATTCAACTTTACAAACTGAACTATTCAATTATGACACACTCAACAGATTATAGTTAAGTCCTTCCATATAGTAAGCATTGTCACACATGATCTTATCTATCAATCTTATTGATCCTTTTCCTTTAATTAGATAGGGTACATCATTTTCTAATCTAACACTATTTCCATACAATACTAAAGGATAATGAACTTACTTTTGTCTCAATCATGTGATGTGAACATCTATTGTCAATGATCTGTCTATCACTTTTGTTCACATAAGATATCAATGCAGTTGCCTCATCTTCATCAGAATCATCCTTTATAGCAACACAAAAAACTTCATCATCATGATCTTCAAATTCATCTTTGGATTCTTCTTCAACAATGTAACTAGCCTTCTTTCCCTTGTCCTTGTAGCCTTTTTTACTATCATCTTTTCTACCTCTTAGTTTGTCTTCATTCTTGCTGTTTGACTTATCAGGACATCTCGCTGCAATATGACCAACCTCATGACAATTAAAGCACATGATGGGTAACTTACCTTTGTATTTTATTTTGCCTCTATGAAATCTCCTAGCCAACAATGCTTCCAGTTCTTCTATCTCTTCATCATCTGTATCACTGTCACTAGCAATAGGTTTGAACTTTTTCTTTTTCTTATCTTTAGGCTCTTTTAGTGTCAGCTTAGCTCTGAAAGAAAATTCAATATTCTAAGACTTGAAATTGTCAAAATTTGAAAGTTCAAAAGTAATGAGTCTACCAACCAGTCCTTCAAGGGTCAGATTACTACTAGGGGTATATCTTAGTTCTTGTATAGGAGAGACTCTGATAACATAGATAGGCAACAAGGTTCTCAATACTTTATTGATCATAGTCTCATCTTCACTCTGTCCATCAGATCCTTGAATTTTATTAAAAATATCTATATCCTTGCATAATAATGGACTATAGTCTCACCATCTTGCATTCCCATTTCATCAAATTGTCCTCTTAGGCTTTCAGCTTTGGCTCTCAACACATTCTTTTCTCCTCCATAGATCTTCTATAGGGCATCCCACATCTTCTTAGCAGAATCACATCCTTTGATGTCATCAAACTTTGAGTAGCTTAGGGAAGATGCAATCTCCAACATTGCCTAATTGTGTTCCTTCTTTTGTTTTAGTTGTTTAGTAGTTGGGGTTCTAGTTGGATCAACATGCTCAGTGGTGATAGGTGACTATGCAAAATCTCCAAGTTTTCCTAGATGTAACTTCATTAAACTTTGTCATACACAAAAGTTTTCCTTGTTTAACTTGGGCACCTCCTTTCTATAGATCTTGATCTTTAGCTTTAAGTACCTTCAAATTTTCTTGTAATGCCCCACCAAGGGATCCAAAAGAATTAACCTAAAATTTTACTAAGTTTTCCAAACAATTTTTTTAAATCATGAAAGATAAACCATTCACATCCAACACATAATAGCGGAAGTAATAACATACATTCAACCATACATAACAGGTTACATTCCTTAAGGATCCCAATACAATGAGTCACATTTGATCTAATGAATACTAAGTCTAACCACTGCCACATCCACATGAAAGAATAAATAGAAAGTCCAAAGTCCATATTACACATTAGTTCTGAATGCCTCTTGGCAATTAAATTCGGAATGCTCAATCATCTACTGTATATGACACATGGTATGAAAAGCTTAAAAGAATATAAATGTGTGAAAATGAAGTACATCATCATCCTAAACTCTAATCCATGATGCAATAACATAAATGAAACCACAAATCATACATGATACATCATCTTAGGAGATAACTATAACTTACAAACATAACTAACTAAGTGCATGGTTCCTCCCAACTGTAAATAGCATCATTAGACCATCATGGATCCTAGCCATCCCTCCATGCGTAACATTCCAAATAACTGAAGAGATCATTGGTATTGACATAGTAGGAATGTCACTCCTAAATCATACTACATCATATGCAAAAATTAATCTAACATGCAAAATAAAGCATAAGATAACATCATCTAACATATGCAAATCATTAATGTAAGGATACATGTCCACCATCATAATCCATGAACATAATGAAGATAGATGCCACAAAGAATACATCAGACATGGTGTCTCAGACGGATCTCAAATGGTAAGAGTGAAAAAGCACTACCACCTGACCGCGTGGAACCTAAATGGTCCACTCCCACCGCGCTGAGGAGATAATCTCAAGTCCCAAACAGGTTATCAAAATCACATATCATAAATACTCTCTAAGTCCAGGAATCCTAAAAGTATACTAACTCAAAGGTTCCAATCACAAAACGACATCTAATCCCAGAGGCACACAAAGACATGTAGGAAACCTACTATGCAAGCGCGAAAGTGTCATCGCATAGATCATACTAGAGTTACCTTGGCAGTCTCTCAATAGACCCTGGCCCCCTAGTGATCCCTGTGTGGCCACTAGTATCCTCTCATACTGACGAGGCATACTACGAAATGCAAGGTCACAACCAAGCATTCTCTCTACTCCCATTCTAGTCTGTACTAGCACTTGAGGCATGGGCGAGAACATACAATTATCTTATTAGGTTCATTTAATCCCCATTTAGTGTAAATGTTTTCACTTATTAAACCAACTTACAATGAGTTACCCTGGCAGCCACTTAGGGCCCCAGCCCCCATTGCAAGCCACTTCCTAACACTACAAGTAGATAACCTACCCTAAGCTCATGGAATCATAAATCATAAAATCACCATAGTCCTATACAAGCGACTGGAAAAATACCAAAAGAATAATCCATAATAAGAGCATTAAATCTCCATGAGCACATGAAAAGCATCCATAGATAATCATGACCACAATAGTTCTCTATTGGCAACTGAAGGTATCACTGATAATCAAAAGTATCCATTGGTTCTCAATAACCAAAATATATCTCAAAATCATACTAATTGAAGACTTCAAAATGGTTGAGTCAAAACATATCACAACATGACATCATCAAGAAATAAATCAACATTTCAGCCCCATCATGGTGACTAAAAAATAATCCAAGGATAACTGATTGATGACTCAAAAATGGTTAAGTAAAATGTCTCAGATACATATAACTCAACTTCACTCAAGAAGACTGATGAACAATAACAATCAGTAAATACAAACATCTCATAGAGCATGCCATTACATAACCATGGTTGGGTTTATGAAGATCAAAATCAAAAGACATCACCATGACATCACATTTATAACCCCCGAGCCTCTAGTAGATGTCTTATAACTAGTCAAAAACTAATCAACCCCAAAAACCCAAAATAGATAGCATAGAGAAAACACAATGCAAGCACATATTTTGGTTTGCTTTCGCAATCACATGGTTAAGCCAAATATGAGGTTTCAATTTTCATTTCAAGTATACTTCAAGTGTATAAGATTCTTTGTTTGACCTACAAGTCAACCCTTTTTTTCTTTTTTTGAATAAAACATAGAATTATCCCTCCATTATTTTAAAACAATTTTCTAAAATAATTCGAAGATAATTACTTATCTATATTATTTGTATTCTTCCCCGAAATCAATGTCACCAATCATTTCCCAAAAATCATCTCTCAATATTTAAATTTTAAGATTAAGACTTATCACCTTCAATTAAGGGACCCATAAAATTCCCTGAATTCATTGTTATCGACTAAACAATTAAAAACTCTATTATCAATTAGATTTAATTAATTCTACGATTAAATTATCTAGCAGCTATGTCAATAACTAAATGATTATCAGGAATGAAAACATTGTTAATCTGGGGGACTATCTGACCAATGTCGATCTTGTGGGGAACGTGGAGCAGAGTACAGAGCACGAAACCAGCCAAGAGGACCCTCAGAAAGAGACTGGAATCCAGGAAAGTCAGGGGGACCAGATGCATTTCCCCCCACGATCTAGGAGGAAGAGGCCATCCAGAAGGAAAGTGACGCTGCAGAAATCCTGCAAGCAATGGAGAAGAAGGGACACTAGTCTGCCCGCCAGGCTCTGTTCCTGGCCTTTGTTTCCTAGGCTTCGGGCCTTTTTGTTTTTGGCCTTTTGAGGCAGTTTTTGTTTTTTTTGTCTATTATGCTTTAAGTTGTTTAATGCTGTAAAACTTTGGGTTTTAGGATCCCTGTAAAACCTGTTTTCCAAATCAAAAACTAAATGATTATCAGCTGATGATAATTTCGTACATTAAGCGTCAACTATGTTTCATTCCATCAATGTTCAAATTAATACTTTAATAATAACAAGTTATAATAAATCCCCAATACCAAATATTAATATCTCAAATAAATTCCTCCTATGTACGTTGATTAATAAATCAATTAATTAATACTCCTCAGATTATTAACCAATTCAAATTGATTAATATCTTTTTCAAAACTTCAATCATTAATTAATCTCAACTAAATTTACTTTAATCGGATTAATTAATGACTATTTAAACCATTTACACTATTATTTACTTAATAGTTTGCTAGACCCAACAAACATTAATAAATAATAGACTCATCAAAACTATTATTAATCGATCTAGAGAAACCTTACATAAACTTCATTAGTTAATATTTAACTAACTCTTAGCACAATTAAGGTATATCAAAAACATAATAACTCAAATCGTAGCAATGATATAATATAACGATGACTCCTTATCAATTAAATCTTAATCCAATATCATTAAAATTTAAGTCTCTTAATTTAAATCATTATAGTAATCATCTATTTTTAACATAATATAAATTACCATCTCTTAATTATTTAATATATATTAAATAGTATTTAATATACATTAAATAAAATTAATATTAAAAGTCAACCATTTTCTAATCCCTTAATATTCAAATTAATAATTCAATATCTCTTTCTGATTAACAATAATTGACAAATTATTATTAAATCGACATTTCATATTTAATAGTTATCAACATAAACATTTATAAAGTAACAAATATTATAATCAATTAATAAAAAAATAAAAAATAAAAATAATATATATATATATACATATATATAAATAAAAAAATAAAAAAATATATATACACATATATATAAATATATATATAAATAAATAAAACTTCATAAAATTCCAAATCGAAATACTTTTAATAACTGTATTGCATACATATCATATTATAAATGATATAACAAAAGTACTACCCCCTGTGAATTGGAATACGGGCGCAGGCTTAAAAGCTGCTGCCTTTAACATATACGGCAGTGTCATGTAGTCTGCCTCTGTTGCAGGGCCTGAGATGGCAGTCACAGTACTTGCGACAACAAGCTCGGCTGCCGACAGTCCTTTAAAGGGGACGGGGTGGGGTAAAACCCCTCCCTCCCAACCACATTTAATATATATATATTTTTTATATAACGTTTTCAAAAAAAATGTTTTCTCAATGCAAATTTTATAAAACATTTTTTTAATACTATGCGATTCAAATTTTATTAATAAAGTTTCTCACTGTGATTTACACAAATATATACATATATGTATATATGTATATACGTATATGTATATATATATGTATATATATACATATACATACATACATACATACATACATACATACATATATATACATACATACATACATACATACATAAATACATACATACATACATACATACATATATCTATGTGCAGATTTTATATATTTAAAAAGAGAACACATATATAACTTTTAAACAAAAAGGGCTTTCTAATCTTTTAAATTAAGAAATTTCCTTTAAAATAATGGTTCTCTAAATTTACCCATTAATTCCTTAAAATAGGTATGTCTAAATACATCTGAAAACCCTAGCCCTATAGTTTCCTCAGATCTACGCATATAAGGTTCTCTCAAATAGAATTTTAACTACCCATGACAAAATGCATACAACCAAGATATTCAACACATGAAATGCTCAGAAAGCATTCAGAAGACATGAAGAAGACAGGAAGTGCAAGAAGCAAAAATAACATAGGCAAAATCATAAGTGTCTACCTGGACACTGATGCTAAAACACTTCTCCTCAGAACCCATAGAGCAAGCTCCTTCCTTCTCCAACATTCTCGAGTCCTCCAAAAATCACGCTCTCTAAGCTTTTGGGAGTGCCTCCATATAAAGAACTCTCAGGAAGCACCTAGAATGTCTCGAGAAACAACCAGAAGGTGTTGACAACTAAGCATGAGTTTTTTCTAACCTTCTAAATGAGTCATAAGGTTGTAGACACCATGTGCTTAATTTGTGCGTTAGCTCCTATGTTGTTGACAACACGTGCATAATTAGAGTGCAAACTCTTGTGTTGTCAACATGACAACTCCCAAGAGCTCACATACTCCTATGTAAAAGAATATTAAAATAAATCACATTAATTAATTTAATATTCACTTTACTCTTTTCAATTTAATTTATTAATTTTTAAATCCCATGCGCTCACTTTAATAAATCCACTTGTTTTATGTTAATATATTTATATTTTAATCACATGCACAGATCATGCAACCTATAATCTTTTAATAATTTTAATATCTTTTCCCACTTTTAAATTCATTTTCGAAACTTAATTGATAAAATATTTATTAACTTAAATAAATATTATCACATTCCAACTTTAAAATTATAACTTTTATCTCCAAATTAATTATTTTTATTTTATTAATTTCTTAATTAATTAAATAAAATAAATATTAAAATACCAAATTAATTTTTCATTAAATTAAACCATTAATTAAATCTTTTAATTAGGCTTAATTAATAGAAAATACACTAAAGACTCATAAAGTAAAATACGAAAAACCCACTAATGTAAAATACATTCAAAATCAAACCAAAAGGGTTAATATCACAAATTACGTCATCTGATGCATTCAAAGGGTACTCAACTCAGATACTTGTCCTAATTTTCAATAATTTGGACTTGAGAATTTAGCTCCCCTCTCTTACCATTGAAATAATGCGATAGGGTACGCTCATCCTAGCAATTCAGGGAAGTCGATACCCGGTACCTATAACCTACATAAAAACCATGCATGTACATACAATGTATATATATATATATGCTAAGGTAAATAGGCAATGGCAGGAAGTGGTGCATTGTGTAGATCTCGACTAGCAAGTGACTACGACTCCCTTCCTTAACCACATCAGAAATGCCATCCAAGAAAAAACACACACACCATACACATGCAAGTATGGGGTAAGTATCCATAAGAAAACACATGTGATAATAAACCATCTAACTAATCAATAACTAAAAATAATGTAATAATCATCATGCATACATGAAATGTAGAGTCTAAGTAATCTCATCACATATCAACTGAATCCATAACACAATATCTGATAGTCTCAAAACAATGCTGCTAACCATCAACATAAAACTAGCCCTAAAAGAGTTCGACAATGATAACAAAAATGCGACCTAGGGGCAGGCACTACATTTCTCTCACTTGGTGCTATGATACCAATTGTTGGAATACTTTAGATTAACTAAGAGGGGAGATGAATTAGTTATCCAAGGTCCAAATATTAAATAAAAATTTTCAGTACTACAACTTAATCTTATGCATGCATTGACCATTCAATATCTTAAGCATATGCATATTGTTGTCCTATGTCAAAATAATTTCGTAGAAATGTAAACATGTAATACCAAAAAATCAATCACACATTTTGACCCAAGGATTTTACATGGAAACCCAATTTGGAAAAAGCCACCAGTAACATGCTACTAATTTTGACTCTTCTAAAGTGAGCTCTATGAGGAGCCAACCCCATTAAAGGTTACAATGCACATTGTTAAATGTGACTTGGTTAAAGGATTTCAATCACCCTATTAGGAGGGAGCCTTGTTCTAAGACTTTAGAACATGCTATTAGAATGTCATCCTATTAAAGGATTTACTGATGATTTTTATGTCAACCTTAATCCAAAGGATTTATCTAGATTGATATAATTGTTAGAGAGTAACAACAAGACTTGATCTGATAACAATAACAACTCACTTGCAGATTATAGATCTCACATCCAGTCCTTCATTCTACTTGGCATTCATCCTCTTTGTCTCTAACAACTTGTTCACCCTTCAAGCTTTCATCCTCTTAAGCCTTCTTGCACTGTATACCAACTATAAAGTCTTCTATTTGGCCACCATATGAAGCAACACCCTAGACTTCTTGTCTTCCTTAGGTTCTCACACATGACAAATATTGCTTCTAGCCTACTATCTCTATAAATAGAGAATTTAGGTCTTTTTCTGCTTAACCATAATCGTCCATTCTAGGGCTAGGTAAGATTCATTGAATCTACACACTCTTCCATTTTATTCCCTTCTAGAAACTTTCTCTACAATCCTCTTTGAATTCACCTCAAAATAGTTTATCTTGAATTTTGTGTCACTAGCTCATCATAGTAATCTTCCACATGCTTTACATAATTCAAGAAATCAACTTTGTTAGCCCAGATTTGTTAAATCTTTGATTTAACTAATTTTGTTGGCACTCAGTAATAATACTCTATTTTCTTGGCAAACACTATCTTTTGATGCTCAACTAACACTAGGTTGCTCAACATCCATTGGGTCCTTATTGGTGCTTGACACACACTAACTTTCTTCACTCAACACCAAATACATTTCTCTTGCTCATCTGATACTAACTTTCTTCACTTAGCATACACTGAACTTACTACTCAATTTCAACTAATTTTCTTCTTGGCTTGCACTAACTTTGGTTGACTTGCACTATTTGCTTAGTCAAGCTTGGCAGACACATTTCTTTACTTAGCCTTCTTCTAGTCTTTGCTCAAGTATCCTTTCATTATAGCCTTAACTAGATAAATAGTACACTACATCATCAATGTCTTTCTTGGTCTTAGTACTCCTTTTATACACCATATAACTCAACCTTTCTCTAGGTTCTCTTGTTATCCTTTCTTTTCAAATTCTCTTCATCAATCAAACAAATGATAGCATTTAGACCAAAGTAAGCAATTGTCTCACCAATAAGTAGTAGGTTTGACACTAGTAACAAAATAATGATTGTTCCATGATATGTTTGATCAATTTTCTTCACTTCAACAATCTATACAAGTTTTGAAGCTGAAGAACATTCTATCATTCACTTATTGAAAACTATGTCATCTGACTAGTTGAAATTAAGGATTTCTTTCTCTCTATTCAAAATATACTTTCCAAGATTCTTTATTTCCTCAAAGTCTCAGTGGAAAGAATCAAATAATATTTGGATACTAACTATTTCTTCAATAGTCCTAGCAAACTAGATATATTTTTCTTTGTTGACTACATCATTCATCCTTACACTCATTACTTCTTTTAATTCATTTCGCCATTCCTCTTTGTTTTTAATGTTACCAAGGCCATTTAGCACAAGAGGAAAAAGATCAAAGGTTCTATTGAGATACCTAGAAAAGCATGTTCTCAGCCTTTTCTATAACTTTTCCCTCTTAAGATCAAATTCTAACAAGTCAGTACCTTGATCATATGTCTTTTCAATCTAATCATTAGCCTTGTCAATAACAGTGGCACATAAGGCAGTGATATTATTTTCTCTACTGATCCATTTATCCAAAATCTATCTTAAGGTGCCTTGATTATGGTCAAGCTCACTGCATATTCCTATTAGCTTTGACATTTCTAAATGGAACAAGGGCCAATTTATTCTATCAACTAAGAACAAAATTGTATCCCTAACTCTATCCTCATGTTGCAAATGCACATCTATCTAGGTTGCCTTAATTTTAGCCTTCTCCTCATCCAATTCTTCTACATTGTAGAGTTCTTGATGTTGGGGTATGTATGGGATGTCAATGATAGGCTCAGTAGGAGGGGGTGGAGTAGGGGATGCTGCAATCATAGGCTAACTTGATTCTTCCACCATTTTCCTATTTCTTGTTGTTTCTCCAAATTTGCAATTATTTGCTCTGTCTCATTTATTTTTCTTCCCCTTTCACCATAGGCCTCCAATAAATTTTCAAACCTAGTGTTCAAATCAATGAATATTTATTTATCTCTTCTAGAAACAACTAGGTTGAAATCAACTACTTCTTTATTCATGAGTGCATAATTTTCATTCTCTACATCAAAAACTCTATACATTACAAGACTCTCAGTATGCTCTGAATCTAAAGCTTCTTGGGGTCTAGATTGGTCTCTCTTTTGAATTGACCACATTATAAGGGCCTTATGATCATCACTATGTTTTACCCTTTTATGGGCTTCCTTCACTCCTTCCTCTGTATCAAACTTAGTGTCATTTTCCCTTCTAATTGCATAAAAAATCATTGCATTAGCAATGTCCCATTCGGGCAGTATTAGAACACTAGCATCTTTGAGTAGTTGTCTTCCCTCTTAAGGGGTTATTTGATCAAAATTTTGCATCAACTCACTCTTGATTTCTTCCTCAATCTCAGAGTTTTGTCTATTAAGTTGCTCTAACTTTATTTTCTTACATTTTCCTCAAAAATTGAAATATTAGTTCTCCACAAAAATTGAATGAAGGCCCTAGACTTAACAAATTCATCATCAGATACAATTTTTTTGGCAACCTGCTCTATGATAGGATCCATCTCCCTCTCCTTGTAATCCTCAACAATGAGGTCTAAGAGTGGCATCAAGGGTTCTTGAGGCATTCCTTCTTCTATTTCTAATGTTGTTAATTAAAACATCATCTTGGCCTCCCATTTATTTTAATTTCTCACTTAAGGTGTCCTCATTATTTAACTGTATGGGGGTCAAAGAGGGTGAGTATTCCTCTATCCTTGATGAAGACCCCTCTTCTAACCTTTACCTCTTAGCTGATGGTTCTGAAGGTGGGATTTCTGACTACTATCTCTGATAAACTGGCATAGGATATACTCCCACATTTATAGAAACTACATATCCCGCCTTTCTCTGGAGTGTGTATTATTCTAGACTGATGAGAATTCTTCTTACTAGTCTTCTTTCCACCTCCTTGGCTTGATTTGGATATGTCCTTATTAATATCTCCTTCTTCTCATTCAATGTTGGCATAATTCCAGCAAAATGTGTCATCAATTTATTTACTTTGACTCCCCAAATTTTTATGACCCCCCCAAAGTATCATACTGACTATCTAAAGAATTAAAAAATTCAAAAATTCTAGTAAAAACTCTCTATTTTCCCTTTTTTACTTCCTTTTCTTGTAAAGACAACTCATTTCTAATTATGTCTTTAGGAAAGTAAAACACGTGATTATAAGTTTTAGCTTTTTTTCTTTCTCTAAATATTTCATAAAATCCGTATGGGTCTATAAACCTAGGATGAGACTAAGTGATCTGATACTTATCTTGGAACTTATTTAGTTGTCTCCATCCTCCCTTTGTTATCACAAAATGGTGAGCAAATGTGAAGTTCAAGAAAATTGTTCCTTTGGGTCTTGCCACCAATTTTCTTTCTTCAAGCCCTCCAATTTTCCATAGAAATTTAGCAACACCCACTTTTAATGGTACTTGGTAGGATAAGACATGAGGTTTCCCTTAAGAACCATATATTTTGAAAATAGTAGAAACATAGTATGGGATAATATCTCCCCAATTATGACTAACCTTCAAACCCTTAGTATGATCAATAGGTCTGATAAGCTCCAACAAAGGTTTAAGGATGCAAGGGTTATCTTGGACCAATAACGCCCTCAACTTTGATGCAAAATACCAGTCAAAATTGAACAAAACTAGCATCAGTAACTTCTCAAGTCATATCTCCACTCCATAATTGGACTGGTAACTTTTCACTATCTCTTTCTCGTTCCAATTTCATGTCTTTTCCAAAGACAAAAGCACCTTTGAATAGATTTATGTACCTAAGGAAAGAGTACCAACCAAAATTTTTATCTACCTTTCCCTTGCTTATACCAATCAACCCATTTTGTATATCTTCAGCTAAATGGGAAGAAAAATCAAATATAGATCTCATTCCATACTACAATATCTGGGCCATCATGAAATTTAGGGGTGCTAGAACATGCTCTTATTCATCCATGCCAAAAATCTTACAGAGGAAAATATATAAAGCCTATGCCCTAGGGTTGAAATATTTATTTAATAGAAGCTCTTGGGTAGATGGTGTTACCAATGTTAGATACCCTACCTTAGTAAAATGCTCCTATAGTAGCCCTCCTTGAAGATATACCCTTTGTGCATCATACCTAGCTTGCAAATCATCAAAGTCAATCTTCTCATGCAGAGCATGTTGGTATCTCTAATCTCTATTGTCTATTAGTGTTAATCACTTACTCATTTACAAGGCAAAGTTAGATGGCCATCACTATGACTAAGCTACTCTATATAGGCCAAGTCATGTACATAAGCTAGTATGTACCAAGAAATTATATAGAAGTCAAGTAAAGTATGGTATATGGACCAAGCTCATTCAACAATCGAGCAAGTTATTAACAAGTGAGTATAGTTCCAAGTATATAAGTACCGAGTGATATATTATGTATTGAACATAGTATATGCCAAGCATTAGGAAGTTAATAAATGTCGAACAAAAACAATGCCAAGCATCAGTAACAATAGAGGCCGAGCAAGTGTAGAGGTTATATAAAAGTTAGGAATGGAACAAAGTTTTAGGAAAAATGATTATCAGGCCGACTGGGACAGAGTATTTAAGTTTTGAATAGGTTCTTATAGAAAATTTACATGGCATGGATCAAATATCCCCATGTATATGTTCAATGATCAAGATGCAGAGGAAAAATATGGAAACATCTAGGAGACTCTTCTTGGAATCTTTATAAAGCAATGATCTTAACCTAGATCAAGAGAATGTGAGAGCTGAGAAAGTGGTTGTATGCCTATATGTGAAGAACAAAGAAGGAGATCAAAAGTCATTCAAGGGTTTTGTTATCATCTAACAAAACAAGTCACTTATTCATAAGCAATAAAAGTGGAAGGAAAAGACAAGAGTATCAAATTAGAGAAGATGATCAGTTAGTAAGGAGAAGACTTGAAATTAGCTTGCAGAGCAAACTGAGAGTTAGATACTGAGTCAGTTTTAACAATCTTGAATTAGGGTAAATATCTTAATAGAGTGGTCTTAACATATCTTTGTAAATATCCTAATAGATTCCTTACTTATTTGTAAGGAGAAGATCTTAAAGCAATGATCTTAACCTAGATCAAGAGAATGTGAGAGCTAAGAAAGTGGTTGTATGCCTATATGTGAAGAACAAAGAAGGAGATCAAAAGTCATTCAAGGGTTTTGTTATCATCTAATAGAACAAGTGACTTATTCATAAGCAATAAAAGTGGAAGGAAAAGACAAGAGTATTAGATTAGAGGAGAGGATCAGTTAGTAAGCAGAAGATTTGAAATTAGCTTGCAGAGCAAACTGAGAGTTAGATACCGAGTCAGTTTTAACAGTCTTGAATTAGGGTAAATCTCTTAATAGAGTGGTCTTAACATATCTTTGTAAATCTCCTAATAGAGTCCTTACTTATTTGTAAGTGTCACTTTCTCTAACTAGGTGAAACCTAAAAATTTATTAAGTCTTTAACAAGACAGACTCCTCACAGAGTATATCATATATTATGGTCAAATATTGTAATCTTAACTAGTTAAATTTATTACTACAGTAGTGAAGATTTGTGGATGTCACCAACACCCTAGTTTTACCTTTATCTTGGAGGATTTATGGGTAAAAAATATTGTGTTATGCGTTATTACTTTCATGCATGTGATTGAATTGATTTACATGTTACAACAAGTTTACATTTATGGTATTGCATGCATAAGTTATTATTGGATGTGGATAAATTGGATAAAATGTATAAATTGTTATAGATCCTGATTCACCCCCCCTCTTAGTATCTAGTTTACTCCTCCATAAATCAACAATTGGTATCAGAGCATTGGTTCTCTGAAGGAAGCTTAAAGGCTTGGAGATTAGGTCTTGGAAGATGGAGGCTTTCAAACTAGATAAGATTATTGACAATCAGGTGATCAACATCTAGCTCACAATGTAGAAGTTAAAATAGGAAAGACAAGATTTGAAGGGTTCTCTAAAAAGGAGAAAGGAAATTTCCATATAGATAAAGCAATTCTCTTATGAAGAAGTTGGAACTAATGGATTATTTGACCCAATCAATCCTAATGACAAAGCATCTGCTAAACTAATAGAAAAGAACAAACACCTCAATGAAGAGATAAGAGCACTAAAGAGAGAACATGAAATCCAATCAATGAGACTATGTGAAGTGACTGAACAAAGAAAGAAATCTGAAGAAGACAGAAAAATGATAGAAGATGACAAGAGGGTAATGACCTCTAGACTAGAAGAAAGGTTATCAAATGTGCATAAGCTTACAAATACACAAATGGATCTGATGAATCAACTAATGACTACAAATCAGATACCAAATCATAAAGATATGGATATTGTCCACTTGAAATCTCTTAATGAGATACTGAAGAATGAGAAGGAATCTATGGAGAAATTCAACAAACCAAAGCAAGCAATTAAATATTTTGAAGAACTTATGAAGTCATCAATTTGTTCCAATTCGTTAGGAAATTCATGCCCTGAGAAAGAAGAATCATCCAGGAATGGGGAAATGAGAAATACAAAACCAAAAGACAAACCGAATTTCTATCACTATGGAAAAATTATTCATACTGCCAATATCTATCGAAGTAAACATGGTATGCATAACTCTAAACCTAAGTTTATTGGTTACTATTTTTACTAAAAGAAACAAGGACATCAAATACATGAGTGTAGGTCAAGATTGTGGAATGCACCTACTACACCTAAATTTGAAGGTTACTGCTCCAACTGTTAGAACTATGGGCATGGAGAATTTTATTGTAGATCAAAGACAAAAACCTACTGGCCAAATCAGAGAAAGAATAATTATGCATGTAACAATGCATGTTCTAAATGTCACAAGTTTGGACATCAAAAAAAGAATTGGAGAACTCAAGTACATTTAGACAATCAGACAATTAGACAAAGGATAAAGGAAAAGGCAAAGTAGATATTGAGCAAGTGAGAAATGAAATGAACCAGAAATGGAAAAAGAAACAAGAAGATGGAAATAGTGGAATCAATGGAGCTGAGGTCACCCAATCCAATGGAGGAGGTGATCATATCATCTCTAATTGAGTAAAAGAGGTATGTATGGAACTGAATACCTAAGTGGTACATCATACATTAGTTCCTTACGTAAATGTGTGCCAAAAGTTCATATCTACATATATAAGATGCAAGAGAAAAAAGTCTGTAAAACGTTGTTGAGTACCAATATTATGTCTATGTTGACTGAGTGTTCCAACATAGACCAAGTATTAAAACAGACACCGAAGGCTATGGAAGAGATCAAGCTATTATGTTAGCTAACTTCCACTCAATGAAGTACACAAGCATTTATGGAAAACCTAATCGATCAAAAGGAAAGCTATACAAAAAAAAATGAATACATTATTTCATACCTTGCATATGGATGTTCAAAGAGCTCAGAATAATTAAGTGATTAAGTGATAAAGAAAATTCAAGCAACTTTCAAAGATCTCAAGAAGTGAATTGATCAAAAGGGTTGAACAAGAGCGTGATCGAGTGCCAAGCATCTAGAGAAGGAAATACATCAAACCCTAGTTACAATCATGGTAGCTTTATTGACAACTAGAATGAGCCACAAGGTCAGTAAAATTCAATTGGTGATGAGTGATGCCTTCCCTCCACCTAAATTTCACGTTATTCCAAAAAATGTTGTTAATGGAGACTCAATGAGTGCATTATCCTCGATACCACCTAAAGTCATCATGATTCATGATGTCAAAAGTTGCTACATGTGTAAAGTTAGAGAAGTTGGATACTATGAGATTAGAGAAGCTTATGAGAAGCTGTGTGATGAAGAAACCTTGAAGGATGAGTTCAAAATTGTTGAAAGGAAAGGGTTAAATCGATCCCTAGAATTTCCAAGAAATTTTAGAATAGAATGGATCAAAGTCATCTTAAGAAAATTTCATGATATGAAGTACTGGCTATAGGATGGACTAGTAGAAATCATGAAGATGATGATGCATAGGGTTACTAGCTATCCAACCCTAGATAGGAAGAAAACCATGGGATGCTTGAGCCAAGGAGAATTGGGGCTAATACATGAGCCGAGTGGAATGGAAATGGTTTATCCATTACAAGTATTTATGATCCACTTATATAATTTTTAGTGAGTCATTGCTCACAAATTCTATCAATCTAGCATATTAAATAGTGTGCCGAGTATGGCTATGGACCAAGCATGGAAGATTGTGATGAAATATAATAAGTATGATCTGGCCAAGATGCAAATGATACAAATGGTAGAAAAATTATCATTAATAAGAAAGGAAAATAATTCAATGTGTAAGTTCAATTTCCTAATTGTCTATACAATATTTTATATTCAAAAGTATTTTCCTGGAATAGGAAATGTTGTATAGGAACAAGACAAACCAATAACAAGGCAAACTAATGAGTTTATTACTCAATCGGAAGATAATTTTGATAATGCAATGAATATATATTTTGATGAATTCAAGTTGAGAATAAAAAGGAGAATGATAATTCCAAAGGAATTGGTCACAAAATGTTGTAGTGACATTTTTTTTCTTGTTGATATAGATAACACATTTGTGCAAGAATTAAAGCCAAGGAAGGCATGCCTAAAAAGTTTTGGATATGAAAAAGAGAGTAGTGATGTGAGTGTAGACATTGATTCATTATTGAAGGAAGAAATAGATGCCAAGGGAGAACCATTTGGAAGATATGAAGAAGCAAAGGCAAGGATTACAGTAAGCATCAAGATAGCTTCCAAAGAAAAAAAAAGGAAGAAAGTGATTGAATACCTAGAAGCCAAATTCAGCACCCTAGGCAAGGGTAAAGAACCATTGTAATTGACTCATGGTCATGGTGAAGATGAAGAATAGGATAGTGGCAAAGAGGAAGGAGAAGCATAAGAGGAGGAAGTTGACAAGGGTAAATCCCTAGTTTTTGTTATGCCACTGAACAAGAAGGCTCAAAGGTCAAATAAGAAGAAGGCAATAACACCTCCACCACCAACTAAGCCAAGGAACAAGGAAGCTACTATTGCCAAGTGGTCTATAAAGATGAAAGTAGTAGAGGTTATTGAGTAAAGTGAACCTTGAACTAGTAGAAGGAGATTGGTTAGAGGACCACCTATTAGATAGATCAAAAATATTGAAGAGGTACGTGACATCATAAGAAGATCTGTAGGTTTAACTATTTTCAAACATGTGAAATATGATAAATTAGAAAATAATGATAAAAATAAAGTGTTACAATGAATGCTGATGCTACTACTTTGGGGGAGTATCCTAAGCATTGGAAAGTATTGACATGTTGCATTCATGACTGTGTTTGTCTTTAATGTCAACATAGTATAGTTTCTATAAAGATTGGCTAAGTAATAGACAAAGATCTTAGTCATATAGACAATGGTTTAATTGTCTAATGATGCGTGGTCATGGACATGTTTAGCACAGTGTCCTAATGATGTGGTTCAATACACAGAGTCTAAGTTGAAGATGTAAAAAAGTTGTACCTAATTTATAGAGAGCAATATAGAGATAGAGCATTAGAAAAATAGTTTCTAATGGTTATTCACTATCTTACATCTAAGATGTAGTGAGAAGATGCATAGTTAAGTAGTGACAAAGGATAGTCTTTTGGTGATGTCAGCAAGTGCGTAAGCCCTAGTATCACATGTGTGAAGTTTTGTATAGATTACGAGCTGACAGTGCTATTGTAATTATAATTAATTAATTATCTTATTATAATTAATTGGGAAAACCTCAAGGCCGACTCAAGGAATTATTTTGAATATATGGTATAAAGGAAAGATGTTTTATTTGATTATAATGTGTTGTGATCATTGTATGAAGTGCGAAGTGAGAAAAGGAGCAGAGTGTTTAGTAAATGTGTGTAAGAGATCTAAGGGATTATTGGATGCAAGTTTTATGATCTAGTTACAAGATCTGAAGAAGTAGAAGTTCGATTGACATGACATAGGAAGAGGAAGGAAGTAACTTTCATTTCTATTATTATGCAAGGAATAATACATAGATTATTTAGATAGTGGGTTCATTGGTCTTAACCTTGAAGCTATTTGGGAAGTGGGACCAGCTATCTTCTATAACTCCTAACAGGGTTGGAATCTCCTAATAGGGATTCAAAGTCTCCTAATAGGGACTTATATGTACTGAATGTATTCATAGACTCCTAATAGGGTCCATCCTCTAACACGAAACATTTATATTATTACATCATCTTTTGGGTACCATCCCCACTGAGGTTTTCCCTCTAATCAAGGGTTTCCCTAGTTAACATATCTGGTGTTATTGTGTATAAGTGTCTTATTGTGGTTTTTGATTATATTGCTCAGTTAAAGTTTAATAAGGTTGATAATTGTGATATTAGTTGGATTACTAATTCACCCCCCTCTTAGTTATATTGGTGGACTATATATTCTAACAATTGGTATTAAAGCATCAGGTCCTTGAAGGATAAGCTTAACAAATTTGGGAGATCAACAAATTTTTTTTATAGAAAGGATAGTCCTAGATTTGTTGGGGCCAACTATGATAGTTGGAAGGAGAAGATGAAGACTCTACTGTTATGCATGGGTTTGAGTTATTGGATCTTGACAAAGAGTGAGAAGACAATTGTGAAAGAAGATAAGCTTGAAGAATTCAGTGAAGCAAAGAGATCTATTCACATGTAACATTAGAGCTAGAGAAGCTCTACTATTAGGTCTTCCAGATAATGAATATAGTCAGGTAAAGTCACTTCAAACATCTCATAAAATTTTGAAAGAATTAGAATCTACTTTTTAAGGTGATACACATGCAAAGAGAATTAAATTTCAAAATTGGATATGTGCATTTCAAGATGCTAACATGATAGAAGATGAACTTGTAAGAAGCTATATTGGTAGAATATTAGAAATTATTGTAGGAATTCAATCTTGAAACCAAGGAAGAAGATGAGGTAGTATGGAAGATCTTGAAAATTTTGATGCCACCATTCAAGCAAGTAGCTCAGATGATTCAACTATTGATACCCTACACTAAGGATTTCACCAAGGAAATGTCACTTGGAAGATTAGAAGCTACAGAAGTAAATTTGAGACAATTTGGAGATCTAGCAAGAGTTGAAAAACTTTTAGTGCCATTAACATTTGACCTAATCTGACAAGGAGTGCAAGCACACATGGAGATTGATTTGATGAAGATAAGAAGATTGAGGAAGGTATACCCCTTCTTGTGAGAAGAGAAACAAATGGTAAGAAAATCTTTAAATGTTGGACTTGTGATGAAATTGGTCATTATGCATCTAAATGTCCTAAAGAGAGAAAGTATAAGGGAAAGTTTAAGCCTAGAAGAGACACAAATTGTTTGTATGCAAATGACAATGAAGAATCTGATGAGAGAGGTCAAAGTGAAAGTGATGATAAATTGGGATTTGTGGCTATCAAGGAAGATGATCTTGATAGAGAAATTAGGGATGAAAGAGCTCTAGTTTCCCAAGTTGAAAATAAATCTGATTGGATAATTGATAATGGTTGTTCACATCACATGACTAGTTATATGAATAAATTTGTTAAGTTCATGAATCATGATGGAGGTATTGCTAGAGTTGGTAACAATGCAACCTATCATATAACAAGAATTGGATCCACTACTCTTGATGGAAAACTAACATTGATGATGTTTATTGGGTTGATGGATTGAAGCATAATTTGTTGAGTGTTGAATAGTTGGTAGACAAGGGTTATCAATTGAAATTAATTGAGAAGAATTGCATTATCAAAGACAAAGATGGTAAGCTAATTAGAACATAAACAAGATGTAGAGATAATGTATTTTGGTTGAATCCTATGAAAATGACTTGTTTGGAAGCTAAAGTGGACAACATTTGGTTGTGGCATAGAAGATTTTGTCATATAAACTTTGGTAATATCATAAAGGTTAGTAGCATGTTTATAGTTAGAGACTTTCCTAAGATAACTGAGCCTACTAATGTTGTTCGCAAAGAATCTATTGGCTAAACAAAAGAAAGAATCATTTCCTAGCAAGAAGTTCACTACCATAGAGAATTTGGAGCTCGTTCACACAGATCTAAGTGGTCCTTCAAGAACAAGTGGATTTTATGGTGAAAGGTACTTCATGTTTTTTGTTGATGATTTCAATAGAATGATGTGGGTAGCATTTCTAAAAGAGAAACTTAAAAATTTTGAGAGGTTTAAGATATTTAAGAATAGAGTTGAGAATGAATATGGTGTTAAGATAAAGTGTTTGAGATCATTTAGAGGAGAGTTCACCTCTAGAGAGTTTAACATGTTTTGTGAAGAAAATGGAATCAAAAGGAAGCTATCATCGCCTAGAACACCTCAACAGAATGGGATTCCTAAAAGAAAAAATAAATCATAAGTAGAGGAAGAAAGAGTAAAGTTATTTGAGAATGATGTTTTTAAGACATTTTGGAGAGAAGAAGTCAATACAACAACATACACTATGAAATCAGTGCAGATCGGAAAAGGTATGAGCAAGACACGTTATGAACTATGGTTTGGTCATTCACCATTAGTTAAGTATTTCATAAAAATTTGGGAGCAAATGTTACATTAAGAGAGATGATGACATTGGTAAGTTTGATCCAAGAAGCGACGAAGGTATGTTTCTTGGTTATTCATTAAAAAGAAAGGCATACAAATATTTTAACTATAGAACTAAGACAATAGTTGAATGCACAAATCTAAGGATTGATGAAAAGTTTGGAACTAATGAAAATATGGTAGATTATAATTCAGTTGAACAAGAAGATAATTCTAGAGTTGTTAGACAAAATGCAGAAGTTTTCTTTGAGACTAACAATTATCTATAAAACGATGTGCTGACTGTTGAGCAAAGAGGAGAGCAGAGATTTGAACCTAGAGATGAGAAAAGAGTTGACATGTCAACTCCTACCCCTAATAGGAATCTAACAAAGAATCACCCTACAGAGTAGATAATTGGAAGCAAATACAAAGGTGTGATGACAAGAAACATAGTTAATGAAGAGATAGCTTTGATTTCTCAAGTTGAACTTAAGAGCACAAATGAAGCATGTAAAGATGATAATTGGATTCAAGCAATGAAGGAAGAATTAGATCAAACTACAAAGAATGAAACATGGGAGTTAGTTCCTAGACCTAAGGATAAGAATGTGATAGGAACCAAATGTATATTTAGAAACAAGATAAATGTGCAAGGCAAAGTTGTGAGGAACAAGGCTAGACTTATATGCAAGGGATATTCATAGAAAGAAGGCATAGACTATGAGAAAACATATGCACCTATAGCTAGAATTGAAATAGTGAGAATTTTCTTGGCTTATGCAGAAAATACGAAGTTCAAGGTTTATTAGATGGATGTTAAATCAACCTCCCTAAATGGAGAACTTGAAGAAGAGGTATCTTTGAGAAGCCTAAAGATTTTACTTTGTTAGAAGACAAAGAGATGGTATACAGATGAAATAAAGATCTATATAATCTAAAGCAAGCACCTAGAATCTGGTATGCAAGGTTGGACAACTATTTGGCAAAGCTTGGATTTGCTAAAGGCACGATAGATAGTAACTTGTATTTGAAATAAATTGAGAATGGTTTGTTGATAATAGTAATATGTTTTGTTGACATTATATTTGGAGGCAATGATGGAGCAAGTGATAAGTTTGTTGAAGAAATGAAGAATGAGTTTGAAATGAGCATGATAGGAGAAATGAAAATTTTCCTAAGATTGTAGATTGTACAGAACAGTGATGGTATTTTCATTTCACAAGCTAAGTACCTAAAAGACTCATTGAAAAGGCTTGGATTAGAAATTTGTAAACCTTTTGGTACACCTATGATAACTGGTCACAAATTATCTAGCAAAGATGAGAAACCTGCAGTAGAGAAAAATAAGTACATATCTATGATTGAAGGTTTGCAATATCTGACTCACACCATACTAGATATAGAAAATGCAATTGAGATTGTAGCTAGATTTCTAGCTGATCCTTAGGAGTATCATTATGCAACAGTAAAGAGGATATTCAAATATTTTAAAGGAACATCTAACTATGGAATTTGGTACGATAGATTGAGTGATTTCACTCTATGTGCATATACTGATGTAGATTGCATAGGCATTATGGATGACAAAAAGAGCACCAGTGGTGGAGCATTTCTTCTTGGAGGAAGATTGATTTCTTAGCTAAGAAAGAAGCAAGATTATATTTTGTATAGTATAGATGAGGTAGAGTATGTTGTAGTAGAAAATAATTGTAATCAAGTAATGTGGATGAAGCAAATGTTGAAGGATATTAAAATTGAGTTTGTAGAACTTGTTATCATTTACTGTGATAACACAAGTACAATAAGTATGTCTAAAAATCCTATATTGCATTATAAGACTAAGCATATATTCATCAAGTATCATGTGCTAAGAGAGAAAGCAACATAAAAAGAGATCAAATTGGAGTATGTGAGTACTAAAGATTGAATTATAGATATCTTTACGAAGCCTTTGCCTAAAGATACATTTGAGTACTTGAGAGGTGTGCTTGGGGTTATGCCTCTGCCTACTTCTAAGTAGATGATGTAGTAAGTCCATTAGTCCAGTGGTACATAACACTATTGTTAGACTAGATTGAATGCTGATGCTTCTCATATGGGGGAGTATCTATGATGAGCTGAGTCATTGAGGACTCTTGATATTTGCTTTGAATAATGTCTTTGGAAACTCGAGTTGGTTGAAGAATTGGAAGTGTCTTAACAATTAGTATTTTTTTAATATTGAGGCCTTCGACATTGATGTCAATGGGGGAGAATATGCATGAAAAAAAATCTCCTAAGCAATGAGGGAGATACATCTCTTTAGAGGGATTTAGAAAGATTCATGTGAGGAAGTAGGAGATATGCACCTGATGTGTTGAGAATTGTTTAGCATGTAAAGAACTGATGCTAATCCTAGAATCCAGAGGATTTCTAACTTGGATAATGAAGAGGATTTGTGAAGATGAGAGAAACAACAAAAAGGTACTATTTTGGTATTCTTGGAACTTATATGTTTTTCATCTATGTTTCCATCAATGCTAAAGGGGGATATTGTTAGCATGAATGCTAATGATACTACTTTAAGGGAGTATCCTAAGCATTGGAAAGTATTGACGTGTTGCATTCATGACTATGTTTATCATTAATGTCAACATGGTATGGTTTCTATAAAGACTGACTAAGTAGAAGACAAAGATCTTAGTCACATATACAATAGTTTGACTGTCTAGTGATGCACGGTCATGGACATGTTCAGAATAGTGTTTTAATGATGTGGTTTAGTGCATGAAGTCTAAGTCAAAGATGTATAGAAGTTGTACTTGATTTACAAAGAGCAGTACAGAAATAGAGCATTATAAAGGCAATTTATGATGGTTGTTCACTATCTTACATTTGAGATGTAATGAGAAGATGTGTAGTCAAGCAGTGATAAAGGATAGTCTATTGGTGACATCGGCAAGTGCACAAGACCTAGTATCACACATGTGAAGTTTTGTATAGACTATGAGACGATAGTGCTATTGTAATTATAATTAATTAATTATCTTATTATAATTAATTGGGAAAGCCTCAAGGATGACTCAAGGAATTATTTGAAGATATGGTATATAGGAAAGATGTTTTCTTTGATTGTAATGCATCATGATCATTGTATGAAGTGCAAAGTGCGAAAAGGAGCAGAGTGTTTGGTAAATGCATGTAAATGATCCAAGGGATTATTGGATGCAAGTTTTGTGATCTAGTTACAAGATCTGAAGGAGCAGAAGTTAAGTTGATAGGATAGAGGAAGAGGAAGTAAGTAGATTCATTTCTATTATTTTGTAAGGAATAAAACATAAATCATTAAATGGATAGTGGGTTCATTGGTCTTAACCTTGAAGCTATTTAGGCAGTGGGTCCAACTATCTTCCAAAACTCCTAACAAGGTTGGTACAACTCCTAATAGGGTTGGAATCTCTTAACAAGGATTCAAAGTCTCCTAATATGGACTCATATGCACTAAATGTATTCATAGACTCCTAACAGGGTCCATCCTCTAACAAGGAACATTTATATTAGTACATCGTCTTGTGGGTACCATCCCCACCAGGGTTTTCTCTCTGATCAAGGGTTTCCCTAGTTAACATGTCCAGTAATATTGTGTATGAGTATCTTGTTGCTGTTTTTTATTATATTTCTCATGTGGTTAAAGTTTAATAAGGTTGATAATTGTGATATTAGTTGGATAACTAATTTACCCCCTCCTCTCAGTTATATTGGTGGACTATATATTCTAACATAAAGTGGAGGAAGCTATGGTAGAAATGATTACAAATCAAAGGATAACTCCCAATGCAATAGAGAACAAGATACCCAAGGATCTATTTGATAGATTAGAGGGGAAATGGCAGCAAGTTGAAGTAACATAAAATTAGATAAGAGCTAACACACTAGTCAAATTTATGCTTGATCCATCTCAAGAACAAAAGGATAAATTTATGAAAAAATATAAGAGAGCATTTGTTCCTAAATACATAATGTTCTTTATTTTACAAAATAAAGTGAAAGTTGTCTGATAGAAGAGTGAATTATCATGGAAAAGCATTTTTGGGCTTACAACAATGAAGCTAGAAACTATGAATATTGATGATGAACATAGTAGTGGAGAAAGATCATGTGTGTTGAGTCCACAAGAAAACATGTCTCCTATACATGCTGAAACCCCTAACACTCAAGAAGCCAAGAAGTCAAGGCTCACAAATGAAGAAGAAGATGGTGAAGATAAAGAAGCTGATAAAAATGATAATACCATTGTAGCACCTCAAATTGAGGTACACAGAATCAAATAAGGCTGAACCAAGTACTACTATTGTTGCCTCAAGCACAGATGCACAAGTAAGACAGAGTGGTGATACCCCTTCACCAATTCCTAGGGCATTGCCAAGTAGAAATAATTCTTCATTGAAAAGGAAGAAAAAAGAAATAAATGACATGTCACTAGATATTGAAGTTCTTCTAGATGAACATTTTGAGATTCCAAAATTTGATGTGGTAAATCTCACCTTGTAGCAAAACTTCTTGCTACAAGAAATTTTGAAAAAGAAAAAGAGATAAGAAGATCTCAGGAGAGAGCTAAATCAATGACAAACATTGCAAGATGTAAAACATATTTTTGTTGAAGCTTTTGACATACATAATGTAGATGAAGAGACATATTTTATTGATCAACTTGTACATATCATTGATCAAGTTAGTTCATAAAAGTTTGAAACCAATGATAAGTTGATGGATTGGTTAGCAAGAAGAGTTGAGACCAAGGTTATGGATAATGTTTTCATAACTATAGTAGAGAATAAGGTGCTATTATAGTAAAAAGCACAGGTAATAAGGGATATTGTACAGAGGGTACAAAAAGTGTACACAATTTTGTCACATGTGCCAATATTTACAAATGATATCCAAGCACAAGTAGATAAGACTCAAGTTGAGATGAAGGCATCCAAAGGTGTTATCTCAAAGTCAACAGGATCTAGCATAGATCACTACAATGTTCTATTGAATGTTCAAGGTATAATGGATGAGCTTCAGGTAGCTAAAAGCACCATGAGATCCAAGTTGATCTCAATTTAGGCAATTTTGATACTTCATTTACTGATAATGTAGAGAGAACTGAAAACAACCCAGGATCTTATTACAGAAGATCATAACTTATTAGCAGTTGAGAGTTTGATTGATTTAGCTACAAGATTACAACTACATAATCAAATTTTGGAGATAGCAAGGACCACATGGAATCATGAACTAGCCATGATTACCAAAGTTCAAAAGGAATTCATTGAAACATATGGATTACTTCAACTCTTTCAACCCCAACAATAGTGACATTATGTGTTAAAAAACAAGGGGGAAATGTATAGAAAGGAGAAGAGTATAGGAGCATCATGTACATGTAATGAATAAAGGTTGTAATGAATTTTTGTATTCAATTTTCACAAGTCATAAGACTTAGGGGGAGAGCTCATTTTGTGAAAACTCATTCATTTTTGTATTGATATGACAAAGTGTAAATATAACAAATTATTTTTTCCACCAATGTCAAAGGGGGAGATTGTTGGTATCTCTAATCTCTATTGTCTATTAGTGTTAATCACTTAGTCATTTACAAGGAAGAGTTAGATGGTCATCACTGTGACTAAGCTACTTGACATAGGTTGAGCCATGTATATAAGCTAGTACGTATTGAGAAATTGCACAGAAGTCGAGTAAAGTATGGCATATGGACCAAGCTCATTCAGCGACCGAGCAAGTTATAATATGTTCCAAGTATATAAGTACTGAGTGATATAGTATGTGCAAAACATAGTATATATTGAGCATCAGGAAGTTAATAAAGGCCAAGCAATAAAATGTTGAGCACCAATAACAGTAGAGACAGGCAATGCAGAGGTTATATAAAAGTCAAGAATGGAATTTTTTTATAGGAAAAATGATTATTAGGCTGACTTGAAAGGAATATTTATGTTTTGAAGAGGTTCTAGAAAATTTACATGGCATGGATCACATATCCCCATGTGTATGTTCAACAGTTAGGATGAAGAGGCAAAACATGGAAACATCTAGAAGACTCTTCTTGGAATCTTTATACAGTGATGCTCTTAACCTAGATCAAGCGAATGTGAGAGCTGAGAAAGTGGTTGTATGCATGCATGTGAAGAACAAAGAAGGAGATTAGAAGTCATTCAAGGGTTTTTTTATCATCTAACATAACAAGTGACTTATTCATAAGAAGTTAAAGTGGACGGGAAAGACAAGAGTATCAGATTAGAGGAGAGGATTAGTTAGTAAGGAGAAGACTTGAAATTAGCTTGTAGAGAAAATTGAGAGTTAGGTATTGAGTTAGTTTTAACATACTTGAATTAGGGTAAATATCTTACCAGAGTGGTCTTAACAAATCTTTGTAAATCTCCTAACGCAGTCCTTACTTAGTTGTAAGTGTCAAATCCTCTAACCAGGTAAAACCTAATAGTTTCTTAAGTCTTTAACAGGACTGACTCCTCACAGAGTAGATCATATATTATGGTCAAACACTATAACCTTAACTGGTTAACTTTATTACTGTAGTAGTGAAAATTTGTGGGTGTCATCTCCAACCTATTTTTACCTTCACCTTGGAGGGTTTCTAGGTAAAAAATATTGTTTTATGTGTTATTAGTTTCATGCATGTGATTGAATTGATTTACATCTTACAAGTAGTTTATATTTATGGTATTATGCATGCATAAGTTATTATTGGATGTGGATGAATTGGAGAAAATGTATAAATTGTTATAGATCCTTATTCACCCCCCTCTCAATATCTATTTTTCTCCTGCATAAATCAATAGAGTGATGTTGGGGTTTAGCATAAAAAAATTCGGTCATTTCCTCAACTGTAATCTTAAACAAGTTATCCCCATAATGGTTCTTCACTAGTAGATGCCTCTGCATCCCTCAACCAATTACCTCTGTTGTAAAGACCTTCATCAATCTTCAACCTAGGGTCTTTTGGAACCAATTCCTTACCCTTAGCCATTTCATTTATTGAAGCAGCGAATTGCTCCAGGAAATCACCATGGACATTCCTATGTTGATATTCTACTTTCTTGGAAAAGTCCCTTCGAGGAGGCATTTTTACTAACTTAAAATGCTTATAGAAAACCTTCTACATCAATGTTCAAGTACTTACCAAAATCCTTGCACAACTTTGACCACAAAAAACACCACCTTAATCACAACAATTCACAATCTAAAAAATTAGAATCTCAAACTCAGTCTACTCTATCTTACTCTATCACACATTGTGCAAAAAGGAACAATCTGTACATTTTATATTTAATTCACTTGCATGAGGATCATTTAATTCACCATCAATGTCTACAATAGTTAGATTGTGCATGCAAAACAAAAGATTTAAAATTGGTCATTGATTTGAAATTTTTTTAATAGTTGTGATTCAAATATGACACTAAGTCATATTTCCATTGGTGGGACACGTGGTAGCCTCTCGCATAGTCACAAAACTTAAAATCTATGCACTTTAATCAGTGATACAATGACAACCATTGATCACTTAATGATTAGGTGATCAGGAAAAATTGTGGTTGTTTTAGTATTTCTTCATGGGGCTGGTGCACTAGGAATACATGTCACTTGGTTGTTTATTCGCTTTTGTTAAAGATCCTTCATTTTCCTTTTGAGATTATGTGACCATCATTGATCTTTTGGATATTGGAAAATCAAGATCTGCTTGTTGATGTGTCATATCACTGGCCCATAGGGACATGTGTCACAATGTCACATAGTCGCTATGACTAAAATCCTTGCAGCTTTGGGTAACAAGATAAAAACCACCGTAGATTTATACTCGATTTGACAGTTGTAAGAAAAAAAAATGGTCACTAGATCTGTATGGTCCACATGGACATGTGGCTTCATCTCATTATGTCACATACCTTATCTATTAAGCATCTTTTAATTGCGATAAAATGACATCCACTAATCCATTTTCAATCTGATGGCCTGTAAGTCTCTAGTTCTATTCCTTATGTGTGGTCCACTAGGGCATGTGTCATCACATCACATAATCACTTTGGTTGATGGCCTTGTTACTTCTTAAGGTGACAAAGCAAGGATCATTAATCTCTAATCTAATCAACAGTTGGGAACAATACCTTAACACTGTGTACAATGAACCAAGAGCCAACCATAACATGCCACATCTTTCTTTTTGACGAAATCCTTTCCTTTTGAAACTTGTGAGCCACGTGGTCCCACCCTATTTATGTGTCTTTACATCGCTTTATTGCTTTCATTAAAAATTAGACACCTTCCTTTGGTGACTTAGCGACCACCATAGATTTGGCCTACATCTAACAAATGATATTACTGCACCTATACAGACCCACTATATATGTGTAAAAAAATATTTTTGTCACATTATTTAAAGAACATGTAGCTTGAAATTGCAATCACATGATCATTGTTGATCTTCTTTATGATAGACGACTGAAAATATTTGCATATTTTACTATCTCTTTAGGACCCATAGGAACATGTGGCAACTTCTTGCATCCTCACATTGCTTAAAATCTAGGTACTTTTCAATGGTGAGAATACAACATCCGTGGATCTTCATCTTGATCAACGATTAGGAAGTCACTTGAAAATATGCTTGGCTTGAGTTGTGAACCAATCATGGCATGGTAGCTTCCCAATGATGACTCAATATCCTTGGAGGATTTTATGGGCCCACCATATCCATGTGTCATGCTCTTGTTATGTTGCTATTATTAAAACACACACAATTTTTAATAATGAAAACATGACAAGTGTTGATCTTTTCAACATCTGAGGGCTAAGATTTATCATGAGGGTTACTGCATTTCTTTATTCCCATTAGATAGGTGTTAGAAGCTCACTTTGTTGCATAAAATAAAGAAACAACACCTTCACATAAAGATGAAGCGAGAACCATAGATCTAAGATGGATTGAAAGGTTGTAAAATAGCTTGTCACTTAGGTTAACCAAAATCAATAACAACATGTAGACTAATCAAGACGTAACTATGGGTAAAATAAAACTGAGGAATTGTCATGAAAAACCCTCATGCTTCAAAAATTAAAGACTAAGCAATGAAGTGACCTTAATCGAAGGATTAAAATAATAAGAGGGGTTTAGAGCATTTATATCACACCTAGTTCTTATTCTAATCTTCCCTCCTTGGACAACAAAACAAGATCGCTTGAGATTCAAAATTTGAAAAAGATTTTGAAGAAAAGGGATTCAAAGAGGGGCTAACAAAACTAAAAAATTAAAAAATTATAACCACAACTTTTGGAAGCATTAAGGTTAAAAAGTTAATAGCTAGTGTATGCTTCTATGGTTAACATTCCCTCTCTCCCCCCAAACTTATATGCACTCTCTCTAAAATCAAAACTTTTTGAAAAGTTAAGGTCAGGAAGTTTGAGATGGGAAATTGAATTTAATGGTCAAATGTTCCTACATGTCAACAGTCCCTCTCTCCCCAAACTTACATGCACTCTCTCTCTAAAATCTTAACTTTCCAACAAGTTTGAGTTTGGATTTCCTAATCTTAACCAAAATCAAAATCTTAACTTCATAATCATTCTTGAATGCTCAAAACTTCCCCATGGTTGTTTGAACGCATTGACAACTTGTGTGCATTATTTCAAATATGGTCATTCTCTTTGGAAGTTGAGAAACTAGTGATGGAAAAAGATTCTTTCAATTTGAAATGAGTGAGAAAGTTGTTGACACAAGTATGGTTGGGAAAATTTGGACCAAAGGTAGACCTAACAGTCCAAATACCCTATAGAGTAAACACAATGGAAGAAAATAATAGAGAATGACACCAAGGAGAGAAAAAAACTAATATCATTATTGATTCATGACATTATCAAAAAACATGCCCAACTATAAGGCCTTCTAGGTTATTGCCAATACAAAGATTACAACTTCTAGATCCACGATCTCTGTAAATCTAACTCTGAACCTACTCCTCTAGGATCATCTTCTCCATACTCTCTAAGTGATGCTTAACCTAAGCCTAGAAACCTCTACTTATACTTGCCAAAATGACATACAAAAGATTCTATATCTTTACATAAGAGAATACTGACTTCAAAATGTTTTGCACACATCCTAAGACAAGATCCTTACATTAAATTCATCACCCAAATTAAATACATAATTTGGCTCACATTATGAACCAAATATAGAAAAACTTAGTGAAAGAAGGAACTAAGCATCAACAAACATCAAGTTCACTTGGCACATAAATGAACACTCGACCATGATAGCACTTGTTCAATACTGAGCAACTCAGCCAACTCTAAACTAGGAAACAATTGCAACTTGACAACCACTAGAACTTGACACTAATTGCAACTCAACACAAATAGGTAGAATGTACAAAGATGAGTAGGATAACAAGGCAACCTAGGATGGTCCTACATTAGACAATTGGGGTTGAAATAAATGATTTTCTAGAATGATTAAGATCTCACAACCCAAGCTGAATCTAACTTAGATTGAGAAATCCATGAAGCATCTTCAATATGTTTGTTCTTCCACTTTATCAAATATTCATATAAATCCTTTCCTCTTGTGCCTTCACCAACTCACTGATCCAATATCTATTCAACCTATTCAATCTACTTCTTAGGATAATCATCTAGTAGAAAAACTTCATCATTTGACTCATGATACTTATACAAATTAGACACATTGAATTTAGGACATATTTCCATGTCATCGAGTAACTCAATTTCATAAGCATTACCAATGTTAAACTTCCTCAAAATTATACAAGGAACAAACTTCTTTATCTTCAAATTACTATATGTTCTAGAAGAAAATCTATCCTTCTTCAAATGAACCATCATCTCATCACCAACTTCAAAAATACAATGTCTCCTAGGCTTATTTGTATTCTCCTTATATTTTACATTACTTTGTTCTAATCTCAACTTCACTTTCTCATGCAAAGACTTCATAAAACCAATGAATTCTTCCCCTTCAACACTTCTCTTCTCTTCACCAACAATATCCCTCAAATATAATATACCTCTAGGTTGTATTCCAATAATAATGTCAAAAGGTGTTTTCCCTATAATCTTATTCACAAAATTATTATATGCAAACTCAGTTTGTGCCAATACCATGTTCCAATTACTCATCTAATTTCCAATTAAAGATCTCAAAAAATTACCCAAGCTTCTATTCACAATGTTTATCTTTCCACATGTTTGTGGATGGAATGTAGAACTAAACTTCAACTCAGTATCCATTTTTTCCATAAGGTCCTCCAAAAGTAACCAAAAAATTTGTTGTCTCTGCCAGAGATAATACTTCTTGGTAATTAATGCAATATAATAATCTCTTTGAAGAAAAGATCCGCAACATGCACTACATTTGATGTCTTCTTACATAGTATGAAATAATCCACCTTAGAAAATCTATCCACAACAACAAATATGGAACCATACCCTCTTGTTGCCTTAGGTAATTGTTGGATGTTCATTTTTCAGGAGGTCAATGACAGGAATCCATTGCGTAATTCCTCTCTTGAAAAGAAAATCTTTTTAAGGATCCACTCCAAGGTTTAGTATTTGTCTTGCGATGTACTAAAATCCACTCAGTAGAAGATAAATGTGAATGTTCACAAGGAGGCCTTTGCTGGTTCTAAAAACTCTTTTATCTTGGAATTGAAGTAAAATATGTTCGCTGTCTCAAAATTATCACACCAAAAGAACAATGTTTTTTTATTTTTCTATTTTTCTATTTTTCAATGCATGCAACTTTAAGAATGTAGCTAGTATGAGGTCCTACTCTAATAGGGGGTTAGCAAAGAAAATAACGAAACTGAAAGCAAATAACATGAAATCAAATGACTTTGAAATTGAAATTCCTAAACAGACATAAGCTATAGGACACAACATGTTGCGAGTTAAACCTTCGAAGAAATCGGCAGGGAACCAATGAAAACAGGAGCAACACTTCCTAGAATCTATTGATGCAATCATTGGTGAGAATCTTTAACAAATCGAATGATGTTTCACTCTTCATCAAATCACAAGGCCACAGAAAGTGCACTCATGTGAGGCAAAAAGCTATGTAGACACAATCGGGTGATCTCTTCTCAAGCTCGTTATGTCAGTGGAATTCATATATCTGTAGCAAACACCAAAACTAAAAGATCGCACATCCAGAAACAATGCAATAAACCTTTGGCTCAATCATAATCTCATGAATAAAATCCACAAAAAAAGGACACATTCAGGAAAGAATGACTACACTCTAAATGCTAGCACCAAAAGCATAATTTTATTGCATAATAATGGTGGCCCTTCTTACATTTTACAATGGGGTATTTATAAGAAATCATCTCTTCAATTTGTGTTGAGAGTGAGAGATATTTTGATGCAATAAAATACTTTAAAAACATTTAAACAAACTAAATATATACAATCTGACAATCTAACTGGTGCTTAGAGGGACTCCATCCATATTTTATTCATTAATTGGATGCATGAGTCCTTTATATGTCAAAAAAAATAGAGAAAGCATGAGAGAGAAAGTAGGAGGAAGCCATCAGTCAAGGTGGAAGTGCATGGAGTCACCAAAAATAGAAGCTGCCCCTTCACTAGACATGTGTCGGAGTTAACTTGTCATCAGAATGCGCTCCTAATGCATGGAAAGTGCTATTTTTGGAACTGGCAGTCAATTATCGGTGCACCTCTAAATTGCAGATCTACGGAGCTACGGGGCTATAGACCTCGACTGGGTCAATATCTCAAACTTTTACTAAGTGTCAAAATTGAAATTCTGGCATCTGTGTTTTGTTCATCTTTATCCTAAAGCTATGTTTGGATGTTTTCCCTTGAATTTCTCTATAATCTCAGTAATCATAGCAGCATCCAAAAGATCCAAAGCCTCATACTTGTCTTTGACCTTTTGTCTGTAGTTGTCTACCTTAATTCGAGTCTCTGTAAAATCTCTGAGTTTGGTGTCCAACTCTAACAGTGCTTCCTCTGTCCTGAAGGCTTGTTTGATGTCTTCGTCACTAGATGCTTCCTCTAAAGTCTTTCTGAAATTTTCCACAACTACCTCAACTGGCAAAAGCTTCTCTCATTATTCATCTTCAAAAATGTCCAAGCATGCATCAATGTACAACTTTTCTGCTTCCAAAATTCACTCTCGGGCTTGGTCCTTGAGCCTATGTATCTCATCATGCAATGTTTCCATCACTTTATTTCCATCTGCAATCTTTTCTATCCAATCATCTATCATGTCTAACTCTTCTTTAGTATATACAGTAATCCATATGCGGTACCTTTGCCCTTTTATGGCTTGTAGAGTTTGTAAATCTTTGCTCGATGCTCATACCTTGTCCATGATACTAAAGTCTTGCCTCAAAATTGCCATGATCTTATCAAAATTCTCTTGTGTATCATGCAATAACTTCAAACTTCCTATGATTATAGTGACATCCTTATCCTCAAGGCTGTCTCGCCAATCTTGACAAGCTCTCAAAAATGGACTGAGCCGTACACCTCCCCCTTCTCTAAGAATGGTATTCAAAGTCTCCTTAGCACCTTCAAAATTAAGAGGACCAATAACTTCAGCTAGATATCCCTTTAAGATCTCAACTTGCCTTCGAAGTGTTCTGATTTCAATCTCATCCTATTCCATATGGGCGAGAACCTCCTTGACTCCCATAGTCATCATCTGTCGAGATGTATCCCATGTAGGCTTTCCTAACATGATATCTTTCACTTCATAGTCCTAAAGGCTAACAACTTCTTCATCTGTACCTTCCGGAGGGTAAGCCACTTGTGCAAATAAGTCCTAGTTTCATGTAGTAGTAATGAATGCAAATGGCATTGCATCATGTAATGGAAAGTCAGGCTTGTTCAAAATCTTCGCAATGTCACAAATATCATCCTCTGAAGCATGGAATTGATGCTTGGAACTTCTCATTATCTCCTTTCGAAACCATCTTGGGATATGTCTTTCTATAACCTTAGCTCTAGATGATGAAGGGATGTGTTCAACTACCTCCTTCCCTCTATCGCTCTTGCTTGGAGTCTCCTGTTGTAAGGATTCTTCTTCTGTAGTCTCAGTTTCTGTAGATCCTGTAGTTTGATCCTCAACTTCCTGAGAAGGTTGTTGTATACATTCTACTATCTGTGCCTCTTTTGATGGCTCATCAGTAACCCTTGGTTCTAGTTGCCCTTGTAATGACGATTCCTTCTGAACATGTTCTTCTGAACTCAAAGGTGGAGGTGTTACTGAAACCTTATCTACCATCATAACTTGAGGTGAAAATGGGGGAATGAGATGAGGTGAAGATGGGGGAGTGAGATGAGGACCTTGTGTCTCAGGTGGCATCTGCGTCCAATCTTGTTGTTGAAGTTCACCTGTAGGGGTATCTTTGATCTTATCTCCAACTAATTATGTACCCACTAGCATGAAATCAAAATCTCAGATGGAGAGAACATCATCACCTAGCTCCCTTTTCTCATTCACCCATCGTTGTACTTCATCTTCCAAAGAGGAGAGTTCTACCATTTTAGCTTGGGTGGGTGGTGGGGTATTTGTGACACTCTTCCTTTTTTCCAATTCTGTGGCTTTGGCCAGTCGAGTTCTCCTTTGTAGAGGCACTTGCTCCTCTTCTTCATCTGACTCTGTTTCCCCCTCATCTGATTCTTCCTCAGGAATGGTTTCAGGAATAGATAGATTAGGCACTAATCTTTTACAAACTCTTTGCCTCTTGTTCATTCTAACCTTGATCCTCTTTTAATTCTGTGGAACCATAGGAGAAGCGGGCTCTTCATGCACCAGATGAGTGGATGTCTCTAGAATTTCTCCCTCTTCTTGTTGACTTGACAAAATAGGAGGCAATGGAAATTCAACCTAAATATGAGAAGCTCCACCATCTTGGGGCTCTTGGGGACTGGATTCCTATCACTGGAAAGGGGCCTGTTCTTCAACATGCTCTGCCTGAAACCTCTGAGGAGAGGCTCTCTTCCTCTTTTCCTTCTTCTCTAGAGGGTGGTAGTATCCCATTGGATGATCAAGCTAGTACACTGTTTTAGGCCTGATAGGAGACTGGAGCACAAAGATAGGAATTGTGACTTTCTTTCCCTTTCCCCTTTTTGGGCGAGCATGTGCATGGAATATCACTGTATCCGAAATTGGATCAAGTGGAAAGGGTTTCTTAATCCAACTCTTTGTCATTCTAATTACATGTCTCGCTCGATGATTAATATCATCTCCTTCCTCTCTATCAATTTTTGCATTTAGAATGGGCCTCTCGCCAACTTTATTTGTATTGAATAGGGGATCCAGTAGCTCCTGCGAGTCCTATAGCCTTATCTCATCAAGGATGGTCAAAATCATTCTACAATAGTCTTTGATACGAACATCGTAGTCATTTGTGGCATTCATCCAATGATCTTCAATGGCGTCCTCATGATAGAACTCTTTTCCTGCTAGGTTTTCCACTTTACCAACATTGTTGAAGAATGGTCGGGGAGAGTTATATTCCTCGAGAGGATAATTCCCCCATTCCCACTCAAAAGTTAGGATATCCTGCTTTCTCTTTACTTGGTATGATCCTATTACAAAAGGCCAATCCCAACAAGGCCTCTATTGTCTTTTGATCCTCTCATAAGCTGACTCAATCTGCTGGGATATTTCTATCAGAACCAACTTGTCACTTGGGTACCTTGGGAGTTTCTTTGGATTGATGGATGCACCACCAACCCGAATGTATGTGAATGTCTATAACTAGATGAAATATGATGCATCGAGAGCTATGATCTGCGTCTTGGCTTCATCGAACAATCTCTTCCCATAATCCCCTTCACTGAATTGAGTGATGGAAAAGATGAAGGCATTGTTCACAATTTTGTACTCCTTGCTCTGCGGTGAGAGCTTCTTCTTCACCAGTTGAGGATAAACTATATACGGCCATGCATTAGGGTCTTACATATTGCCCTTCTTGTACAACCCGAGATAGATGATTGCCCTTGCTGCAAGTAGATATACCACATAAGAAGTCATATAGAAATTCTTCTTGTCCTTTACTGTCCGCAACTGGTCACACAAGTTCTCACTAAGTGTGGTGGCTCAATCTAGTGGCATCTTTGTGTACCTGATGGTCTCAATGAAGTTGACCATGAATGGAGCAAGATGACCTGCTGTAGGCAATCCCATAACTCTACTCAGGAGAATGATTGAATATCCAATGTCATCCTTCATGTATCCTCAAGTCATATCCACTTTGCTGATTGTCTGCCCCAGAGGTGGCTTCTCAATGAAGTATAAGGAATATATGATGTCAATGGCCTCTTGGTAATGATCTTTATGCCACCTCTCAGCTGCTTTATACAAAAGCCTAATGAACTGATCGACTCTAGGTAGATGAAAAACCCTCTCGATATTATCAGGTCGCAGATCCAAGACAACTTCCCCAGTGACGCTCTTTACCACCCTTTCATTAGGAACAAAATATCAAGATAGGGTCATAATCAGTTTAGCTGACTGCACAATCCCGGGATGTGATGCTGCATTTACTAATCTAGAACGGATTAGAGCAGACCTCAAAGATGACCTTTTGGTTGGACTATTACAAACTCTCAAGAACTCTCCGAAGTTCGTGTGTCTGATGTCTATATCTTTGATCTCAGTGTACTCATCATGTACCGTGATTTTGGGGTTACACCTTGGAACTTGTAAACAACTAGTTTTGTTGTTGATCCAGATGTGGATGCCATTTGATTATAATACCTACGCATCACGAAAAAAAAACATAATTAATCATTAGGCATTGAAAAATAAAAATGTAAAAAAGAAAAAAAGACACGTCCCCCTTAGGGACTTATTTGTTTTGTTTTGTTTATTTTTTTTTTAAAAGTTGATTAAGCGGGCGTGAGCGCGAGGGTTTGTGGAAGGGCACGGGGGTTACGCAGTGGCATGGGTGCCTTACGCGTGCCCAAAAAGGAGCACAAGCGACGTTGTCATGCAGGTGCTGCACGAGGCCCAAAAGGGGCATTGCACCCAGCGAGCGCTGCGCACACACCCAAATAAGGCGTGCGATGTGCCGTGTGAGCGGTGTCGAGCGAGCGCTGCGCACACACCCAAATAGGGCGTGCGATGTGCCGTGTGAGCGGTGTCGAGTGAGTGCCATGTATACGCCCAAAAAGGGGCACATGATGCACTGCATGAGTGGCGCTGAGCGGGCGCCACGTGCGCACCCAAAAGGGAGTGTGACATGTCATACGAGAGCACCGCGCATGCCCAGAAGGGTGCTGCTTGTGGTGCAGCACTCGCGTGCCCAAGAGGGCGATGCACGCTACCTGCCACATGCATGCAGTGTGCGCATGCCCATGAGGATGCACGACTTAGCTAAAAAAAGGGGGGGAGGGGGTATGTTTTTACCTCTCCCTCCTTGCTCTTGTCTAAAAATGAGCAAAACAAAAAGGGGAGGGAAGGTTTTATAACCCTCTCTCTCTTGTGTAAAGCGCGCCATGCCTCGATGCATGTGTGACAAGTTTTTATTTTTATTTTTATTTTTAAATTACTTTAGGACTTCTAACTATAATTAGATTTCTTCTCCCGACTCTCGAACTATGAGTTCGGGAGTCAAAAAAAGTAGGGGATCCCCATTCCTATTGAGGAATGGGGCGTGTGTTGTGGACACCACAATAGTAATCCAAGAACAAAATCTATACTGACATCACTCCAAGGCTTCTCAAGAACATAAATAGGTGTATAAAATCCAATATTCTAACTCACTTCTTTTGCAACTTGACAAATTCCACAACTCCTTACAAAATTCTGAACATCCTTATACATCTATGGCCAATAATACTTATCATTAAGCTAACTCAATGTCTTATCAATCCCAAAATGTCTAGCCAATCCACCACAATGCTTTTCCTTAATCAAATTAACTCTCATATAAATTCTTAGTATACACAACTGAATTCCTTTGAACATCAAACCTTCTTGAATGAAATATTCAACATACTTACCCAATTGATTTGATAGATTTAGTGCTCTTCACTCTCTCCATGCCTCAAAAAAATCAGGGCCAGTATCATACAACTCCTTCATCTCATTAAAACCAAGAATTTTAATCTTCAACTTGGTCAATAAAGAATGTCTTCTGCTCAATGTATCTACAACTCAATTAGTGACTCCACTTTTATGCTTTACCACAAATGTGAAACTCTGCAAGTACTCAACCCACTTCATATGTCAATAATTCAACTTATGTTGACTTCCAAAATATTGTAAAGATTTATGATTAGTATACAAAAAAGACTCTTTATGAATCAAATAATGTCTCCACTTCTTCAAGGCTTGAATAGTAGCATAAAACTCTTGATCATACACAAAATACTTCTTTTTAGCATCATTCAATTTCTCACTAAAGAAAGCAACAAGTTTACCTTCTTGCTCAACACATCTATTGCACTACCACTTGCATCACATTCAACTTGAAATACCTTATTGAAATCGTGTTAAGCTAATACAAGTAACACATCAACCTTTTGTTTCAAAGTCTCAAAACTCTTATTAGCTCCATGTTTCCACTTGAAATCCTTTTTATTTCCACTCATTATCTCACTCATAGCATTAAAAATATAATTGAAATTCTTTATATACTTCTTGTAGAAACTAGACAAACCATGAAATGATCTTACCTCATCAACATTCTCAAGTGTAGGTTACTCAAGGATTGCTTTAATCTTCTTAGGATCTATTCTCAAATCATCAGTTGAAATCACAAATCCCAAATATATAATCTCCTCTTCCATAAAGGAACACTTTTTCAAATTAATCAACAACTTCTCCTCTTTCAATCTCTATAATACTTGCCTAATATGCTCAAGATGTTATGTCTTAGTTTTACTAAATAACATATTATCATCCAGATAAACAATCATAAGCTTACCCAAAAATCTCCTTATAACTCCATTAATCAACCTCATGAAAATACTTGGTGCATTAGTCAAACCAAAAAGCATTACCAACCCCTCATACAAACCATATTTTGTCTTGAAAGGAGTCTTCCACTCATCACCTTCTTTAATCTTGATAGGATGGTAACCTCTCTTCAAATCAATCTTGGTAAAATACTTTTCTCCACTCAAACAATCCATTATGTCATCCATCCTTAGCATATGAACCTATATTTTACTATTATCTTTTTAATAGCTATGGAATCAATACACATTCTCCATTCTCCATTCTTCTAAGGTTCCAATACTAAAGGTACATCACATGGACTCAAGCTTTCTTTGATCAAACCTTTTTGCAAAAAATCTTGCACTTGTTTGTTCAATTATTCATTCTCAGTAGGTGCCAATCTATAGGGTGCTTTATTTAGAAAACTAGCTTCAAGAATTTGATCCATACAATGACTTATGCTTCTTAATGGTGGTAAACCATCAGGGATATCTTCTGAAACAATCTCCTTATATTCATTCAACAAGTTTTTAATTTCTGTTGGCACTTAGATAACACTGTCACCTTCTACTATTACTTAGCCTCCATTGTCTTCTATCACTCAACCTCTATTGGTCACTCAGCCTTTACTATCTTCTATCACTCATTCATTACTAGCACAACTAAATCCTCTAGGAATTACAATGAAATAAACTTGGTTTTTTTCCATCTCCTTCTCAAATTGCTTCCCATTAACTGTACAAACTCTAATAGTAGTACAATTTACCTCATTTGGAACTTCATTCAAAAGAAATAATGTATTCTTTACTCCATTCACCCAAAGAGTATATTGATTAAATCTACCATCATGCACAACATGTCTATCATACTATCAAGGTCTACCCAATAGAATATGATAGTAATCCAGAGGCATAATATCACACTAAACTTTATCAAAGTAGTTTCCAATCTTGAGTTTCACAACATATTGCTCACTTACCAATAATTTATGCTCATCCTTGATCCATGAAACATGATAGGATCTAGGGTGTCTCAACCTTTGGAACAATAACTTTGTAAATAGCTACTCTGATGCCAAATTTTCTGAACTACCATTATCAACAATCACTTTGCAATATTTTCTTGCCATCTTACATCTAGTCTTGAAAAAACTTCTCCTTAGGACAAGTTCCTCATCAACTCTTTTATTATACAAAGATCTCCTTACCATCAAATTTTCTCCAACCTTAGGTCCACTTGGTGAACCTTCAAGATCTCTTTGAATCACAACATTAATGTTACCTTGTTGATTCTCACCAGAGTGTCTACACTCAAAGGATCTATGTCCTTCTTTACCACATATAAAACAATTACCACAATAACCATCCCTATAATAAGAATTAACTCTCCCTTGGTAATAATTAGTACCTCCTCGATAAGAATTACCACCTTTCCACTTGATCTTGCCTTTATCCTCACTTTTCCATTCGGATTTTTCCTTATCCTATGAAAAATTGTCAAATATGCTACTTTCTCCATAAGATCTACCTTTTCCTTTCTAGAATCTACCACCTAGATACCTCTATGTCTTTGCTCGTGCTTCTTTGTCAAGATCTCCTCACCTTTTAAGGAATACTGATATGCTTCTTCTACATTATCCAATTTCACAAAATTTATTTCATCTTGAATTTTAGATCTCAATTCATTTCGGTACCTTACAACTTTCTCAACCTCATCATCCAAATGTCTAGATCTAATGTCCAATCCATTAAGATTCTTCAGTGTACTCCTTCACAATCATGTCCATTTGTCTCAAATTTTGCATTCTTCTCAACAAGATGACTTGGTAATCGGCAGGAAGGAACTTCTTCTTCACCTTGTTTACCATTTTCAACTAGGTCCTAATCTTTTCTTTTTCTCTTATCTATATATTAGTTTGCAAATATGCCCACCATAGTAAGACATGACCTTTCAACCTAGTGACTACAATCTTCACCTTTTTATTATCAGGAGTGCTTTCAAACTCAATGAACATCTTCATTTTAGAGATCCAACCCTACACAACATTGGTGTCCAATTTTGCATCACAAGGAACAACTTCCACAACAAGTTCTGAATGTACCTTAGAAAATACTCTCAACAATATTTCCTCATCTTGATCTTCCTTAGGTTCTTGATTATGGTTTGGTGACATTTCTTCATCATCACTCACATCATCAAGATGTGATCCTCTCCTTTGGGCTATCTCGATAGCATCTAATATGGATGGAATCTATCTTAACATATTCAATATGGCATTATCAACATTTCCTCTACCTTGAACCATTTGAAAAACATGTTCCTACAAGATCGTAACACTCTATAAGTTATAGGTCAAATTCATAGATTTTCCACCCTACAACTAGAATCAATCAAGGTTTTACATGATCCAACTCCTCAAGGATGAACCTCAAGCTCTAATACCACCTAATGCATGTATGGTTTGGAAAATTAGGGCCAAAGGCACACCTAATAGTCCAAACACTCTATAGAGTAAACACAACATTATAAAATAACATAGAACAATACCAAGGAGAGAAGAAACATTAATATCTTTATTGATATATCACATTATCAACAAACATGCCTAGCTGTAAGGCCTTCTGGGTTATGACCAGTACAAAGATTACAAATTCCAAATCCATGATCTTTGTAAATCTAACTCTAAACCCACTCCTTTAGGACCATCTTCTCTAGACTCTCTAAGTGATGCTTAACCTAAGCCTAGACACCTCTACTTATACTTTCCAAAATGACTTTAAAAAAATTCTAGATCTTTACATAAGTGAAGTTTGACCTCAAAATGGTCTAAACACATCCCAAGACAAGATCCTTCCATTAAATTCATGACTCGAATTAAATACATAAGTTGGCTCACACTAGGAACCAATCGCAAACAAACTCGGTCAAAGAATGAAGCAAGCATCAAGAAACATTAGGTTCATTCGACACATGAAAGAACACTCAACCAACTCTGAACTAGGGAGCAACTACAACTTGACAACCATTAGAACTTAGCACTAACTACAACTTAGCAAAAATAGATAGAATGCACAAAGGTGAGCAGGATAAAAAGGTAACCTAGGATGCTTCTATATTAGTTGTTGAAGTTATTAATGCCAATGTGAATACTGTGAAAGATTGGAAAGGTATGTTGTTTCATGGAATGCAAAAATGAGTGCGATAAGAAAACTAATGCCCGCTCCATCAAATCAAGGTTCTACTTTCTATTTAATTGGTAGGGCTTTATTCACTAATATGCTAAATGCATAAGAGGAATACCACCCAAGGAAATGATGGCATTCATTTGTTAAAGTTCCCAAAGGTATGATAAGGGATTTGTGTAAAGAACTTTTCCAAACTATCAAACAAATATCACAAGAAAGAGTACATACAATTTTTTGAAACCTTGGACCATCATCAAAGCACGTGGATCGGAAGACAAAGCTTGATAAGTTTTTGAAGAAGTGTTATGGCATTTAAGTATTCAAGGAACAAAAAGATATAACATTGTAGAATTTTCATTAAATATCATATAGTAAGAAGACATCTATCAGATATTGATCACTCTCATCAATGCATATATGTATGCCCCAAGGTGCGAGAGATTTTCAAATAATTTGGTCCTCTAGGTGCTATGATGAAAGTATTGAGGAAATAGTAGGAACAAAAAATTGAGCTCCATGGTGAGATGCTCAACCAAATACCTCAAGCAATTTGATCACATATTTTGAAGTGATATAATGTTTATTTTAACTTTGAATAAAATTCAAAGTGAATGAGCTATTTGATATAAGTGTCACTTCTTGGAAGGAATAATTACACCACTTGAAGAGTATGAATGTGTCAAATAGAGGAAGTGATAGATACAACAAGAATGAGATCCATATTGTCACCCTCTCAAGCTCACGGTATCTTAGTATGGGAAGTGTGTGATCTACACATAAGAGGTCCATATAATTTTGCAACTCTCTAATCAATTTGCACGCAAGACATGGTAAAACCCAAGCTCCCTTCATCTAGCAATGAGATCATCCAACTATTCAATAGAATGCTTCATGGGGAATATGAACTTGCAACATAGTAATAACAAGGTGGAAAGTTGATTCATTGACTTATCTAGTACTATCTACCGGATATTAAAGTGAGAACCTCAAAAGTACATGTAGCTTATTGGATTGGTGCATACTTGGAAGCATAGTTGCAAAGAAATTCAACAAATAATTTTTCATTTCTTGAAGTCATTATTGTTGACATTAGCACGGTGCCTCATCTACAAGTGACTGCATATAAATTTGTAAGGCATCTTCTACATAGTGAACATGGATCTGTTTGGTCAGCAATGGGGAACTATATTGGAGATTGTAAGATAGTTGCTCAAGTGGACCAAAGGATCCTCATGAACTGTAAGTTACACTAAATAAAAGCCACGTGAAACCTATGATATTCAAAGTGATCATTTGGGCAAATAGAAATTTTTATCATGACAAAACTTCTTGGATGAAATCAAAAAGGTTATACAAGTTTCCAATGAATGGGTACCATAATGATAATGATAATGATAATGATACAATTAAAGAGTACATTCCTAAAGGTGTAGGTTGTTGGAGAATTAATAATCTTTGTATCAAGAGATGTAGTTCCCAACTTATCATAAATAATCAACTCTTCTATCTTCTACACAAAATGTGTAGTCATCATGTTACTCATTATGTATAAGTGACTATGTCACTTATTGTAACTAGAGTTAGGATTTAGAGTTTTTGACTCACATGAGTTAAATTTAGTTATGAAATGTATTCCAGACTTCAAAACTCTAACTTTTGAGGTAGTTACAAACCTGATACATCATTTATGTGTAGAGGCTTATAAATACAAGGCTTATATGTAATCTACAAGGGAGAAACTTTTTAGCAAAGGGGAAACTCTGGAGAAACTCTTAAAGAAAACTTTCAATAAATTTTAGTTTCAGATGATGTATAAGGGTTTTTGAGTTTGTATATTCTCAAGAAGATAATAAAGAATACTTTGTTTGTATGTTCAAAATGTTTTTCTAACTATGATCATTAATTCATTATATATTAAATTGGTTATTGTTATTATGCATCTATGTGGATTATTTAATATGGTGCAAAGAAATACATTCATACCATGGTATCTTGATTTGGATGTATTCAAATAGCTTATCACTTCATATGTCATGATTTGTTATATTGCTCTCACCATTATCACATTTTGATTCCCAAAACACTTTGTAAATTGTTGTCTTTTATGAATCTGAGTCAGTAGTCTCATTTCTACTATTGGAGTTCATACTCTTATTTTGTTTCAATTTTGTTTTCTCTCCTTTTGTGTTTTAAGGTGAAAAGTGCAAAGAAACATAAATACAACCATCTTATGACGAAGATGCCCCTCTCAAATGCAAAGGAAGATTGTAAGTTGATAGTGATTAGTTCCATTCTCTCAAATTGTTGGCATAATTGCCATTGTTCATAGGGTGAATGGGGTTAGTTTGAAGATTATTTTAAAGTGACAAATTTGTTTACCAACAAGGCCCCACTAAAACTAATTATAGATTATTGGGTTGAATCAGGTGTTTCAATTTTTTCTAATAGATGAAAAGATTGTGGTGTTATAGAAGTGTCCCCTAAAGGGCCAATGTTTTTGACATAGTATACCCCAAGGATGTGTATCTCCCCAGAAAAAAACCCCTCTCTTCTTGGAATAGGGACTTAGTAGGGACTTGGGGACAATGTCTCAATAGTTCCACCAAATCACTATCATTTTGTTCGAAACATGGGGACATCCTAGCGTGCCCTAAGGGGACAAGGGCAAAAAACCACATGCCTTGGTCCCTCAGGGGATGCCTAGGTGTTGCCTATCACAATAAATAATTTTAAAAAATTACGTATACTTACAAAGAGCCACCATTTTGTTTGCAACATTATTCCCTTCAAAAAAAATGTGTTGGCAAATCACCTAATCCATTGTGTCAAGAAAACTCATCATTTTGTTGATGATATCTCTACCATGCCAACCCACACCATATTTTATGTTTAAAATATTGATAACATTAAGGGCATCTCCCTTAACCATTATTCTCTTGTAACCCTTCCCATGCACTATCATGACCCCATGAAAAAGGGATAAAATGTTTCTTATGTAAGTAGTTTGGAGTCCCATATTGATAACATAAGACATCAACACACTGCCTCTAGAATCTCTTATGATGCCACATCCACCCATATGACTAGGATTACCAATAGAAGAACCATCAAAATTGTGTTTGATCCATCATGAGTCGGGGGTGAGCCATTGTTAACATTAGTTTTTGATATACAAGAAACCAAAACTAGGGGGCTGGTCCAAAACAACAATGGTGTAAGTACCAACAAGAAACCAATAGAAAACTAGTAGAAAACCAAACATATATCTAAATGCTTTACATAAAAAACAACAATAAAATAAAGGTACTAGAGTTCATGTTCTTAAAACTAAAAAAGTTTAACATATTAACAAAAGGTATGTAGGTGGTCAGTGCATCGTACCACCTACAACCCAAACCCAAGTTCTACCGAAAAACCAAAACCATCTAAACTAGATAGAAAGAAACTACCAATAGATAACCATAAAACACCAAGCATTAAAAAGACCACTAACTAGCATCTTTATTCTTTCCTTTCCCAGCTAGTAGAACCTTAGCCCGGTTCTCCACAAGGAAATTGTATAGTAGTTTCAAATCATCTTTACCCAAGCCTTCCTCCTCCCTCTTGTAAGCTAGTAGTTGGAGGGTGGTCACCGCCACATGTGTCACCTTCAGGGAAAATTTGGAAAAGAGGGTAAACCCTCCAGTGCTTGGCACCGGTCCTTCAGTTCCTGGATGTCTTTGGGAGTAACAACCACCTCCTCCGTTGTACCAATCTTTATTTCTTTGTGGTAATTCCTAGGGGACTTCCTCTTATCCTGCACATCCAAATTGTTAGTGGGAGCCCTTAAGATTTCTAGACTATCAGGCCTAACAGGAGAATAAATAGTGTTAGGGGAGGCTTTGTCAGCCTTTGTGCCTATCTGGTTAGCTACAGATAATAAGGTGAAAGTGGAAAAAACATGGGTGGGGTCTTAAGAAGGGTCCTTGGTAGGGTTTTCCACCTCAAAATCCCATGTACCATCCACAGTGTCATCCCATTTCTCCTCCTCTTTATTATCAGTATCCTCCTTCAACTTCTCCTTATCATCCCCTGAGGTTTTAACACTCTCCTCCAAACCTTCCTCCTCCTCCTCCTACTGAGAGCATCTGGCCATTTATTTAAATTTACCCTTGGTCTTAGCAAGCCTACCTAATTTTCTTTTATTCCTAGGACACTCATAATCCGAGTCCCCAATTCCTACTTCCACCCTCTTTTCAATTTTAACTTTTTTATCGGCCACCAACTCCAAAACTAGGGTTTTGTTTTTCCTACTCTTGACTAGGGTTTGGCATGGTGATGGTTGTGGAGTAGGGACATAACTACCACCCACAAACTCAAGACGAAGGGGGGCACTAGTGGGGAGGAAATTATCAATGGATATAACTCTGGGAAGACAAAGGGCCAAGTGGAACTGAAATAAATAGAACATGAGCCCTTGGTACAAAATGGTAAAAGTAGCCCCTTTCTTCCTTTTCTCCCTGACATCCATAGCCATCTCTTCTAGGGCATGCATTAGAAAAAAGGGAATGTAGACTAACTCCCTATTACAAAAGTGATTAAGCAAAGGGGAATGGTAAAAATAATACACACCATATCTACCTTCCAGGGTAAGATACTTCATTGTGACTAGGCACACAACGTCCCAAGGCTCTGGTAACTTATCCCTCTGAAAACCACCACGACACCTGTCTGGGGCTTCGTCACCTCAAAAAAAACTAGATAGACTAGCTTCATCCATCAACTTTGTGATCTTTTGCCACTTTCTGCCAGTTATGTCAAGGCCCGTTGCCATAGTAATGGTCTGCTCATTCACCTGGAAGGTGATACCATTGATAGTGACCCTTCTATCCTTCCATCTACTGATGAATTGTTGAGAACAATTCTCGTCGTAGCTAGCTATGGCCTGCATGTATGGGACAAACCCCCCTTCCTTCAACATTATCTAGGTAGCTTGCCTTTTGGAGAAATCCTCCACCTTCATGGGCTCTAGTCTATTAAGGTCCCCACCCATGAGAACTTGCTCCAGAACTATATCACTTTCCACGAGCTTGGCAATTTTCATTTGCAAGAAAGACACCACCCAAGAAATCATAGAAGTAGGGCTAAAAATGGTGTGTCTGACAGTTAAAATGATTTATGCCTTACTCTTCAAGGAGATAAAATATCCAAACTATTCAAGCCATCTTAAAACACTATTACAAAGAGTGTATATGATCCGATTATAGCTTAATGATTTGACATCCATAATAATGATGACATTTTCCATAATCATCCCATACCGCAAAAAAAATGATGGCTCTTTTTTTAAAGCCGAGGTTATTAATTTCCCTCCTTTTTCTGTGCCTTCGCGTGTTGTAATCCACATTATTGATCCCATCTAAATGTCTTATCATTAGTTAACATTAGTTACCAACACATGTTAACATTAGTTTCCAACATGTGTTGTTACCATAGTAGATTGATCACATGAAGACCTTGAATGTGAACCTATTTTCAAACTAGTGGTAGATGAATATGAATATCTACCATATAATCTAATTTGATCATAGTTTATCCATCTAACTAGTTGTCATATAATAAGAGGTGGCTTGCTAGAAAGTTATTGATTTTAAATGTTGCATTTATCTACTCTACAAAATTCAAGATGACATATTACTGTTTGCATAGTCATTTGAATTATTTTCTTACAATTAGTGAAAAGAAAACTATCATGTATGTTAGTGTATGATGGATGCATAAAGCATAAACATTTGGTTACCATAAATAATGACATTAAAAGTCTTCCATTCTTTTGTATATCTAATTTAATTTAGTCTTTCTATATGATATCGTATTCCTAATTTTTAAGGACTGTACATTTGTTTAAGATTTGATAAATATTTAAAATAAAATAAGATGTTTCTAAGTATCTTTGTATCTTTTTGGTGAATATTCTTTTTCAATAAATCATATATATTATGAAATAGAAAATTTTGATTTTTTGATATTTTAAAATGTAGAGATTAGTACAATGTTGAATATTATATAAAATCCAATAGAATAATCAACACAAGGAGAGAAATCTTGTCTATGTGCAACTCTTCCCTCTTTCTTGTCCACTTTATTAGCCTCTTCATCATCGTGGCGATGTGTTTGCAGATGTACTTTACAAATTTAAAAATCAATATTATTCACATGTTTTTTTAATTAGAAGAAATCTTTCAAACTCATATGACATGGACGAAACATCCATACAACCTTTGTTTATTAACATCTGCCAAATCCTCATTGCTGGGCCAAATGTCAATATTCTAAATCTTAATTAAATTCAATTAAAATAGACGGTGTAAATCACTATATAGTAGAACGCAACACAATATATCTTTTCGTATATTAAAAGATAAAATGGATAATTGCAGTTCATAAATATCAGATATTAATGGAGCAAGTATCGGATCTTTTGTTGGGTGATTGTTGGTTTCTCTAGGTGATTGGAGTTCCATGTTGGTTTTTTTAGTTGCTTTAGTTTCTTTTTGTTGTTTATTTAGTTTAGTTGTTCGGTCTCACTTCTTGTGAACTCTTTTATGTTATCTATAAGATGTGATGGTTTTTTTGTTGTTAAAAGTTTAGACCCTTTTATATTTTATCTAATTAGATGTTGGAATAAATAAAATTTTATGGAAAAAATAATAATTTTTACTATTTAAGTTGAGATGTTTCCTATAGTGGTATTAATCTTAAATGTAAGCAACTATTTTTTTTCTGAAAAAAATAAACACTCATTTGTATGTCCTGTGATGTGAGGCTGTCAATAGAATTTGAAGAGTTACAAATATGACTAATAGTTAGTGGTGGATAAGTTAAATACTTGTTATGTGATGCATGTTCCATTTTCTTTCTTTATTGAGAAAACCAATTTTAAAATACAATTTATGATCTGTAAGATTTAAGTTCAAGCAAGATTTAGACATATGTTGAAGAGTTAGTGGTGGATCGTTAAATACTTGTCATGTGATACATGTTCCATTTTTTAAATTTATTAAGTATGTAAGATGAACATTTTTTTTTCAGTTTTTGGAGTGGTGCTAGAGAAATCTTAAATATTATTTATAATTTTAAAACAATTAATTAGATGAATCAACTAGTTAGTGAACCAAAAAATTATTTATAATTATAAAAATTATCTTCATAATTTAAAAAATAATTTAAGTTTATAATGAGAGGAGGAAACTTATAATTAAAGAAATAAAATTAAAAATCATATTAGAAGAGAAGAAGCTTGGTTATTGAAGGGTCATATTTTTGTGTGTTTAAAATAATTATTTAAAGTATATAAAATATGATTTAGATAGAACTCGAAAAATAGAAATACTATATGATAGTTGAGAACACAAATTACAAATATAGCAAAAAAATATAATACAAAATAGTGTATATACATATAGATAGATATATACTTTTTTGTGAGGTGATAAAATAAAACTTAATCTTAAAGAAAATATACAAAAGTAAAGCAAGATTGAAGCATGGATTAAAAAAATATACAAAAATAGAAACCAACCTTAATTTTTTTTTTTGGAATGTAGTAAATCTAACTATAATCTCTCAGCCTTATCCTAATTATAAATCATAATCCAAATAATAATAATTATTATGATAATCCTAGTCATAATCCTAACTCTATTTTGAATTCAAAATTCTAAACCAATATTAAATAAATTAGGATACAGATTATACTTTTATTATGTTTACAATTAGAGTTGGTATTTTATACAATCATTAAGATTGAGATTCTTCATTAAGCTGAACTGTAGTTGGGTTTATGTTAAGATTTTTTTAATAAAAAGTATAATCTTAGCGTTGACCTCAACTCAAAATCTTTCTAAACTTAAATCTTAAATGCTATACCGTAATCCTAATCCTACCATAATCTATAAATAGTATTTTTTCATTATTGGATTATGACTAAAATTGTTATAAATATTTAATAATTTGAAATATTATATAATTGATTTATTTCAATTATTGGCTCAATCAACTTTACCCCTTTTTTATATATGTATTTGTATAGTATGTTATAATTGTCATATAAACTTAATTTACCTTTTTATCCTTTAAAAAGTTCATCCCAATATAATTTAACTATTTTTAAATTTAATTATAAAATTTACATTGCAATCAATTTATTTTTACATGATAATTTATATTTATCATTTCAATAATTAATTTTAAAGATAGATTAATTAATTAATTAATTAATATATAATCAAAACTAAATTAGCTTAATAACGTAAATTGCATTTGACATACATGAATTTGATTTTGAAATATGCTTCTATTTACCAATCATATATCTTTTGCTCAATCTCTACCTATTATTTTCCACTTAAAATTTATATATACCTTGTCATAATACTAAAATATTATATACTAAATAATTAATAATAATAACTTTTTAGGCAAGAGCCTACAACACAATGGTAAATTATGAGCTCTTATCTAGAAGGTGTCGGGTTCAAGTCTACTCGTGCTTAACAAATAATAATAATTAATTACAACACATAATAATAATTAATCTTGGGTCTAGGATGGTGTGAGCGTGTTAATATTAATTTTATAATAAATAGAGATAAAGGGAATATGAATAATTTTAGATGTAGTAAATTAAATTATAATTATTTTGTAGTGAATATTATTGGCATTTCTTTAGATAAATTTATTTAAGATATCTATACTAGTAAATAATCTATGCTTTGGCCTACCTATAAAAAAAAATGTTAATAATGTCAAACATCTATATTTTTAAATTTTAAAAAAATCTTTTCATAATCCAAACTCTATATTATCATTATTTTTAACCTATAACTTAAAGTTAACATTATAACAAATAATTCACTCCTACCCCTTTCTCAAAATCTAATCATAGCCTTACCTATAATTACCATATATTTCTCATCTATGTCTCAATCATAAATCTTAAGCTTAACCATAATCTTAAACCCTTCCTTACCGTGACAATTATAATAATATTTAAGTTTAAAGCTTAAACCTTATCCATACATTTCCCCTAACCCTAACCATGATACTAACATTAACCCTATTCCTTACCCTACCTATAATCTTAACCATCATACTAATTCTATTTCTAAATACTAATCCTAATCATGATACTAACCTTAATCCTAACCCTTACTCTGTAGTTTGTTTAGTTGCCAGAATTGTCCAAATCAAGAATTTGGACAAAAATTTGAAAGTTACAATTCTAGAAAATAGTAATTTGAATAGGGTTAGGACCGTTTGGTTCACTAGAATTCATAACGACAAGATCCACCATTTGCAGACTTTTGTCTTTGTGTGACCTGTGTGAACATCGAAGCCAATTCATTCAACTGACAATTCACTATGATTCAAGCAGAGATGCAAGACATTTTGATTGACATTGGACCCAATCACATTGAGTCATCATACCTGATGTACATCATCAACACCATTGTTTTTGCAGCGACATTGGCCAGCTTCGCCCTCCTTCTGGTCATGTCAGTACACAAACATTGCATGAGCTCACAGTGTCTCCAGCCTCACACAACTCGCAGTGTTAACAATGGAATTTACAACCCAAATGGTACTCCTAGTGCGGATAAAAATGACCATGGAAACTACGATGACATCAACTTCAATCCTACATTGGCAATCCTCGTCGTGGGTATGTTTAGCTTCATTTTCTTGGTTGTGTTTTTCTTTATCTGCATCTGTATTTGTTTGAATGCCAACAATAATTTGAGGGGCCTGCATTGGTCGGTCATCGAGAGTTTCCTGGTGTTCAACTACATTCTAGTGAAGGGGATCGAAGTGTGTTGTTTGTTTGAGTGACTTCCTGGACGGGGAAATGGTGTGGTTGCAGTCAACACGTAGTAGTAAACCAGAGCATCATGGAAGCCAGGGAAGGAGAAATCTTTGTCCATGTCATCTATTGATTGCAAAACACTATAAATTTTGTTTTATCTAAATGGGAATGGGAATTGATTTTCCAATTCCACCTATCTAGATAGAAGATTGAAATCCAAGATTTTAAGGTGAATGGGAATTCATGCATTCCTATTCACTTTTCATATTTTCGACCCAAATGTAGAAGATGTCAAATGTGGAATTAGATAATGCCATTTCCCATCCAAATCTAGCAAAGTTAACAATAAATGATCACAAGTTTTGATACTTTGGAAAACACTCTAGAGACAAACAACTTTGAAATTATTATTTTTAATTCTCTTTTTCGATTAAGAATGACATAACAAGAACCCCCTTCAAATGTCACATTAAGATAGAAATAGAGAAGCAGAGCCCTCAAAATACCCATTCATAATCCTCATATAAAGGATAGTTATAATTAAAATATAGGGATAAAGTCTACATAAATGCATTTAGATGCGAATAGTTAAAATGATTACATACCACTAGTTGGAATTAATATTAAAATTTGACTTGCCTCTTTTTAAGTCTCTGTAATGATCACTATTGAAACGCTTTTTTTTTTTCCTCTGTGCCCATTTGAAAACAAGGTAACTTGTGCATAGGAGCAACAACATTCACATAAAAAATTTAATTTCAATTATGATTGTAAAAGGAGCAAAAGACTAGCATCACTTGTAATCATACCTTGAGATTACTATGAGGTCAAGTAGATTCCTCAATTGTAACTTGTTATAGATCGCTTAAGGTGCATTGTGAGCCCCCCTTAGTGGATCTAGTTCCTATCACCCCTCCAAGCAGATTTTGTGGGTTGTGATGAGAGAGATTGATGGTCTACCACTTATGTGGTTGTTTTCCTAAAAGTTATCCATAAATAGTGGCATGTACCAAGGCGAATGCACCAAGTTGTGGTGCTAAAAAGATGACACCCATCTTTATTTTTCAAAATTTCCTATAGCATGCACACACTATGTGGATTCACATAGTGTGTGCGCGCTATAGGCATATGCGCTATATGAAAACATATTAAAGGGCTGCAACCTGTGGCCCATGCCATTTTCTCCCATTCATTTTGTTGATTGTCTTCTCTACCCCCAATAGTGCACATATGTTTTCTATAAGGTGAAAGCTTTCCTCACTCTCCTAAAAATACCTCCTTGTCGTTAGAGATCAAGATCAAGTTCATCAAGTATGTCTTCTAACGTTGTTTTTTCATTGTTTCATATATTTTTATAGTTTTGCTTCAAGTTTGTTTAGTTTTTAAAAATGCAATTGGTTTCTCATCAAGAAATGTGAATAATCAACCACCAAATCTCCAGCCTAATCAACAAAATCTTCCACAAAATCAAAATAAAAACCCTCCACAAGATCAAAATGAAAACCCTCATGAGTAAGAGCAAGAATCTCCACAACCTCCACCAATTGGAAGACCTCCTCCTAGCACCCAAGACAATATAATGAATGAAATAGAAAATGAGAAAACTCAATTAGAAGCAATCATTGGTAGGTTAAAAGCTTGCGAAAAAACTAATCCTATGAGAGCACAATTGGCATCCTCCCTTGAGTCCATTGTGAGCTAAGTAGCTTATGCTAGTGTTTAGTTAGATATTTGGCATGTTAAGAGAGAAGAACAAAGAAGATATTATGCAAACAAATTATCCTATGAAGATGTAAAGAAAGGACATAACGAAAGGTAACATATGTGCATTGTTTAAAATACTAGCAGAACAAGAAACTGTTAAAACTACAAATTTTCTCATCCACTAGTGCATCCATAATGATGTTAGAAATAACTTTTGGGATAGATTGTGGATGGCCTTTGATGCCCCTCTTTGTAGTAATCATGAGGTTCCAATGTATTTCTTAAAAAAAAAAGTATTATGGATTGAGATCCCCAATTATTTTGACATGTTAAATTCTCAGAGTAGAGGTGGAGGGTCGTCATTTGAGAGGCTGGGGGTGCATCGTGACCCTAATACATTAAGGGCACCTATTGTGCCTATTCCCTATTTTAATTGACAAACCAAACAGAAAATAGAAAATGTATTCCAAATTTTATATTCTTATTCCAGCAACCAAACGGACACATTAAAAAGCGACCTCTGAAGTTTTCCTACAGTGAGAAATCGTATCTGTCGAGACCCCATCACCATATAGGTACGGATACGATGGAGCTACAAATTTAAAGCGCCGCCTAGCATATTAGTAAGCACTGCCACATGAACTGAAGTGGGCCCAGGCCCATCAAAGACCACACATTCATAAGTAGCTTTCGTCATTAAATTAATTCAGTTTATTTGTCAACTCAGACATGGAGATGATTGCTTCATTTATTATTTATTAATTTATTATCCTTCATATGGGGTAATGGTCTTGAAAAGTTTTTCTCCAATTGAAAACCTTCAAAGACAACATTTATATGAAGCTTTTATCATAACATATAAATTAAATTAATTTGTCAGCATCAGAAACTGACATGATTGCTTCGTGTATAATCCAAATTCTAGAGTTCTTTACTCGTGCTTTATAAACCTTCCACAATCATCTCTACGTTTCCTTAAAGATGCATGTTTAAAGTGTCTTGAAGATAATCAGCATCTGACCTAATGTGGAATACCTTAAGAATTGGAAAGTTTCATTATTAATTCTGCACTTATTTCATTAGTCATTGAAAGATTTGAGAGTGTATCGTAGGTTTGTACACATAGGAGAAATATAGGCTCCCAATGGCCAAAGGGTTGTGGGTTCAGTAATCTCAACAGGTAGGAAGGCAATAAATGAAATTGACTCAAAATAAACAGAAAGGAATGCTAAAGGTTAAGCAAAAAGAAAACACTGAACGCTGGCTCAAATTACAAAAAGACATAAGTTGAAGCACAAATGCATAGATAATGAATTATGTCATCCAGAAAATGGATGCTTCTATCTGATATAATAATGTGTCATTCCACAAAAGAGGAAACATGTGTGGAGCCTGATGTTTGCAATTTATCCAGACCCACGTTTCTGTTAGTATTTGAGAACCAATAAATTATATGATTGTATTTCATAGGTTATTTGTCAATTCTAAGATTGAATAGTTCTGTTTGTACCAACTATTATGAAAAAAACGTTCATTGTGAGTCAAAGAGCTATTATTCATTATGGCTAATAGCTAAATGATTTACAATTTTAGCAGTATAAAATGAGATGATGGGATAACAACATAAAGTTTGAACAACCCATCTTCTGGTATATCTGCTTTTTATAATCTTTGGTTTATGTTCAATTTCAGTTAAAAACAAAAAAATCTTCTGTCATGAGTCCTGTGTACTTGTGTTTTGCAAATCAAACTCAGAAGTACTTGTATACTCACATATTTTGTAAATGTATGTATACCTTCGTATTACATCTGTAGCAAAGTCTAACATGAACATGGTTGTAAACCATTCGTATACAAAATATCCCATTTGCTGATTTTGGTGCACAAATGGGGACAAATTATTTTTTTCCAGTGCATAGCACATACAGGGGAATCTAATTTAAAACTGAACTGTCATGGCTAGACATAAACAAATAAGGGAATCAAAATCTAAATTGAACTATCCTAGCTACAGAGATAAAAAAAGGATAAACTACAATACAGATTCACACAACATAGTGCAGAAATTTTCACATCCAAAACTGAAATAGACATCTTGCTAATCCCACGATTATAAATTTTGCATCAATAAAAAAATGCAAAGGGTCAAGAACAGCGTTAAGTATTCAAAAAGCATTGAGAAAGATATTAGAGGCTCCAAGATGTACATTGCACTACATTTTCAAGGTTTGGAAAAAACATTGCCTCAAATTTCTATTATCAATACTTATAGGCCTTCAGATCTTGATTCCAACACAAAAGCTGGAAGATGCGCTAAAGATTCGGAGATTAGGGTTGAAAGCCTAGACATCACCAACCTCAAATCCAATCCCTCTGCTGAATTTTCAGTGGAAGATAAACCTCAGATAAATACTGAAAACCGAAGGAGCTCAATGCCTGAATTTCAGCCTTTTGTTTAGTCTTAACCATAATATTCAACTCATCAACCCACTCAGGGTTCTTCTTCACAAAGTCTTCTTCAAGCAAGTCCTTTCCAGTCTTAATATCCTGCTCTGTCATGGGTAACCGACACTGGTCAGGAATGTGGTACTTGTCCAGGTCTGAGGGTCGAATCCCCAGCCACTTGATATCTGGAGTTGTAAGATTTGAACTGTCATATGACATGTTCTTGGACCCACACATGTAAACAGACAGAATCTTGAGACCATAAGGGTCACTGTCAACCAGGGCCAAAACTGGCAATTTCAATTCTGTTTTCATCTTCTTCATAAATAACCTGGTTGTAGTTATAATCATAGTTGTTAGTTATTGTTCTTAACTTTTTTCAAATAAAAATTGACATCCAAAAATGAAGATTACCATTAAATTCAAAAGAAATGATATCTTATTCTGTGAAAAATAGGCAAGTTTTATGAAATCTATATATAAAATATTGTGAAAATTATATAAAGACAAGTTTAGTATTACCAAACCTAAGAAACTAAGAGTTCCAAATGGAAAATATTAATGTTTTTTTTGCTTTTATGGCCATTCTGGGGATCAATAAAACCTTGGTATGTTTAAACTTTAAATGCTCCCATACAACTTATAAGCAAATAGATGCTTGTTTATATGCACAGCTCCAAACCTGCAAATAATAGAGTATAGGATGCCTCAAAAGAACAGAATATTTTCTTAAAATATTTTATAGTGTGGCATTATCATAGATAGTATAGCACGGAAGTTACACATGTTTTGGTGAAACAAGCTAATTCATTCACTTCTGGATGGAATGTGGGAAATTTTTAATCTGTGCAGCAACAATGCAATTATAATTGTACATGAAAATGCTCTGCAGGAAGGTGCTATTGAAAAGTTTTGCAAGGAATCCTATGTTTGTACAATAAACTATACATTCGCCTTTTTATAATAGAATATGCCAAACATACGAATTGAATCAGGGCTGCACCCTTAGCTTCAAGGATCATTTTATATTGCAAGTGGAATAATTTCAGAATTTGGTGGTTTAGAAATAATTAGAATATGGATGATCTCTTTCATCAAACTAAACCCAGTTTTGGTACAGCTCCTTTAAAGACCACTTGTTGACATGTTCTTCACAAGACTCTATTGTGTCCATACTTTTTCAATATGGAAGGATATTTTCCTATTTAAAAGCTCAATATAGAAAAAATGAAGGACAAAATTAGAACATAATTTGCCAGGAATTATGAATTCCTTCCTGAAAGCTGTTACCATAAAGTTATCCACAGCAGTGGCTATTTACACTCACAACAATGCATGGTCCACCATGTTCTTCTTTTATATAAGCACTTAGAAACATGGAAGGGGACATCATATGAATGCTCTCGTGTTATGTACTGACTTCTTTAAAAAATTTCATATAACTTTGCTGACTAGTACTTAGTACTCCCCAATGAATTTCTGTTAATTTCCTTCCAAATGATTTGCTATCCAAAACGAAGATTCACTTAAATCTCTGAAGTAACTAGTTTTTCTCTTTCCATAATTGTTCAATTCTGTATTTTATCAAATGTTAAAACAAGAAACTATCATCATTTCTGAACTTCTAAAAGTGTGTGCATCCTTAAAATCATAATGCCTGATGTCCACATAAGGCAGGCCTCCTCTTACAGTCATCACAAATTCACAATGACTCTGGTTTGTCCATGTTCTTTCAATTATTTTTGTCATTTATAAGACTGACTGCCAACAAGATCTGGTTACGTACAGACTTCTTATCTTGAAACGTGTCAACCAAAAACTTAGATTCATAGAAACAATTTTCCCTTTTCAAATTTATACAATATACAAAATCTTATCATTATGTGTCACAATCTTGTGAGCTAAAGTGGTATAAGAATTGGAGCGTTCATTACAGACCTCATGCTTTTATATGTTTCTTTTCAAAAAAATTAATTGGTTGTCCAGTATTTAGGTTTATAAGTGTTATCATCAAGATTCACATACTTGCTGAAGTCAACAACCTAGTGAAACATGGGATCATTCCCAGGATGTGGGTAACTTATGTTAGAAATGAACAGTATTCCATGGGGAAATGTTACACCCCCCAGAAAAATTCATGTCCCCTCTGGGGGAACATTTCCTAGACTTGGGGGCTTCGGGAACATCCACTCAGCCACCTCCACCGGGCTCATTCATTGGGTGCTTGCAGTGAAGATTTCAATTTGTTAAGTTTAGCCCAAAAATGAAATGGTAAACAGCAATAAGGAAGGCAAAACAATTACAACATACACCAGAAGTTACCCTGGGAAAACCTTTCCAGAATGATGGGGAAAACCCAGCCGCACAACAAAATCTCACTTTATTGATAAATCATAATATAATGTTCAAGTGTGCAATGTTTTTTGCTTATTGCGATATATATAACTAATAGAGACTCTTCACATTACAACTAAAGATCTCTTGAATTTTCCAAAGCATGACTCCACTTTTCAAATATACAACTCTTTGTATTTCCACGTGCATGCCTCAACGCTGTCGAATGACTCATGTATTTAATATTACAATTATTATCATAAATGTCATTTTCAGCTGAAGGTGACCATAACAATAATAACAACTATATTTCTAGAGATAAAGATCTCTATTGCAGCTACAATCTTCAACACTATGTCTTAGCGAGAGAGATCTTTAGCGAAACAGTCACACAAGGATGCTTATCACCAAGCATCAACAGCCTTCCTCAAGGTTTCTCTGGATCCAACCCCTCAAACCCATCTTGGAGTAACCTCAAGGCAACTTGATCCCATCTTGGTTAATCCTCAAGGCATCTTCCAGAGATGCTGATCCTTACCCATCTCAGAATGACCTATCAATTGGGTTAAATAGTCCTACATTGTATCCTTGTTTTTCTAATTCAGAAATATTATGAACATATTATCATTGACAAAACATGATAGTGTGCATAGTATTTACCTTAATGAAATATAATTCTGATCTATTGACTGGAAGGTTTCATGTACTATTGTAGTCACAATTACACCAGATGTGGAGAATATTAAACGTGAATTTCCTCAGTTGCCCGTTCACTTTCCTTCCACTATGATCAGTTATATATTTTGTTTTATATACTTCTTCGGTCCTTCTCTTTCCCTTTTAAATATGGCTTTTTCTTATATATTTCTCCGTATACCTCATGTACCACAAGCTATTGTTTAAAATTTGACTTATATATCTTTTTCCTGTATTGGTATTATATCCCTCGCTTGTTCCGGATTATTTCCTGCATGGACTAGTATTAGTGGCCCGTCACCCATCCTTTAATATAGTTTCTTTTCGGACAGACCAACTTCACCATAATTCTCCATGTGGAATGCAGAAATTCGTTAAGGTTCCATTTTTCCATTTTTCGCTGAGTCAACCTGTCATTTTGATACTACATAAACAACTCTAGTATTGCTGACTGTATGCGATGGCTAGAGGGAAATTCCTATTTTGCTCTTCGATGAAGGTTCCTATTACACTAACCCAATGGTTCTGGTGTTTGGTCTTCTTTTTGGTCTTGTCTTTACTTTGTATATATTCCTCGTATTTGCAGGTTGAAAATTTTCAGTGATATATGTAGTTTATGGTAAGGTAGTGGTAGCAGTATACACTATATGAATTTGCTGCTAATCATCATAATATTTGGGGATATGTCTTGTTCTCTATACTCTTCTCATCGTATTATTATTTTCTGGTCATTTTCTTTTCTATATAATCTTCCTTTAACCGCTGACTGAAATTGTAGATAGCACCAATTATTATCAATTTGGTTTACACGACCCTCACTCTCCTCTTCCACTACTTGTACTTCCCAATACATCTAATTCTAATTCACTATAAGATACTCCACACTATTCTTCAAGGACCGAACTTTAATTATTGAGAAATTATTGAATTGGTATTGCAGTAATACTTTTGATTCAAAATCAATAACAACAAATGCTAAAATGAGTCTTCGGATGAGATCACTCTGCTAGTGACCTGATGCTATATTGTTGACTTGGCAAGTAATTCACTAATGTGTATTTATTTCACCAAACATGCCTTTGATTCTTCTATTTACAGCTTCCTATTTTATTTTGGCCTTTTCTTCAGCATTCAACAATTCTAAATTACTTCCTAGCTCTTCACTTTTCCGACACATCACTATTTACAGGCAATAATTTATTCCTCAATAAAATAGCAGATCCCCATTAAGGTCTGGTAGGGGTCTATATATGATTAAAGCATTATCACATCTCTATTATTGCAAAGTGTCTGCCCTTGGTTGTCTTTTTGTATTTCAAATTATTTGAACATCGAATTGGTTCATGTTCTCACAAGTATTGATGACTCTTCCACCAAACATCCCTGTTCATTTATATACTGCTTCATAAAAATAGATAAAGTGCTGCTACATCCCTGCTTAATCCTAATCGGAACTGACTAGAACTTCTTGTCAAAATACTCATTATCTTCATGTTTTATTCCAAATCCATGGCCATCCCATGACACGTTAGAGGCAAGTCATTTTCCAATGAAAAATGATAATAATAAAAAAAGTTAAAAGTCCTACCCGACAACTCATATATAAGGAGGCTTGAAGGTTTCATTCTCACATCAAGCATTCACAAGACATCCACACTTGTAGAAGACAAGTAAGTTATACTTTGCATTCAAGGAGTTCAAACAATCAGGCAAAGGAGATTTCTATCAAGCATTGAAGGATCCTTTGTAGGCATTTCCTCTTCAAGATCTACCGTATTGTTGGCAAATCGTGGAGGTACCCTACATTTATACATCGAATTCAACATCTTCAATGCTCTACAAAACAAAATCCTTATTGACAAGGGTTTTAAGCAAGGTGAATCCTAACATTTATCTTGTTTCAGTCATTTACATTTATCATTCCAAGGTTGATTCCTCAATCTAGGGCTTGACCAAGGCAGGCCCTCACTCACCAAACAACAAAAACCCTTCACTTTCTGTGTAGGAACAATATAGTAGGATTTCACACATTGATCTGGAAATTACTCCTTGGGAGCTTTCTGGAGAAGTTGGTTCGACTTGTTATAGTTCCCTGGTACACATCAACCTCGTGGGAATGTGACCGGCTAGGTTGACCTTGAACTTTCTGCTTTTTGGAAGAACAATTTTTGGGTTTCGTTTGTTTTGTTTTTTTTTCATAGATCCACAGTCAAATATTCAGAAACAAGCTCGGATCTACGATTTTCGAAGCTAAAATACATCTTCTACTACATATTTCAAGGTGAGTATTTCATATTTTATTTCCTTTCATATCTATATCTTAGAACTATATTTTAATTGGGTTGATTGTACACACTTAGCACCTAGCTCTACATTGTTTAATCGATTAGTTCAATTTTGCATATACATTATCCTACAAGGGCCAAAGAGTGTATTTCCTTATATTGCATTCTCCTTTACAATTCAAATTTAGAATTGGCACCCTTTCTCTTTTCCGTCCTTGCTAATCTAATTTGGGTTATAAAGACAAATCATATTTGGGGATTATCTCTTTCCCTTTACACATCCATTTGAATGTTTTATAAGTGTGAAGTAGAGGTCTACATCCGATTAAAGCATCTCCATTTTCACCCTAAACACTTCCCAGATGAAGAAGAAGAGAAAAAAGTTAGGACAAAATTTTGCTTGTTTGCTTTAGGAGGAAATCACAATCTAACTATTAATGAGCAAAACGACATGAAAGCTATCATATGGTGGTACCCCTATGGTCAACCTTTTTAAGTATGTACAACCTCTTGCAATCAAGATCTTCTCATAGATTTTTTTTCTACTTGTATTCTACAATTTAGTACTAAAAATTCTTTAATCTAATTTGCATTTTTATTTTTATTTTGTGAACACTATCTAGGTTGCAAGTTCTTCTATTGCTGAAGAGAATTGGAGTGTGCACTCCTTTATCCACTTAGTGAAGCATAACCAGTTGGACTCAAAAAAAACTAAAGAGTTGGTTTCTATTGATTGCAACTTACGTCTTAAGGATCCAAACTACAAGGATGAGGCAGCAAAGCTTTGGGATGTAGCCCTTGAGTGTGCCAACTTGGATGCAATTGTTGTGGACCTTACTACACTCGTTACAAATTATAATGATGATGATTACATCTTAACACATGGTGCATCTAGTGCAAGTGGAACCACTTTGGAATCAAATGATCTTTAACTTGCAACAGTTGAAGATGGTGATGATTTATTTGAGAATCCTTATGATTCTAAATAGTGAATCCTAGTCGATGAGCATTGAATCAGGAACTACAATTGATTTTGTAATTGTAATGCTTTTCTGATTTTCATTGAGATCATGAAAAAAGACACATGATATTTGCTTATTTGAATATTTGTGAACTATCAATTAACATTTAATATTTATTAGAGCTATCAAATTTCCACAATCCATCAAAATTGTTAACACAGGTTTCTGAATGTGATTGTGTGTTTTTTTGCATCAATGTTTCGGATCACGCTCTATGATCCATCACCAGAATGAATAGCAAGAGATGTATGGCAGAGAATGATGGATCACAGAGTGTGATCCAAAGCGTTGATGCAAAAAAACACATACAATCAAATCCAGAAACCTATGTTAACAATTTAATATTTATCTTGATCAATAACATATTATCCCTAATGGATGTTTATACCTATTTCCCTCTTCTAGTAATTTTCAGAATGCAAATAGTTATCTCATGCAATAAACTTTCAGATTGAAACCACAAATGCTCATATAGAGAACCTTTATAATCTCTATTGTATTGTGACTTTCGGCAATGCAAAATCATAACTAGAAAATTCATGTAAATTCTTCATAAATGTGGTATTGCATTATATATTAGCAATACAATAACCAGATATCAAAAATCCAATCTTAAATTACAGATACATTGTCAAATTGGAAAGAAATAATGAAATGCACCTGTAGTCTCGGATGTGAATCCACTATAGAAGATGAATTGGAGCTACGTTCAATCCACCCAAGAAGAGCCTGAGGGTTTGTGTCCTTGGATCTTGAAGAGAAGTTGAAGCTTCCTTGCGTTCTCCAAAGAGAAACTATAAATCAATCTCAATTCCGAGCACACCCAAAATGTGTCTCCCTTCCTTCTTTTAATGCATCAAGCTATGTCTCTTCAGTTTCCACTTCTCTAAATTCCGTCCTCTTCTTCTTTTGTCACCTTATAACCCCTTTTATAAAATTAAATTGACCCATTTTATAAATTTGCTAACGCAAATTTAATATTATATGAAATTAACTTCAAGATTCTTAATGTCCCAAAAAGGGGAGATTATTGTCCTCCCTTGAGATTGCTTGTTCTCAAGCAATCATGAATCCATAAGCCAATACCGAGGTCCCACATCCATCTACTAGCATCATTGTGGCCCATACTAGGAATTCTAAAGTTAGGACATACCATGTTGTGGACCTTGTGGTACCCAAATTGAGAATGCAACCCAACTATCACCATGATCCCTAGATCCCATGTCAATCTTTGAATCGACATTGCAGCTATAGGCTACTCGACTCTAATCATAAATCTCTGACTGTGTAGCATCACAACATAATACACAAAATGTAAAACATACAACCTGTTAACACTTGGATCCCAAACCAACATATTAGTATGATTCTAGGTGTAGAAATAGATGATCAATGAATCTCCAACCTACTGAACCAGCCAGTTGAATAAATAGATGCCCAACACAATGCCCATATGCAAAGAAACCAACTCATCGTGACTTAAGATGTTGTCATAACTCAGATCAGCATCAAGAATGACAATGTTGTCACCATTATGCCTCTTAACTAGAAAGGTAAACATCTCTCTGGAATATATGACAACACATATTGTCCCCACTCATGTGCATGTAACTCACTAACCCCTATAAGCCAAGCCAAATTTGAGAATGTACTAATAGTCCAAGTAGGATAGCCACTGATAACTGAAGTACAGATGTAGAAAAAATCACCAACCAATAAGTGAATAGCTGCCATCTCATGAGGACTCGGTGATACATCTCTAGATAATCTATAGAAAGCATGAATATTCATTAAGGATAATTCTAAATTTTCAGCATCACCATAAGTATCATCACTTAAATCAACAAATTCATCAATGAAAAGATCATTGTCAAGTAGAATATCTGAATTATTTTCACTTGGTTCATATCTATCCACATGACATTGTGAAGATATACCACTGTTGTCATAAAAATCAGAGTTCTTACGGTAGTCTTCATGTTGGTCCTTATAGTCATCTTAGGCATAATGATCCTCATATAGATAAGGGGAAGCGTATACATTGTGCCCTTCTTCACTCTCACCAAGGGTGTGAATCCCTTCTACTAGTTGTATGATCTCCTCAGCTTTAGGTTCTTGGTCACCATCTTGGTGAGTGGTTGTCCTCGAAATCTGATTTTCAGCCTGATGTAATGAATATTGTGTCATACTTAGTTGGAGACACAACTCATCTATCTCCCTTTCTTTATCTTCAGCGTGTTTGATAGCCATATTACTCTCTTTGAGAAAATTCAAGTAATCTAATTTCATTCTTTCCAATGCCTTCTTAAGAATGTGAAGGTTTCCATTATTGGTTCCATCCATTATTCCCTTCTCTTTCTCAACACTTTTAACTTCCCACATAATTTCTTCAATGTTTTTATAGGTGTTATCAAAATGCACTAAGGCTGCAATAACCATATCGTTTGATACGTTCGGCTTATCCTCCAAATTATACACTCCAAAACCATCAACTTGAAATGGAATTTCTGATTGGTCCTTCAATTCAGCCCCCATAGTAACATCTTGCTCTAGATTTTAAATACTAGATTCATTATCAGCTGCAATATTTTAAGGATTTCCCTCTATCTTCATTTGTATTGTCTCATCAATTAATACACCATTGTTTTCAAATCGTCCATCCTCATGGAGACCTGCAATTTCATTTTTAGACATATCTATAGATAGACATTCTCATGAAAACGCTTGTTAATAACCACTTCCAATTCACCAAATAAGATGTTAGAACAACCCTTACCATCATCCATAGCAGGATCCCACTCATGATCTTCATCACATTGAAGTTAGACTACTGAGTCCTAAACTTTGTCAACGTGATCTGCACTTCTTGAGCTGAATCTTCTTTCTTGTTTTCCTCACAAATGCAATCGACCAGCTATGCTTGCAAGTAAAACAAATATGCTCTTTCCTCATTTGGTTCTTGCTCATTTTCTGAGATTCTACAACATGTAATTCCCTTGCCTTTGGTTCTTGTTTAGCCCGTTGTTGTTTGTACTTCTCAATTTTTGTCTCACATTGTTTAAGCACCTTGTTGACCGAGTTACAAGCAGCTTTTGAAGCCTTTTGTTCTCTATTTGAAACTGCTAACAGCATATGCAGAAGAGGTTGGAAATGAGTTTCACTCATGTTTATGGTCATAACCATAATAGTTTCCATAGCTGAAAAAATATCTGCATGGTGCTCTTCACCAATTGTGCCCAGAAAATGTTGAAACATGGTATAAATCAAATCATACAATCCCAAGTCAAGTAGAAGATTGTTCAATCTGACTTCTGCAAAAGATTTCAGTATGGCTGCCCTTCTTAGGAAATGACGATTTCTACTGTCACCTAAGATGTTGAAAACTATCAACAATGAGCTGAACTACCTCCTTCATGGTGTCTTCTACATAGGGTTCCTGTGGTGCTAAAATTCTTATGACCTCCATTAGACATGAAGCAACTAATAGTTTTATATCGCTATCTAAATGCTTCAGCCACTTGAGTTGTTTCAACTCCATCACTGTAGGCACAAGAGCAGCCTGCAATAAATCTAGGGGCGATTGGTCAACAATTGTCAAACATCCTTCCAGTTGAATTAGGGTGATGAGATCCTTTTCCCTTGTTTGAGACTTCAACACCAATTTACTACATGTTTCATAAAGTATCTTGACCATGTTGTTAGTGGGTGCCATTCTTGGAATTTGCAAATCTGATGCCACTAAGTTTACACCTTTGACTACAAGAAAATCAATTACTAAACATAAGATCTAACCCTTCCTTGCATGCTCAATGCATCGATTAAATATTAATATCAGACCAAAACATTTCTTTGCCTCTCTAGCCCGATTGTGACTTCTAAAAATATTACCAAGGCCGATGATTTTCCTAATGTTAAGTCTAGGACCAATTAATATGAAATCAAACTCTTTTAATTTGCCCACAAATAGTAATAGATGTGGTATTATGCGTCTCTATTCACCTTCAGTGCACTCAACAAATATTCTGTCATTACCAACAAAAAGAATAACACTTGAATGTCAGACCTGTAGCCAAAATTATAACTACTAACTCCTCTGGTCCATATGGCCAAGAGACCTGAGTTTGAAGAGGAAATAGATACACAATAGCGTTTCCTTAATGAACTCTCGCTCGCGCTTAGCCAGTATAACTTTGGCAGATTAGAAAATTCCCTCCAATGTGATGCTAATAATACTTGCCACTCATGTTTTGGATTAACTTTGTGAAATGTCCCTTTTCTGATTTTGTATGATATTTCAAGCCTCAAATCAGATCTTTAAAATCAAACAACTAATATCCCAAAGATCCCCCAAATTCCTCAAGAAACCCCAAATCGGGTATGCTGAAAATAGTGCTAAAAGCTTCACAACTTCACAAATTATTAATAAATCTGAAAATGGAAATTTTTACAGAAATTTCAGCAGCATAACAGCCTACAAATTGACATTTCCAGATCTGTATAGCCTTTACACAACAGCTCAAAAATGTAGGACAAAAACTATGCTCATCGGGCTCCCGAAATAGCACAAAATATGCCCGGAAACACCACAAAAACACTAATAATCTATCTCAGAAGTTTAATCACGTCCCAATACATATATTCAGCTCTATTTTAACATCTTAAAGTCTGAAATACAACAGCAACCCAAACTGATATGAAATACTCTACTGGAAACACCAAACTCATACCAAAAACACACCCGAAAACCCACAAATCTGCACTGTTCAGCACAAAGGCAAACTCTGTATGAGCATGCACATGGAATGGCTTCAAACTCCCGTCCTTAGCCTTCCTGGAAACCTGCAAACTCCCGTTCTTGGGTCTCCCTGGAAACCTGCAAACTCCCATTCTTGGGTCTCCTTCTCCACAGGTTTGGCAGCCTCTGAAGAATAACAAAGAATGAGCAAAATCAAGTTCTGGTATCTGCCCAAAATGCCTCCAAACCCCTTAAAAGAGGGCATAACTGTAACTCACGTCCAAAAGAGGTTAATGAAACATATTTTAATAATAATTTTCATTTATTAGTCCAACAGTTTCCAAAGATTAACCCCCTTTTTCCGAAACTTCACTTTCTTGGGCCTGCCTGCCTTAGCAAAGATTATTATTTTTTAATTATTTGAAAAGGGGACATGACAAGTCCTCCCCTCCCAAACATTGCTTGTCCTCAAGCAATGGCTGAAAAATAAACCAATCAATCCACCTGGATCCCAAATGTAGTCATGAACTATACTACTACCAATTAACACAGGCTCCTGCAATATCCTCTGCAATATGACCAAGAGGAATCCATAATCAAACTGACAATTATAACTCAACCGAACTCCAAAATCACAACTTCCACAGTCAGAAACCCATGAGGCACAAACTCTTAGAACATCAGAACCCAAGCAAAGTGGACAAATCAAACTACCAACACGGTAAATACCATCAACGCATCCCACTGGCCTATACGGAATGCACAATCCAACTCTGCAACAATGGTGAATGCTCTCGAATGAAACTGTACCAAGTATGGAGAATCCACACACTGTACAACTTCTGCAGTCAACACAACTTTGCAAATCACCGGCCACTATCTCATAACCATAACTACCATGCACCCCTGATGGTGAAAAGCCATCACAAGATAAATAGCAAGAATTGGAACCCAAACCAAATCTTCCTGCCATCAACTCCTCAACACAAGGATCAAATGCTAACTGATGTACATACCTTGCAATATAATGTTGATAAAAAAAACCAACCTTAGTCAACAACTCACCATGAACAAGTGATACAACCCACTGTGACTGATCACCAGCTAAGTCAGGAGATGTCATAGCCAAAGGAGTAGAATCAATAACAACACCCGTTGAAGCATCACTCTGAAACTCCTGTTGTAAGTCATGTATTGTCAAGCTGTCAACTGTAGAACCTATCGCCATGTCATGCCCATCACAACTCTCATCTTGAGGCATCAAATTGTCCCATAACTGATGATAAGCACTAGGAACCAAAGTACATCTCTGTATCATTATCTCATCAACATGGTCATCAAAGGTAAATTGATGAGCATACCTCACAGTGTAATGCCGATAGAATGCACCAATCTCAGTCAGTGGCTCAGACTGTAATCCAGATGAAACTAACTGCAATTGATCATTAACCACGTTGGAACTAACTACTACCTCCGAAGATATCACCAAGGGAGTAGTGTTACTAGTAGGAACCATGCCAACTGCCGACTCACCAACATCACACATGATCTTTGATAAATCTCTAGTCTCTGTGCCATCAATACTAGAGGCCACCACCATGTCAGGCATACAACAATCTGCTACAACACCCAACTCAACTGAACCTAACTCTAGTGGGAATGAACCTGATATTCCAATGTTAGTATCAAGAATGGATGCATCCCCATCTCCACTGTCTCTGACAATCTCGGCCATAGACATCTTCGGATCACCAAACACCACTGCTTGTGACTGTATAGAATCAGGTGAAGACTGTAGTCGCTCTAACTCCATGGTCACCTTAGCCAAATGAAACTGTGACTCCTTGAAAGCCAACTGTGTACTCTCAAGAATCTCAGAAGTCACCACAAGCTGCTCAGTAAGCTCACTCACCTCATCTTCCTTGGCCAACAATGCATCATATGCTGTACTGCCCCACTTCATAAGATAATCTCTGTCGGCTACCAACTGCATATAATCCTGTCTCAGAATCTGGATAGCCTCCCATAAAGAGTGGAACTCTGTCAAGGAAAGATAACTGCCTCCCTGCTCATCACTAGTAAGAGAACCCCATCCATAAACTGCTAACAACTGACGAGCAGCATCAAAATGCTGGCAAGTGATAGCAATGTCTTGGTCACTAACTCTCAACTGATTAAACACATGATGGCACTCGCTTGACTGTCTCCTACAAACCTCCTCTGATGCACTGTCTAAAGGAGTATCCTCAAAGTTACTAGTCTCTAGAGTATTACCATCCATATTCTGTGAATCAAATCTAAAACTCATATCAACATACGGAGTATCAAAAACATTAGCATTGCTGTCCAACTCCTCTATACCCAAGGAAACTAAGTCTTCAAAATTGCCCACTGCATCCTCCTGGATGTCATCAATGCCAATATGATCCTGGGACTCATCTATACACACTGCCAAATATGAAATATCATCAACACATTCTAGCAAGTATGGTCGACTGGATATATGAACAAAGCCCAACATCGGTGTATAAAAACTAATACCAACATTGGACAAGCTGCTAGCACAAGAAAAGACAACACCGTGCAATCTGCTAATCAAATCCATGATAGCACCCAAACAAACACTGCTACCAAAAAGTGTTAAAGATCTCCTGCCAACTGAATCCCAAATGCCAATATAACAATCTCGAGTGGATATCCGTAAACTAGAATCAACTGGTAACTCAAGAAAACTCCTCACCTGAGTAATATGACCAATACCAGCTAACTCCACATACCTGTCATGATGAGGTAATGAAGTCACAATACTATCTTTGTTCACCTTCAGCTGGCTGGACAAATCATGTGAAGTACTACCAGCCTCAACCTCATGTGATGAAGCATCTAACTGTGCCTGGTGCTCTTTCTCAGCAAATTCATGAATGCTCAATGTCTGCTCATCTCTACCAGGTATCTCACCATCCTGCACAACAACATCCTCATAATCATCATCTGAACCCACTACACTGTAGTCACTGCCTGTTGTAACTATACCATCCTGAATACCTGTGGCATCACCCTTTGACAACCTGTAAACAATTGTCTCAATTTGAGTATCAAGTTGACCGTTACTATCAATCTGTGTAATATCCTTTCCCACCACCTCCTGTGGCAGAGTAGAATCTGAGACCTCTACCTGGCTATCAGCTAGTTTCTCAAACTCCTCATGCAAGTTCTTGGGAATTGTGTCATCTGTCCTGTGAGAAAATCTGCCAAATAGAAATCCAATCAACTTATCCACCTTAGCTGGGTCAGATAACATGTCATTCATTATACGGTGGTGCTCAACCAACTGTTTAGACATGTCATGGCTTATTTTCATAAGTTTATCTCGAATGTCTAAATAACCATCCTTTCTACTATTTTGACTCTGGCTATCAATTGTCCAAGATCGTTCCCTCTGAGACCCTGTACTATACCTGTCCATTCTGGATAAAGTAGAGTGTAACCCCAATAGGATATAACTTCTTCAAACACCAAGAACTAACATGCAAATGATTAGAAGTAGCATGCAACCATAGATTTGGACATGCAACTGATTAGAAGCAACATGCAACCACCAAATTATGACATGCAAGATCTGGGTAGTTGTCAAAACTGACATGCAAACTTCTACAACCACCAAATTCACCAAGAACTAACATGCAAATGATTAGAAGTAGCATGAAACCATAGATTTGGACATGCAACTGATTAGAAGCAACATGCAACCACCAAATTATGACATGCAAGATCTAGGTAGTTGTCAAAACTGACATGCAAGATCTGGGTACTTGTCAAAACTGAAATGCAAACTTCTACAACCACCAAATTCACCAAGAACTAACATGAAAATGATTAGAAGTAGCATGCAACCATAAATTTTGACATGCAGCTGATTAGAAGCAACATGCAATCATAAATTATGACATGCAAGATTGGGTAGTTCTCAAAACTGAAATGCAAGATCTGGGTAGTTGTCAAAACTGACTTGCAAACTTCTACAAACCCTCAGGCTGGCAAGATCATGGCTCTGATACCACTGAAATGTCCCTTTTCTGATTTTGTATGATATTTCAAGCCTCAAATTAGATCTTTAAAATCAAACAACTAATATCCCAAAGATCCCCCAAATTCCTCAAGAAACCCCAAATCGGGTATGCTGAAAATAGTGCTAAAAGCTTCACAACTTCACAAATTATTAATAAATCTGAAAATGGAAATTTTTACAGAAATTTCAACAGCATAACAGCTTACAAATTGACATTTCCAGATCTGTATAGCCTTTACACAACAGCTCAAAAATGTAGGACAAAAACTATGCTCATCGGGCTCCCGAAATAGCACAAAATATGTCCGGAAACACCACAAAAACACTAATAATCTATCTCAGAAGTTTAATCACGTCCCAATACATATATTCAGCTCTATTTTAACATCTTAAAGTCTGAAATACAGCAGCAACCCAAACTGATATGAAATACTCTACTGGAAACACCAAACTCATACCAAAAACACACCCGAAAACCCACAAATCTGCACTGTTCAGCACAAAGGCAAACTCTGTATGAGCATGCACATGGAATGGCTTCAAACTCCCGTCCTTAGCCTTCCTGGAAACCTGCAAACTCCCGTTCTTGGGTCTCCCTGGAAACCTGCAAACTCCCGTTCTTGGGTCTCCTTCTCCACAGGTTTGGCAGCCTCTGAAGAATAACAAAGAATGAGCAAAATCAAGTTCTGGTATCTGCCCAAAATGCCTCCAAACCCCTTAAAAGAGGGCATAACTGTAACTCACATCCAAGAGAGGTTAATGAAACATATTTTAATAATAATTTTCATTTATTAGTCCAACAGTTTCCAAAGATTAACCCCCTTTTTCCGAAACTTCACTTTCTTGGGCCTGCCTGCCTTAGCAAAGATTATTATTTTTTAATTATTTGAAAAGGGGACATGACACTTTGCCTGACAGAGATGTGCGCCCTTTCAAACATAGCTTCCTGTTCTCATCACCTGTTAGTCTTTATACACCCACAATATTTTTTACTCTTGCATTTTCCAAACACACAGCAATGGTTGTCATCTGTGTTGTCTCTGGTTCGAATGAATTGATGACTATTCCAATATTCTTGTCATGGACGGATCATTTAAACTAGGCTTGATATTTCCTCCAATATATAAGTCTCTTTTCACACTCAGCACCAAGAAGCCAAGGATATTAATGCTGTCGGTTCGGAAGTGCACAAGATACTGAATCCGACTCCTAGCTATAGTCGACCCTCAATGTCATAGTCACCAATCTTTTTCCAACAACCGGACAAATGTTTGACCCACTCAGAAAAAGCGTGCGGACCAAACAAATTTCTAGTTCAGAATAACTTTCCACTCATGATTCTTCTACTATGGAATTGTTCCACCACTTCTATTATGTCTCAAACCACACAAAATATGAATTTCAAATCTCCAGGCCATTAGGGAAGAAGATGCAAACAGTCTCAAATGAGTTCCCATGGGTTAATATATCAACACAGAGATTTTTCAGTTGCAATTGGGGCCCACAAGAATTCAACTAGACCATAGATTTAATTCTAACTTGCGCTAAATAAGATCTGCCAATACGCAAATAATTTCAAGAAGCACCACAAAAACTATTTGGACATACGACGCTTTAAAATTTATGAACCTGCAGTGTCTTCACCCAGATGCCAGTTGTTGAAGACTTACAGTGATAACCATATTGAATATGGATTTTACCATCCATAGAATAGCAAAGTCTTCCCATCAACTATGATAAAGGACTGGTTATCTTGTCGTATGAAATTCCTATTATTGCAAACAAAACTACACAAATTAGTCCCCAAGTAGGCTGCTTCAGTCACAACTTTTGTGAAATTCGTCTCTGCCAATTTTCCAAAAGATGATTACTTAAATGTTCTGATAAAACTATTTTTTTCTCAATAAACTCCAAAGGATGCCAGAATTTTTTTAGCTCTGATACCATTGTAATATCCCTAATGGATATTTTTACCCATTTCCCTCATCCAGTAATTTTCAGAATGAAAACAATTATCTCATGCAATAAACTTTCAGATTGTAACCACAAATGCTCATATACAGCACCTCTGTAATCTCTATTGTATTATGACTTTCAGCGATACAAAATCATAACTAGCAAATTCATGTAAATTCTTCATAAATGTGTTATTGCATTATACATCAGCAATACAATAACCTGATATCAAAATTCCAATCTTATATACAGATACACAGCCAAATTGGAAAGAAACAATGAATGTGTTATTGCATTATACATCAGCAATACAATAACCAGATATCAAAATTCCAATCTTAAATACAAATACATAGTCAGATTGGAAAGAAACAATGAAATGCACCAGTAGTCTCAGATGTGAACACACCATAAAAGATGAATTAGGGCTACATTTAATCCACCCAAGAAGAACCTGAGGGTTTGCATCCTTGGATCCTGAAGAGGAGTTGAAGCTTTCTTACTTTCTCCAAATAGAAACTATAAATCAATCTCAAATCCAAGCATGCCCAAAATGAGTCTCCCTTCTTTTAATGCATCAAGTTGTCACTCTTCAATTTCCACTTCTCCGACTTTCGTTCTCTTCTTCTTTTGTCATCTTATAACCCCCTTTATAATATTAAATTGACCCATTTTATAAATTTGCTAAGCCAAATTTATTATTATATGAAACTAACTTCAAGATTCCTAATGTCCCAAATGATGAAGTATCATAATACTATCAAATGATTTAATTCTGAATATTTCTTGCATTTTTTATTTTGTGTGTATACATATGTGTGTCAGTGTAAATATCTATAAACACACACAAATGCATCCAAACTCCACAAAAAAATTCACACATCTGTGTACCAGATTCTCATACCTGCATTTGAATCCACACCTGCATCAGTAACTTAGTTCTTGTCCAATGCTTAATGAATTTACAAAAATCTGTATATCTGGTCCAACTTATCTCAGATTTCCAAATTGCATAATGAACTTGCCCAATCTGGCCTTGAAATCCAAATTTGACTTAGCAATGTTTGCCCAACCCTAATCACCCTTTAAATTCTGAATTTGCCTAATTTACTTCCAAAATTCAAAGAGAATTACCTAAGAGGTCAGTCTTAGAGGTGCTGAAGTCATTAAATGCTGAAGTGTAAATATTAATTAATGGCAAGCATTCAATGGTGATCAGTTTTAATAATTGTCATTTAATTAAAAAGTCATGAATTAAATGAAGAACACCAGGTCGGCCTGCTTATGGAGTGAAAAAATGCATTTTCATTTAATTTTGTCTCTAAGGAACCAGATTGGCCTTAAGTGACAGACATGACCTTTGAGCACTGTGGCATATATAATTGAGTGTTGAATCCAATTCAACACCCTAATCAAAGCAATATCAAAAACAGATCAAATTTCACTCCAGGCAGTTTAAACATAGAGCAGCAAAAAATATTTGATTTGTTATTTAAACCTTGAGGAAACAATATTGATATTTGGAAGCTAGTTCTAAATACTTCCTAATCTAGACAGGTTGAAGGTATAAAGACCTGATCCAACAAAGAAGATCAGACCTATTAAAATTTGAATTACTTGCAGATCTGAGTTTTAGACTCAAAATTTCATTATTGACAGGTAGGTGAGTTGGTTTTCTCATGATAAATCTGAAATGGTGAAGGGATTTGTATACATTTTTAGACATGAGATTGAATGAAGAATGGAATTATGCTTAAATTATCTAAATTTGAAATCCTCATTCATTTAAAATCAGATAGAAGTCTTGCTTTTAGAATTTATTGAATATCTTTATTGAAGGCTTTAATTTTCTTAAGTACTAATCCATGTAATTTGAGATGTGAAATTCGAATGTTTAACAATAAAATGTTGTTTTGCAAAATAAAAAGATCGATGAGGGAGAAAGACGAGGCTTGAGTTGAAGATCAAATTAAGCGGAATGGTGCAAGCAAGGTGCCTGCAAATCCAAGATCAAGTTCAAAGTGCAACATCATGGAGTCTAAAAGTCAAAGATACAAAAAGACATTACAAACTTGAATTTCCTTCAGAAATTGAAGTTCAATTGAAAGATCCAACTATATACCACACTTAACCACTTCTACAAGTGTCAAAACAAAATCGCAACATCAAGATTTAATGTACAGTTGTAAGTTCAAAGTCATGACAATGAGGTAGTCTCAAGGTGAAGACTTTCAAAGGACGAAAAACGTTATGAAGATAAAGCAAGTTGTAAATATGAGCCATCACAATTGCAGGCTTGATAATATTTAGCATCAAGAGTTATTTTCTCATCACCTACGAAGGCCAGGAGTTAATTAAGTTTATGAGCTCAACATGTTCAGGGGGCACCCATTCATCCCCAACCAGTTGGATCATGTTGTGTCCCCATAGAAGAGCTCAACAATATTATGTCTAGATTTATTGAATTTTCCAAAACGGAAAAGTCAGAAGAAATTATATCCTAAAGGAAGATTTGTTGTAAGCCCACGTGACATTTCTCATTGGCCCACTGATTCGTAATCCATTTTCTAATTGGTTGATAAAAACATTGTAATTTTCTTATTGGCCCACGAGGTGGTGCCTTCATGTAATTGGTCAGCATTTAATCTAAGAAGCCGGCTTCATCCCTTGTTGCCCGGATTCGGGTCCAAGTTTGCACGGGTCCAGATTTGCCCTTGCGTTCGTTGCGGGTCCGGGCAAGATCCTTAGTTTGGACTGTGGGTTCGTCCGGGTCCTTGCTGGAGCAAACCCGAACGAACCCACAATGACCCCGGGGCTAAAACAACTTTATGGCTAAAACAACTTTAAAGAGTGGTTTTTTAAATGTTTTCTAATGTAACTCTAAAAGGAACTTAATAAAAAACATTATACTCATGTAATCTCTTATGTTGAGGAGGAGGATGATGATATAGCAGCATATGGGACTAGTGGAACCAGTTTGGGTTCCAATGATGAGGATCTAGATATAGTTGCAGTTCCCGGATGAAGCCATTGATCCCTCATTTTATGATGATCCATTTGACCCTTGAAGGGCATTTGATACTATGATTATTGATAAACTACTAAGCACTTGTCATCTATCATCATGTTTCAAACTTTATTATTTGATGAGCTAGTCTTTGTTTTGCAATTTCATTTTGCAATTTAGTAATTCAATGTATTATTTGATGAACTCCTCTATGTTTTGCAATTTCATTTTGCAATTTAGTAATTCAATGTATAATTTTCTTTACAATCATGAAGATAGATTAATGAGCGAGTATTTAATGTTTATCGTTGACATTTGTCATTGATCAATGATCAAGCAACAATTGTTCATATTGTGAAATGACTTTGTTTTGCAACTATGCATGTTTCTCTTGTGTGTGTGTGTGTGTGCGCGCGTGTACATATATATACTCACGAACCCATTCACGAACCCAAATGGGAAAAAAAAATTGCCTGAACCCATGAACCCGAATCCGTCCCTGAACCCGAATCGGCAACTTAGCATGTAATGCTTGTAGTTGTTGGTTGGATTAGGCCTTTATTGGCATAACCCTGGCCATTGATCTTGAATTGATTAGAGTCATTCATTGTACTAGGAGTCTCTATAAAAGGCTATCTCAAGTCATTTGTAAAGGGGAGAGACTTGGAGAAGTTGTTTCTATAATAATGCCAAAAATTTTCATAATTCATTCGATCTTCTCGGTAGATTATTTGTACCATTTTAAAGCATTGGGTGGTACATTTTCTCACTTAGATTAGGATTTTATTTCATGTTGATTAGAAATAGTGATTAGTTGAAAGGAAGATATTTTGAATGCATCTTTGTGAAACTCATCTAATACATACCACTAATTGCCTTTCAATTGTAAATTTACTTTGTGTGGTCAACTAGAAGTTTAACGAGCTCTACTTCGATCACTGCTTGCACATTGATATGCATTCGTTGATGGTGTTAATGTAATGGTAATAGCTTGAACATCTTACATTTACCTTAGGAGATTGCCCTAGCTTGGTTGAGGTCAATGGCTAAACTAAGTGTGATAGAGTCACAAAGACATTCATTATCTCTTGCATCCTAGGAATAGATTCACTTTCTAAACCCTTCATGCGTTTGCAGTTTGTTGGTTAGAAGTAGTTGAAGTAGTTAATATCCATTGAATGAACAGCGAAGTCTCTTCACGATACCAGTATATCCCATAATTGTAGCTGAGAAAAAGTCCTCAATAAGAAGAAACCTTAGGGTTGTCTCATTTGATCACACAATCCATGTACATTGTTTAGCATATGAGCATCCTTATTCAAGAGACAGTTGGAGATTTGATGTTTCATTTGGGATACTAAGTATCCAATTCCGCATGTCAAGTAGTGGAATAAAACTCAAATCAATGCGACTCACTGTCAAAAACTTAGGTGACTGTCACTTAAAGAATTGCCAACTTTCTAGGGTTATGACAGGTATTAAACACTGCCTTCTCTGCAACAGGCACCCATAGTAATGTACCCCAATGCTTATCTTCTCACTTAAGTTGTCAAAACTGACTGTTGACAAAGTAATTTAGAAGTGCCTCCATGAATAAGATACTGCAGATGGCCCCGAGCATTTTCATCGTTAGTGAGAATGCTTCTAAAGTATGGTGACATATTCGCTCAAGACCCACCAAATGCAATATACCACGTGTGCTCAGTTCTGTCTGTAGATAGCCTGAGACCTTATAGCTTTCTTTTCAAGGATCAACAAGCAAAAAGTTTAGGTTTCCTCTCAGATAAATGGAGCAGGAAGTCCATCATCAACATGGGCTTGATATGATTGTAAGAGTACAAGTTCCATTCACAGATCTAGTGCTATGTGCTAATCGAAAAAAGCTAAGTTTGTTGTAGAGGCAGGAGCACCATCGTTTCATACTAAAAAATCCATAAGAATGTTTAGAGACCTCCTTCTGTTGTCTTTTATTCACAAGAGCTATTCAAGACAAGTATATGGTTTGGAAAGCATAGGTTTCAACCTCTTTTCACTGTTTGAAGACGGTCACATATTCTGTACATGACCTGCCAATCAGACTTGCATTTGCTGCTAGATGATTTCCCAATGATTCACATGATGTTACAATAACTGGGCCTCCTCTTTCATCTCTCCCTCATATTCCGGACCTTTGTTTATATTTGATGCTTGAGTTCCAAACTGACATATTTTACTCAAACAGAACTCAGTATTTACAGACACCAAACGAGTGAAAGCATTAAAGAATGCAAATAGGTAGCTTCCTCTTTGAGATACCTGCCAATAATGCTGCTCAACACATTCAAAGTCCATATTAGATTGCTACTAGGTGTCAACAGTTGCTGATGCAACATGCAAATGCAAACATGTTGGACCTCCATTATCAAGATGATAGAATGCTTATGATGGATATAAATGAACCTAGCTTTTCCCTCTCATTTACCTCCATTATAAACATGGTTGAACGCTTATGACAAATACCTATGCCCCTGGCTTCTCCCTCTATTTTTAACATGCCAGGCAACATTGAGTTTCCTCTGCAACATGCCCTGCACAGAGGCAGCGACACAATCTCCATGCCTAGAAAGGAGATAGACTTGTTCAACAAAACCCTGAAAGCTACTATGAACTTCGACTTTCTTCAAAATATCACTTCCATCCAATGTTCATATGCGGGTTTTGTCAAGACAATGAGGTATCCTTTTTGGACATGTTTACAACAATAATGCACTTGAAAACATATTAAACATCGAAGCCTTCCTAAAGTTCACAAACGCCACCAATAGGTTCACAAAAGGGCAAAGAAAACTTATTAAGTTTTACCTTGAAGAGACCCTTGCTGTTTGAGATCATGACTATTTAAGTCTAACGGTACAAATAGGATAACAATTACCTTCCAAAATAATGCTTAATTCCATAACACTTACGTTGACATCGAAAGCTTAAAAGTTAATACCTAGAAGTCCCAGCTAAATCTGAAGACATTTACTGAAATTATAAAACAAGATTTTGAAAATAGAGTTCCCATTTATAGTCCCCGCTTTTCTCAATCTGTATAACCCTCTCTCAGAACTGATGAATAATTTTTTCCTTTTTCCAAGTCTGTTTGCTTTTGAAATAACATATAAAAAAATTGAGCTGTCAAAACAACAGAAACAATACACGATTGATGAGATATACTGAATCTGTGTGAAAAACTTTGTAAAAGCGATCCTACCTGGTAGCCACATCGGGCTGGCCCTTGGCAGTGACAATGACACAAGGAAAGCGGTTGTAAAAGCGATCCTCAGCAAGTCTCATAAATGCAGCATCCTTCTCCACCAGCAGGATGAAGAGTGCGTCACTCTCCATGTCCCCTACCCTGTCAATATTGGGGGGAATAGCTTTACCGCCCACTCCCATCTTCGTACAGTCAATTCGATCGCCATTATCACTAAAAATCAACCTCCCTACGACAACCCCTTTCTCCGATGCCACAACGTTGAGACTGGACCTAGTACACCCCAGCATACAGGAAACGTCATCAAGAACTGCGTCAGACTGCCCCTGGTCCTGGAAGAGCTTAACGTCGGTGTAGAACAGATCTCGCTTGGTAACATGAATTTGTTTCATACAAAGCTGGTGTACAAGCTGGAGAATTTTGGTGGTAATGGCGGTTTTGCGGACGGACGAGACGTTGGCAAACTGGCGGAAGGAAGTTTTGTCTTTGAGAACAATGCGGTCGAGCTCAGGGATGTAGAGTTGGTTTGTGTTGCTTCTGGAAGGGACGTTATAGCCAAAGCCGTGACCAGCAAGGATCGAACGTGTAATTTGGAGAACAGTCCTTTCGATCTCCCGCTCTACGGCCTGCCCGTCGAGATCGATGACCTCGCGGCAGGTGTGGGGGAGGTTCAGGTCGGCGAGGGTTCGAGTCTCGGGGGCTTCTTGCTTGGTTGCGTTGGAGAATTCTTTGATGGAGGCAAGAATGGTGCTGTCGGGCTTCAAACGCTTCTTGAACGCCAGTGCAGCTTTCGATTGGTCGTTGCGGGCAGTGATGGAGTCATCTTCATCCCCTGCATCTGCGCGGCGCTTCTTCCGGTCCGCCATGATCTGGATTATTTATTCTGTCGAATGTTTCAAACCCTAACTCGCAGGGTTTTTGTGAGGTTTTAGAAGCGCTACGAGGTAATCGGGAACGCTAGAAATTGACACCACGTACCAGTCGTTTGTGTCTGTAAATGCGAGATTCGATCCCGCTTCCATTCAGAAATCGAAATGTGTTTTTTCCGAAAATATAGAAAAAAATTTAGTGTGTTTGTGTAATTATTCTTTTGATTTTGTCTGGTCTGTAGATCAGACGATTGTTCTGCGGTTGTTTCTTTGTTAAGGTTCGAATCCCAAATTCGCATCATAGAAGTTGAACGTATGCTAGGCATGTATGTTAATGGAGGAGCATAGATTGGTATTTGTGGTCTTGCAATTAATTTGGATTGATTTTTGTGGTCTTCCAGTTAATTTGGATCGAGATTTGTGGTCTTAGCAACTAGTTCATTGATCTCAATATGGAAGGACGTTTCCCCTCGCTATACTATCTTTAAAGTCATGTTAAGAAATTTTAAACTTAGTGTTTGTTTGGACTAAGTAAAGGGTGAAGTAATAAGTATGAATATTAATAAAGTCAAACTTATAAGTATAATGGATAATAGTTCACTTAAAGATTGAATCTTGATGGTCACAACAATCTCATCCCATCACAATCTTATATTTTCTACCACTTACACTCATAGGGTGTAATGATTATGTCAATAGATATGTCATGTGTTCGGTAATGGGAAATAAGTTTGGAAAACTAAAAATTGTTTTTGCTAAGAATAATTGTGTTGAATATAGTTGATGTAAGAGAAAACATGATGCATCTTGGGTGTAAGAGCAATCTTGCATCATCCAAAAATATTTCCTTTTTGTTTCTTGAATAAGAGTTGTCTTAGTGCAGAGTTGTTGTATGTGAAGACTTGCTACTTAGTAAGTCAATCATATGAGCTCGAAATGTCCTAATTTCAAAAGTGGATGTTAATCTTGGATATATCAACCCACCAGTTGAGGATCAGTGTCATATCATGAGTATTTGTGGAGTTATTGTAGATTTTTTGTGGTGCAATTTTGGTATAAAAACATCAGGCTCAGAGTTGAAGGCTCTAGAGGCCCTAGATGGGCCCTAAAATGAGGTTGATTGGAGTTTTTAAAGTTAAGCCTTATAGAATCGAAAGTTGATGATTCTGAAAAGTGGTTATAATAGCCAATCAGAGCAATGGTTCGAAAGTTATGGCTTTCCAAAGTTGGGCAGGCCAAAATTTCCAAAATAAGTGTCAAAGTTGTATCAAGTTTACTCTATATGTAATTTTAGAGTTAGTCGGTCTCAAGGGTTAGGCTTTGATGTCTAGAAACTTCCTAAGTGGTGTAAAAGTGCCTATATAAGAAATGCTCGTACATTGTCTAGGACAACTCTAGGTGGTAGCTCACAGTTTTGTGTTGTAAATTATTGAAGGAAGGCGCCCATGTGGGTTTGCATATTGTATTTCAAAATTTTGTAATTCTGCATTTGCAGCGATAATAAGAAGTCCATATTTATTCTCGCAAATTATTGTTATTTCTTTGTTTATGTTATGTGTTTGTGGTATTAAAGAGAGCACCCTTCATCAAAACATGAATAGCTGCAAGTTATAGTTCATATTGACAAAGTTAGTTTAAATATTTTTAAAAATGTTTCTGCAATATACAAAATAGAATTGTTATTTAGATTTGAGAAGGTGTATTTATAATGTATGGCATGTCTTCAAAACTTGTAAAACAAAGTAGCAAATTATCAAACATTGAGATTAGGTATTAAAAATCTAGTTGTGTGATGTGAGGGAGATATGGGCAAGAGTTTTGCTCCAATCGTGTTTCCTCTTCTTTTTCCTTAGTTATGTATGGGTTGTTTAGCATTTTAGAGTATCTCTTGAAGGTGAACATTGGTTGAATGTGATGGTTGTTCAATGATCTGACTCTAGATACGGTGGCGAATGTTAGGCCCTGTCTCTCTAATTTCTCAATGTTGATTATTAGTTTTTTAGTGTTAGTTCTTGGGATGTGTGTATGGTAATAGGCCATGCTATTGTAAGTTAGTATTTTCCTTCAACTTCCTTTTGGGATCATTTTAGTTCAATGGTGGCTCTCTATAATTTTTTATCCTTGTTACAACATACATTGGAACATCAGGTGATCTAAAATCATGGTTATAAATAATGGCAACTACTTTGCTAAGAGCTCTATTTACAAGCCATGTTTGTGTCTATATGTTCATTGTGAGCACTTCAATACCTATTTTTCAAGTTGTTTGGCATCGATTAAATTGTCTACTACATTACGAGTGTTGGTTGCAATATTTATTTCAACTAAACAATTTAACAATTTCAATATTCTTCCATTGTGTAGCTTCACTAAATCATTGGTAGTAAATTGGTGCATCGAGTTGTCAAATATTTCCTTTTTGTTTGATGTGACATAGTTGTCTATGCATGTCATCCAAAGTTGTCAATCTTCTTAGTGTGGTTGTACATTTTGTATGTTGTGTAATACTTGACAAAACTATGTTTTTGTTATATTTTCACCTTATTGTAAAAAACATTGTTTATTAGGTGATAACTATTGTGAATTGTTCCCATTTTGTCCTAGCATGTGATTACAATGTGTAGATAGATGTATTCATCACTTGTAGCAATTGTGTGAGATCACCTACCAAGATTATGGAGACACCACTAAAGCATAAGTATTGGTTTTGGGAAAACATCCAGCGTAATCTACATTTTGTTTTTAATAGAAGCTTTATTCCTATGAAGCTCATTTCATCAATAAGAATGTAAATGATGTCCTTTAAGTACTCTGGGAATGTTGTCAATATTTTTCCATGTAGCGGATGTATTTCTTTAATAGGAACCCTAATCACTAAATGTATCATCATTGCATGTATATTGAATGCAGTGACCCCTATGGGAGCTAGTGTGAGAAGCTAACTTTTTGTTGTAGCATCTTACTATCATGTGCATTTTGTATGCATGCTATTAAATACAATTATGTTGTACCATTTATTGTTTGAATGATCATGTAAAGTGGTTTGGTAGAGGGGCAATTGCTATGGTCTGTAATTACTTTGACTACTTTTTGTTTTTGTTTTACAAATGTATAGCTTGGAATGTTTGAATCAAACATCAATGTCACATCTTGACCATGTGCTTTATTTGTATATATGAACTATGTTGCAATTTAGTATAAGTGTTAGGGTATTATAATCTGCTCCCAGATGTGGTTGGTATCAAACTCGCATCTTCCAAGCATGTCAAGCTCATTTTGTCTAATAATATTTGAGGGCCCCATTTCTTAAAATAGATCCCATTTATTCATCTCTATTGTGTCCCCTATGTTCATGTCATTTTTTCTCCTTCTTCTCCTTTCGGGGTAGCTTCTTCCTCAGTGATGCAATTGTTGGAATTCTTTAGAATGATTGAGAGGGGGGTGAATCAATTATTCAAGGTCTAGATGTACAAAAAAAACTTTTCACAGCTTAGTGAACCCATATCCATAAAACATATTCATCATGCATGCATTCATTAGCCATGTGCTTTATTTGTATATATGAACTATGTTGCAATTTAGTATAAGTGTTAGGGTATTATAATCTGCTCCTAGATGTGGTTGGTATCAAACTCACATCTTCCAAGCATGTCAAGCTCATTTTGTCTAATAATATTTGAGGGCCCCATTTCTTAAAATAGATCCCATTTATTCATCTCTATTGTGTCCCCTATGTTCATGTCATTTTTTCTCCTTCTTCTCCTTTCGGGGTAGCTTCTTCCTCAGTGATGCAATTGTTGGAATTCTTTAGAATGATTGAGAGGGGGGTGAATCAATTATTCAAGGTCTAGATGTACAAAAAAAACTTTTCACAACTTAGTGAACCCATATCCATAAAACATATTCATCATGCATGCATTCATTAGATCATACAATCACTTAAACTTTGTAGGTTACTATCAAATCAACTTTGCAGAAATGTAAGCATGAAATATAACAAATTCAATAACACATTTGACATAATGATTTTACGTGGAAACCCAATTTGGGAAAAACCACTAGTAACATGCTACTCACTCTCACTCTTCTGAAGTGATGTCATGTGAAAGGCCAACCCTGTTAAAGGTTACAATGCACACTGTTAAATGTGACCTGGTTAGAGGATTTCAATCACCCTGTTAGGATTGAGCCTTGTTAGAGGACTTTAGATCATTCACTTGGAATGTCACTCAGTTAAAGGATTTATAAATGACTATTTGGTCAACCTTAATCCAAAGAATTTACCCTAGATAGATACAATGATTAGAACACACTTAAAACACACTTGTAGATTATAGATCTCTATTTGAGTCCTCCATTATGATTGGCTTTCACACATTTTGGCTTTGATAGCTTGTTCACCCTTCAAGAATCCATACCCTTAAGCTTTTTTTCTTTGCTTGCCAATAATAGTCTCTTCTCTTTGGTCATTGAATGAAGCAATACCTTAGACTTCTTGTCTTCCTTAGGTTCTTGCACATGAAAGCCTTTGCTTATGACTCACCATCTCTGTAAATAGAAAATTAAGATCATTTTTCATTCATTCTCTATCGGCCATTTTAGGGTTAGGTAGGATTAGGTAGGATTCAATGAATCTACTCGTCTTTTCATTTTATTCCCTTCTAAAAACTTATCCTTCAATCCTCTTTGAATTTACCTCAAAATGGTTCATCTTAAATTATGTGCCACCAGCTCATCAAGCTTATCTTCCACAAGGTCCACACAATCCAAGAAATCAAACTTGTCAGCTCAAATTTGTCAAATTTATGATCTCTCACATAATGTTGTCACTCGACATTAACTTGCTTCTGGTGCTCAACACAAACTGCATTGTTTGGCATCCACTATCAAATCACTCGGCATGAACTAAAGTTTACTGGCACTCGACATCAACTAAACTTTACTTGGCTTACACTATATCACTCGGCATACACTAAGATTTGACTTTTCTCAGCTCCAACTGATTTTTTACTCGACTTACACTAACATTGCTCAGCACCTACTATGCAGATTGTTAAGGTTGGCAGACATTATTTGTTTTAGTTGTTCTTCTAAACTTAATCAGTGTATTCATCCTTTGCAACCTTAAGTAGATAATCAATGCACTATAATATCACTATCTTAACTGATCTTTGTACTCCTTTTCCATATCATAACTCAACCTTTCCTCTAGGTGCTATTGTTACCTCATTTGATCAAATTCTCTTCATCAATCAAACAAATGATAATACTCAAATCATCTAATCAATTGTCTTACCAACAAGTACCAGGTTTGACATCAGTGACAAAACAATGATTGAAACATATTCTCATACTTGTACCAATCTATTTTCAGCAATCTCCCTCTTTGGCATTGATAGAAAACTAGCTTAACCGGTACAACCAACAATAATACCAAAAAGAAAATAATTCCTAGTATTGAAGTCTCTCCCTCTATCAACAACATTTATCTTCTGAATAGGTTACAAAATTCTATTATGATTAATAGAAAATTAACTCATCCTTACGACTCCCTCTGGATCATTTCTTATATCTCCCTCAACACTATCTCCCTCCAAGTAGATATTCCATGTTTCTTCTATTTGTATCTTCTATAATCTCCCTCTTTAGATTTCTCCCTTTCTTTGCCTTTTTCCCTCTTTGACAACAATGCCAAGGACTTGTCCTCTTAATATGTAGATATGAACATTTTTAGTTTCTCTCTTTGTCACCAAGCTTGTGACTGATTTGTAGCTCCAACTCTTTGATTACTTTAGGCAGCTCCTAAAGTAAGATCCACTGCATCAATGTGTAACATATGTCAATCATCTTGTTTGATGCAGGGCACTTCTCATGCTTCTTAAATAGCCTTGGATAGGGGTATCACCCCTAGTTTACCTCATGATGAGTTTACCTCTTAGATACTCATGAGCATCTTGAGTTAATGCTTTTGTGAAGATATCAACTATTTTCTCTTTTGTATTCACATATTCCATCTTCATCTCTTTAGCTTGAACTAATTCTCTTAAGTAATGATACTTGATTGCAATGTGCTTAGTCTTTGTATGCATCACATAATTCTTTGATATATCTATAACACTTGTATGATCACAATAAAGTATTACAGGTTCAATGATTTCCTCCTTCATACCTTTGAGTAGTTGTTTGATCCATATGATGTTTGTACAATATAATGCACCAACAACATATTCAGCTTCAAGAGTAGATTGAGATATACAACTTTGTTTCTTGCTAGTCCATGTAACCAGCCTTTTTCCTAAGAAAAATGCTCCTCCACTAGTGCTCTTTCTGTCATCAATATTTCTAGCCTAATCAGCATCAATTGTATGCTCCCAATTCAAAGTTCTCATTTTTCTTATAGTATAGACTATAGTCTTCTATTCCTTTTAGATATCTCATTATTCTCTTAACAACCATAAAAGTATTCTCACTGGGATTAGCAAAGAATCTTGCAACTATCCCAATAGATAATGCAATATCAGGTTTGTTGTGTACCACATGTTGTAATTTGTCAATCATAGACATGTATAATGTTTGATTCACCTCAGTCGAATCGTCATTCTTTGACAATTTGTGTCTTGTCACCATAGGTGTGCTTACTAGCTTGGAATCTTCTAATCCAAAAGTTTTCAGTATCTCCTTTAAATATTTTGACCGAGTGGTGTATATACCATATTTCATCTAATGTACCTGCAAACCCATCAAGAACTTGATCTCTCCAAACATAGACATCTCAAATTCTTTCATTTCATTTGTAAAAGCTTTACATAAAGTATCTTGACCTCCAAATATGAGATCATCAACAAAAATTTCAGATAGTAAAATACCTTTGCCTTTATCTATCTTAAAGTATAGATTCTTGTTATCATTAGTCCTCTCAAATCCAATATTTACAAGATAATTATGAAGTCTTTCATACCATGCTCTTGGTATTTGCTTCAAACCATATAAAGCTTTGTGTAGTCTACATACCATGTTTTTGTTGTTAGCATCAACAAATCCTTTTGGTTGTTCTATATAGACCTCTTCTTACAATATACCATTCAAAAATGCATATTTAACATCCATTTGATAAAATTTGAAACCTTTATATGCAGAGTAAGAAAGCAGAGTTCTTACTCCTTCCAATCTTCCAACAAGAGCAAAAGTTTCTTAATAGTCTGTCTCTTCTTCTAGTGCATATCCTTTACAAACTAATCTTGGCTTGTTCCTTGTGACTTCATCATTTTCATCTAACTTGTTTCTGTACATCCACTTGGTGCCAATCACATTTTTATCTTCTGGTCTAGGAACTAGAGTTCATGTCTTATTTTTCTTCATTTGTTCAATCTCTTCTTTCATGGCTTTACTCTAGTCAACATCTGTTAAGACATCTTTCATTGTTTTAGGTTCATGCATGCTAAGAAAACATGTATCATTTCTCAACTTGTTCCTTGTCATTGGTCTTGCATCTTTATCTCCAATGATTTGTGCTACAAGGTGATCCCTTGACATACTTTGATAATCTTGGCTCTTCTTTGTTCTCCTCATTTGGCCTTTCAACTTTTGAATCACTATGTACATCTCTATCAGGTAGTTCAACATTTCTTCATGTATACTAATCTTAGAATCATAATGTGCCTCAACTTCACTCTATAACTTGACACTTGAATGTAGCTCGGTTCTTGAATGCAACTCGACATTCATAATATGTGACTCAACAGTCACTAAAACTTGCTATTGATTTGAAACTTGATTTACAACATCTTCATCAGCAAGCATACCTTCATAAAAATATGCAAATGATTTGTATTACCTTAGTCCCTTCATAGGTTCAACCTCACGTACTTTTATATATTCATTAAATTTCACATTTGCACTTTTCACAACTTTGTTATTGTTAGTAATTAAACATTTATAAGCTTTGCTTCTTGTGCAATAGCCAAGGAATATACCTTCTTCACTTTTTGCATCTAGTTTACCATTCCTGAAATCTTAGAGAATATAACACTTTCTTCCAAATACCTTAGAATATTTTACATTGGGTGAGTATCTATACCATAGTTCAAAAGGTGTTGAATGAGTAGCTTTCTTGACTTACACATGGTTCAAGGTATAGACAATTGTACTTACAACTTCTCTTTAGTATTTCAAAGCAACATTTCTCTCCATCACGAGTGTCCTAGCACAGTCCATTACATATATGTACCTCCTTTCAACAATTCCATTTTGTGGAGGGGTCCTAGGGGCAGATATCTATCTTTTGATTCCTCTGTCATTACAAGACATCTCAAACTTATTTGATGTAAATTCTTCTCCTCTATTTGATCTCAAACATTTTAGAATTTTACCCATTTCCTTCTTAATTGTTGATAAGTACCACTTAAACATTTGGAAATCATCAAATTTCTGTTTTAGAAATATAATTGTCATCATTCTAGAATATTCATCAACAAATAACATAATGTACTTATCTCCTTTGTAGCTTTGCATATCAATTAGTCCACACAAGTCAATATGAATAATCTCCAATATTCCTTTAGAGTTATGAGTCTTACTATTAAAACTTGACTTTGTCATTTTGCCTAACTGACATTGTTTGCAAGTTATATTGTCAGGTTTCTTTATCAAAATTAACATGGCATAATCTCTTGTGTCATAGCCATACATCATCAAATTCTACAACTAAATAAGTAGCATCCTCCATATCAAGGTATAATAGATTGCTTCTAGTTTGATCACCTTTTCCAATTAGTTTCCCATCAGTATCATATACCTTAGCAATATTGTTCTCAAGCTCAACCTTACAACCTGAATTGTTCAGTTGTGACACACTCAACAAATTATAGTTAAGTCCTTCAACATGATAAGCATTGTCACATAAAACAAATTTTGTGAATTTGATAAAACCTTTTCCTTTTATCAGATAGGGTGCATCATTACCAAAACTTACACTATTTCCATCATAATAATTCAAGGTGATGAACTTACTTTTATCTCCAATCATGTGATGTAAACACCCACTATTAATAATCCATCTGTCATTCTTGTTCACACAAGCCACTAGTGTAGTTGCCTCATCAAAATCAAAATCATCCTTCATTGGAACATACACCACTTCATCATCATGATCTTCAAATCCATCTTTAGTTTCCTCTTCAACAATGTAGTAAGACTTCTTGCCTTTGTCTTTCTAATCTCTGTTGTCTTCATCTCTTCTACTTTTGCACTTGTCTCCACCTCTATAATTATTCTTCTCTAGACATTTAGCAGCAATATGACCAACCTCATTGCAATTGAAACACATGATAAGTAACTTACCTTTGAATTTGCCTTTACCTTTGTGAAATCTCCTTGCTAGTAGTGCTTCAAGTTTTTCTACATCCTCCTCATCTGTATCACTGTCACTGAAAACATATTTTACCTTTTTCTTCTTCTTTTCATTAGGTTCCTTCAATGAAAACTTAGCTTTAAAAGTAGATTCAACATTATTAGATTTAAAGTTATCAAAATCAGATAGCTCAAAAGCAGTGAGCCTACCTACCAGACATTCAAGAGTCAGATTAGAACCTAGTACACATCTTAGTTCTTGTATTGGAAAAACTCTTATAGCATAGATGGGAAACAATGTTATCAAAACTTTGCTTAGTATAGTCTCATCATCTATCTTACTAGTAGATCCTCTTATAGCATTAACAACATCCTTCATCCTAGAGCAATATTGAGCAACATTCTCACCTTCTTTCATTTTCATATCATCATACTTACCTCTAAGACTTTCAAATTTGGCTCTCAAAACATTTGAATCACCTCCATAGATGGTGTGAAGAGCATCCCTTATTTTCTTTGCACTATCACAACCCTTGATATCACTGAACTCAACATAGCTTAGGGTAGAGATAGTCTCCAATGTTGCTTCGTTGTGTTCTTTCTTCTTTTTCAAATCTTCAGCAATTGGGGCTCCAGTAGGATCAGCATGCTTAGTAGCTATGGTAGATTGTGTATGATCTCCAAGACCTTCTAGGTGTAGCTTCATCAGACTTTTCCATGCAGGAAAGTTATCTCTATTAAGCTTCGATACCTCTCTTTTTGACATCTTGATCTTTTGCTTCTAGGACCTTCAAACTAGTCCATTTAAGCAAATGGCTCTAATACCAATTGTTAGAATTTTTTAGAATAGCTAAGAGGGGGATGAATCAATTATCCAAGGTCTAGATGTACAAATAAAACTTTTCATAGCTTAGTGAACCCATATCCATAAAACATATTCATCATGCATGCATCCATTAAATCATACAATCACTTAAAATTTGTAGGTTACTATCAACAACTTTGTAGAAATGTAAGCATGGAATATAACATATTCAATAACACATTTGACATAATGATTTTATGTGGAAACTCAATTTGGAAAAAACCACTAGTAAAATGCTACTCATTCTCACTCTTATAAAGTGATGCCCTGTGAAAGGCCAACCCTATTAAATGTTAGAATGCACACTGTTAAATGTGACTTGGTTAGAGGATTTCAATCACCTTGTTAGGAGTGAGCCTTGTTAGAGGAATTTAGATCATTTGCTTGGAATGTTACCTGGTTAAAGGATTTACAAATGACTTTTAGGTTAACCTTAATCCAAAGGTTTTACCCTAGATTGATACAATGATTAGAAAGTAATAGTAAGGCCTGATCTGATGACAACTTACAACATGCTTGTAAATTATAGATCTCTATTTTAGTCCTCCATTCTGCTTGGCTTTCATACATTTCAGCTCTAATAGCTTGTTCAACCTTCAAGCATTTTTACCCTTCAACCTTCTTGCTTTACTTGCCAATAGTAGTCTCTTCTCTTTGGTCACTAAATGAAGCAATACCTTAGACTCCATGTCTTCCTTAGGGTCTTGCAAATGACAACCTTTTCTTTTGACTAGCCATCTCTATAAATAGAAAATTGAGATCTTTTGTCGTTCATCCACTATTGTCCAGTTTAGGGTTGGGTAGGATTAGGTAGGATTCAATGAATCTACCCATATTTTCATTTTATTCCCTTCCAGAAACTTCTCCTTCAATCCTCTTTGAATTCACCTCAAAACGGTTCATCTTGAATTTTGTGCCACCAGCCCATCAAGCTTATCTTCCACATGGTTCACACAATCCAAGAAATCAAACTTGTTGGCTCAGATTCATTGAAGTCATGATCTTTCACACAATGTTGTCACTCAACATTAAATTGCTTCTGATGCTTGGCATAAACTATGTTGTTCGACACCCACTATCAAATCACTATGCATGAACTAAAGTTTACAGGTGCTTGGCATCAACTAAACTTTACTCGACTAAAACTGTATCACTCGACATGCACTGAAATTTGAATTTGTTTGGCTCCAACTATTTTTTGCTTGGCTTCTATTAACATTGCTCGGCACCTACTGTGCAAATTGTTAAGTATGGTAGGCACAATTTGTTTTACTTGTTCTTATGAACTTAATTAGTGTATCCATCCTTTGCAACCTTAAGTAGATAATCAATGCACTATAATATCACTGTCTTAATTGATCTTTGTAGTCCTTTTCCATATCATAACTTAACCTTTCCTCTTGGTGCTATTATTACCTTATTTGATCAAATCCTCTTCATCAATCAAACAAATGATAGTACTCAAATCATCTAAGGAATTGTCTTACTAGCAAGTAGCAGGTTTGACATCAGTGACAAAACAATGATTGAAACACATTCTCATACTTGTATCAATTTTTTTTCAACAGCAATTGGCATGTCATACATTTTATTTCGTGATATTCATTTGCTTCCAATTTTTAGTTATCGAAGCCTTAGCTACTTCTTATGTCATTTTATATATGGAAAAATGATTTGTATAAGAGTAGTTCACTCTAATAAAATAATTCAAAGTGCTATGAGTCCTCATCTAGGATGACATAAAACTTTGGATGAGCATTATAATAGATTTCACCTATCTCTCTTTCCATTTGCAGTGCTTATGATTCAGAGAATAGGAGAAAGATATTGTAGACTCAAGTGGTGTTATATCCTTATTCTTTAGAGGTCATTCCACATAGGTGTGTAAGTAGGTAGTCTAGATCTGGCTTTCATCTATCATCTTTATTATTTGGTGAAAAAAATTCTTTCAACATTCAAAGATGTGAAAGGTCAATTACAAACAACAAGGGACAATTTTTGGAGCATGTGACATATTTTTTGTGCCCCTATATCATGCTCTTCCATAATCTTAGTTGTGGATTTTCAGTATGTTGTAAGGGTTAGGATATATGCTTGTTGTATTGTAGATTATTTTAAAAATAAATTGATGCAAATCTCAAACATTCTCTTTTCTCTTGATGCATACTTAGCAGTGTATTTGAGATTTTTTTTTTTTTTGTGAGATAATAGGTTGACAAACTATGTTGTCTCTTCATATGTGTAACACTTCACAATTGTGTATATTTAACCTATCATCATTCCTTATAGGTTCATAGTTTTAATTCCCATTATTGTGAAATGACAAGGTGAGGTCATTTTGTTCTTTCCATGGCACTTGGCATCAACATCTTATTTTTTTCCTCCTTCTGCAAGCATGTTTCATCTATACACTTTGTGTGCCTCTAGACATGGTTAATTGTCTCTTCATAGTCATTAGTAGGAAGTGTAACAAATATCTCAATTATTTCCAGCAGGCATAGATCATCTAGCAAGAACTTGTACATTGTGTCATATATGCTTTTTGCATCATGAGGTTTCCAAGCACTAACATACATGTCAAAAAACTTTCTTTCTCTTTCAACCTCCATATTATTTTTCTAGTCGATTTTATACATACTGGGTGCACTTGGGAGCCAAACAAATCTATCTAAATATGCATTACCTCTATGTTGCCACTTGTATCTATACTAATAGTTTTTTACCAAGAAGTTTTTCAATCACTTCTTTGTGAAATACGGTAAATCATAAGTACAAGTATAGTATTGTAGTATGGGGGTTATTGATTACATTTTCCAAACTTTTCTTGTTTGATTACCTTTTAATGGGAAATTCATTGGATGATAATTAGTGTAGATCTAGCCAGTTCATGTCTTTTTCACTTCAAGTGAATACTATGGTGGGTAATCCTATTTGGTTGATTATGTCTATTAACTCTGCCAAACAATTTTTCTAATTTGATCTCGTATCTCTAGCAGAAGATCTAAAGCACATGAACTCCTCCACAAGTTGTGTGTTTGGTACAGTTTTCAAGTGTGCGTGAATATTTTCAATGGTAGTCGACATGTTTTCATCTACATTTCTTTAGATGAATACAATTATAAGGCTTTGGTGTGATGAGGAAGTGTGAGGTTGTAGATAAAAAATTAAAATCACCCCACCTTCAAAATCTTTGTTCATGAAACCTCATCAAGTATAATGCAATCTCATGGATCAACACTCCCCTGAGTTGTGGTTACATGTGTTATGCAAATCCATCTAGGAAAACTATGAGAAATGTCATATCAAGGAATTTATCAATATTCTATTCATTCATTAGACAAAAGTCTATTCTGAGCCAATTAACAATACTATTTGTGTCATCCTCAAGTTTCAATGTTTGCTTGATAAGTTTAAGCTTATGAAATCTTTTTGGCAATCTATACATGGTTGTCAATGTGAAACTCGTACTAATTTCATTTTGGTCTTTATCAATTTCTATCTCATTATTAGGCATGGTCATGTCTTCATATGTTTCAATGCTAGTAAGCATTATTGAAATATCTATTATTATTTCAGAGATTTCTACTAGATAATTAACATCTATCATAATATCATTGTAATATGGGCCATTCCTGACTTTGTATTGCAATGCATCCCTAGCACAATTTCTAATTATATTACTATTGAATAATGATGTCATTACTCATGCAATTTTTAAGCTATGAGCATGGGGATCTAAGGTTGCATTTTTTGTATTTAAACATAAATGTTGTAAAATTACTCGTGGGCGATATTTTCATACAACTATTTGTTAATAATCGACATATTCAATGGTCAAATTTTATTAACAAATAACGGTTAAGTATAAAACTAATTTTAGTAGCTAATAAAAAAAAACATAATTATCTAATTAAAATATAATGGAACTATTTAATGTATGGAATGATATTATTGTACTTGTCATAGGCTAGGTTGGTTTGCGTTCACTTGTTTACAATTAGTGAATTAGCTTTGTATTAATCAACTAATCATAAGTAACTATTTTTCTATCAATTGAATATCTCTAAAGTTTCTATATTTATTTATTATTTAATTATATTATCTAAATTACTTATCTCAATTATCATTGATTTATTTGGTTTGGCAACTCCTTTTTGAAGGCTTCCTCCATATTGTTTTTTTTTTTAGCTAGATTTTTGTGCTACAATTTTTTTTTTTTGTATTTTGTATTTCTATTTTTTTCATGAAATCATTTGTAGATTTAGTGGTGGTTACTTTTACCTTTTCTAACAAAAATCTTAATCTTTATAGCTTGCAATTTTATCAATTTAAAACAACATATTATATGGTTGTTTCTGGTTTAATATAGATAATGTCACTCATCTTAGACTATTATACAATTAATTACCTTTTTCTATAAAAATATATTAGTTAGATTTATAAACACTTACTTTCTACTATTTTCTTTAAGATCACATAATGAATTACAATTTAAAAATTAATTTCTTTCTTCAACTTTCAACAACTCTTTTAATTTTAATATCTATAAAAAAGGTCTTTTAATTTTAATAGACCTTCATACTTTATTAATGATTAATTATTTCTTTAAAGAAAATAATTAATATGTAATATATTAAATTTTCTTTAATATTTTACTATAAATAGTACATGGTAAGTTTAAAAAAGAAAAGAAAATAAGTATATTCATTTCACAAAATAGATATCTCTCATCTTTAAAATCAAACCAACACATAAAATTAAGTTGTATTATATTTTTATAATTAAGTAAATAGGCTTCTTGTTGGAGTTTTGCTCCTAATTTTTTCTTCTTCGATGGAAACATTGTAAGACTCGACAGAAATGTTGCAAGACTTCTCGGTTTTATGATTTTCCATTGATGTAAAAAAACTCATTTAAAAAAATTAAAGTTTTCTTTATCGTTGTCAATCTTGTGGGAAAGATTATAATTTTTATTTCTTCTCCATACGTTTCTATTTTTTTTTTAAATCTATTTAACTTGTGAGATTTATTAATTAACCTATGTTTTTCTCCCATTTGTAACATTGTAAAGGCTCTATTGGATTTTCTTTCTTATCAACAATTTCTATTATTCTCTCTTTTTGTACATGTTCATTATTTTTTTCATATATGCAGGGATTATCATCCACAAGTTTATATACAAGTTTGAATTTCTCGACAAGTTTAGCATAATAAAAAATACATAGTGAGTAGTTACAAAATGCATACATATAGATTATAGAAAAGTTGAGGAAATAATCATAAATGGTAATACATGCCTAACAACAAAGAAGTGTGAACAAAACTAAATCATATTAGTTATAGTTTTTTCTCAATTTCATGTGATTGTAGGTTTGTGTCAATTTTGTGCTCAAATCATTTTTAATAGGCTATATTTTATTTGGAAATTTATCCTTCTCTCCAAATGTCACGTGCTCTAAATTTGTGTCGTTTATGAAAAAAAATTGCATTATTTTTATTATCAAATATCTTGACAATGATTCATGTTTTTTTAATAAATCATATAAATAAAAATAATAACCAATTTAGATATAATTTTGATTTTAGATTCATGATTAAACTACTTATTCATATTTTTTATAAATCTTAATAATAATAATCAATTTATATGTAAATTTTTATTTTAGACTCGTGATTAAATTGCTTATTGCTTTATCTCAAAATTAAAAAATTAAATTAGAATTTGAAATGCAAAAAGACAATAGAAGACAAAATTTCTAAATATAAAATAAAAAGATTGCATTTGTATCTATATTTTATTATTAGAAGTGTTGCTATAGGAAAAATATAGATTTAGTTTTAAATTGAAGTTGATTCATTTTAGAAAATTAAAATATAATTTTATATAATTTTAAAATTTGAAATGATTTATAAGAAAGAAGAAAAATTAAAAAATATATTTTGAACATATATATTCCTACTTTTAATTTTATTAATTATTAAGATAAAAATAAAATGTATAAAAAAAATGTAGTTGTAACATATCTTCAATAGATATAGAAGATTTCCTTTATATCTAGATTTTAGTTTTAAATTTTATAGTTTCATTTTATCATTTTAATTTTTTTATATATAAAAATGATTTAAAATTTAGAAAAGTTAGTTATATATGTAGATTAATTTCTATCTTTTTTCTAATATAAGAAAAAGTGGACAAGCCACTACATATATCAATTATAATTTTAAAAAAGCATGATTCAAAAGCTCTATCGGGAAAGAACCAATAAGAAAACCCAAAATCATCGCTAAATACAAAATTTTGGATCATTGAACTTTACATATAGTAACCTCCATGAGGATACAGAAGAAATGTATTTACAATATTGACCGAGCATTAATCTCATAATGTCCAACTTCAAAAATTTTGAATTTCTCATATCCATTAACTATCCTTTCTCCATCTCTGCAAATGTAGATTCAACAACATGACCATGTCCACCCATTGACTAGGAATCATTTATGCAACCACTATTAGGGTTGTCACTGTTGGTGAGAACCAATTCGGCCTGAACACCACACCACCCAAATGGTCCTCATGAGTAGGCACATCCCAACTAGAAGAACCACCAAATGCAGAGGCATTTGCCATGTCAAAGGGAAAATGTACATTATGCAACCCGATATCTTACCAAGACAACTCATTGTCACATGAGGCCGAAGACGACCACTCCAAAGGGTTGTGTGAGTTTCGAGCAAGATACAAATTATTCGAAAGGGCCGACAAGTCCAACAAGGCATGCCCATTTTTTTGAACTCTTTCTTCTAGCTGATAACCAAGGGCACGTGCGACAACTTGTATAACATATTTCATAGCTTGAGAGCTTTGCTTTTGAAAGAAACTTTGGAGTGCATCAAACATAAACATGTATTCATGCTTCCTAAGAAGCTGAGACCTTGTGAACAAACCCCACATTAAGGCATTACTAGCCCAAGGATCATAGTGCTACATTGCAAGCTTGAGCTTGTTTAATTTTCTAATAGAAATGTTGTTTATGGTAAGAAATATAGAAAGATGATTTTTATATCAATTACAATTTGAAATGATATGCATGCAAAAATATTAAATAAAATAGAAATACTTTTTACATTTTCAGAAAAAATATAGAAAGTTTACATTTAAGTCTAGATTTTAGTTTTTTAATTTTCAATTTACATTGATTCATTTTGAAAAATTAGAAATAGAATTTTGTAAAATTTTAAAATTTGAAATGATTTACAAGGAAAAATATTTTTTTTAATATATGTTATACATAATTATTTCTATTTTTTTAAAATTTAGTAATTATTAAGACAAAAATAAAATGTATGCAAATAAAATTATTTACATGTATTTTATAAATATAGAAACAATTTATTTGTATCTAGAGTTTAGTTTTTAAATTATAATTTAATTTAAATTTTTTTACAATAATTTTTTCAAAAATTTAGAAATATTTTTCATACATGTAAGTTAATTTCTACCTCTTCTTATTTTCATAATTATAATACTTGTTTATTCATTTAAAATTAATTAATTTATTGTAATGTCAACATAGTACATAATATAAGCATCTATTTACCTATATTATAATAATGTATTCCAGGGCCATTATATTCTCACAACTCTTAGAGCTATCCATCCTATAAATCCTAACTATAACCATAATCTCAATCCTATGTATAACCATAATCCCAATTCCAACCTTAATTATTTTCCAAGACCCTTACAGTTGGGCTAAACACTTATCCAAACATTAATCTTGATGTAACTACAATGTGACCTTAACTATGACTTAAACATAATGTGAAACCTAACTTATTAAATTTTATGTATGGATTGAAAATTTTATTCACCTACTAAAAATATAAAACTATTTATCTTAATAGATTAACCATTAACCTAACATTACGCTTTATTAAATCATAAGTAGAAATTGAACCCTTATCCTAAAAAAAATGAGTTTTTAATAACCCTCAAATTATTCTTAATAAATTAAACTTTGAACCTAACTCTAATACTTACACAAAACCAAATTGAAACCTAATGTTTTTAAAATCTAAATAAGTTAACCCTGATCCCACACTATATCATTTAATTTAAGAAATTTTTGTGTACCATAGAATTAATCCTAAATTATATTAAAAATTTAAGATATATTTGAATCATAACCATAACACCAATCTTATGCAACATGAAACCTAACCTCAAACTTAACTCTAACCCTAATTAAATATTATGTTAAATTAAAAACTTAATCTAATTATAATTCTAAAATTAACCATAATACTTCTTCTCTTCCTATCATTCAATTATACAAATCATTCCTATTGGCTAAATTGTTGCACGTACATAAGCACACAATTGCTAGTAGTAAAATATTATATAAATGGCACACTTATGCTCTTTGAAAATAGTGAATAAGGATTATGAGACAAATTGAAGTTCATGAAATAAATGTCCTTTAATATAAAAATATTCATAATTTGGTCAATCATCAACTCAATAGTCTGATCATCTATAAAAATAAGTTTGAAGCCTAATTGGGGCTTGTTCGAATAAGGAGACCAAAATTCAATCAAGAAAGAATGGAGGCAAGACCTTCCAAGAAATGTTTTCACCACCTCAAAAAAAAGATTCATTTCAACCATGGGTGAGATTCAAACTAGATCGATTGCGGTAGTGGAAACGGGCGAGAATAGAGGTTGCGACGAGAGAGACTGGGGCGACAATGGCCGCTCTGTGCTAGGGCCTGCGTGCCCTAGTGACTGCTTCTGGTCCTCCACGCTGCTACAGGCGGCTGGCTTTGTGGGCTTGGGGATCTCCTTTGACGCTAAGCAGGGTTTGGATGGGTTTGAGGGCCCAGACTCTCCTTTTAACGACAAAAACTTTCATTGCATGCGGCTGTAAATGCAAGACTATTGGTCTTGGTTTGGGGCTTAGCTCTTGGGGTCGGAGACCGGGGGTTTCCCATCCTGTTGTTTGCTGGTAAGATTTTCAAGTTAACCCTATGGCGAATCGGGGTCTTGTTTTATCTCAGATTGCCTCTGAGGATATGGTGATGGCTGATCCATCATCTTCAGCGCATGCAAAGGGTAAGGACCAGACAAGTAAACCTACAATAGGAGATGGGGTCTTCTCCTCCATAGGAGTGCCTCACATTAAAAAAGTTAATGGATGTTTGGAAAGATCTGAGGACCGACCTGTTCTGGTCATTCAACCTGAGCAGATTTCGGAGGATGTTGAATATTGGTAGAAACATGCCCTTATTTGCAAATTTTTGGGCCTTCATCTCTCCTTACCTGTGTTAGATTCCTGGGCTTGTAGGGTTTGGAACCCTGAAGGCGATATGGAGATCATTTTGGCAGCGAATAATTACTTTTTAGTTATCTTCTCTTGCATGGCAAACATAAATAGGGCATTTGAAGGAGGCCCTTACTTCTTTAACCAGGTGGGGCTTTTCATCAAGCCTTGGCACATGGGCTTCAATTCAGCTGAAGAGATTCCATCACGGGTTCCTGTGTGGGTTCATTTGCCGAGGCTTCCGTTGGAGTTTTGGAGGGATGATATTCTTCATTCTATCTCACTACTGCTTGGAAAACCTATGGGGGCGGCTACACAAACTCAAGATCATAAATTAATCTCTTATGCTCGTATTTGTGTTGAGGTAGATTTAACTAATCCATTACCAGATTCTATGGAAATACAATTGGGATCCTCTTCCTGGATCCAACAGCTGGATTATGAGACCCTTCCTTTTAGGTGTCAAATTTGCCATGAATATGGTCACTTGCTTCGCAAATGTCCTACATTCAAGCCTGCTATTTTGGATACATCCGGACCTCTTACGGGAGACAAGGGGAAGGCCCCGACATCTACTCGCCCTATGGATAATGAGGGCTTTACTCAAGTCAAAACTAGGAACAAAGGCAAGGGTAAGAAGAGAACCTGGCAGGAGAGACACAATGATGGTACCTTTAACAGATTTAATGTTCTTGAAGACCTTGTGCAGGAGGAAGGTATTCTGGTTGAGCTTTCTTCTAGGGATAAGGGCCTGCATGAAGTTCAGGAAGATGAGGCAAAGGGGGAGCTTCAATTACTATTACTAGAGGATCCTCAGAGTGTACAAATTGATATGGATCTACCTCCTCAGGTTTAGGATACCAGGGAGCCCCAGGGATCATAGGTTTTGATGAGTTCAAGTGTGGTGGTTCCAGATCCCCCTATTCCCAAGGGGGCCGCAGAGTTGGCCAAGGGTGGCAAAGCCCATCCTACTTTAGGGTTACAACAGAAATCCTTCAAAAAGGGGTCTCTGGAGAAACTATCCAAGAGTGGCAGAAAGACAGATCAAGAGAAGGTTAAGATTATGGGGGACACTTTGGTTGAGTCTGGGTCTGTGCAACCCATTGATTCCCACTTCACCCACCCCCATAAATGATTATTTTATCATGGAATGTATGGGGGTTGAATAGCATCCCTAAACAAAAGGTTGTTCGTAAATTAATTGAATCTCAGTTACCTTATGTGGTTTTTATTCAGGAAACTAAGCTTTCTGTGGATGGTTTGGCCAGTTGTACTGTGCATATCTGGCCCCAGGGAAATTGGTAGGGGGTGGGAGCTCGAAACAATTTAGGTGGGGTTGCTTGCTTCTGGAACCTAAGAAAAGTTCTTCCCTTATGGTCGATTTCTAGTCAATCCTCTATCTCTTTGGTTGCATCCTGTCTAGCGACTGGGGAAAGGTGCCTTCTATCTAATATTTATGCTCCTATGGATATTGTGGGAAAATAAAATCTGTGGGTTCATATTAGCCACATTCGGGCCATGGACCCATTTCTTCCATGGATTATAGCAGGGGATTTTAATTCTATTACTAGCTTAGAGGAGAAATGGGGAGGAGTTGCTAAGTTGGACCCCTCTGCAAATCTTTTCAGGGATATGATTGACTCTTTGCATCTTATTCATGTGAAGCCAACTAATGGTGTCTTTACATGGAATAATAGGAGGTGTTGTGAGGAGGCTATCTCAGAAAGGCTTGATAGATTCTTGGTTTCCTATTATTGGATGAACAACAAGTTGATCACCAACTCTAAAATTCTTGATTGGAGAGGCTTTGATCATTGGCCTATCAAGCTCTCGGTTACTACTTATGGTGTCACCAAGAACCCTCCCTTTAAATTTTAGTTAATGTGGTTACGAGATCAATCTTTGCAAGACCTTATGATGGATTGGTGGTATGAGAGGATGCCTACCCATGGGACGACAATGTTTACTTTCTGTAAGAGGCTTCAAGGTAAAAGCACAAACTTGTGTCACCTTTTATGAAGAAACGTGATATCAGAATGCGACAGTTCAACATTAATGACAAAAAAAATGGTAGTTGTGTTTAGAATTTGAAAATGATGTAAACTGATGAAATGTGTAGAATTGGATGAGCTTTATGTCTATCATTTTTTAAATTTTTTTTGAGTAAGAATTTATTCATTTCTTTTATTTTGAAGTCCCCTTTTTAACTATAAAAAATATAGGGTCTAGTTCCCGTCAAAAAAAAAATGCAAATCATCTTTTTTTGTTTTGATTTGAAAATATCTTATAGATGACATGTATATCTAGTGCACAAAAAAAGAAATAATTATTTTTGATCTATATTTTCTTTGTTATAAGTACTCAAGCTTGACCTTCTCAGAAGCCAACAATTTTTTCCTCCCGTCAAAACTTCCTAATCAAATCTACACCTTCTTGAGAAAAAATTACATATTCATGAAGAGGACTCTCTCCTCTAGAGATAAATATAATTTTTTATTTTTTTTGGTATGATTTACTATTTTTTCCCTTTTTTTAATTGAGCATCTTCTGAAATGTTGAAATATCGACTTATAATATTTTTAAATTCTAACATATTATAACTAATCAAAACACTCAAAAATTTATATAATGATGATATTGAATCTAAGATCTATAAAAGGGTATTTTTAGTTTTTGAATAAAATTGAGTTTTGATAGAGAAATGAAATTTGACCAAAACAGGTTTTGATATCACAAACGGTGACACAAATCTGTGCTTTTACCCAACATGTTAAGTATAGGCTTAAGAAGTGGAATAAACAATGTTTTGGGAACCTATAGGCTCAAAGGATAACTGCTCAAACTAATTTAGACAATATCACTCGGTTGATTAGGGATCAAGGGAGGACCTTTGATCTAAGTGAAGTAGAGTCTGTGGCTCTTAAAGGATTAGAAGAGTGGGAGCTTTGTGAGGAGATCTTTTGGAAGCAAAAATCTCGTATTGATTGGCTTCAGGAGAGGGATAGGAACACTGCATTCTTTCATAACTTTGTCAAAGCTCGGAGATAGGGGAATTCTGTACCCTCCTTAATCTTGCCCAAAGGGATTCATCTTCCTTCCAATATTGACATTTCCAGAGCTGCAGCCAACTATTTTTCAAATCTTTTTTCTAAGGAGGATCTTGATGCTTCTTGATGCTTAGGCGGAAGAGAGGGCAATCTTGGATGGTATTCCTCACTTGGTCTCTGTAGAGATGAATGAGGCCCTCTTACGTCCTATTTTGTTATCTGAAGTGGAAAAAGTGGTGTTTAACATGAAAAAAGGTAAGGCTCCAAGCCCTGATGGATTTTCGATTGAGTATTTTCAGGAATTCTGGGAAATTATTAAGTTAGATCTCCTTGAGGTGGTTCAAGAGTCTCATAGGAATAAGCAGATGCTCAAGTCCATGAATTCTACTTTTTTGGTTCTTATACCTAAGCAGGAAGGGGCTAATTAGTTGACTCATTTTAGAGCTATTGCACTTTGTAATGTTGTCTATAAGATCATCACCAAGCTGATTGTGGAGAGACTTAAGCCACTTCTTAGCACTCTGATCTCCCCAGAGTAGGGGGGTTTTGTTGAAGGAAGACAAATTTTGGATGGTGTGGTGGTTGCAATGGAATCTATTCATTCTATGGCAAATTCAAAGGAGAGGGCTATGTTCATAAAGCTTGACATGGCTAAAGCTTATGATCGAGTGAGTTGGGAATTCTTATAGAATGTTCTCTTAACATTTGGTTTTGCTTAGGAATGAGTTAATTGGATTCTGAGTTGTGTGACCTTCGCTTCCTTTTCTGTCATTATAAATGGGGAACCATCAGGTTTGTTCAGTTCCTCTCGAGGACTTCGGCAAGGGGATCCTTTATCTCCTTATTTATTCATTATCATGGTAGAGGGTCTTGGTAGATTTATCAAATCTCAAGTAAGGCAAGGCCTTATCCAAGGGTGGAGTTGGCATGACTCTCTCCCTTCCTATTCTCACCTTAAGTTTGTGGATGATACTGCATTGATGGGTATGGCCAGAGTTAGTGAAGCTATAAATTTCAAGAGGGCCCTTGACATTTATCTGAAGGCTTCAGGTCAATGTATTAATGATGAAAAATCTTCCATATTTTTCTTCAATACCCCCCAGCCTATTCAAAATAGGATTGCTAGGATTTTCAGATTTTAGATTGGTGTTCTTCCCCTTTTATATCTTGGAGTCCCCTTGGTTTTGGGATCTCAATTTAGAGGGTATTGGCAAGGAATTTTGGACAAATTTCAGAGTAAAGTCAGTCATTGGACGAATAGGTGGCTTTCTACGGCTGGCAAAGTGATTCTTCTTAATACTGTGGTGCAGTCTCTACCTATTTACAAGTGTTGTGTGCAAGTTCCCCCTTCCACCTTTGTTAGGGATTTTGATGCTCTTTCTCAGTAGTTCCTTTGGTTTGGTACCCTTCTTTCATCAAAGTGGAGTTTAGTTAAGTGGGAGTGTGTTTATAGGCCAAAGTTTGCTGGGGGTCTGGGTCTTAGATCCATGGCACTTGTTGTCACGGCTCTTGCTACTAAGTTGTATTGGAGGTGGTGCAATAATCAACACTCAGATTGGGCCAAGATTCTTACTCACAAGTATTTTCCTAGTGCAGATAGTTTAGAGGTGCCATGCCTGGCTTTGTTGGGTAGAGGGTCTTGTGTCTAGAACACCCTCAAGAAGGGCACTCAGCTAATTAAGGAAGGCCTCTTTTGGATTTGTAATGGAGGCTTGGATGCTCTTTTTTGGCAGGATTCGTGGGATGGCCATCCACCCATGATCTCTTGCTTTCCCCAGCTCCAGTCTCTCTACCACATTTTCACTAATGCTAGCTGGTTTAAGGTGGAGCATTTTAAGACTATCAAGTGTTTGGGACAGGTGGAGGTGACTTGTTGGAGGGAATCTCAAGAGTGGCCTGTCGGTGGCTCTGATGAGGATTGTGCTCTTCTTGCTCATGTGTTGGAGGGTAGGTTTTGTAGCTCTCTTAAGGGGAGGGATGTTCTAGCTTGGGATCCTAGTCCAAAAGGAAAATTCTTTGTGGCTCAAGGCTATGTGGTGCTTGATAGGAACCTACATGGAACAGCTAAAGTGCACTGGTGGAAGAAGGTTTGAAATAACTTTTCTTGGCCCAAATGTAATTTCTTCATATGGTTGCTAGCCTAGAAGAAATGTCTTACTTGGGAGAATCTCCACAAAAGAGGCTTTCAGGGACCTTCTGTTTATGCTCTATGTTTTCATAATTAGGATTGTATCTCTCACTTATTTTTTCTTTGCTCCTTTTCAAAGGATATTTGGCATATATGGTGGGAGGCTTGGAATCATGGTTGTATTCATGCAACTTCCCTCATTGACTTTTGGGCAAGTTTGGGCAGACCTCCAGCAAAGACGTCTTTCTTGCAATCTGCCTGAACAGTCGGGCCAATTTTTATTCTTTGGAACCTTTGGTTGGAAAGGAACCACAGGATTTTTTGTGACTCTAAGTTAGATAGCCTGCATTTGTGGAGGAAGATCCTTAGTAGGCTGCAGGAGACTATTTCAGCTAAGTGCGACATGTTTGAAAGTATAGATCCTGGGGAACAAAATATTGTGAGGAATTTGAACCTGGATGGCGATAATCGGGGATGCACTCTTGGAAAATGATCAAGCCATGGCAAGTAATGTGTTTATAGGGATGGGCGATGGACCCCTCCCCCAGCTAGGATCCTGAAGATTAATACTGATGGGTCTTCTCGAGGAAATCCTAGTCATGTTGGGATTGGGGCTATAGGTAGAAGTAATGATGGTGGTGAGATTTTTATGACGTCCATTTATAAGGGTCAACTTTCTAATAATCTAATGGAGGCCCTTGCTATCAAGATTGCTATGGAGAGAGGTTGCTCTTTAGGCTAGAAAAAGATCATATGTGAGTCTAATTCACAGATTGTTGTTGATATGTTGAATAACCAGAGCTTGGAAAATGTTAATTGGCTATTAGCCTCTTTGGCCAGACAAGTTCCGAGTTTATGTAGTTCTTTGGAGTATGTCTCCTTTCGTCATATCCCTCACGAATGGAATAGAGTTGCGGATTATTTGGTGAAGTGGGCTTCAGAGAATGTGGCTAGTTGGGATATTAATAGAAGGGATGAGTTACCTTGGGAATACCGTGAGATTGTTGATCAGTTGATATTGGAAGATAGGAATATGTAGTGTTGGTGTGGCCCTTTGGCCTTTGTTTTGTAATCTGGATTTGAGTGAATAAATTTTTACCCCTTTCCCAAAAAAAAAAAAAAAAAAAAAAAGATTCAAACTAGATCGTGCATGAAAGATGACCCTGGCGAGGAGGGCTAGATTACAGTATGCAAGCATTGTAACAAAACCGCATGGAAGAATTTTAACAGGCCTCAAAATGATCCTATACCACAAAAGGTGTTCATATCTATCAAGCCCCCCTCATTGACAATCCTTGATAAACAAATGAATAATATTGAGAGTGAACAATTGTGAAAGACAAGATCAATAAAGCTGTCAAAAAGTTTGTTTTAATGAGAGGACAAAGATTCTTGGATAAGAAAGAGGAAATTTTACACAATCCTCATCCTCCTTATAATTGGCCAAGAATCCCATCACAAAACACTATCAAGAGTCTAAGAGGGTCGTATCCCCAAAAATCATAGTGATATTAAGTAATATATATACAAAGGGCTTATGGCGATATTGTGAAGAACACTCAATATGTGCCTTTTGGAGTGCCCCATAATTATCTATAAATAGAATTGTGAGGTGGATATACCCGACCTTTGATGACCAAGTAAGTATTGCTAACCTTAATAACAATTTCATTTACTTAGATTGAAAAGATATTACACTAAAGAAGATGTTATTAGAAGGATTTCGTGTTTACTTTTAAATTTATTGATTAGATTTCTTCCAATTGGAAACCCAATTTAAGCCATAAAACCTTTTTGAAAGAAATAGCTCTAAAATGGGTAGTTATCCATAATTTTTCTAGTAGAATTATTACAAAGTAAAGTACTATTAAAAATTGATGATTTGATGGGAGAATATGTAGGGATAGAAACTACTTTCTTAATAATTGACCTGCCAAATTCTTTATTAAAATAATTTTTTTGAAAAAAAAATCTTTAATCCATCAAAATTTATCACAAACAATTTCATATATCATATTTAGCTAGAAATAATCTTTGGAAATATTATGAATATATATATATATATATATATATATATATATATATATATATATATATATATATATATATATATATATATATATATATATATATATATATATATATATATATATAAAAGGTAAAGACATAATAGGAAGAGATTCACATTGTCTAACTAAGTCAATAACATAATATTTTAGATCTAGGTATATTGATCCTGACACACAAGCCTTGGAAGAATGACAAATAAAAGGGGATTTAGAAGACTTGGAAATGGATCCTAGTACATAATTCAATAACAAAGATATGTCTAAAGAGAGGCATCAACCTTTAAAGGAGGATACAACTTTGATTAACTATCATATTGGAGAAGGGGAAACAATAGATGACATAAATCCGAATGAAATGGGACAACCTAAAATAGATTCTCAAATAGAAGTATAAACATCATAGCTACTTAAAACCAACACATACTTAGAGATATCGAAAATGAATAAGAATAAGGAAATGATAAAAGCTAACATTTCCAAGGAAAATTTGGAAGAGGGCATACAAAAACTAGGTAAACAAATTATGGATAAGGTTTTACATACTTTATCAATGGTGTGGAATTAGAACAACAAGAAGGTCAACTAACGATGCGAGATTACTAGTAAGAGCAAGAAAGAGTTGTAAAGAAGATGGAAGAAAATATGGTTATGCTAAGTGAGATGATGCAAGACTTTCAAATAGTTTATAATTAAATAAGAAATTAATTAACATACTAGCATAGCCTAGAAAAAGAAAAGGAGATAATAACAAATAAAAACAAATCTCCCGCAAGGGACAAAGAGGAAAAATGAGAATGTGTTGAAGCTAAGAGTTAGGAAGTATGTTGAAAATAGATTGATACAAGTATGAGAATGTGGTTCAATCATTGTTTTTGTCACTGATGTCAAACTTTCTACTTGTTTGTAATATAATTGCTTAGATGATTTGAGTACTATCATTTGTTTGATTGATGTAGAGGATTTGGTCAAATGAGGTAACAATAGCACCTAGAGGAAAGGTTGAGTTATGATATGGAAAAGGAGTACAAAGATCAGTTAAGACAATGAAATTATAGTGCATTAATTATCTATTTAAGGTTGCAAAGGATGGATACACTGATTAAGTTTAGAAGAACAAGTAAAACAAATTATGTCTACCAAGATTAATAATCTACACAGTAGGTGCTGAGAAAAGTTAGTATAAGCTGAGCATAAAATTAGTTGGAGCTAAGAAAAGACAAATTTTAGTGTATGCTAAGTGATACAGTGTTAGCCGAGTAAAGTTTAGTTGATGCTGAGCACCAATAAACTTTAGTTTGTGCTGAGTGATTTGATAGTAGATGTTGAGCAATGTAGTATGTGTCGAGCATCAAAAGAAAGTTAATGCCAGGTGACAACATTATAAGAAAGATTATGAATTTGATGAATTTGAGCTGACAAGATTGATTTCTTGGATTGTGTGGAAGATAAGATTAATGAGTTAGTGGCATTGAATTCAAGATGAACCATTTTGAGGTGAATTCAAAGAATAAAATGAAAAGATGGGTAGATTCATTGAATCCTACCTAACCCTAAAATGGACAATAGAGAATGAACAAAAAAGGATCTAAATTTTCTATTTATAGAGATGGTTGGTCATAAGCAAAGGTTGTCATGTGTGAGAAGCTAAGAAAGACAAGGAGTCTAAGGTATTGCTTCATTCAATGACCAAAGAGAAGGGACTACTATTGGCAAGCAAAGCAAGAAGGCTTAATGGTATGGATGCTTGAAGGGCGAATAAGCTATCAAAGTTGAAATGTGTGACAACTAAGCATAATGGAGGACTAAAATAGAGATCTATAATCTGCAAAGTGAGTTGTAAGTTGTTCTCGAATCAAGCCTTATCATTACTTTTTAATCATTGTATCAGTCTAGGGTAAATTCTTTGGATTAAGTTTGACCTAAGAATCATTTGTAAATCCTTTAACTAGATGACATTCCAAGTGAATGATCTAAAGTCTCTAACAAGGCTCACTCCTAATAAGGTGATTGAAATCCTCTAACTAGGTCATATTTAACAATTTGCATTGTAAACTTTAACAAGGTTGGCCTTTCACAGGGCATCACTTTAGAAGAGTGAGAATGAGTAGCATGTTACTGGTGGTTTTTCCCAAATTGGGTTTCCACATAAAATCATTGTGCCAAATGTGTTATTGAATCTGTTATGTTTCATGCTTACATTTTTGCAAAGTTGATTTGACAACAACCTACACAGTTTAATTGATTGTATGATCTAATGGATGCATGCATGATAAATATGTTTTATGGATATGGGTTCACTAAGCTGTGAAAAGTTTTATTTGTACATCTAGAGCTTGGATAATTGATTCATCATCCCCCCCTCAGTTATTGTAAAGAATTCCAACAAAGTATCAGGAAAAAATCTAATCCCTATTAAAGTAGAGACTATTTACAAATAAGTAGGTTAAGTACCTCATATTGAGATCCCTATAATTAATGATATGGGGTTGGCAAGTTTTGACACAAACCTCTTTGTTGATGAACCAAAAGTTTGGGAGGAAGTTGGTGTGAATGAATTGGACATTCTCAAAAAAGGAAAAATAGAGGCAATTATCGATGACTCTCTAGGGATTCAAATTGAACCTATATCAGTAGAAGAGATTAATAGGGATAAGGAAAAGTGGTTCAGCAATAAGGTAATAAAAAAGTTTTAAGAGAAACAAGATGACAAAGAGGGTGATGAAACATTATCAACAAGTTAGTAGAACGTACAACTCAATCTAGACAAATTAGGCATTTAAAAAAACATGGAAGGTATTGAGAAACAAATATGTGGCAAACAACATAAAAAGAAAGCAAGGAAAACCTTAGTTGAATTGAGATCAGTGACATGAATGACTAGTAACCAAAGGAAGATAAATCACTCACTCAATGAAAGGAAGCAAAAGTTCCTTCCCAAGGAGCCATCAAGTTGACTACGTGGAATGTTTGGGGCATTAATGCCCCTAAAAAAATGTGCTTACTCAAGTGCAACATATTAATTGTAGAATCAAAACTAATATTAATTTAGGAAATTAAATTAAACAAAACATAGAGTGAAGTTTAGAAGAAGACTACAAATTTGGAAAGTAGAAACTATATGTACATATGGTGGGGATTCTTTGGGACCCTTAAAAGATTAATTTTATTAGTTGGGTGTCAAACAAAAATTAGATAGGAGAAAAAGTTAGCAGTTATAAAAGTTCAGTAAACTTTGTTCTCATAAATATATATGGTCATATTCCAATTGTAGAGAAGAAAGTAGTATGGACAAAAATTAGTCAATTCATGAAATTATATAAAGGGGGAACCCTTTTTTTCTAGGTGGTGATTTAATGTACTTCTAAATACTAAAGAATAATCTTGGGGCATAAAAAAAGTAAAAAAAAGTTATGAAAAACTTTAGAGATTAGTTTTCTCAAAATAACCTATTAGATATACCAAAAAACATTAGGGATTTTTACTTGAAATAACAAAACAACAGGATTCAACAATATAGAGGAAAGACTATATAGGTTTACATTGAGGGTGATTTATTGTCTTTTAATCACTTTTTAAGTTCTAGCATCTTACCTAATGTGGGTTCAGATCGTTTCATAGTAAGGTTAGAAATAAGTGAACCCAAAAAATCATCTAGTAATCCATGTGTGAAAAATATAGTTTTTGTTGGACTTAAGTAGTCACATTGACATTATTTGTCAACAAAATGGTGATGACTAAGTTGTAGTGTCACGAGGACTCAAGTATTGAGTAAGCATTGAAGTGTTGTCATTGATTGGCAATCGGTTAACAAGAGATTGAAGAGTTGCAAAGAATGTGCAACCACTGATAGACTGACATATTGGTCACAATAAGGAACATGATACAAACAAGAAAAAATTCCTACATGTATAGACACCTATGTATAGGTAGTCATAGTTATTTTGTGACTATGCTCTCTTATGGATCTCAAAATTTGAATACTTGATTTGATAAGGATAACTTTAGGGTTTTGACACTTGGATTGAATCAATAGATTTAAGGACACTCGAACTTCATTATGAAGTTTTCAACATTGTTGTTGTTAGAGCTCAAAGATCTATAGGAGACAGAGAAGGAAAAAACAAAGAACAATGAGCCAATAGTAGATCAGTGCCCAAGCATGAGAAAGAAGAAGTCAACATAAGCATTTACTGAGTAAAGCCAGAACATAAGAAGGAGATCATAGAATTTTTGTGGGTAATCATAGTAGATCTATAATGAAAGGTGTGCCATATTCTTAAATCTAATCTTTAGTTTGTGTTCTTATCATTGCAACTATTGTATGCCTTTAACAAGGAAGACTTGTAATAAGTTTTTAAGATCCTCTAACAAGGTATCTCTCAAAAAGAGGTCTAAATCCTCTTACAAGGTATCCTTAGTAGACTATTGTAATAATAACAGACTATGTTCATTCCTAACAGGATGAGTTCTCAAAAGGAATAAACGCAAGCCTTTAATAGGGTACCCTTTTACTTGCAAGGAAAGAGAAGTGGCCAGGTCTATTACTCCCACCATAATTTCCACCCTCACACTGGGGGTCTCCATGCAAAAATACATGTGTCATAGATGTATGCTTTCTTATGTGATCTCATGTGGTTTTACTATAGAACATTCATCATTTTTTTACTTCTTAAATAACTTGTAATAAGGCTTGTGAATAAGTTTGTTTTTATAACCAATAGAAAAGGCCATATTGATTCACCTCCCCTTTCATAACTGGTTGGGACGAAAAATTGGTATTAGAGCTCAGAACTTAGCAGTAACGAGACTTACAACTTGAGGGAAGATCAAATGACATCAACTAGAGTTTAGGGACAACTTGATGATGCTTTGGACACTCTTTAAGACTTGAAAGACAAGTTGAGAGAAACTCTACAAAGAGAACATAACCGATGGGGAAGCTAAGAGATAATAGATAAACTAGAAGAATTGATTGGATTTGAAGAATTTGCGAAAGAAATATCTGAACTCATAGTTGAGAATAAGAAGTTAACCATAAGGATTAGGACAATGAAAAATGATAAATAATTTGCAACAATTAGAACGAGTAAAGCTTGAGATGAGAAAGAAAATGTCATCCTTGCAAGAGATCAAGCCTATAAAGAACTAAGAATAACTCAAGAAGAAAAGAAACAACTTGAAGATTTTTTGAAAGAAAAGGAAGAGGAAATGACTATGATGGAAGAACACTGGTACATTACGCAAGAAAATAATATCTTGTTGGAACATTATCATGACAAACCAAAAAAGCTAAAAGTCCTAAATAAAGAAGGAAGGTAGATTGGAGAGTATATTCATCAATTGATAGATGAACTAAAGGATATGAAAGAGAAAAATGAAAGACCGACAAAGACTAATGAAAGTACCAAGAAGTCAGAGGAGCAACTCAAAGCTCAAAGGAAGATCACAGGCTCAACCTATCTAAAATTCAAAGGAATCAACACAACGGACAAAGGAGAGTCTTTAGGTACAAAAGACTCAAACCTCACAAAGACAAGAAGACATCAAAGAAAGGTATGTCATCCAACAAACCTACCTATTTTTGTTATGGTAAAATAGGACACACGTCAAATATCCATTGACATAGAAAATTAGTGTTTGGTATTTAACACAACCATAAAGACTACTACAATTTTTGTTATCAGTATAGCACAATGCACATGAGTGCAAGGATCTTACAAATTAAGCAAGAGAAGAAGGTTACTATAATATCCCCTCGGATAGTATAATCTAATAGTAAAACATAATCAATATATAGCTAACTGATTATTAGATATAATAATTAGAAAATAAATTATTGTCAATATATATCATAAAAGACATTTTACATATTGATATAACATAATAAAACATTACAAGTACTTAAGTAATGAGTTATTATGAAACTTAAACACATTGGCACATTAGCCAATGAAGTGACAGATTTACTTGTACAAATGAGACCTCATGACTCATCAAAACATATATACCCAATTCTCAAAAGTGGATAAGGCAACGGAAAATACATTAGAAAATGGGTGGCAAAGTGGTTTTTCCATATTCATATCATCAAATAAAGTGAAAGGAATATAGTAGAAACAAGTTTGTGTATTGACACGAGGACTCACAAAATGGTGTCATGGAACACCAAAACATAATAGTGACCATCCTCATCCAATTGCATACACACCCAAATGTCTAGTCAAAAGAATAAGGAAAGAACGAGTATTGAATAGTAACAGACCTAATGTAAGCACTCAATCAACACATAGTCGTATAGTACAATGAACAATTCTAAGGTAGGTAAGGGTAAAAGCACAAACCTGTGTCACCTTTTATAAAGGAAAAGTGATATTAGAATTTAAACTCTTCAACTTTAATGACATAAAAGTGGCATTTCTGTTTAGAATTTGAAGATAATGTAAACTAATGAAATGTGTAAAATTAGATGAAGTTTATGTCTGTAATTTTTTTTAAAAAAATTGAGTGAAAAAATTATTTATTTTTGAATTTTTAAAGTCTTATTTTTGAATTTAAAAAAAAATGCTAAAAATATAGAGTTTTTTTCCTGTCAAACAAATATATGCAAATGTTCATATTTTGGTCTGATTATGGAATACATTAGAGTTGACATGTATACCTAGTGCATCAAAAATGAAAATTGAAATTCGGCTAATATTTTTTAAGTTATAATTGGTAAAAGTCAAAGTTATCAGAAATTGACAATTTTTTTCTCCCATCAAATCTGCATACTTTTTAAAACAAATTACATATTCTTAAAGAAGACTCTCTCCTCTAGTGTAGCATTGAAAAATAATAATTTTTGAACATTATTTACTTTTTTTTTCCTAATTTTGAATAGACATCTTCCTGAATCTTAAAATATCTACTTGTAATATTTTCAAATTATAACATATTATCCATAATCAAAATAAAAAATAAATTATATGATCATAATCTTGATTCTGAGACCTACAAAAAAATATTTTTAGTTTTAAAAAACTTCAATTTAGTAGGTCAAATTGGCCTTCAAAGTGAGATGTTTACATAAATTCTTATTTTTGCTTGTGGCTGCCACCTAGGATGCCACATAGACAGTTACGACTAAAACACTTTCGGCCATAACCCTTTCAGCTGAAACCCCTGTTGGCCCATGAAACCACCGGCGATCAATTTGGCTATTTCATATAAAATAAGATGTGTTGTTTTTTTTTTAATAAATACAGAAAACAACAAAAAATAAAAGAGCGTTTTCAAAAGACAATGATTTTTGAAGCCATTTTCAACAACTATTTCGTGGATTTAATCAGAATTGCAAAGGATCGAATATTTTAAAGGTGTTTTTTCCCGTCTACTTATTTTTATTTTTATGTATTCTATATTGAAGCATTAACTGGTATTTGTATTCTATAGATTAAAGTATTCAATGGGTAGTAAAAGGGAAAGATCAAGGAAATATGATAGAATAAGAGATGACAAAATGAAAGGTCACACAAAATGTAACCAAAACCAACCTACTGAAATTCCTGAATAGGATGAGATTTATGAAGAGAATGAAAGTAATGAAGAGGAAGAAATTGGCAGTTCTACTGATAGAAACAAATTAGAATGCATAAAAAATTTGATGGATTTGGATGAGGAACTACTTTTAAACCAAATTCCATCTAAAGATATGATAAGTGATAACACTATTAGAAAGCATTGTCAGAACATGTGGGATGAATATTTCAAAGATAAAAGTATATTTGGACAAACACAATTATTTGTCAAGCTATTTAGGAGAAAAGATATGAGACCTATTTTGGAGTTGTTGGCTGTTGATAATAGGAAAAACCATGCGCATAATATTAATAAAACAATAATTGAAAACTTGCAAAATACTTATAACAAAATTGACAACACAACTCGAGGAGTTGATTTGAGTAATGCACGTAGAGCATTGATGACTACTATATCTAGTATAAAATTGACACATAGAAAATAGGTACATGCAATTTTTGATGTACTACATATATCTAGAAGAACTGTTCAGAGATACATCAAGAGGAGAAATATGCTAGATGATAACATTGAGAATAATTGGGTGAAAATTTGTAGAGTTCCTCAGAAAGACATAATTTTTGAAGATGTAAAAAGAGAAGTTATTGAATTTTGGACCACACATTGTCATGTTTCTTCCAACAAACATTATACTATACAAATTAAAGATCAAGAGATAGGGGTCAAATTTGAACATCCAAAATATTTCATAGATATAACTCAAAGTGAATTATTTCAAACATTCAAGAAAGAATTTTCAAATGTCAAAATATGTCAAAGAATGTTTGAGAGTTTGTGTCCTTCCCTTGTACGTATAAATAAGATGCGTGAAACTTGTTGTTGTTGAAATCATGTTGAATTTGGTCTACATTTTCAATTATTAAAAAAAATTATGGCAGCACTTGATCCTAATTTGGTCATCCCTAGCAGTACAACACAATTTGTGAAGTCCATATTATGTGATAAATTAGAAGATTCAGATGAGTTCAAAGTGCAATGCATCAAAAATCAGTGTGAAGATTGTGGAGATTTACACAAATTTTTTGAAATGCAAATTGAGAATAGTAATGAATCGACACCAGTTTCATGGATGAGATATGAATATGAGACATAACAAAATAAGACAAGAGATGAATCCAAAAAAAATGTATTGAAGGAGAGTGAATTGCATTATGATGAGTTTATGACTAAGTTCCATCCATTGATATATCCACATATCCAACATTGTCATGGTGCACGATGGCAAGCTAAACAGTTTTGTGATTCCAAAAATTGTTTTCCACTTGGTTTATACTTTCGGTTGTAGATTTTTCTTAGAATTATACATTTGCACCTCAAATAGAGCTTCAAGGGCAATATTATCATTCTGAACAAGTTACAATATTTGTGCAAGTGACCTATAGACATGCACAATTTGAGGTGGATGAGATATAAAGGTTAGATAAAAATGAATGCATCATCATCAAAGAGGTTCATTTCTATATTAGTGATGATAGAGTTCATGATAGGAGTTATGTGGCTAATTGTTTTGCAATGTTCTTTGAAGATCTTAGAAATTGTGGAATAAATGTTTCAGAGCACAAGATTTGGTCTGATGGATGTGCAAGTTAGTATACACGAACTTACACATTTATTTAACTTTATTTTAACTTATATTTATTTGTACATGCCTATTTTGATTTGATACATGTACACAAATAATTGTTTCTACTTATCATGTTTCATGTTCACAGGACAATTCAAATATGCAAAAGCATTTAATTGGTTAGCAATGCAACACGCTAGAACCAATGTTAGGTTTTTATGAAATTTCTTTGAAAGTGGACACGAAAAAGGGGAGCATGATGGAGCAAGATCATGTATAAAGCATGCGCTTTGACAACATGAACTTGTAGGTAAATATGCATTTAATGTGCACATTTTATACTAGTAGCATATATTTTAAATTATATATATGCATGTTGTATGTACATACAGGGAATAATATAAAGAGAGCAAATCAAACTGTTGAATGGTGCAAAGTTCATTTTGCTACTCGAGATACTGAATACAATAAGTGTTACTTTTGGGAAGTGAAAGGTGAATTAAGTTATATTTGTTTTTAATATATTTTTCAAATTCTTGAGTTTTTTTATTAAATATTTATTCTGAAATATGACAATTAATTTTTGTATTTGTAACATATATAGATCAATCTAATCCTTACAATTGTCAAATGATTCCTGGTATTAGAAGTTAATATCAAGTGATGATTACAGGAAACCATAAACCTCTAGTAATTAAAGTAAGAGAGAAAACATGTTTTTGTGATGATTGCATTAAGGACAATCTAGTGAGTGTATGTGAAAATATTGTGAATGAATATGTTTCACATTGGAATTTGAAGGAGATAGTTAGAAAGCCTTTTTTTGAAGATGTTGACATTGACATTGACATTCATGATCCCGTAAATTTAGCTAATTATGAGCACATTTCTAATTTAGTTATGGTAGGTTTGTATGTATATATACATATATATAAATTAATATACATGTATATTCATTTTAAAGTTAATTTATATTTATCTATTCTTATATACATGCAGGAGATATTTTTACAGTTCAAGCCTTACTAGATAATGCAGAAAATGTGGACTATTATCTTTTAAGATGCACAAAAGCAAAACACAAGTTGCTAGAAGGAACTATAGATGCTGATGGAAAATCATATCTAATTGGATCAGTTATTATTGAAGGAACATATTATCAACAAAAAAGGATAATTGATAGTGGTATTGAATTTATTGAATACAAGCCTAGAGGAAAAGTTTTACATTATAGTAACCATGTTATAGCAACAAAGTTACAACTTGAAGCAATACAAAGAAGAGGACATCGTGGAAATCAAAAGTGGAAACTGTATATTGAAGAACATGAAAAACTTCTAGAGATAATAACAACTAGAGAGGATCCTAACAATATAATATTTGTGGAGCTCTAGTTTACCTATGTACTTATTCTGGAGCTCTAGTTCAACTATGTCTATATAGCTAGATTATACTTTCACATTTAATGTTGATAGGATATTTTTTTTATAAATTTGTATACATTGGATCATTTATCAAGTGGATGTGTGAAATTAGACATGTTTTGTTATTTTTATTTAAATTCGACATGGATATCTCATTTAAGACAACCTCTTAGGACCTCCCCTTAAGAAAACCTCTTAAGACCTCCCCTTAGGACTACCTATTACCTAACCTCCCCTTAAGACCACCGATTAGGACATCCCCTTAGTACCACCTTTTAGGACCTCTCCTTAAGACAACCCCTTTAGTAAATTTGTATGCATTTATATACATTGTTTATGTTTTCTTATTGATTGTTAATGCTCTTATGTATTTATGTATATAATCTTTCTATTCTTATATGATACATGTTCTTTATGTTTGTATATAATCTTTATGTTCTTATATGTATTAAATTTTATTAATTAAATGTTCTAACATGCATTCTTTAGGTCATACTCTTTATATGTTCTTATGTACATGTATATGTTATAGTCTTGCCTGTGCATTAATCTACATTCTTATAACATATTAAATTTAGGATCTCCCCTTAAGACATGTCATTAAATATAGTTAATTATACCTAGATTAAGGCATTAAAAACAATAACATATACATAAACATGAATATTGAAAACATACATGTGTACATTTAACATGAACATATTTACATACATCTATGAAATAAAATATACATTAATCTACATTCTTATGTATAATTTAGGATCTCCCCTTAAGACATGTCATTAAATATAGTCAATTACACTTAGATAAAGACATTAAAATCAATAACATATACATAAAAATGAGAATTTTGAAAACATACATGTCTACTCTTAACATGAACATATATACGTATATCTATGAAATAAACAATACATTAAATTAATCTACATTCTTATGTATAATTTAGGATCTCCCCTTAAGACATGTCATTAAATATAGTTAATTACACTTAGATTAAGGCATTAAGATGAATAACATATACATGTAAACTTGAATATTGAAAACATGAATAAGGCATTAAGATGAATAATATATACAAAAACATGAATAACACATACATAAACATAAAAGATTAAGCCATTAAAATATCAATAACATGTACATAAACATTAATAAAAATATGAATATTGAAAACATGCATGCACATTCAACATGAACATATGTACATATACATCTATGAAATAACATCTGAGACATGTACATATATATAATAAAATATATCTGGAGAATAATGTACCCATATCAAATTTATAAAAATATCATGTATCAAATGTCTCCAAATAACATATATAAAACATCAAAGTCTCCATGTAAACATATAACTGGAAATAACATAAAAAACATCAAAGTGTCCATATAAACATGTAAATCCAAAATACTATATCAAATGTCTCCAAAATAACATGTATAATATAAAAGGCAATGATCTAATCAGCAACATCCCCCTCCTAATCCTGAATGTCCCCAAAAGGGTCTATTAGCTGTGTTTGAACCCTGTGTCAAATGATAGTGTCAAATTATGTACAAACAAATTATATCATGTACATATAAATCAAATATATATTTAAATTGTAACATACCGAAGACTCAGGACGTGTAGTATCTGTTGGTGTCTACAGATCACCAAAATGTAACATACTATCACTCAAACCCTATAACACATACACAAACACACACACACACACACACATAAATTTAAACATATCTAAATCATGCAATGATAAAACATTATTAGTGTCCCAATCAATAGTGTCATCTGAAAGCATAGAGGTAAATAGACTAGCCTATCTAGCAGTGAAGTCCTGAGTTGGGGGGGGGGGGGGGAGGGGGGTGTTGTAGGGTCCTGAGTAGCTGGGGTTGGTGCCTGTGTAGCAACAAGAGTAGTAGAAGGTGTAGGAATGTCCTTATGCCTCTGTGAACCCTTTGATCCTATTGTAAGTGACATAATATGACTAATTTGAGAGTTGATGTCACGAAGTGGAATCCCTATGAGTGTAGATAATGCTTGGTATGAATCCAAAAGATCAGATACTTAACAAGATCCCAAACAGTGCAATGCATCCACATCTGAGACTGTAGGAACCTCTAGTGGAGAAGGTATGTCTACTACCCCATATGCATCATCAACATCTACACTAGATGATGCAGCTGTGGGAACAATACCTCAAGACCATAACATATATCTACCACACTGATCAAAAGAAATCTCCTACAAGTGTGTGGTGACGGTGGCGATGCTTGAATAAATTTGTGTCCTGATTGTGTCATCAGGAACACTATGGCCTGTAGCAACCATCTGTGGACCTCTCGACATAACGAAAAGGTTTGGACCCACCATTGCCCATTTGTTAACGAGCGCAGGAGTGTCCATGGGTTTGAATCTATTTGAAAGTCTCCCCAAACCCTACCCAACATGACCTGGATAATCTATGTAATCAACATTATGATGTAAATAAAATTTTGCAAACAATTGTTTGCAGAAATATAGAAGCAACTCATCCTTTTGTGGCCATCTATGATGAGTAGCCAACCAACGAGGATATATGAATGGTGCCACGAGCTCATTAGTAGACTTTGTTGTAGAGTAGCCTCTAACTCTAGCTCTATCTGTATAAAATGGAAACATGGTCTTCACCATGGTAGTGGAGACCTCAATGTCAACCTGTCAATACTTCACAGTGCTAGTGACACTGTGAGATAGAGAAGAATAAAATGTCTCAATACTAATATCATCAAAAGGGTTGTATGATTCAATGGTCTGAATCATATGAAACAACTCCTCTCGCATCACTGTGATCTTCTCCCTATTAGGGAGGGTGGTAGAAGAGGAAAGTGAGGAGTCCAAAACCTCTATAACACGAGATAATTTGGCAAGTGTATCTTTAAATAATCGTTCTCTATCCTCAGTGGAGGATGTCGATCTATGTGCTATGCCAGACTCAACACTTTGACCCCCTCTATGGACATTAGCCTCCCCTGAGGATGCAGGACCACAATCCCCAGAACTAGATGCCATAATGTATATATGTATATAATTTATGAGGATATGAGTGTGAAGCTACAAGATTGATAAATATCTAGAGATCTGCACATGCGCGCGCGCGCGCACACACACACACACACAAGTGTATAAATTCAAATAATTAAAAGTTAAATTTAATTTGAAACACACGTACATATAAATACACAACATTGAATGTATGGTGCTATTCGATCATGTAATGTATGTATTTTAAAACAAATTATCTTAGAGACCATATCTAATGTAGTTTAACGTGCTCATGCAAATGTGAAAAATAAATATTCGTACATGTACATGTATATGCGATAAAAAAAAAATTTTCTTGATTAAATTATAACTAAGTGTATACATGTATATGCGATAAAAAAAATAAATTCTTGACTAAATTAGATTTTGATTTAACTATAAGGTTAAACAATTTGTCTAAATTTCATATAAATTCATATAAAGGTACATTTTACCTAATGTTTTTCTACATTTTTACCTAATTTTTTTTGCATTTTTTAACTAATGTTTTTTACATTTTTACCTAATGTTTTTCTACATTTTTTAACTAATGTTTTTTTACATTTTTACCTAATGTTTTTCTACATTTTTACCTAATGTTTGACTACATTCTTGCTTATGTTTTAAATAATTTACTAACAAATCTAAAAAATAATTTAAATATATTAAAAAATTAACAAATCTAAATAAATCACTCATAAAACACGTAAAAAAAAATTAATTTTACTACCATTAATATTTACTAATAAAAAAATACTTAAAAAAAATAAAAAAATGGAAAAAAAGAGAGCCATTGACGCGTTACGACCGAAACACCTAGATTGCTCTCCAAGAAATTTGAAACCACTACAGTGAAAATGGTAGCCACAAAGTGTTTTTCAGTGGTTTTATAAAATTGGGGTGTTTGAGCCGAAAGTGTTTTAGCTGAAACATTTTTGGCAAAAATGATATAGGCCATGTCCGCACACGAAACTACCACGTATGTACGACCAAAATTGGTACAGCTAAAATTGGTATGACTGTAAGCATTTTGGCTGTAACCTTCTTCAATATCATAGAGGGTGACACATCTTTGTACTTTCACCAAATAATATAATAATTATTCATTTACGATTATAAATATTATGCCCCATACTAGTTGGTATTATTAATTTCGAATATGTTATGATGGGGAGGTGATATATAGATCATGAACATGCAATTTTACATTACTAATAAAGGGATAATAAGGATAAATAAAATTATTTGTAAAGGGAAGGTCACCTCTTCTTATATTGGTATCAAAGATAGGGGTACACCTGTTTGGCCAACATAATCAAGTATGTTACAAACTCTTTGTGTCAGTATTAGAGATAAGTATAATTACCATTTGGTTGACATAAATGGATATATACTCTTGGTATCAGAGATGGGTGTAATTCTCATTTGGCCAAAGCACTACTTAATGGATACAACCTCTATAATGTTGGTATGTGAGAACTATATGCATTTGAAACATAATGAAGTAGGTTACAAACTCTTAGTGTTAGTATCAAAGATAAGTATAATTACTCATTTGATTTACATAAATGGATATATAGTGTTGGTATCAAAGATGGGTGTAATGCTCATTTGGCCAAACACTACTTAATGGATACAACCTCTATAATATTGGTATGTGAGAACTATCTCCATCTGACCAACATGCTTGAGGAAGTTATAAGGAAGGAATATTTTAATGGTGTCAACATATGCATACGTGAACCTTAAAGGGTGCACTCTAGAAAAGACAGTTGAATAACTAAGGGTTAGGAAACCTGATCTAGAGACATCTTTAAGGTTGGGTTAGGATAGGGGGTAGTCCATAGTAAAATATATTTTATTATAATATAAATTATAACCTTGGTTTTGCAGTTAATGGGGACATTATAGTTACTGATACCATTATAATAGGTATGGTCATAAATCCAAGGCTAGTAGATCAAAATCTTGATCAAAATAATCATCCTCAAAGGTAGGGAGACACATGAGAACAACAAGTGTGTAAATAGGTTAGCTCTACTTGTGAAAAAAATGGTCATCTAAGTGCATTTCACTATAAGCTAAGGACTAGTTACAAGAACATCCCTGAACCATGGAATTGTCTATGCATGACATGTTATAGATGTCATAGGGTCACATTACCAAAAATTGTTGGGTCAAATGAAAACCTAAGCAACAATTGTTAGCATGAATGCTGATGGTATTTCTGTAGGGGAGTATCATAGCATTGTTTAAGACATGATTTGGTGCTTATGTGTTGCATTCATGATAGAGTTTGTCATTAATGTGTGAGGCCTTACCCAATCTGTCATAGTATAGATGATAGATTTACATTATGATACTTCTAATTTGGTGTTTTGATATACTTTCGAGACTATAGGGTTAGGTTATTTTAATATCTACATTTTGATGATCCACACTTATGTCTACACATTAAGATCTAAATGATATAATTAATAATTTTGTTTCATGTTCTAACCTTTTTCAATTGCTTTGATAGAAGTTGAATTGCAAAAATGCTTGTAATATGAAATTGTAATGCTTAAGTGGGGTTATGTTACTTGCATTTTGATATTTGGGATTTGGATATTTTTGACATTATTCAAGACATATAAGTACAATGGCTTATTTTATCTATTGATTCTAACATTTCAATAGTGTTTTGCATTTATGATATGTACTTAGAACCTAATAATATGTATGGGATGATCAAAAAAATATGGATGCAATTTTATACATGGTAGAATAGAATTAGATTATGATGTGATGGAAAATGTTAATTTGATAATGATGATTTATGATTTAATGTGATATGCAGATAAATGTTAATTTGATTATGATGATTTATGATATGAAGATTTTGAGATTCCAACATTTTGAATGATTTCCTTGAAATGATTAGGAAAGTAAATTAAATTGAATTATGTTAATTTGGATTACATAACATTTGAAAGTATATGCATTTATGATATATATGTTATATGACCTTCTTGGACTATTGATGCTCAAGTTTAATGTGTAGGAAGTGGAACCATGGAAATTTTTGAGGGAAACAAGTTCCAAACCTATGTGAATATGGTTTAGCCAAGTAGAATCTTTGGAAGATTCAAAAGCCTTGATGTGATGTATTTTATTTCATAAATGTGAGCTTGCTTGTGTGTGAATTTTTTTAATATCAAAGCTACAGTAGGGATATGTCATGGTGATGTGGAATGTGCAATTATGTGTCACTTGACACCAGTGGATTTTGTGTGTAAGGATATGTCATTTAGGGTTTTGGTCATGGTGATATTTTAACCTAAAACTAATTACCTTGTTAATGAGTAAGTAAACCCACTTGACAAGGGGTAGGGTGGGTCACAATCAAAGGAAATTCGAATTTAGACTTGACTAGGTTTTGAGGGGTCATTAGGTGGTTCCAAAGTGCCTTTTATGTGAAAATGAGCTACCCATATGATATTATAACATGTTAGGGACCTAATTTTGACCCTGATAGTGACTAGATAGCCTAGGGGGCCCCTTTACCCATGCATCCTTCCATCAATTCGAAAATGGAGTTGTCACATGTGTTCTTCCCCATGTTTCCACTAAGTCAAATATAACAAACTTAGAGGGAGAAAAGTATGTAAGAGGAAATGGCTTGGTGTTTTTGCTAAAATAGTTAGTGGGTAGACCTTATTGGAGAGTCTTCAACAAATTAGTGGGTTGTTCACCCAATCTCTAAGTTTAGAGACTATTAGGGTTTGGAAGCTTGGAGGAAGCTCTTCAACAAACTTTCATTACCATTTTTCCAAGGAATTTCAAGGTTGGTGTTCTTACCATGTAGTTAACTTTTTCTATTTTGAAGTTGAATCTTGGTATTGCATTCATGAGTATGTAGGTATGGAGAATGGCATTGTAAGAATAAGGTCTGGTATCATCTTGTATAATTTTGTGTTGTGATGAGCATGAAGTTTGGATTTTCATTTTCCTCTTGTTTTTTTTGAGTTTTCATGATTTTTTACATGAGTGTTGTTATGGGTGTGAGGGCTTCACTCACCCTTTGGGAAGGGAAGAGAAGTCCAGGGTGAAGGGCTTAGTTGGGCTTGAAATATAGTTGAGAACCTTGGAGTATGGGCTCCATTGTATGCCATATTCATTCAAATCAAGTGATTTAGGGGTGATAAGGGAAATATGGTGTAGAAAGGGATTTTATGGAGTATGGGCTTCAAGGAAGCTATAATTGATGGTAGTATGTTTGGAGGAGGTTTGTGGAAGCCCTGAAAGGGCATGTAGATTGTTGATTTGTGAAAGCCTTGAAGGGGCTTAAAGATTGTTATTGTAGATATGGTATGATATGGCAAGTCTCCTATTTGAAAGCACACCTTCTCCCTATGTTCAAGGTTCTATTGGTGAACCATTGTGAAATACCCTTGGGATGAAATTGTTCAAGTGTTATAATTTGATGTTTATGCATGTGTGAGATTGGAATGCAACCTGGTTTGAATCTTATTTCCCTTGCTTAGTGGGTGGCTTCATAGAAGCCTAAGATGGGAGGTGAGCCTCCATGGTTCCAAGTTTTGTGTTGTTTTTGTAGGTTTTGAAAGTATAGAACCATTTGAAAAGGATTAGGGTTTCAACCCTAGCTATGTTGGAGAACCAAGTGTTGTGAAGAGATAAGATCTCTTTCCATGTCATCTCATAATGTACTATGATGTTGAGTTTTCTATTGTTGTGTTGCTAAAATGTGGAAGGGGATTCACTTCCTATTGTACATTGTTGTAGATGTGTAAAATGAAAAATGAGATCTTGCATATAGTGGTCTTCACATGAGAAAGATTGTGTTTTTATCATAGTTAAGTAAAAAGAAAAGAAAGATCATTTTCATGTAAAAGAAGAATTAATATTATAGAGACTCCATTGTATTGAAAGATTACTAGAGATTAGCAAGTATATGTGATCTTGTACCCATTTTTCAAGCCATTAGATACTATGAAGAAATTGTATTTTGTTTTCAAAACTATGTTGATCATGCAAAGAAATTTTGTATTATGAAATGAATTGAAGGAGAGAAATCATTTAAATTTTTTCTTTTGTTGTAGAACAAAAGGATTGGGATTGATATTCTTCTTTGATAGACTTTGTTTGATCTAAATATTCATACTGATGTTGTTCCAAAAGCATTACAAATAATAAATCCTAGCTTTGAAATAAAGTTGATAAATTCCATTGATCTATACAAATATCTTAGCATGTTAGGACAACATCTAACTAATGCCAAAAATAAGATTAATGTCATAACTATTGAGTAGTGGTAAATAACTAAGTAGAAATTCAACACCAAGAAAATGTATAAGGAAACAAGCCCATAGGTAGTAATTAATTCTCTAGAATTTGTATGAGGAATGGTAAAAATCCAATTCTGTGGAATTTGTATGAGGAATGGTAAAAATCCACTTTCCATTATAGTCTAATATCATATTAAGAGAATATACTAGGAATCTTGTGCATAAAATAATAATAGGACAATATCTTAGCTTAGGGATAAGACTCATCAATTAATAAAACACCTAGTTCCTATATAATGTGAGGAAAGACTCCTATGAGTCATGTGCCTCTATATTATAAAACACCACAAGAAAATTTAAATAATGATTGTTAAGGTTATTTCAACTCAAAAAAAAAAAAAATCATAAAAAGGCTAGACTTAGGTAGCACCCTAGAAAGAAAAACATCACCATCAAAAAAAAAGAAAACTAACAATTAAACAAAAGTCATGTCTAGTCAAGACCTAGGAACTCACCCCTTAGTCCTAAGTGAAAAGGGAGAGGTACCTTTCAGTCATTGTTAAATAGAAAAAAAGAAAGAAATATTAGCCCATGGAAAATGTGACCCATGTCACATTAGAAAAGGTGGGGTGGGGGCGAAATGTATTTGTGGTCACGTAGGTCTATGTGGTGTAGAAAATTTGGGGTGTTTGAAGTTTTAGTGGGTGTATATGTTAGGGAATTAATATGATAGTTTTAGGAGAGTAAGAGGTAAGTAGGGTAGTTAGTAGAATGTGTTTTCTTTTGTTTTGGATTGTTAGTAATGTTTTGGGGTTGATTTATTATATTAATTCATGTGTTAGTAGGAGCGTAGGGAGTTAGGATTAATATTAGATGTGGTAGACTTTAGAATCTAATGATAGATTTTTAGTTAGTAGTTAATTTTATGAATTAGTAAATTTTAAAAAATAGAAATAAAACTGTAGGATAAGCTTTAAAGATATTTAAAGAGTTAAAAGGGGGCACATGACCCTAAGTCTTAGGAAATTTGCATGGGAGGATGTGAAGTTTAGATATTGGTATGTTATGTTAGGTATTTTGTTTGGGATTATATTATTGTATAGAGTAAGGATATGATTATGTTGTTTTGGGGGTGAGTATTAAGTTTTTTTTTGGGAATTATATTATAGGGTAGTGAGTCAGTAGTTAGTAGGATTATGTAATTGGTTTTATGGAATGGTTGGAAATGTTTTTTTTTTCTTTGGAATCGATTTAGTAGATAAAGGTATGTGTTAGTAGAGAAAATTAGGATTAGTATTAGGCGTGGTAGATTTTAGGAATATATGATAGTTCTCATTTAATAATTAATTATACATAATTAGTATTTAAAATAATTTAAAATAATAATAAATCATAAAATAGAATAAATATAAAGTAGTATGTATAACAATTAGGTTCGAAATAAATATTCTAATAATTCATCTACATAATGCCAACACTACGTACATGTATATGAAAGGATGTAAACACAAAACAAAGATATAGTAAGTGGTATTCATAAATTGACACCATTAATATCGTAATGATGTGTTTCCTACATTAATAATGCAAGATACCATAGGTATTTATTAATGGAATAGGAGTAGTTAGGAACTTAATGTAATAACAACATCTAAGAACTCGTTAAAATTAGTATAACTAAATAATAGAAAATAATAAAACATAGTTGATGATAAATCTAATAGTCTAGTTGGTAATACTTAACTAGTAGCCATCAATATGATTGAGGTTAATAAAGGATAAAATGTAAGAAACTCATTAACATGGTCCTACCATATCATAATAACTAGAATAGTTTTGGACATGAAATGTAATGAGTTAAAGTTATTTACCTAGGGAAATTATAAGACATTTGCACAATCACAAATTATGGAACCATTACAACAACATTGATGCAAAATTTGTGCTTCACATTTACATACGTAATGCCTCAATTCAAGGATAGGGTGTGAATTCTGATATGATAACATCACCTAACTATTATGACATAACCTAGGTTCTTAATTAATGATAGGAACAAATTGGCCTCCTGTGGAAACTTGAAGTCTAAAATTTTGAATGAAAACAACTTCTCCCACCTCAACTAAAAATTAATCATCTCCAAACTCAATGATTGAATGAGCAACTTTATAATTTTCTCGAGGATACATGAACTATTGTATTTCAATCACCCCATAGCTCAATAAAATCTCATAACGTAATATAGGTCATATCATGCTATCCTTTGGTTCACCTTTCAAAAAAAAATTGTTGGTTGTGTTTGGCCTTGTTAAATTTAGGGCATGACATAATGTCAACATATACTTTATTTTGTGAACATTTATAGATTTTTAGAGGCAGATGCATTTGGCATATTCAATGGTCAACAAGTTGAGTTATGGACTCTTGGGAACATTTTAATACATGTGTATATATGCTACAACTAAGTGCATATAAAGAGAGATGCAAATATGACAGAGTTATGCAATGTTTTCTAGAGGTGGCTTTTAGAGAGAGTTTCTAGAAAGTGGGTACTGATAAATCAGTTGTCTCTTTTGGTTGAGATTGAATTTGGTTAAGCACATTCAATGGATGGTCCAAGACTTGTTGAAGACATTATGTTATAGATAGAAAAATTAGATATGTAGTTTGGGCTAAATTATGAAGACTGTTTAATGTGTTGTTTCATGTGAGAGAGTATTGATAAGATCTTTGTGAAAAGAGTTTAATTATAATGTAATATGTTAAGGATGTCCTATATTATTCATTATAATTAAGAAAGCCTCAAGGCTAACTCAATACTTTTTTTAGGACTTGGTATAAAGGAAATTTCACTTCCTTGTGGATTCGTATCTAGCACATATGGTTATTGTATATGCGAACTTGAATATAAATTAAGCTAAAATTAGAGTAGACATTGATGTTGATTGATGTAATATAATATTTAAAGTAGCTATATTGGGAAAGAAGTTATTGTTTATTCAGTTCATAACTTGGATAGATTATCTTAAAGATTGTCTAGTGAAGATTATCTAAGGCTATTTGAATAATGGGTTGAGTTGTCCTCCTTTGAACTCCTAATAGAGTTGGCACAACTCATAACATATTTGGAATATTCTAACAAGGATTTCTCATATGTATGGATTGTATTCATTGGATTCTAATTGAGTCTATCCTTTTAAAAGGAATAACACATCATCTTGTGGGAATCATTCCCACCGGGGTTTGCCCTTTGATCAAGGGTTTCCCTAGTTAACATATCTAGTGTTATTGTGCATGGTTATATTTTTATGGTTGTTGCATCTATTGTTTACATGTTTGAGAGTTTTTTTAAGTATCTAACTAATTCACCCACCCCCCCGAGTTATCTTGGTGGACTCTACTTTCTAATAACAACATCATCACAAGAAAAGAAAAGAAAAATTCATTGATATTGTGTAAGTTAGCAAGGACTTTTCCAAGGTATATACAAAAAAGGAATTGGAAGGCATTAAAGCCAAGCTTGGAGAGGTTGTAAGATCACAACAAAATGGTGAGACTTCCTAATCAATTTAAGCTTGAAAAGTTCAAGGGGTTACACAATCAAAGAAAGTCTTACACTATTCTTGCATTCAAACTGGTAGGTCATGAAGAGTGATGCCTTGGAAAACTCAAAAGTGGTCACTAATTTAAATACTTTAACCATGATGATAGGACAAGTTATGCCCAAAAATTGATCATTGGACAATGGGTCAAAATACATTTATTGTACAAAGGTAGAGGTAAGTAAGGTATGTACCAACTTTAGGACCTCAGTGTTACATTTTTTTTTGGACCTATAAATAGACACATCACATAGTGATTATCACATTGTGAATCTAAGTTCTTAAGAGATGTCATATTTGTGAAACCCGAGAAACCAAAGTTGTGACTTTTTGTACAAATATGAGAAAGAAGTAAAATGAATATCTAGAGCTAGATATGATAAACCAACTATGTGAGTGTGATCAAATCAGCATATCAATCTAATAATGGCTAAGGAAAAATACTCACAACTATATGAAGTGGAACTAGTAGATACAAAGGAGAATGATCCACCAGTCTACAAACCTATTTTGAATAAAATAGATGAGAAAGACATGATAGGAGACCTATTCTCAAAACACTTATTTGAAGGCCAAGATATCTAAGTTAGGTGACACGTAAATCATAACAAAATACCAAGAGTTCTGTCATGACAACAAATAGAAACTAGGTTTTGAAGATTTGGATGCAACAACTCTAGACCGTATAGTTGATATCCCTAATTTATTTAAGGTTGAGTGGGTAAGATTCATTCTTAGTAGGGTGTAAAAAAAGTACATGTGGCTCAAAAAACCCTACAAGATTACAAAATAGGTGATTGGAAGAGTTACAGGGCTTTGTGGAATTAGAAAAACATTTACTATCAAGAAATGTTTTCCAAATAAAGTGGATAATTTGACAGGATGCCATCATGATGGTAGGATATGTATGCTAAAGTATATAATAGATGAAAAAATTAAGTTTGCAACAATGGTGATTGCCCACCAACTCTATCACTCAAGAAGGAGTGATAGCATGCCAAGCGAAGTACTACATAGAGAATGCCATATTATAATTGAACACACCACACTTAACTTAAGTGGGTGGTTACACATGAAGATGATGGAGAATTTATGAAACATAAAGAGGGATAAAAATGCACACATTTTTAAATATGGTGTGATACTAGTCTGTATATTCTTTTCCTTCAAGAATAAATTTCCTAGATTTGTAAAATAATAGTGGAAGACAAAGAGTCATATCACTATGCAAATCACAATTATGTACAATAGATTAGATAGTGAAACCCCTGAGATACTTAATTAACACTTCAAAAAAATTTAGTCAAAAATGCAATGAAGGAAGAAGATGTCTCTAAATTTGGTTATGAATTATAGATGGGAAATTTATTTCCTATCAAGCACAAACATGTGAATTTTGCAATAAGTTCAACCACAAACCCACTTAGTGACTGAACTACCAAATTAAATTGAGGAAGAGTCAACAAGAAAGCATGTTGAGAAACTACTGGTAATTCTTGTTGACCTAGATCAGCAAAAATTTGAAACAACTGGGGAGAAGAAGAAAGAGCTAAAGGAGAAACATGCAAGAATTTCTAAAGAGAAGAAGAAGAAGAAGAAGAAGAAGAAGAAGAAAAATAAATCCAAACCTCAAGATAGGTTGAGTAACAAGAAGTAGCAGAGAAGGAAGAAGAACATAAGGATGCATCTTTACTTGAACTTGAATTAGAAAGGGAAGCTACAGAGAAGAGAATCTAGACTACTGTGAAGTCCCTAATAGTAGAGACATAAAAAAGGAAGGCCACATAGAAAGAGAAGCAAAAGCCTCCAACTCCACTAGAGAAAGAATAATCAGAAGAAGAACGTATGAGACTAAGATCTCAAGTTATCCAAAGGAGGGAAGAAACTTAATTTCAAATATATCTTAGATGATATCAAGAATAGTGGGAACTATAGTAAATTAAATAATAGATTTTCAAAGTTTACCAAAGAAAATAAGGATAAAGTTGTGAATGATGTATTAGTTAGTCTAAGAGTATTCAATAGAATGTCACTATCAATCAAGCCATTGGTTTCTAATGAATTTGTTAGAATACTTGCAGAAATATGGGCTAAAGGAATTCTTGAGTGAAAGGGCATACTAAATGATACATTATCTAAAATAAGGCCTGATATGGATAACAAGGAGAGAAAAGACTTGCAATGTCATGCAAAAAGGATTTTGATATTGCAATCAATATAGCACTGACAACCAAAAGTATGAAAAAGGCAACATTTCAGAATGCCAAGAAGTTTTGTTCAAAATGCTATAGCCAAGAAGAGTCAAGCTCAAAGAAGAAGCATGATACAAAATAGGTGTCATAGGAAGATACAAGTGGGAGAGGAGTAGGAAGGTCAACAAAGGAAGTGATGCAAGGGTAGGAAGCCCTAAGAGGTCAATCCTTAACTATCCTTGCTAAGAGTTATACATGGAGCTAATGCACAAGAGAAACCACAAGATATTATACAAAATTCAATGTAGTTATGCTAAGACAATCTCCCATTAACATGTTAGGCATAAGGCCTACTTGGTTGCAGCCATAAATATCCAAAGTACAATATGTGAGCTTAGACTATCAAGATTTTAGAGCCAAATATTAATGTTTCCTTCTATCTGAATTCATTCTACCTATTCTAACTCTAGATCTCAAATTATATAGCCAATAAGACCATAAGTTGGCATATTAGGCACATCATTATACAATGTAGGTCTTGCCTCAAAGGAGAAATAAAAAACCTTTCAATTTAGAAAAATATCATTCACAAGGAAAAAAATAGGTCCACATGTGATTGAAGAAGAAAACCCTAAGGCTATGGAAAGCCTCGATACCATACATAACCTCACCAAAGCCAAATCCACATGCTACTCAAGATGCTAGGAAAGAACATGCCACAAACAAAGAGAAGGATAACTCCAACATATGAATGGATTAGTTTCTATGAGCTTAGAACAAGGATCCATGATTGGTCTTGATTAAGGGGCCAACTATGAAAAAATAGAAAACACAAACAATAAAGGCCATTCTTCAAAATATAGATAGGAATAACTGAAAGGAAATATTTTTGGTTGATGCAAGATTTCCAAAGTACCCAAGGTGCTCTTGCATCAGACACCTTGGGTAAATAAAGACTGATGTCCATATTAGGTTGTCTTGATGTTCTGAGAAGTATCATAAAGATCCAACTTAACTTGTATTATCCAAGTCTTGTCTTCTACTAGTTATTTCTTCTATTTCACTCATTATTCTATGTAATTTTTTCCTCTGACAATTTTACCAATTCTAGTATCCAAAATTTGGTCAGTTCCTTTTATCTTCTTCTTATGATGATTAGGTTTATCAAGTGTGTCTTCATCAGATTCAAAGTACTCATAAATGTCTAAAATATTGAAAATAGGTGAAATATTCATGTCATCAGGCAATTCAACTTCAAATTCATTTTCACTATCACACTTCTTCAAGATCTTACAAGGACCAAATTTCTTCATCTTTAACGTGCTATAAGTTCCAAGAGGAAATTTTTTCTCCTTCAAATGTACCATCACTTCATCTCCAACCTCAAAATTCTTATGTTTCCTCTTCTTATCTAATCTATCCTTATTCTCCTAATTAACTTTATTCAGATTATTCCTTACTTCTTCATGTGAATTCTTCATATAGTTCACAAATTCCTCATCTTTAGCACTATGTTTCAACTCATTATTCAAGTTTCTTAACTCTATAGTTCATCTAGGATGCATTCCATTCACAATCTCAAAAGGTGTCTTCTTAGTACTTTTGTTCACTAAATTGTTATACACAAATTCAACTTGTGCTAAGACCAAGCCCTAATTAGTAGGTTTGTCTCCAATCAAATATCTCAACATGTTACCCAAACTTTTGTTTACAACCTCAGTTTGTCCATTTGTTTGTGGATGAAATGTAGAACTAAACTTAAGCTTAGTATTCAAGTTCTTCCAAAGTGTTCTCCAAAAGTATCCAGTAAAATTAGTATATCTATTTGAAACAATCATCTTAGGTGATCCATGCAATCTCATAATATCTCTTAAAAATAAATCATCTACGTGTATTGCATCTGATGTTTTCTTACAAGGTATGAAATGTGTCATCTTAAAAAATCTATCAACCACTACAAAGATAGAATCATTACCTCTCCAAATTCTTGGTAATACCAAAACAAAGTCCATATTGATTATTCCCAAGGCTTATAATGAACATGAAAAAGTGTATACAATCCAACATTCCAACTAGTTTCTTTAGGAACTTGACAAATTTTGGAACCCTTCACCATCTTATGAACATCCTTATATATCTATGACCAAAAGTATCTATTTGATATCAACTTTACTACCTTATCAATTCTAAAATGTCTTGCAAGTCCAGCGCTATGCTTCTCTTTCACAATATTCTCCCTTATAGATCCTATAGGTATACACAAGTGAATTACCTCAAACAAGATGTCTTCCTGAATGAAATAATCAACCCACCTATCTTGTTCACCAATCATAAGGTTCTTACAAGATTTCCAAGGTTATCCAAAATTAGTATCAATTTCATACAAGCTCTTCATATCATTAAAACCAAGTACTTCAACTCTTATCTCTGTTAACAAATTTCTTCTCCTTCTCAAGGCATCAACAATATTTCCAAGGCTATGTATTGTATCAAGGCTTTTTGCAGCCTTGGGGTTTTCTTCTTGGATCATGTGTGAACCTATCTTTGTCCCTATAGATGTTACTTTGCTAAATTAAAAGGTCATTGATTTCTCCTTTGGGGTGAGACCTATATTTTGCAATAATTTGCCTAATAAGTTGACTTGTAGTCTTGTTGGCTATATAATTTGAGATATGGAATTAGGATAGTAAGAATGAAGTTAGATAGAAGAAAACAATTGAGATTTGGTTCTACAATCTCAAGCTTTTAAGTTCATAGATTGTATTTTGGATGTTTATGGTTGTAACTAGGTAGGCCTTATGCTTAGCATATTAATGGAAGATTGTGTCAACATATACGCATTGAATTCTATATAATTTCTTCTAGTTTCTCTTGTACATTGGATTCCATGTGTAACTCTAGCAAGGGTAACTTAGGGCTTCCTGCACTTGCATCAAGAAGAGTGTTCACATGAGAAGAGAGCTAAACATACCATTGCACTAGTAAAATAAAGGACTAAAATGAATCAAGATTTGAACAAGGAACTCAAAGAGAGTAGTGAAACACAATAGGAGCAATCAACAACAACACATATAGAGCAAGAAGAAACATAGAAAGATGACACACAAGCAAGTGATATTCATCCTAGAATAATTGATATAACAATGATGGACTCAAGTCCAAAGGAGATAAAAAAGGAGCAAGGCTAGACAATGATGGATGCCCTAGAAGACAAGCATGAAGGTGATAAGGAAGAATAGAAAACACTAGAAAAGGATTGGACCATTGATAGCACACTTGAAGAGCAACAAGTTCTTGAAATAGAAGTTCATGATGACACAATGTAACATAACACTCAAAAGGGATAAAAACTACATGAAATTGAGCAAGAGAAGAGGTAGATTGAATTGCTTTCATCTAAGGGATCATAAGTGAACATGTGAAAGAGGTATAAGCCCATATTTCCAATCCACTAATGGATATAGAAGAAGGGATCAAATGATAATTGGTAGAACATAGGAATGTAATACTTTCTTTCACTCACCTGAAGTAGTCATGGGAGACATATCTCAACACATCAAGGGAGAAATACAAAGACATATTTGAGAAGTTGTAAGCCCTTCTAACCCCATATCCCATACCCTTTGTCCTTAATGAAAAAAGGGGGAGATAATAAAGTAAGGAGGAGAGAATGAGGAGCATAAAGAAAGGAGGAGATAGAATAAAGAAGGAAAGAAAGGAAATGAAATGATGAAAAATAAGGAGAGATGGAAAGTTATCTAAGAAAGAAGTAGAACCAAAGGTATCAAGTTGCAAAGGCCACAAACATGCAGAGAGGAGACTCAAACTGAAGAGACAAGGAAGTGTAAGTTGTGTGAAGATGTAAGTCTTGTTAATAGAAATTTTGTTTTTAGGTTTTTCTTTCACTTCTAAAGGTCGATATTGTTGGACTTAAGTAGTTACATTAGAATTATTGACCGATAAAATGGTGATGACTAAGTTGTAGCATTATGAGGACTCAAGTATTAAGTAGGCATTGAAGTATTGTCATTGATTGGAAACTAGTTAATAAGATATTGAAGAGTTAGAAGAATAGTATAGCCACTGGCAAACTAACATACAAATCACAACAAGGAACATGAAATAGGCATGCATACGACCAAGATAAAGATGTAGAAGTTAGTTGGTAACAACTGAGTCACTACTGATGTGATGTAATAATGAGATAGTCTAATAGTGATGTGACATGCATGTAGAGAGAAGAGACATGAGAAATAAAGGAAAAAAGTCTAGATGTAGACTTAAAACAAAAAAAAGGCCTATAGCTATAGGCACTTATGTATAGGTACTCACAAGTCTTTGTGACTATGCTCACTTATGAATTTCAAATTTTGAATACTTGATTTGAATAGGATAACTTTAGGGTTTTGACACCTAGATTAAATTAATAGATTTTAGGAAACTTGAAATCCATTCTAAAGTTATCAACATTGTTGTTGCTAGAGCTTGAAGAACTATGTGAGATAGAGGAGGACAAAAATGAAGACCAATGATCTAATAAGAGACAATGCTCAAGCACAAGAAAGAAGAAGTGAACAAAAGCATTCATTGAGAAAAACCAAAATAGAGGAAGGAGATCATAGAATATTTGTGGGTAATCATAGTGGATCTACAGGGAAAGGTGTGTTATATTCTTAGATCTAATCTTTAGTTTTATTTCTTACCATTACAACTATTGTACACCTCTAATAGGGAAGACTTGTAATAAGTCTTTAAAATCCTCTAACATGGTATATCTTATAAAGAAATCTAAATCCCCTCATGAGGTAACCTTAGAAAATTTTTGTAACCCTAAAAAGATGAGTTTTTTTAAGGAACATATGCAAGCCTTTAATAGGGCACCTCTTTACTTTCAAGAAAAGGTTAGTGGGCATATTACTCAATGTAATTTTTAGTCTCACATTGGGGGTTTCTTGGTGTAAGGTACCCATGTAAGGACAAGGAACAAGGGGTCTACATATTTAACATCAACTAGGATTGGCATCACTATGATTGGATTTGTGATTAGTCATATTAGGTCTTGGTCACTTGTAAAGGGAAATGCATCAAGATGTTTTATAAATCTTGTTTGCATTTATCCTATATGACCCTCAGTTAGGAGTTTTTGCTTAAATTTGGTTGAATAAGGCCAAAAAGGTCTAATCTATGGTTTTATATATGTTTTAGAACTTAACTTAGTCATTTAGTAAGGTTAGGAGTTGGTTTTTTCTATTTGAAGCAAAATTCCACTTTATTGCAAAGTTTGTTAGCAACTTTTAAAAGTTGCTTCGCAACTTTTTGACAAGAAGTTGCAAAACTTGCAAAATGACCTCCAATAGCCAAAATATGGTTGGAGTCATTAAAGGAAGGTTATATAAGGCATGTTTCATCTCTCTCTAGTTAGAGAGTACCATTGTACGAAAGGATATTTTGAAATCAATAAAATAAACCTTTGTTTTTGTGCAAATTTTGTTGTAATTGCTATTGGTACGATTTTGTACATATGTTATTATGCGTGAAAGTGATATGGTTGGATAGAGGGGAGAGTCAACATGCTATAAGGGTTGGATTGAAATCATTTCATCAAGTGGGAAGCAAGTTGGGTTGATTCTTGTAAAATTGGTTTTCCAAACTCTTGAAACTAGGGTCAAAATAGGGCCCTAACTTGACTTCTCACCAGTGGATTTGTACGGCCACTTCGAGGGAAAGTTAGGATGATGAAAAACTATATTCCAAAAGCACAGACTTAGGGAATGGAGTTTTCTATTTTTCCTTCCTTTCCCTAGGCTAAATATCTTAATGTATATAGCATCTAGTGAATGTATTTGAAGGACCAAATGACTAAGAAGTGTTGATTTGGCTAAGTGATGGTGGATTTAGTGTAGTCTAGAGTTAGGACACTTGTTGGAAACATCATTTCAATCCCATGAACCCATTTCAGAATAGTAATTAGGCCTATTAGGTTTGTGAGTCTTAGGATCATTCTGGGATGCTGGGGTCCAAAAGGGTATTAGAATCCATAATTCATTTACCAAGTCTTTTGGAGAAATTTGGAGCAAGTTTTGAAAAACTAGATTGTAAGGTCTAATTGCTACTAAGTCTAGTAAGTGCAATTTTCTAATTTTTATAGTTTGGTGATTGGTGAAGGGAAGTTATTGTAGGATCTTAGTAAGGGTATCAAGTTAAGATTGTGGACAAGGAGTGGGGCTTTACAAACCCTTTCAACCAAACCTTTTGATAAGTAAGAAATTTCTCAAGGAATTGAGCAATATTGCAATTTGTGAGCAAAACCACCTTTGGCTACTAAGTCTTGCATCAAGCAGTATCAGAGCCACTTTGATTCTGATTTAGGAGTCTACATAAAACAAGATGTTTAAAGATCAAGAAGGGGACATGGAGATCCCTTTGAGGGTGACCAATATGGAGTTGGCCAAGATAGTAAGGGAGCAAATGGTAGAAAATAGAGTAGTCAAGGCTGAGACTAGAGCCATGAGAAGAGAGTTGGACAAGTTGAAAGGACAGCTAAGGAGATGAGATAATGAAGAGTTAGAGGTAGAAGAAGTGGAAGAAGATCCACGTAGACTAGCAGACATGCTAGAAGATCAAAGGGCTATGCTTGCAGTCCTAGAGAGGATAGGAAAGAAGGACAAAGGAGACCTACTTATGTTCCATGGTAAGTTGGAACCAAAGGAGTGCTTGGAATGGTTGGAGGCCCTTGAAAATCACTTTGAATGTGATGTTATACCTACAAACCAGAAGGTTAAGATTGCCAAATCCAAGTTGAAGGGACCAACTCTTTGTTGGTGGAACTTCCTACAGAATGAGAGGGTAGAGGAAGATAAGGAACTCATACCAAATTGGAAGAGGATGAAGGAGGAGATCAAAAATCAATTCATCCCAAAGGACTATGAGATCATGTTCCACAAGAAACTATAAAATTTGAAGCAAAGAGACCTAGATGTAAGTACCTACACTCAAGAATTCCATTCCTTATCTTTGAAGGAAAAAATGTATGAAAGTGAGAAACAAAAGTTGGCTAGGTACATAAATGGTCTTAAATACAGTATTAAAGATGAACTCACTATAGTGTATGTGGAGTCTGTTCATAAATCCTTTCAATTATAAAGTTTGAAGATAAAAGAGGAATGAAGATTAGAATAACAAAGGAGGAAGAGGAAATAACTTTAGGGGAAGAGGAATATTTAAGAGGCATATTTCATAGTAGAAACTTCAACAAAAACCAAGGAGAACCAAACAACCTAGACCAAGAGAGGGACAATCCACCAAGGAGCAACTCTAGAGGTGGCAGATGAAACAATAGGGGGAGATTTGGAGGTAGAGGTCAGAATGTCTTTATAGGGAAATGCTTCTTCTACAACCAAGTTAGTCACCAATCCTTTATGTTTCATTGATGTATGCTTACTTATGTGATCTGCTATAATTTTACTACATTGCATTCATCATTATTTTAATTGTTAACAGACTTTTAACAAGGCTTGTGAACAAGTTTAGTGTTATAACTGGTAGAAAAAGTTGTATTAATTCACCTCCTCTCTAAGTAACAGTTGGGACCAACAAATTTTGGATGAAGATTTCCTAAATAAGATTGACCAATATAAAAGGAAGAAAATTTAAAGGATCCAAAATGTTTTCATTTGTTAAAAAAATAAATAACTTAAGTGAAAATCCTCAAATGGAATAAAGAACATTTTAAAAATATAATGTAGAAAAAATTACAACAAAAGATGAACTGAATAAAATCAATGAAGAAGTCCTTAAGATGGGTATGGACAATGAAAAACACCAAAGAGAAAAAGAACTATTAACCAAACAAGAAAATATTCTAGTGAAAGAAGAAATTTAATGGAAATAGAAATCACATGAGACTTGGTTTTTAGATAGAGACAAAACATGATTTTTTTCATAATAGTACTTTTAGTAGAAGGAACATGAATATAATATAAAAAATTAAAGATATCTTAGGGGAGTTCACTAAGGATCCAAAAAAATTAGTAGATGGATCCATTAAATGTTATAGAGATATTATGAATAATTTGGAATCCTTAAATATGCTAGCTCAACAACAAATTTTGAGGACAATCCCCAAGGTCGTTACTACATAAGATAAAAAATTCCTAAACAAGAAAATTTCCATCAAAGAAATAAAGGAAGCTCTCTTTCAACTTAACCTAGAAAAGTTATTGGGTCTAGATGGCTTCCATGCCTTTTTCTTCCAAAAATCTTGGGTTATCCTGGGTTATGATCTTTGGGAAGTTATAGAAGTGCCTAAGAATTAATGTACTCTCCTAAGAGGAATCAATAATACCTTTTTATCACTTATCCTTAAAAGGTCAATTATGAAGAGCTAGGTGATGTGAGACCTATAGCACTATATGTAACACTATCTACAAAATATTATCTAAATATCTAGTAAACAAGTTGAAGATTTTTGTAACACCTCGCCAAGGGACCCAAAAGAAACTAACTTAAAGTTTCACTAAGTTTACCAAACATTTTTTTTTGAAAGATAATATATAGCAACAATTATAAAATAGTAGAAGCAATAACATACATTCATACATAAGCAACACATAAACAAATTACATCTCTTAAGGATCCCATGATGTTGAATCACATTTAAGTTTAATTAATACTAAAACCAATATATAACGAATCCACATTAAAGAATATTTACAAGTACGAATCCATATAAATAATATATAATTATCTTGAATGCCACTTGGAAATAATCAAAATGCACAATCATCCACTATACAAGTCATAGGGTATGAAAGGCTGAAAGAGTATACATCATAAAAATAGATTACATCATCTCGTAAGATCTATGAAACCAAATACGATATAATACACTACAACCATCCATCATAGTATATAAGAAATAGAATAAAAGAGAGTATAGAATAGGGAACTCTAGCCATGACATCAAATTATCAGATCTCAATGGTAAAAGTAAAAAGCACTACCACCCGACCTCATGAAACCATTAGAGGTCCACTCCCACCGCACTGAGGAGATAGTCTCAGGTTCCAAATACAATATCAAACTCCTAGGTCAAAAAAACATCTACGTAAAGAAAAACTTGAAAGTAATCTAACTCAAAGGTACCAAGATATAAATGACATTTAAACCTTGAGGCAACAATGAAACATAGGAAGTATACTATGTAAGTGGGAAAGTGTCATGGCATGAGCCAACTCTAAGGTTAGCCAGAGAATCTTTTAATACTCTTGCCCCCTAGTGTCTCTATGTGGCATCAATATCCTTTTGTACAGACAAGGCATAATGATGAAGCAAGGTTGCGACCAAGCATCCTCCATACTCCCATCCTAGCCTGTACTAGCACTAGAGGCATGGGCAAGGAGAAAAATGACTCTTGTTAATTCATTTTACTCTCGTTTAATGTAGTGTTATCACTTATTAAATCAAACTACAATGGGTAATGGTTAGCCTCTTTAGGGCCTCGGCCTCTATTGCAAGCCACTTCCCAACATGACATATAGATAACCTACCCTAAGCTTAGTAAAATCTATAGGTCTCATATGACCATAAATCAGTCAACAGTTCTTAAATAAGCAATTGGAAAAATATTCTAAACAATTTTAATAATAATCACAGATTTCACCAATACGATCATCCTAATAGGACCAATCCAAAATCAAATACACATATACAAAATCATGACATCACATGACATCACCAAAAAATAGCTCAATATCACCTAAGTGCTATACAAGAAAATGGGAAGCAATCCAAAGATAACTAATTGAAGACTCATAGGTTATATCAGGAAAGCCACATCATTCACCTTAATTCTACACAAGAGAAACTGAAAGCAATAACAAAACATTTGATCAACTCGACATAGAGCACACATGACAAATTACTATGGTTGGGTATAAAAGATTGTAACCAAAATAAGCCATAACATCATCACAGAACAAAACTCCCGAGTCTTTGGAAAACATCCTGATTGGTCAAAGTACTAAGTCAACCCCAAAACCCATAACAATAAACCACACATCATAAAGAGTACATAAAATAGTCATTTTCATAATTCATTAGGTTTTGAAAACACAATAGTTCAATTTTTACTAAGGTTTCAAGTTTTCATTCTCGTTTCTTAGGTATTACAGATTCAATAAGGTTTTTGAGTTCACTAGAATCCTAGACGATTCAACAATTCATATAAAGTTGTTTAAGCATTGTTTGATGGTTCAATTCATTTTCATAACACAAGATTCGACATACAAGTTGGGTTTTAGTTTTCGTTTCTAGGTATAAAAATTGATAATGTTTTTTTATTTCAATTAGGGTTTTAGTTTCAATTTCCAAGTATAACAATTGATAATGTTTTCAGTTTCCATTTTCTAGATGCCAGATTCATAAAGGATTCTTACTTCTCAAGAATCTTAGAAGATTCAATATTCCATAAATAATTGTTTAAAAATAAATAAAAACTCTATTTTCAATTATCAAATTATCTTCCAATGTGTCTTAATAATAAAATTCTTCAATTTAGATATTATTAAAACTCACAATAATCAATTAATAAACTCTTGATGATAATAATTATTTATAAAGTAATTATTATTAATAAAACATTTTTCAAATAAATTATTAATAAAATAATTTCTAATCTATTAATAAAGTTATTATTATAATTATTAATAATAATATTATAACATTAAAATAATTAATAATAAACCATTTAACATTTAATACTATTATATATAAAAATAAAACCTTATTATATATATATAAGTATTAAATAAAAATTAAAAAACTAAATGAAAAATAAAATTACAAAGCTTACCTTTTCAAACAAATACGTTTATAGCATGTCAGCTATTAAAGGGTGTTGTGGTAGCCCTATTGCCACCACACTAGGTCTACATTAGTAGTATCTACTGCGTCGGCAGTAGCGCTGTTGTGGGTGCCATATTGCTATCGACAATAAGAAATAAGGAGGTGGAAAGGTGGGTGGGTTGAGGGGGGGGAGGGTTGGTGGTCGCTGCCCACCAAAACATTTAATTTTTTATCAACAAACAAAGTCACCACCCATCAAGAAGAAAGGAGGAGGAGGTAAGGTGGGTGGGGAGTGGTGGCCCCCGCCCACCTAAAACATTATATATTATTTATTTATTTAATAAGAGTGCAACCCTCCTCATTTATATTTAATAATATAATTATCGTGTAATTTCTAATTATTGTGTAATTATATTATATATATATAATGAAATTTTGCAATATAAACCTGATATAGAAACCCATATCAACCAACCAAAAACTAAAAACAAAATTGATTTTCTTTTCAAAACCCACAACTTGATTTAAAAAAATCCATATATGGATCCCTAATTCATCAAACAAGGGTTTCAAAACTAAATTCATTCACTAATATTTTCAAGAAATAAAGAGCGATAATTTCAATATGAGGGTTTCAAATTTCCAATTTACATATAGACATTTTCGAAAACAATAAACAACCAAATTCACACACAATGGTTTCAAATAATCAAATTACCCAAAATGAAAAATATTAAATATGCAAACAAGGGTTTCAAAACTAAATTCATTCACTGATATTTTCAAGAAACGAAGAGCGATATTTTCAATACAAGGGTTTCAAATTTCTAATTTACATACAAATGTTTCTGAAAACAATGAACAACCAAATTCACACACAATGATTTCAAATCATCAAATTGCTTATAGAGGTTTCCCAAAATGAAGAACATTAAATATGCAAACAAGGGTTTTAGCCAAGAGGAATTCTAAAAATAGAAACACAATAGACATGGAGAAGACAGGAAATCGAAGAATGACCGACTACTGCACAAACCCACAAGATCCTACCTAGATCTGATGCTAAAATGATGGTCACACGGATCACACAAATAATCCCCCTTTTTTTGAAACCCTTCTTTTAAAAAAACTCCTCCTCCAAAACCCGGTTCTTGCAAAATGAGCTCTAGATCTCTGATAAAGAGTGCAATCACGCGAGAAGACTCGTTGATTTTTATCTTTTATTATTTTATTACATTTTAAATATTCATGCACAACCTTTTTTCCATTTAATTAAAATATCTTTTTAAAATAATTTTCTCTCTCTTTATTTAATTTGCGAGACATTTTTAATAATCTATTTATTAATTTAATTAATAACATTATTTAGAGTTTATTATTAAAATAAAACTCCTAAAATAATAATTATTAAATTAAATAAATATAATTACACCAAATTAGAACTTTAATAAAATCTTTAAATTTAATTCCTTTATTTAATTAATTTCTCAATTAATTAAATATAATTAAATATTAAATTTTCTTTATAAAATTTCCATTAAATTAAATCAATAAATTATCTTTTAATTTGATTTAATTAAAATAGAAAATCATCACAAACCCACAAAACCAAATACGACAACTCAACTGAAAGACAAAGCATAAAGTCAAACTACAGGGTCAAAATCATGAATTCACGTCACTTAGCAAATTTGAAAAGGAGGGACTAATTTAGATACTTGTCCTACTTTATAGGACAATTGGCTTAGGTTAGGATTTGGACTCAAGAGTTATCTCACCACTTATATCATTGAAATACTGTGATAGGGTACACTCATCTTGGTAATTCAGGGGAGTTGATACCCAATACCTACAATCTACATAAAATCCATGCAAGTACATACACATATATTCTAAACTATATAGGCAATGATGAGAAGTGGTGCATCATGTAGATCCCAACTAGTAGGTGACTACGACTCCCTCCCTCAACTATATCAGAAACATCATACATAAAGTAAAACATATAGGTAAACCATACACATGCAAGTATGTGGTAAGTATCCATAGAAAAACACATACAAATAATCCATCTATCTATCATCATGAAAAAATTGAAATCAATATATACAAGTATCATCATCGAAGAAAAATCACGCATACATGAAATAATTAGTACCAAAGTAACTCATCATATAATCAATTGAGTATGAAATAATATCCAACAATATGGAAAACAATGTCACTAATCATCAAGCATAAACATAAAGCTAGCCTAAAAGAGTTTGGCAATATAATACGAAAAGTTAACTAGGGGTAGGCATTACAATTTTATTACCAAGATTAATATCTAAGGAACATTCATGCTTTGTTCCAAACCGATCTATATTTGAAGGAATCATAATAATCCAAGAACTAATTCACTTGGCTCAAAATAATAGGGAAGCATGTATGTTAATGAAGTTAGATATACAAAAACCTTTTGACAAAGTAGATTGGATATTTCTATGCATAAGTCTAGAAACTTTTTGTCTTTTTAAAGCAGTGGATAAACCTTATTTTTAATTGCATATCAACTCCAAAAAAAAATATTCTTATTAATGGTTCCCTTCAATGCTTTTTCAATATTTATAGAGGGTTAAGGCAAGGATATCCAATTTCTCCCTTTTAATTATAATTATGGCTAAAGCATTTGGTAGATCAATACAAAAGTCACAAATAGAAGGGAAAGTCAAGGAGTACACGTTACTCAGGGTGTTCCAAAAATCATGCATTAACAATTTGTAGATGATGTTGGCAAGGCTAGTTGATTAAGGCACCCTTGGTCTCAGTTAGTACACACAACAGTTGGTGACAAGGGATTAACAACCTCTTGAGCTAGTTGTTGAACAACTAGTTTTTATACTAGGAACTAATGGTTCGAGCTTTTGGTGCAATAAAAATTATCAATGGGTTATGGGCCTATGGCCCAGGTTCTAACCCCTTGCACATCTTGAGGGTGGGATTTTTGGAAAGGCTAGCCTATTGATGTGACCTTGGTCTTAGTTATTACATGCAACATTTGATGACAAGGGCTTAACTACCTCTTGAGCTAGTTTAACAACTAGCTATTGTATCGAGTATTAATTGTTCAAGCTTTTGGTGCAACTTCAACTACCAGACACACTAAACTTCAAACACATTATTAATTTATATATGGAAGTACAAGGGAAAAAGGTTAATAAAAAAATTAGAACACCCCACCCCCACCTGCAAAAAAGTAAGAAAAAATTAAAAATAGTAAACTGACAATTGAAAGGAATATTTGTATTATAGTGGGTTAAAACAAGGGCCCGTTTTCATATAAGTACCTAGGTTTTCAATTAGAAAAAGGGTTGAGAGGAGGTAAATGATGGAGACAAATTTTAGAAAATGGAGAGCTAGAAAGGAAAATGGCTAACCAAAGCTAGTAGAACAACTATGATTATTAACGTTGTGTTATCAACAACTCCTATGTATTAGATGTCTTGCATTCTACTACCTTAAGACATTACAATAAATTAGATAGAAAAATGAAGAATTTCTTTTGGAAAAGTGTGAAAGAAAACAATAATTTAGCATTAATTAAATGGGATAATATATGAAAACCCAAAGAATATGGGGGGTTAGGAGAAAAAAATTAGAATAAGCTCATTCGTCAAATGTATCAAGAACATGAAAGAAAATGGGTAAAGATTCTATACCTAAAATATGCAAGAAATCCTAATTTTATATCTCTTTTTTAGACAAAGAACCCTCTGAAAGGATTTAGAGTATAGAACTTTATCATGGATTGTCGCCAATTGATACACATAATCTCACTTGAGACATAGGTCAAGGTCATGATGACTTTTTTTGGAAATATTTATGGGATGGGTACCCCCCTCTAGATAGCTATAACTTGCATCCTAGCATCAAAGAGACACTTTGTATTTATTGGGGCAATCATGTAAAGTGTCAAAAAGAGTAAATTTGATGGAAATTATATTGGTAGGTGGCAATGGAAATCCCTTGGAGATATTCCTCTTCCAACTTATGAAAAATAGAAATTTTCAAAAATTCTAGGAATCAAACTTGTTAATCAAAAAGATAGGAGGGAAAAATTAATATGGGTCACCTCTAAGATAATAGAAACAATGTTAAGGATGGATATGAAAATTTAATTAATTCCTAGAAATGGGAAAAAGTGGACCTACATTTAAATCTATGTTGAGATGCTTCTTGTCTACCAAAAGAAATGATTTTTCTATGGGTTGCACTTCAAAAAAGAATCCAGATAACAAAATGGTTCACTAAAAAAGGGTTTGAGGGACCTTCAAGATGTTCTTTATCTGAACACAAACTTGAAACTAAAAATCATATTTTGTTTAACTACCCTTACTTACTGAAATGTTGGCAATGATTATGCTCAAATCTTAATTAGAAATTGGATTTTCCTAACAATGTTCTGGTTCTTCTGAAAAGATGGCCTAAGTTTGGAGGGTCAAATATCTATAGCAACATTTGGAATATTTCACCATCTATTTTACTATGGGAGATACAAAAGGAGATGAAGATAAAAATATCTTCTGATGAAAGTATTGATGTCACTACTCTCCTAAATAGGGTCAAGGCTTGTATGGTTGACATAATCAATAATAATCTTATGAATGTCTATAATGATGAATGTTCTTTCTCATTATGTGATGCATATATGTGCAAGAACTAGTACAATTTTATTAATCCACCATTGCTTTAATCGAAGACTTCATAAAATAAGAATGTTAGGGTTGAATGTAAATGAATTTCTCCTTGAAAGGGATGGATAAAGATCAAATTTGATGGATCCTCTAGGGGAAATTTGAGTCTTATGGCCTTATGATACACCATTCACTCAGATGAAGGTCTATATTTAACAAAGTTGGCAAAGCCACTAGAGGTGATGTCTAATAATATAATATATATGAAGGCTCTTGTTGAAGGACTAAATTTAAGAATTAATATTGGAGAAAGAAAAATAATAATCGAAGGAGATTCACATATCACTCTTAAATCTTTAAGAAAAGGTAGCATGCCAAATTGGAAATTACAATCCAAGCTTTAATTATATTAATGTTACTAATTTTTTAAAAAAGAAATTAGAATAATACATATATATTGCAAAAAAAAATAAAGAGGTAGATTATTTGAAAAATAAGGGAGTTGATGGGGAATATATAACTTACAACACTACATGTTCCAATTAAAAGATCATAAAAAGTAACTATCTCTAGCTTTAAGTAACGATGCACTAATAACTTAGTAGTAAGAGTTGAATAAATTGTTAAGTGATAAATATTAGATAATAAGCCAACTTTGTACAATTTTTATTACTCAATAGGGTTGATACAACGATAGTTACCAAATAGTCCTAGAAAAATCCAATTCCATCATTATAAGAAATTGTGAAAGTCTTGACAATGAAGAAAGCAAATTTAAAATTGAGGCCTGTGAAAACATTAAATCAAGTGAGAAGTTGCGAGCTTAATGAAGGATACACTGATCCAAATGAAAGCTAGGAAATGTGAAATGGCTTTCTAGGGAGAAACCTCTAAGAGAAGATTGATGTTAATAATGGATGTCAAGCACCCATTGATTAATATGACCATTTTGAAGATCATAGGGAAGGAATTTTTAGAGCTTGAAGATAGACCCAAGACCCATACATAGGCTATTGCCATGTTAGTTGCAACCATTCTTCATGTGGACTAAGATAAGGAAGTGGGATATGAGTTATGTTTCAACCTGTTTAAATGCTTCCAATTGGTGGAGCTCCAAAGAAATGTTGGACAATATTGATGAAATCTTATGCATTATGAGGTGTAGGTACTAGGGAGTTGTCAATCACCCAATGTAGGTCTTCCCCATCTTGATTATTGAAGATCATGCCATGTTTATGAAATGATTACTAGCTATTAGATTAATGAACTAGTGGTTCCTTCTAAGCATAATGCATATTCGGGTAAAGCCAATCCAAAAGGGGCTAGAATAGATTTTACATGTGGATAAGGTTGACTGTAGCAGTGACAAGTCAAAGCTTGAGGAGGATGGTCCCATCAACATAAATATGGCTTAGTATTGATAACTGTTTAGGTTCAAAATATTACTAAGATGATAGCATGTTTATCAGGCCACATTAGGCTAGTATACTTTTGTAGTAATAGTGTATGAATAGATTTATAATTAAGACTTATATTTCATAAGTAGATAGTTAAGCTCCAGACTCTTATTGTATAAGGTTGAAACTTTTTTCTTATATGCAGATATCTTTGTATTATTAGAAGATGAATATGTGATGAATTTTGGTAGCTTCTCAAACTTTTATATCCTAAATCCTATATAAGAAAATTTAGGGAAATGTGAATTGAGTTTGGTTTAAAAGGTTTTATGAATAATCTCTAATAATATCTTAGCTAAAGAAATATGACATATAAAATTAGTCATAAGTGGAAAATGCTACAAAGGTTGTAATTTTTTCAACTAGCCAGTGCCTAGAAGCAATACAAGTATGAGAATGTGGTAATCTTGGTTTTAATAATGAAAATATAATATATGGCTAAAGAGGGTAAGGTTGAATATTTTCTTTTCCCTTAAAAAAAAGTTTGATTTAGCAATTTCTTGGTTGGTAATTATAAGGAATGGTATCTCTAAGTGGGTTTTAATGAATTTTAAGGACAAATATTAAACTAGGAACAATGAGTTCCTAATGAGAATGGAAAGGGGTAGACTAGGTGGCTAGTAGAAAATAATTATGAAAATCTAATGCTTTTATAAATATTCATATTCCATAATGCTAGAGTAGGATTTTGCTTAAGTTAATGGATACTACTTTTATTAGATTTTTGTAAGACTGTGCTAAATTACATAATACAACTCAAGATAAAAATTTAAGGAAATAATAATTATGATGGCTGACTTGTAATAATTATGATGGCCGACTTGGGTTTTTTGCCAAAGGAATGATGAAGTGGGGTAAGCATTAACATTTAGGGAGAGACATGTAACGAGTCTTCTAAAACTGTCAAATTTACTTTGTGTAACATAGTAGAGGAAGGTAATTTCTTGGCTTTTGCAAATAATAGCATTGTCATATCTTTTCTAAAGATTCATCCTCTGAACAACAGACAAAATAGTAGCCAGGTGATGGTTCCATTCATTTTTTAAGTAGATAAGTCTGGAACCAAATAACAGAAAGGTGGTTTCTATTAAGTAGTTTTGGATCTCAATATTCATCAAAATATGTAGGAATTGTACAAGCAGAGAGTAAATAGTAATTTTTACTTCTATAGTTGGAAAAGATGGTTTAATTCCCTCCTTAATACAACTAGAATAACACACAATTAATTAAGTGTATTTTTTTTGATAGGTAAGCTTGTAATTTTGTATTAATATTAGAAAGAGGAATTTCAAATATTGCCATATGCATAGTTTGACCAAAGTCCTTACAAACTTATAACTACCCAAACCCAAGGCCATACATATTTATTAGGACAAAAATTGGGCATTAACACTAGCTGCCTAAAACCAATTTTAGTGTTAGGATTAAACCTTAGACAGAAATAATAATTACATTCAAATATAAACAATATTAGAAAATATTGAACCACACAAGAGAGAACACAAGAGACCAAGATTTAATGTGGTTCACCCAAACCCTGGGCTACGTCCACTAAACAACTAGTCCAATATTATTACGATCCAATGATTACAACCTGATTACAATTTGTAATCCCTTACAGCTCAATACCACTACAAGAAGCAATTTTCACATCACCACTTATGAAACAATTCCTAACCTGAGCCCTTTTATACAAGTATTTTTCTTCTTTAGGGTTAAAATTAGTTACCACATGTCGGCCATTAAATGTTGATAAAATAGCCCCTAAAAAATTACCATGGCCTAACAACCCCAGTTGTATTAAGGGTTGCTACCCCTAAACCCCTGCTTAGGGCCTAGCTTGACTTCAAATCCCACTGAGGAATTATGGAGTATGTACAGTTTCCCTAATCAGTTACCATAATCTAACAATCTCCCACTTGGAGACTAATCAAGCTCTATAATAAAAAACAATCTCCCAACTAGAGACTGATCTTGTAGCTATGTCACTACTCCATGAGGCTCCTACTGGATCAAACCACCTTGGACTTAACTATTCTTTTATTCCTATTCAGTTTAGAAGACCAATTGAAGTTGAAGAGGAGTTCAAATTCTCCCTTGTTACTACCCTTGTAAACATTTTTACTAGATTGTCATCTGTATGTATCTTGTCCAACTTTAACTGTCCATCATCCAAAACTGATTGAATGAAATGGTACCACAACTATATGTGTTTTGTCTTTGAATGCTAAGTAGAATTCTTCGCGATACGAATGACACTCTGACTATCTGTAAAAAAATAATTATCCTTCTGAGGGTTTCCCAATTCTTCCAAGAAGAACTGAAGCCATATCATCTCCTTGGCTATCTCTGTAGCAACAACATACTCTACCTCTGTAGTGGATAAAGAATTAACCTTCTATAACCTAGAAACCTAGCTCATGGTTGCCCCACCAATAGTAAATACATAACCTGTAGTACTCCTCCTAGTATCAATATCCCTTGTCAAATCTAAGTCAACATATCCCTATAAATCAGTATTAGAGCCTCCAAAGTGTAAACACTTACTGGATGTTCCTCTCAGATATCCAAGAATCCATTTTACTACATTCCAATGCTCAATTCCTAGATGACTCATATACCTACTAATGACTCCCATTGCATGTGCAATAGTACATACCATAGCATACATCAAGCTTCCTATGGCTAAAGCATAAGGTACCTTGGACATCTTATTCTCCTCTTCTTTTCTCTTTGGACACATCTCCTTAGTCAACTTCAAATGACCAAGTAAAGGTGTGGTGACACTTTGTTGGCACCCATGTAGACCTAGTAATTTGAAAATTTCAATTTATGGTTTTGAACTCCTTTGAACAATGGTTCAAAGTGGTTTGAAGTTGTTCAAATAAGTTTGAAATTGTTTCAATTTTCTCATGCAGGTTCCATGGCTTGTTTTGATCCATCTTGGTTCATTTGGTTCAAGGCAGTCCACCCTACGGGTTTAGATTAATATGCATAAATGCAAAGGTTCAGATTTCAAGTTTGAAGATTGAGTTTAGTGGATTTTTGATTGGTTCATGGGTAATTTATGAGTTCAAAATGGCTCAAATTCGAAATCTATAGGCATCAATTTAGCTCTGATGCCACAAGATTATGGAGATTGCAATCCAAAGCTGCAAGATCAATTAGGCATGCACAAGATCTTTAAAGTTCAGCAACCTATGGGCTCAACCTTAAGGGGTCAAGAAATGATTTCAAAGAAATACCAAAAGACTCGACACAATATAGGCATACACCTTTTTAAATGGACAGTACTACGTGATCCTTCACACATACTTGAAATACCAAATTTTTTAGATAAGGTGATACTTTCCACAACTATATTCGAGATAATCACCATAACAAGTATAATTTTAATAGATAGGTCCAATCTAAATGTTTGAACAAAGTTTTGTCTCACATTGTTGTCTGAGTCACAATTAGAATTCCAATGGATTCTATTTTGAAGAAGAACATGATTTTTTGTGAGAGAGATACTAAAGGTGGTGTCTTATTCATGATATGTAGCTAAATTGACTTAGACTGCAATATGCCCATTCTTGATGCCAAGACGTAAACAATGAACCTTGACGAAAATGCAATAATCATGTTAGGACAACTACAATGGATTGCATCGGTTATATTTCATGGTGGAGTGCAAGTGCAATTTGATCTTAAGGTGAAGATGTTTCAAACAAATCCATTGAGAATAAATGCACATCAAGAGGTAATTGGAGGTTCGGCAAAGTCAATAGACAACGAGGCCATGACATCGATTCATGCGAATTCATGATGACTGTTTGATATAACTTTTAAAGTTTAATGAATATGTATGGTAGTGAAAAGTCAGGTGTGATGACATGGTCACTAGAGTTGCCACAGGTGTTGACAACAACATGATTCTTATGTGGGTTATTGTTGATCAATTATTTGACTAAATACCCAAACACTAAGGATCAATAGGAGAGGAGAAACAAACACATATTTACCATATGGAATGCAATGTAATGCCCTGCCAAGGGATCCAAAAGAAATAACCTAAAGTTTTACTAAGTTTGCCATTTTTTTTTATAAAGGAAGAATAATCATACACATCAAACATAAAGTAGTGGAAGTAACAACCTACAATCATCTATAAGCATACATAACAAGTTACATTTCTTAAGGATTTCATGACATTGAATCACATTTAAATTTAATTAGTACTAAGTCTAATAAATGCTACATCCATATGAAAGAATAATTAACAGTCCAATATCCATTTAAATAATATACATTTGTTCCGAATGCCTCTTGGCAAATGTAATTCAGAATGCTCAATCATCCACTGTGCATGTCATAGGGTATGAAAGGCTAAAAGAATATACACATGTAGAACTAGAAATACATCCTCCTCCTTAGATCCATGATACAAGTACAATAAAATAAATAAAACCATCCACCATACATGATATATCCATCCATCATAAAAGATATAAACATCCATCATAATGATACATAGATAGAATGAAAAGAAAATGTAGACAAGGAAGCTCCAGCCATGGTGACCATGGATGGATCTCAATGGTAAGAGTAAAAAGCACTACCACCCAACTGCGTGGAACCTAAGTAGCCCACTCCTACTACGCTGAGGAGATAGTCTCAAGTCCCAAGTAGGATAACAAACCAAATATAAAAAGTACACTCTAAGTCTGAGAAACCCTAAAAGAAATCTAACTCAAAGGTTCTAAGATAGATTGACATCTAATTCCCAAAGGCACACAAGACACGTGGGAGACCTAATATGTAAGTAGGCAAGAATCATTGCACGAATCATGCTAGAGTTACCCTGGTAGTCTCTCAGGACCCTGGCCCCCTAGTGATCCCTATGCAACCACTAGTATCCTCTCATACTGACAAGGCATACTAAAAATACAAGATCACAACCAAGCATTCTCTCTAGTCCCATCCTAGTCTATACTAGCACTCGAGGCATGGGCGAGAACATACAAAGACTCTTATTAGGTTCATTTTATTCCCAATTAGTGTACTATTTTCACTTATTAAATAACTTACAATGGGATACTAGTGGTTGCATGCCACTTCCTGATATTACATATAGATTACCTACCCTATGCTCATAAAAACACAAATCAATAATCATATAAAAATTACCTCAGTCCTATACAAGTGATTGGAAAGCATCAAGAGATAATTCACAATAATCACATCAGTTCTCTACGAGCAACTGGAAAGCATCCCAAAAATAACTGATCACAAACTCAAATGGTTAAGTCAAGTATCTCATAAACATACACCTCAGCTTCACACAGGAAGACTGGAAAGAAATAACAAACAGTAAATACATCCCATCATAGAGCATACTAAACACATTGCCATGGTTAGGTTTAGAAAGATCGAGAACAAATCATCATATCATCACAAGTGCAGAACTCCCAAGACTCTGGTAACATCCTAAGACTGGTCAACACTCTAGTCAACCCAAACCCAAAACATAGACAACATACAAATAACAATTTGTAGGTTTCATAGTTTGGTTTGATTTGAAAACACATTGTTGAGTTAATAGTAAGGTTTCAGTTTTCATTTTCTCAAACTATTATAATTACTAAGATTTTCGAATAATAAAATTTCCTTAGTATTACAAACCATTTTCATATATCTGAACCATGTAAACACATCTAAGTTTATAAAAGAAAACATTAATTTTCCCAAATAAATTTCTTTGATTTTTAATTTACTTTAGAATTATATTTAAATAATAAAGTAATAAATAAAATTTTCAAATAATTAAATTTTAAATTTTAACAATACTTATTAAAATTATTTGTAATAATAATTATCAATTATTACCATAATAATTTTAAATTAATTAAACTTTGGAAAAACTTTCCCAAAAAGGAAACTTACTAAAAATATAAACTTCCAAAAATGGAAACCCACTAAAAATAGAAACTTTCCAAAATGGAAACCTACTAAAAACATAAACTTTCCAAAAAAGAAACCTGCTAAAAATAGAAACTTTTCCGAAATAGAAATCTACTAAAAATATAGACTTTCTAAAAATAAAAACTTACTAAAAATATAAACCTACTAAAAATAGAGACTTTCTAAAAATAGAAAGCTACTAAAAATAGAGACTTTCTAAAAATAGAAACCTACTAAAAATAGAGAATTTCTAAAAAATAGAAACTTGCTAAAAATAAAAACTTTCTAAAAATAGAAACCTACTAAAAATAGTCTTTCTAAAAATAGAAACTTGCTAAAAATTAAAAAAACTTTCTACAAATAGAACCCTACTAAAAATAGAAACTTTCCAAAAATAGCCATGATGTATAAATCCGAACCAAGCAGTCAAATTCTATAAAATGAAATTTGTTTTCTTTTTAGAACCCAAAACCAAATTTAACAATTCCATATACAAAACCTCAATTTAACAATAAGGGTTTCAATTTAACTCTTTCACAGATGTATTCAAGAACAAAGAAAAATGAATCTTAACACAAGAGATTTTCTAGTTTCCAATTTGTATGCAGATGTTTCCTAAGAACAATGAACAACCAAATCCACACACAAGGTTTTCAATTATTAAATTGCTTACAGAAGTTGTCAAAAATGAAAAATAATAAATATGCAAAATAAGGGTCTCAAGCCAAAAGAATTTTGAAAACAAAAAAATAACAGACATAGAGAAGATAGGAATTCAAATGATTGAAAACTACTGTACAAATAAACCATGAGATCTTACCTGGATCTAATGCTAAAACAACAATCACACAAAGCACACAAAAATAATCCTCTTTATCTAAAAACTTCCTTTTTAAAAATTCCTCCTTCAAAACCTATGTAATTGCATAATGAGCTCTAGATTTCTGATAAAGAGTTCTCCCTTAATTTGGGGCTTTGATTGTTCAATCACACAATCTTTAATAAAGATTTCTCCCTTAATTTGAGACTCTAATTGTGCAATCATGCGAGGGAACTCGCTGATCAATTGCTATTTATTACTTGTTATCTTTTACCTTTTCATGTAGAAACTTTTAGATATTTAATTAAAATATTTTTATTAAATTAATTAGCTTTCTCTCTTTAATTTAGTTTATTATATTTTAATTTCATGCATATGATTTATACAATTTAATTAAAATAAACTTTATTAAATAATTGCTTACTCTCTCTTTAATTAATTTATTATATTTTAATTTCATGCATAAGCTTTATGCAATTTAATTAAAATAAACTTTAATAAATAATTGCTTACTCTCTCTTTGATTAATTTATTATATTTTAATTTCATTCATAAGCTTAATTTAATTAAAATAACTTTATTAAATTTATGTTTTCTCTCTATAGTTAATTATGAGATATTTTAATTATATATTTATTAATTCAACTAATAATATTATTTAGAGTTTATTATTTAAAATAAAACTCTTAATAATAATTATTAATTTAAATAAATATAAAACACAAATTAGAATTATAACTTTATCTTTTTCATGCATGTTTATTGATTAATAAAATAACTTTATTTAATTTTCACTTGACTTCTCTTTTAAATTAACTTATTAAATTTTAATCTCATGCACAAACTATGCAATCTTAAAACCTTTAATAAATTAATATCTTTTCCACTTTTTAATTTATTTTCGAAACATTAATTGATAAAATATTTATTAACTTAAATAATAATAGTATTTAACATTTATTTAAAAATGAACTCTAAATATATTATTATTAAATAAAATAAATATTATTATGTTCTAAAATTATCTTTATAACTTTTATCTTTAAATTTAATTCTTTTTATTTAATTAATTTGTCAATTAATGAATTATTAAAATATCATAATAATTTTCATTAAATTAAATCAGTAATTTAATCTTTTAATTAGACTTGATTAATAGAAAATTTCACCAAAGACTCATAAAATAAAATACAAAAACCCATCATAGCAAAACACATATAAAATTAAACTAAAGGGTTATAATCACGAATTTACATCATTTAACGTATTCAGAGGGTAGACAACTCAAATACTTGTCCTAATTTTCTAAGACAAATGGCTTAAAGGTTTAGGATTTGGACTTAAGAATTTATCTCCCCTCTCTTACCATTGAGATAATGCGATAGGGTACACTCATCTTGCCAATTCAGGGAAGTCGATACCTAGTAGCTACAACCTGCATAAAATCCACACATGTACAAACACAATATTCTAAACTAAACATGCAATGGCAAGAAGTGGTGCATCGTGTAGATCCTGACTAGTAGGTGACTATGACTCCCTTCCTTAACCACATCAAAAATGTCATACATAGAGAAAACATACACACACACACCATACACATTCAGTATACGGTAAGTATCCATAAGAAAACAAATAATAATCCATCTAACTAATCATCATCAATTTACTGAAATCACTGAATAATCATCATGCATACACAAAATGTAGAGTACCAAGTAATCTCATCATATAATCAACTGAATGTAAAACAATATTTGATAATCTCAAAACAATATTACTAACAATCAAGCATAAAGTTGGCCTAAAAGAGTTCAACAATGATAATAGAAATGCAAACTAGGGGCAGGCACTACATGCAAGATGAGTCAACGACACATGGCAATTTGTGTTCTTAATCCAAATCAAGGATTTGATGGGTTCTTGATCCTGAAAAAGGTATAAGTATAGGCAATACTTGCAATGTGTTTGATAGAACACACATGCACTCATGTTGAATGTGACATTCCAAATTCGACCCTAGTAGAATTCACAAACAAAGTAGAAAGAGATGTGTATGGATATGGAGGTTCTAAAATATATGTGATGGAGACCAAGTTCCATTATGGATGTTGGTGGCATCATATACATTGTCAAGCCATGAAGGATGAAGGAATGCAGGGTACATTGTGATAGAATTGGTCGACTCTTGTTGAAGTCAATATGTAGGAATATTGACAGATGTGTGTAGATTATTTGACAAAATGTTTGAGTGTCAAGAGGTCGAACATGATGGTAGTAAGATTAACCTTTGAGCTTTAACAAAACAAGATTCCTAGGTGCCAAATAAACCACTACTCCTCATGCTTTGAATCAAAATATTCTTCAAGATCAACTCTATATTACTAGATAACCCAAAAATATGCAGCACACATGAATGCATGGCAGGTGTCATGATCCTATCCAAACACCTGTGCAACACATCAATAGATACCTGAAGTCCTACGTCAATGAATTTTCCTTCATCATTGCAGAGTCTCCAAATATAAGAAATTATTTTGGTAACCAAAAATCAAGTAAAATACCATCAATTAGTAAATGGAAAGCCTAAATGATGTAACATCTCAAATTAGTAGGTCATGGTATATGATCAACCTTGTTTTTTTTTGTCATGGCTACAAAAGATAAGGAAGCTTGAAGGCTCACGACTGATTATAGGAGATGAAGGAGCAAGTGTCAAATTTCATCAAACCTAATATGTGGAGCACCGACATCTCATGTACTTTATTTGACAAAATGCCCAGGTCTGATGAGCATACGAGAAGGGATTTGAGGTGAACTAGAGAGATTTTTATGGTGTAAGAAGAAAATCAAACACAAAGAATGATCACAAACTATCTAACAGAATGCTAGAGCTATTGGCCCAAAATATATGCTTAAGTGTCAAGCTCTAGAGTGACAGGTGGTCATAAATTCTAGAATACTCTTGGAACTAAACTAAAAAATATTATTGAGGATATGAGTCATCATTCAGTTTGATATCTGCCCCAATTTAGTTATATCACCCCCAACTTGAAATATTATCTTCCTAAATTGTAAAGGGAGAAAGTTAACCATTTTATAATATCCTTAGTGTGGTCATTTACTATTTGAGATTTATTGGAAAGTCAAGGCATTATCTATGTATCGAGGAATAAAAGAGAAAAGGAGGCACTTCCAAGAAATAGTTTTTATACATAAAAAACAACCCATTAGGAAGGATAAATAAGACATGGAAAGATAAATAGAGGGTTCCAGTTTTGGATGGGAAGACTGCCTTTTTTTCTATAGACTTTGGGCTTTAGAGAAGGGGGGTTTTCTGCTCTATTTGATTCTGTTTATAATGCAGAGGAAGGGGATTGTATTTTTCTATGGGTTTTGTGCTACAGGAGGGCATATATTTTTCTAAATAAATGATTTGTGTGTGACTAGGGACAAATTTTTCTTTGTTTTATTGTGTTTAGAGGAGGAAAGTTTTAGTATATCAGAACTTTGGGTTTGTGTCTTATCGTTCTGATCAATGTCAATCTTTGTATTATCTTGATTGCCTCTAAATGCATTTTTGACACATATGATTATCACCATGATTATTATTAAGATTTTGAGCTTAATTATTCATGTATTTGGAGAGAACAATTTGTCTTCCTTTCTGCATTTCTCCTATAATATAATAATTGGGTAAATGAGCTTTGTATCATTTACTTTTTGTTTCCTTTTGATTAATTAGTTTTTTCACATCTACGTCAAGTTTACGAGTGGATGTTTGTCTTCCTTTTGTACTTTCTGGTTAAAAGAATTTGTGTTTGTAATTCTACAAATTTATTGTAAATTATATATAGGGAGTTGTACCCAAATAAATTTAGAGGGTGCTTACACTCCTCAATAGCGAAGTGACCCAACTATTAGTGCATATTTAGTCTTCCTATCTAGGCATTTTGGAGTTAATTTGTATCCATTTCTTTGGAGGACAATCTGTTCACTAACACAACTTTAATATTCTCTACAAAGAAATGTTGCAACACCTTCACAATATAATCAGCCTAATATAATGTTAATTTCTTGTTCTTCCTATCTCTACAAATCTTCATACCAAAGATTTGTTTTGCTGCTTCCAAATCTTTCATAGGAAATGCATGTGCTACCTAGTGTTTTAGCCCCTTAATGTGATCCATGTTGGACCTAGCTACAAGCATATCATCAACATATAAACATAAAATAATGTAGCTATCATCATCCAACCTCTTAAAGTAAACAAAATGATATGAATGGCACCTACTATATCCATGCTCATACATAAAACTATCAAATTTCAGATACCATTGCCAAGGTGCTTGCTTCAATCCATATAAATTGTTCTTCAATCTGCACACTAAGTTCTCCTTACCTTTGACCTTGAATCTCTATGGATGTTCCATATATATCTCTTCATCCAAATCACCATGAAGAAAGGTTGTTTTAACATCAAGCTACTCCAAATACAAATCTTCAATAACTACAAGACTTAAAACTGTACAAATAGAAGTGATTTTAACAACAAAAGAGAATATCTCATCAAAATAAATGCCTTTTTTCCATGTAAATCCTTTTACCACTAACCTGGCTTTAAATATTTTCTTACCTCTATCCTCTTCTTTCAACTTGTAAACCATTTATTCTATAAAGCCCTTTTACATGTAGGCAACTTGCATAAATCCTAAGTCTTATTTTTCAACAAAGAGTCCATTTTGTCTTTTGTTGCAGACTCCCACTGAATCTTAGTTTCCACCTACACAACTTCGTCATAAAATTTAGGTTCACCAACATTTATTAGTTAAATAGAGTACAAAGAAGGAGAAATCTTTTTGGAGGTCTACTTAGCTTTGTTGACCATCTAACATTCACTGGGGCGTGTGGTATTTTTTGTTGCAGTTGTTGTGCATCATGAGGAATTGATGGAACATCATCTTTTAGAGTATCATCTAGCACTACATAATCATCTTCTTTCTTCTCATGTTGCTACAATAGATCTTTGTACATAACTCATTGAATATGACATCCTTGCTTCTTACAATTTTATGATTTTCGAATTCCCAAAGCCTAAAACCAAATTCATTAATGCCATATCCAAAAAATTTACATTTCTTTGACTTAGCTTCCAACTTGGTTCTATTTTTAGATTCTATATGAGTAAATGCTTCACAACTAAAGGTTCTGAGAAAAGAATAACTCATCTTCTTCCCCGTCCATGCTTCTCCTGGAATACCACAACCCAAGGGAGTAGAGGGATCTCTATTAATAAAATATACAACAATATTGATAGCTTCCACTCACATGTGTAAGGGAAAACCTTTATGCAACCACATGCTCCTTGCACCCTCCATTATAGTCCCATTCATGTGTTTAATCACTTCATTTTCTAGTGGATTCATTGAAATAATTTTCTATCTACAAATACCATTAGTGGAGTAATAATCTTCAAATTCATGGGTGCAATAGTCATCACCATTATGTTGGTCAAATAAATAGTATTGACAAATGAGTGTCAAAACCCTTAACCATTTTCACTATATATGTTGAGTACACAATAGATATTGAGCCAAAATTTTAATAGGTGCTGAGTCACAATTAGTGCCGAGAAGATTACAATATAGTATGTGCCAAGTGATCAAGGAATTGTTCATGTGTTGAGTAACAGAATCATTCATATGCCGAGAAACTCAAAACAACATATGCCGAGTGATACATGATACAATAGGTGTTGAGAAAACTAGGAAACATAGTTGATGTCGAGCAATCTAGAAATAGTATGTGCTGAGCATCAGTAATACTTCATGTGTTGAGCAATGCAAGATCAACATAAGAGTTTGTACTTGCACAAACTAAGATGAAAACTATTTTTGGAGCCGACTTAGAGAAATTTTGATGGAGAAAAAGGATAAGGATGAGTCATTTGAATTCTCTATGAAATCTACATGCAACCAATCAAAAAAATGGTGAAGGCATGCAACCAATAAGAAAAATGCAAAGTATGAGTAGGAATTTGAGATTCAATTTGGATTGTAGATCCATACCTAGCCCAAGTTTTTGCATTCTTTATAAGGAGGACAAATGCACCATTGTATGGATGGAAGAAAAATAGCAAAAGGGGAGATTATAGTGAAATTTCAGTGTGAAGAGGAAAATATTTAGTGAAACAGATAGAATTTATCTAGTCGATCAGAACTGAACAAAGGACATATTCAAAAGATCAGATCAAGCAAGGATCATAAGAGAAAGAGAAGATCAAGTGCCTGAACTCAGTAATTCAAGATTGCATTCAATTAGGTCAAATGTTCTAATACTCTCTCACAATTGTATTAGAAGTTGAAATCCTATGGTGATAGGTTAGCTTAATAGCTAGGTAGGAGAGTCTTTGGAGAAGGACAAGAAAATCCTATGTATTGGGTAGGTTTAAAAGCCTTCATGTAAATCCTTTAATAGGGTGACACTTCATGTAAAGTGTTTGTAAATCCTTTCAATAGGTCACATGTAACAGTGCGTTGTAGCCTTTAAAGGGCATGCCTTTAATAGGTCAAACCATCAGAAGTGGTTGAACTCATTGATGCAGTAATTTTTGTGGGTGTCATCCCCACCCTAGTTTTACCTTCTAATTCTTGGAGGGTTTTTGGGTCACCAAAATCTCTTGTGTTATATGTTGATGCATGCTCTCATTTTATGCTTGTTTACTGTGATACATGTTAATTTCAATTATATGTTATTAAGGGTTTGAAAGGACAACAATTGGTTACTTTTGATTCACCCCCCCTCTCAAAAGTACTCTTCCCATTTGAATATTCCAACAAAGTATCAGATCTAAGACATTTTAATTTTCTACCAGTCTCATTTTCAACCAAGCATTCCATTTCTTAAAAGTTTGAAATACATCAGATTTTTGTCTAAAGAAATAGACCCATACTTTTCTAGTTGCATCATCAATAAATGTAACATAATAATGCGAGACACCAAGGGAAGATACCTGAGCTAGTCCTCATACATTTTTATGCATAAGCTCTAATTTTTCACTTTTATTTTCCTTCCTAGCCTTTGCAAAAATCACTCTCTTTTGTTTTCCATACACACAACATTCATAGAAGTCCATATTAACACATTTTAAACTTGGTAAAACTTACTTTGAATGAAGTACTTTCATACCTTTCTCACTCATGTGCCCAAGTCTATTGTGCCACAACACTATATTAGAATCTACAATAACATTTTTTCTCCCTACTCAACTGCATCAACTATTCCTGAACATTCATTTCTCTTTGAAATAATCAAAGTAGAAGGAACAATATGACCTGCACAAAGATATAAGGTGCCTACTTTCACACCTTTTTCTACTACAAGGGAACCTTTTGAAACCTTCCAATTTTTATCATTAAAAGTAACTACACAACCCTCATCACCAAGTTTTCCTACTAAAATTAAATTCCTACTCAGCCTTGGAACATGTTTTACCTCATGTAGTTGCCAATGATTCCCATTCTACAACTTAATCTTAATTTTTCCCTTTCCAACAATCTGACAGGGTTCATTATCCCCCAAATAAACAAGCCCAAAATCCCCTTGGACATAATCAGTGAAATAACATCCATGAGGTGTAGCATGAAATGAAGCACCAACATCTGAAACCCATGAATCATCAATACTTTCTAAAGACATAAGCAAAGCATCCTCTTCGGATTTGTTACTTACCACATCTGCCCCCTTGTTCCCTTCTAGGTTTTCTCCTTCATTTTTCTTTTGAGTCCAACAATCCTTCTTCTTATGCCTTGGTTTCCCATAGTACCGACAGTTGTTTGGTCCTCTCGATTGAGACCTTTTCCCCTTTTACTTTCCTCTTGATTTTTCATGATTTTTGGAATTATTTCCTCTCTTAGTCATTCTGCCTCTGCTTTGTGCGTTCAAAAAACTTGCTAATGTATATCCACCTGAGGTTTTCCTAAAAGTTTACTCACTCAAAATAACATCAATCACATCATCATATTTTAGGGTATTAGATCTAGAAACATAATTACTCACAACCATTACCAAGCCATTCCAACTTTCAGGCAAAGAACACAAAATCAAGAGAGCCCTAATTTCTTCATCAAAATTAATACCCACAAAAGATAACTAACTAGTAAAAATATTAAACTCATTCAAATGATTTGCAATAGATCCACATTTTTCTATTTTCATATTAAATAAATGCTTAATAAGAAATACCTTATTGAAGCGGAGGGCTTTTCATATAATTTCACTAGGGTTTCCATCAACTCTTTCATTGTCTTTGCTTTTGTAATGTTAAATGTCATTGATGGTGCCAAGCATAATCTAATGCTTCCAAGTGCTTTTCTATCTAAAATCTTCCAGTCCTCATTTGCCATAGTTTCCTGGTTCTTAGTTTTTCCTTAAAACAACTTCCATAAATCCTTTTGATAAAGATAGTACTCCATTTGCATTTTGCATAACTGAAAGTTCTTCCTATTAAATTTGTCAATCCTCAACTTACCCTCATCTCCCATTGCTCCCACACAACTGTGAGACTCCCACTCAACCATGAGACTTTCCTATAGAGGATAACTGAGAAAAAAACCTTGCTCTGATACCACTTGTTAGGATTAAACCTTAGATAGAAATAAAAATTATATGCAAATATAAATGCACAAAAGAGAACACAAGACACCAAGATTTAACGTGGTTCACCCAAACCTTGGGCTACATCCACCAAATAGCTAGTCCAATATTATTACGATTCAATGATTACAACCTAATTATAATTGGTAATCCCTTACAACTCAATACAACCATAAGAAAAATTTTTTGCATCACCACTTATGAAACAATCCCTAACCCTAAGCCCTTTTATACAAGTGCTTTGTTCCTTTAGGGTTAAAAGTAGTTACAACATGTTGGCCATAAAATGCTAATAAGATAGCCCCAAATTTTTTTTTCTTAGAGGCTCCACCCCTGAACCCTCAAAATCCCTACTCAGGGCTCGACCCAACCTCGAACCCCATTGAGGAATTATGGAGTATGTACAATACTTCCATGATCAATCACCACAATCTAGCATTGAGCACCAAAAAGGAAAATTAGGTGCCCAAAGAGCTGACTCCATCCACCTCCACCATGAACTTGGGGCTAGTATTTAAACCAATGGGATGCCTCCTCTTGTGTGAAGGTTGGAGTGGAATGATCATCTGACATAGATCTCAACCTTGGCTTCCCATGCAGAATTGCATCTTGGTGACACTTGCTCCCACCTCTTCTATCAAGGAAACATCCACCCACATGCTTTTTATCATGGATTCACCCCCTTCCTTTTGATTCTTCCTCATGACTTGATGTCATAGGGGTTGTCATGGAGCTAACAAATTCTTGTGCAGTGTTGCCTTCTTGAAACCACACTTATCCTCAACTAACACCCAAATCCTCCCCTATAGGAAGTCCACTCCCTTCCTCCATCCTTTCTACACCTTTGGCGTGTGCACCCCTTTTGGGCTTTCCAAAGACTAGAAGACTAGGGGTTGTACAGAACTCTCCCCACCTCCATTCAACCACCATGGCTCTTGTCCTATCTCTAAGCCCATACCCAACACAATGCATTCCAAAATCTAGATTTCAAACCCAATAACCACTATGGGTCAACACAAGCTACCATGAATTGGCATACTTTCTCCTTAGATTCACCCACCATTAGTGCCAGTGCCATGAAAAGTGAAGCCACATCCATTTTTGAGCATCATTTCCAGTGGGCGTCTAGGTACTCTACACAAAACATCTGTTGTATGCCCTCCATGAATTCTAGATAGTGGAATATGAAAATGTTCTTCAAGCACTGGACTATAATCTTTCTTTCATAAGTTTGGATCTAGTTCTCTAATCCCAATGCTAAATTTGACTCCATTTCCATCTCCCTTGTTTAAAAATCTGTATTTTGCCCTATCTTTTCTCCTTAAATTCATTGTCTTCAAACAAACTGGAAACAAGTATATGTCAAGGTGCCAATTAATAATTCTAAATTCTGACATACTCTAGAGATTGTGAACACATGAATGCCATCGAGGGATGGAATCATGATGGAAGTTGTACTCCCTAAATGATCAACAAGAACACTTTTTATTTGGCCTCTTCATAATAGCTCCTCTCTTTAATCTAATATGAGAAGCCTAAGGTCTTCATAAATTTCATTCTAAATTCTTGTAGCTACATTCGTGCCCATATTGGCCAGCTTATCTACCACCCTATTTTCTTCTTGGTAAATTCTAAAAAACCTTAAAATCTTCAAAATTCATTAATAGTCCTTTGATTTGTTGAATGTATTTGTCGAGTTACCATGCTTCTAGCTTTCCTTTCTTTATTCCATTAATGATTATCTTTGAGTCCCCTTCGAGATGAACTCTTTGAATACCCAATTTTGCTCCTAATACTAGAGCCTCTTTTGCCACTCAAAATTCTGCCACATTATTCATACCATCACTTAGTTTTTTGGCCATAAAAGCATGCGTGTTTCCCTTATGATCTCTTGCTACACAACCACACCCTAAGACCCTTGGATTTCCCCTTGTGGCCTTGTCAAAGTTAATTTTAACCCGTCCTTCCTCTAGTGGTGTCCAAAAGACCTTATCCCTTTTCAAATTAGGACTAGCCCTACCAAGCCCATTGACGGCCAAAACTTGATGGTTAGGAAGCAGGACTATAATTGTAAGTCATGCCTTGTAAATGTCATATGTTGGGATCTTGAAGATGAAGATATTGATGAAATTGATTTTGCTATAGGCCATTCTAATCACTATCCAAACCTTGGCCACTCCTCTTTCTTTTCCTAGAAAATTCTCCTATTCCTCTCTTTCCAAAGATCCCACAACGTTATTGCCAGAATTACCCTCCACGCTGACATAAACACCTATTTGTTTTTCTTAATTGGTCATGCTTCCAACCAACCCTTCAGTGTTGTTATTAATGGACTAGCCTAGCCAAGTTTAGTCTTGATCATTTCCCATGCTTTTCAAGCAAAAATACAATGAAGTAGCAGGCGATCTATGTTTTCTTCTACATTTCTACAAAGGGGGCATCTAAAGGGACCTTGGAAGCTCATCTTTTTCAATCTTTCCTCGAATAGAATTTTACCATTGCCTACCAAACAAGTAAAAGCTCCCACCTTGGGAAACCATGTGCTATCCCAACACAAATTATTCTCCCATGGTATTTGGTTATGAGTACTATCTAAGAGTTGATATCCAATTTTGACTGTGTACTTACCACTCTTGGAACCACTCCAAATCAACTGATCCCTAGTGTCAAACAAAACTAACAATCTTTCCTTAAATATTTGATCCATCCTTGCCTTATATTTAGTATTTAGATTCAAAGTAGAGGTATCCTTCCACTATCCCAGAATGACTCTATTAGAGTTTGTGCCTACAATATAATCTCTTACTTTGATACCCCATTGTTGTTGAGTTGCTCCAATCAGATGTTTAGGGACTTCCAACTTGTCTAATTGTTGTCTCCTATCCCACAAGTCTCTCTAGAAATCCACCTTTGTGCCATTCTCAATCTTCTAGGTCAAATGGTCTATGATTAAATATCTACAACTCATTAAGTAGTTCCAAATTATTGAACCCCACAGTGGGTTTGCCATTGTCAAAATTTGGTCATCCTCCATGTTTTCTAGATATTTGGCTCTAAGAATCTTACCCATTTTTGATTACCTACACTAAACACCTACCAAAATAATTTGGCTTTAAGGGCTATGTTTAAAAAAGTCCCATCTTGTTTCCCAACTCCACCCCCTCCTCTTGGTCTACAAACTTTTGACCAGGCCATGTCTGATATCTTATCATCTTCCTATGATCCATTCAATAGGAATTTTCTCATACTTCATTGAATAGCTTGAATTTATTTCTTTGGGATTCTGAAACATGTCATAGAGTATACTGGCATGGCCGATATGACTTCCCTAGGCATCACAATCCTCCCTGCCAATATAAGCCACTATCCTTTCCAATTGTCCATCCTTTTTTTGCACTCATCTACCAAATTTTTCCAAATGAGGCCTTTTCCTACACCCCCAAACAAAGGTGAACCTAAAAATCTACTTGGGAGTTTACCAATTCTTACTCCAAAAGACTGCTATAATCCTTTGGGACCCCACTTCTATGTTGAAAAAATAATTTTCTGACTTATCCCAATTGACAAACTATCCCAAAGAAAAATTGTAGTCATCTAGGATCCGCTTCATGACTTTTTCCTTGGTCATTGAGACATCCCTAAAGAGGCAAGTATCATCCAAAAACTGGGAGTGTGTTAAGGCTTCAATCCCATTCATAATTAGGATGCCTTTCCAAGAACCCAAAGCACACTTCCTTGAGATAGATCTTCCTAGGACCTTCGCCAAAATAATAAACATGAATGGTGACATGGGATCTCCCTGTTTGATGCCTCTATTGGTACAAACAAAATCCCTAGGCACTGCCATTCGATAGTATTGATGCTTTGAAATTGGAGATCATACTCTTGACCAAAACCAAATTTCCTCATGACTTCGATCAAGAATCACCTATCAACACTATCATAAGCTTTATAGATGTCTAGTTTGAGCATCATTTTACTCTCTTTACTCTTACTAGCAATATGAATTACCTCATGTTCCACAATTGTACCATCCACAATACTTATGTTTAGTGTGAAACCACTTTGCTCTTGGGGGATAATAGAGGCCAATAAAAATTTCATCCTATTTTCTATAGTTGTTGTAATGATTTTATAAACTGTATTAAGAATTGAGATAGGTCTAAATTCCTTGTACCTTGATGAATAAAAATTCTTTGGGATGAAAGCGATCAATATGTTGTTGAAGTATTTCAGGATGAATCATTCCCTCCTTGATTTTTCCACCACCTTCAGTAATTCCTCCTTCAAAAGTTCCCATAATTTCTGGTAGAAGAAGGCCTAAAAACCATTAGTTCCAGGTGCCTTATCTCAACCTAGTCCAAATACAACTCCTTTGAATTCACTCATCTTAATAGGATCCATGAGCATTTTATTGTCTTCTATAGTAATGATGCATGGGATAATACCCAAAATCTTCTCTTGGGCCTTACTCTTATCCATCCGTTCCTCCTTCCAAAGGTCAGAGAAGAAGTCTATGGCTTCCTTATTAATGATGTCCATGTCCTCCAAAAGGACTCCATTATTGTTATCAATAGAGAGAATATGGTTAAGACTACGTCTAACTTTCATTGAGTTATGGAAATATTTAGTGTTCCTATCTCTAGCCTTCAACCAATTCTCCCTTGACTTTTGTTTAAAGAATATCTCTTCCCGCTTTAAAACCTCCTAATACTTTCCCATCAAATCTTTCTCATTTTGAAAGTCAACCTTTTCCATCCCAAAATCTAAAACTTAACTATTTAGAGCATCTAGGTATACCTCTAATCCTTCTTCCACCTATAAGATGTTCCCAAAGTGGAATTTATACCACTTCTTAAGCTTTTGCTTTAGATGCATAAATTTGCAAAGAAATTGGAAAGAAACACTGCCTTCCACATCTAGAACATTGGACCACTAGTTCAACACCTTATCATGGAAGCCTTCCTCCCTAAACCACATCAATTCAAATTTAAAAGGATATCTAATTGGGATACCATCTTGTTGCACCACCAGGGAAATTGGGAAGTGATAAGAGCCTGGCAAGCCCAATATTCCCCCTTCAAAAATGACAAGAAAGGACTATCATTTCCTATCCAAAAAGATCTTGTCAAGTTTTTTCACAATATGAGAGAATCTCTTCCTTCTATTTATCCATGTGAAGTGGCCTCCTTTAGTAGGCACATCCCAGAGCATATTATTCTGTACAAAGTACTGGAAATCCTCTTGTACAGTACCCTGGGAATGAACTCCCCCTTTCTTATCCATCGTACTTAGAGTAGCATTACAGTCTCCTACTCACCCTTAATTAATTTCCTAACATGGCACAAAAGGTTGAAATCTCCCCCAGACAACCTTTTTCTCATCAGATTTAGTGAGACCATACACATTTATCAGCACCCCTAAGAAGCTTACTATCAAAGAGGAAAAATGAAGTGTTTGCCAGTACCTTTTCTTCATTACAAGCTCTCCCTTAAGGAGCCTTGGATTTCATAGGATCCCCAACCCTCTCGAAGCCCCAACAACCTCTACAAAAAGACTTGACCATTTATGTCTAACACCAAAAACCTTTGTTCCCCCTGAACTTCCATCTTGGTTTCCTGAACACATACAATATCTATTTTCACTTGATCAAGCACCTTTTGTCAAGGGCATTGTAGCCTCTAACATTCCACATGAGGAACTTCATGGCTATCCAGGACAGACAATGTCCCTTCCAAATCTCAAATGAGTTTGACCTCACATATTCCTCACATCAACAAGAAATTGATGATTGTTTTTCCTTCCCTTCTTCTATGATCCTTCCTTATTTTTCTTCTCCTTGTTTATTTTTGGCTATGAAATGGTACAAAATTCCAAGATTTTGATGCCGTCCTCTTCAGCTGACTCACTTTCTCCCAAACATTCCTTAATCTTAGGAATCCCCCCAAATAAGGAACCATCATTTTTAAGGGAGATGAAGGAAGTTCTTCCCCTTCTGCTTCCTCATGGCTTAGCTAACACTCAAGTGTCTTGGATACCTTCATGGGTTCAATTTCCACATCCCCCTCTTGCAAACACCCTTTGGGTTCACTGGTATCTTCTACCCTACTCTCCAATGCCTCTCTAATATCTTCTTATGCTACCTTTACAATAATATCTACATTGAAGTCTTGCTAATCAAGGTTAATGGTGTCTTCCTCTAAGCATTCAAAATCCAGGATGCTCATTCTGCTATCATCTTCCTTTTGCTGTGAGCATTCCATTCCCATAGCCAGTTCAAGGTCCATATGGGTCTCGATATTACCTTCATCCATTAGGCGTACTTCCTCTCTTGTTGTTCCTGGTGGACTTGGGTCCCTAAAAACCTCATTTCTCCCACCCACCACTTGTTCTTTACCCTTTGAATTGACTGTGCATTCCTCCAAAGAGTGGCCCCAACTTTTGTAGCTTTTGCATCGACTAGTAGATTCCTCAAACTCAATCTACTTCCACCAATAGCCCTTGATTATTTTGATCTCTATTGCATGTGGAAGCAAGGGGTGGGGTTTACACAAGATGCAAATCCTTGCATATTGACTGAAGTCTTTCTGCTCTATTATTTCATTCGCTTTGATAAATGTTCCCAGTTTATCTCATATCATTTTGAAAATATCCCTATTCTAATATTCATGGGGAAGGTTATACAACCTGATCCAGATTGGTACCTCCTCCACCATGGCTTATTTAGGGTTAAAGTTTGGATCCTAGTCTTTAATGAAGAATCCCACTTTTTCCACCAAGAAAGGTCTATTAAACATTACCCTAATTTTTTCATGCTTTGAGTCCATTAATAAAAAAAAAAAACTATTAGTCAAAGCCTTGATCATGGTCTTCATTACCCAAATGTCTTCAACCCATTTTTTCATCTTGCCTAGGGATGGAAAACCTCCCCCATATTTAATGAAGAAAACCCTATCCCTCAACAATGAAACCGTGGTCTTCCGCTCTTCTAAATCTACTTGGATGTTAATTGCTTTTTTATTCATAGTCGTCAGGGAATGATTGGTTAAAGGCACTTCCTTTGGCTATCTCTTTTCATCCCTCTTGAATCATTTCTATTTATTTCCATCTGTTTTGCCTTGAGGAAAAGTCAAATCTTCTCTTCGCGGTGCAAATTCCTCCTCTATGTTCCATTTTTCTTCGTGTCGACTCCACTCTTTATACCCAAATTGGGATTTAGATTGGTACCTTGGTAGCTTCCATGGAAGGCATACCCCATAATGATGGCCCTTACCTATCTACAAGTGATGTCTAACGTCATGGTGTTAAAACCTTGGTCTCCATCACTTCTTTGCCATATACAATTAATTAGGTATATTACCTTCTCATGAATTCCTAGTACTAATCGATCAAAATTCAATATTAGGCACAAGTCATTATATAAGGAAGAGATATTTTAAATTTACTAAGATTGGGATATGAAAAATTATAGGAGAAGGTACATTCAAGATGATGCTTTAATAATCACGTGATAGTATTAATCATTAGATATCAACTAAACATATTAATTAACTAATTCTGATGCATCCAAGATGATATGATATTATATATATAAATTTCTTGGCTAATTGAATTTAGGCAAATTAATAGTTTAGTCATATTAAAAGTTTTGACCTAATATTAATAACAATGTTCCTATATGCGAGGTATTGACCAAATTATATATACTTTGTAAAAGGATAAAGGTAATAGGATTTTGTAGAACAATATTATAGGAGTAAGTTGAGTTAAAAGGAATTAAATATATCATCATTTAAAAGACTATTTTCATTAAGAAAATTATGTTCTCTTTTCTTTCATCAGATCATTGATAGTATATAAGTTTGACAAGATAATCTTGATCTTGGTTAAGAAGCATTATGTGCAACTCTGGCCAAATTTATTATTCAAGTCATAAAGCAAGCTCAATGAAAAAAATAACATCAATAAAGAAAGATGAATATATCCAAGTAATGTATGAATGAGAGAAATCCTCAAAATATATTTTGTATAACAATTCCAAATAGTAGGGAATGCCCTCAAGATCTAAACTTTGTAAATATGGGAGTGCTTCTATATTTTAAGTTTTGTAAACATATGAGTGGACTTACGTACCCAAACAAGACTTGAGGTTTTCTTCTCCATTCTTTACTACTAGTGCCTATTTTGAACGAAGGACAATGTACCAAATTTTAAAATTAATAAAATATTAAATGGCTTAGTCCTTTTATCAATGATTTTTATTAAAAAAAGTAAAATATTATATAATAAATAATAGAAAACTCTACGTGTTATAACTAACTTATCTCTACATTTTGTGTTAAATTAAAAAATATTTCTAATATCAATATTTCATAACAAATTTTTTTATATAACATGGTTCCTAAAGATCTCCTATATTTTAGAGAATGCTAATATTTCTTAACATTCCTTATATTTTAGATAACATCAATATTTCTTTATAATTTTCTATATTTTAGTGAAGACTAATCTTTCTTTATAATTTCTTAAGGATATAAATATTTTTAATAATTCTTTATATTTTTTAAGGATTACTAATATCTTTTGAATTTTTCTATATTTTATTTCATAATAATTTCTTATGCTTTAGGGAAACTAATATTTCTTTGTGTTTTAAATCTTAAATGGTGTTCCACTATGATAATTTCATAGGAGCTAGAGTTTCATCACATCCTTCTGGTTCTAATGCAACATGCAATGGAGACAAGCTATAATCTCCCATGTTAAATATCATTTAGACAATTATTAGGATTATAGAGACATAAATAACAATTACATGCAACTATAACCAATGTCACAAAGGAATAAAACACACATATGAGAACAAAAGTGGTGCAAGGGATAGTGGATAAGATGGACCCAAGGAAGACTCACCAACCACCCTTGCTAGATTTTCACATGGAAGCTAACACAAATATGAAAGAAATGCCAATTTATATAGAATCTAATGCATATTTTCCAAGACAATCTTTTTTATATGTACCAGGCATAAGGCCTACCTGGTTGTAGCCATATACATTCAAATTACAATCATTGAGCTTAGAATATCGAGCTTACAAAGCCAAATTCAAATAATTGGGCTTAAAAAGCCAAATTCATATTATCCATCTTCTACTTATATTTCTACTACTTCTCTTCTCTTACTCTAATCCTAGACCTTAAATATATATCCATCAAGACCACAAGCTAGCCTAATAGATATAATTATTACAAAATATAGGTGCTGTCCAGAAGGAAAAATTAATGACCATACAATAAAGAAAATTAACATATGTGGGATCAAAGTTAGGTCCACACATGATCTAAGAAGAGATCCCTAAAACTGTGCAAAGCCTTGATAATACTATTAAAAGCTTGCAAAAGCAATAATTGCATGTGATTCAACATGTTAGGAAATTAACATGTGACTCAACATGTCATGAAATGAACACACGATAAGAAAAGAGAAAGGATGACTCTTCAATGAGATCAAATGAAGTTTTATGAACATAGAAGAGTGATCCATGATAGGTCCTCATAAAGTAACCAACTATGTGGAAAGAAATAACATAAACAAAAAAGGACTTTCCATGAACAATAGATAGGAATAATAAACTGGAAATATTTTTGGTTGATGCAAGAATTCAAAAGAACCCAAGATGCTCTTGCATAAAAAAGGCACAAAGATTTAATGTGGTTTAGCCAATCCCTATGATATGTCCATCGAACAACACGTCCAATAATATTATCCAATGATTTCAACTTGATTACAATTTGCAATCCCTTGCAACTCAATACTATCGCAAGAAGCTAGTAAATCATCACACATCATAAAATCCCTAACCCCAAGCCATTTTATAAAAGACTTATGTCACCTACAAAATTAGGGCTAGAATATGTCAACTGATAGAAAAATAACTTCTAACACCTTTCATAATAATAAAGTCATTTTCCTAACTTAGGACCCCATAATGGGCATTGTCCCTTGACCCTACAAGGGACATTACCCCTTGACCACATCTTGGGGATGCTCCCCCCAAACCCCTGTAGAAAAATATAGGGGGAAACCATGTCGAGAAAAGTTGAAGAAAAAATTAACCTTTCATTGTAATTCAAATCCATATAATAGCAATAATGGTTGGGGGGAGAGGTATTCGAAGAAGGGTTTTACACAAAACAAAACAAAGTCAATCAAAGACCCAAGTCATCTCAAATGCGTATGAAGAGGCCTAATTTTAATGGGTTTGCAATGGGATATTCATCCCATACATTATTTGGGTTTGTAGATGACAATAGTCAAATAAAATGGTCAAATTTACTGAATAAGTATGCCCAAAAGGATGATTTAGGAGACTTTTTGAAGCAATGACATGGAGTATGTAGAGCTTCTCTTCCTCACAAAATCCCTTAGTGTAATGAGATATCGGGCCAACCCCTTTTAAATTAGCTATTGGGAAAGCATATTCTACCATTTTATCATCAAATATTGTTTGATCTATTATTTTGGAGGTCAATATGGAGGCAAAGGTTCACAACTTGGTTTTTCTTCTTCTAGGAATTAGGTTTAATCAACCATTTCAAGGGGTTTTGGCCTAGTTTTATAGATCTTCACAAATGGATTCCAGAGTATTGGGATCTAATATTGAAAGGGTTTGATTATATTTACCTAGTGGCTAAAAGATTATTTATTGTTGTTTTTGAGCATGTACATGATAGAAATAAGATCTTTTATGAATATCAATAGTGTTGGTAGAATAATATTTCTTCAATGTTAAATCCATAGGTTATAATCTAACAAAGGAAGTATTGATAAATTTCTAGTTTGGGTAAGACTACCTAACCTCCCTTTACATATGTGGTTTGATTCTTATCTTGAAGTAGTTGGTGGTGCTTTAGGGAACTTTTTGATGGTGGATAAAGGATCCTCCAATTTTCTCTATTCTACCTTTGTCAATACCCTTATGGAAATGGATATTGCAAATGAACTTCCTAGAGGGATTTTGATTAAAACTTGAAAGGGAAGTTGGGTTCAACATTTAGATTAGTCATGAATTATAGATAGGGTTTGAGAACCCATATTGAATTTTCAATCAAAAAGACTGTCTACATTGTGTTGGAATTGATAATTGAAGATTGTGTTGCATATTGGATTGTTATTTTGGTTGATTTGGTTCTCCTTACTTTTGCATGAAAATGATAGAAATATCAAAATAAAAAAACCTTATTGGAAAGTTGAGAATTTTTTATTGCGGGAAAAAACCTATATTGAGATTTCTATAAGAAAATAATGTTACCCTTTTCTTTTGTAAAAATATTTATATATTTGATAATTGGTTGGAAGGGAAAAACCTATTAGATTTAGGGTACAATTTGATTGGGTACGCTTTGATTTCACACACACACACACACACACACACACACACACACACAATATGCTAATATTAAAACACATTATTTAAAAAATATATATTATTATTTTAAAAATTGTACAACATGGATAGGGGTTAAATCCTTGCCCACGATGATAGTAAAAGCTACGACAATCGTTGCTGCCTTTGTGGTAGTGGGGGAGAGGGCACAACCCCAACTAAATTAAAGATATTTTCATTAAAAAATAAGAATTAAAATTAATATAATTTTGATTAAGCTAATCAAATTTAATTAAATTTTATTTTCAAAATAAAGTTTTCAAATAACATATAATAAATAAATTAATATTAAATAAAATTAAAATGTGTTAATAGTAATAAAATTAAATTCTTTTTTTAGATGCAATGTTTATTTTAAACAGATATTAACTTTAACTTTTAATATTTATTTAATTGAGTATTGGAAAATTTTTAAAGATTAAAAACTAATAGAATATTATACATAAAATTTAATATTTAATATTAGAAAGCTTTTCACTCAAAGAAAAGTGAGTAAACATGTGAACACACATGAAAGTATTAAACCATATTTTATATATAGCCAAACTAAACCTTAGAAAACATATTAAACCTTTTTCACATGAGGCTATGTTATGATTGTAAATGTGTTTATTATCTTCTTGTAGGATGGTTACTGAGTATTTAAGTTGGATATAGAGTTGGTGCATAGATGTGTGGGAATTGATTTCTCTTTTGACTTGTGATATTGGTCATGTTCACAGTACCCAACCTTATGTTGACCGACATATTTTAATATCCCTTTCTCTTTTGTTTTATGATGAGAACCTTTATAATAATTTTGAAGTATCAATTAGGTCTTGTATGACTATGGTATCTATGAGTATTCTCGCATAGTTTATCTTGTTTTAATCTTTATTTCATTTGACAATGAAAGGTGATGACCATTATTATATTTGAGTCTAATTTATTTGGTCACCTTGAGTTCTGTATGAATGTTCTATGTTCTGGATGATTATCTCTATGGATTATGTGACTCCATGTTTAGAGATGAATGCTATTAATGCTTTTATTTTCATTAGTCTTATGATTTGAGACTTTGTGGATTGTTCTTATATCTAAGATATCCACTATGGGATGGACAATCTATGGTAATGTCTATATTTAGATGGACAATTTGATCCTTTTACAAGATGTGATGTTATCTATTATGACCCATTATTTTACTTCAATGATTACCATGATTTATGATTTATGAGAAGTTTTTATGATTTTGGTTTTGTCTCTCTTTTCTTATTTTAATTAGAACATTTGGGTAGGTTACCTAAGTGCATAGAGGAGAAGTTACTTACAATGGTAGCTGGGGCTCTAAGTGGCTAAGTAACTTAACAGGTGATAACTAAATTATATTAAGAGGTTAAAATTACTTAATAATATGTGTGGTTCCTCACCCATACCTTGGATGCTAGTATAGTCTAGGATGAAGCTTGAGATTATTCTAGATTGAGGTCTTGCATAGTTAGTATCCTTGTCTACATGAAAGGATTTTAAACACCACATAGAGTTAGTCTAGAGGGATGAGGTCTAGATAGACTTATAGATAACCTTATAGTTTTCTCATGTAATGATACTTTCCTATATGTATCTTAGGTTTCCTTCACATGTTGGTTGTTTCTAGATTAGTGCATATTATCTTTTTAGTATGAGTATTACACCTTGAGATAGAGAGCTTTCCAGGATCCCATCCTTAGTTTATATGATTGGTTTTTGTGACTTGATTATTTGAGTGGGGTCTATTTTTTAGCTCCTCAACACAAAGGGAGTAAGCCTTCTTTGGGTTCCATGAGGTCAAGTTGCAGTGTTAATTTTACTATTGATATTATTTTCAACATCCTATTGTGGCGTTGGATGATCCTTGTTGTAGTTACATTATTTTGTTTATGATAAAAGACTTGTTCTATCTTTCTTATATTATTCTTGTACCTTATTTTAGCATATTAACTATAATGTATTTATGAGATGTATATATATTTTTACTTTGATCCATATATTATACCCTACAACTTGTGCTATGGATGTGGAGTCTTGATGTATTTGGATATTACAATTTGAGATCCTCAAATGTGATGACATTCTTGATCATCATCTCCATTATGTAGAGTTATGTACTATGATTATACTTATTAGTGTAATTTAAAAATATTACTAATCACACTTAAGTTTACTTAGGATAATGCATTTTTATATTAGTTATCATGTAGACACATAGGAGTTTGCACTTTATTTGACCACATGTTGTGTCACACCTCTCTTAGTGCGATATACTTTTGTACATTCTTATCCTCTCATTGTTGCACATACTTTCATGCACAATGGAAGATAATCCAACTTTGGCTAACATGTGCTTAGTTATTATACTTATCACTTGTATGACTCTTAGTTATCTTGCATTGCCTATATATTGAGGCATATCTACATTGTATTTCATGATCTATTCATTTGATCAATATTGAGCTATTCATTTGATCACATCATTTTGTCTCTCTCATGCTATTAATTGATCTTCTAGATCTTGGAATTTTTTATCTTTTCCTTTGGGAAATTATTAAATGGTATTAGATCCAAAGGAGTATCATTGGCTTACCATTGGAGAGCATCATTTGTCTCATATTTTGGAAGGCCACAATTCAGCTCTAGGATATCCATAGTTATTAGGAGCATCTAGAGAAAGATCTCACCTCACCATTAAGTATGGGTGGCCACTTCCATGAATTTTGACTATAAATTTTCCTATATCCGAGTATTTTTTTTTTCCTACAAATTGAGCTCAAATTGAGCTTAGCAACCCAGCTTGCCAATAGGTAAAGAGTTCATCTAATTGGTGAATGTGGGATTTTTCAACTCAATCCCTGCCCAACCCATGTATTCTATAGAATCATAGTCCCTCCCTCCATGAGTGAGCTCGTTGCATGATTATTGTCATTATTTCATCTTGGTGCTAGACATCCTCAGTGGTCCTACTATTCATACTATCCCCTCCAACATTGACACATTACATAAGTCACTACAAGCATTGTTGCAGCCTTTGCACACTTCCACATGAAATCCAACATCATTAGATTAGGACAATCACTTGATCTCTAATTAGGAGTGGGATCCTCATGGTCTCTATACTTAGCCACACAAAGCATATCTCAATGGATCACGCACCTCCATGTGATAGTGGATCTCAGTTGATCACCTACCTTGCATTGAGCATAGTCCAAGAATGAAATTAGTCATGAAAGATTGGCAATATTTAGCACACAAAATCTTAACCCAACTCATGGAAAATCTTGTCAACATCATGTGACTTGCATAAATCAAAGACATTAAACTATCTGAGGCCTTCCTCCATGATAAACTCACCCAACAGATGCATTAGAAGTCCACATTCATAGCAGGTCAAGCAACATTTTTCAATCAACAATTTTTTCCACTTCTCAATTCACTCATCAACATCATTGTAGTCCAATCTCGAGCACATGTAGATTCAAGGTCATTGCATTATAATTATTTGATCTAGATGAGGCACAAGAAGATAATACTGGCTAATCTCCAGACAAAATGCATACAAGACAAAAAAATCAAACATGATTCTTTTTCAAATTCACAAAAACATAGCAAAATTTTCTCAAAAGTTTTCTATTTTTGATCACAAAATATATAGATCATGAAGATGAAATGTTGAAAATTTCAAAAAATTTCATTGTGTTTTTATTTTTTTGAAATTTCAATGGTGCAATTTTTAGTGAGGATAGCCACATCCCAAGAAGATGATAACATTAGTGATTCTTCTTTCTCAGCACAAGATTTGATTCCCAAGGCCTGACCTATAATCTCATAGCTATCCGATCAAACACATCAACAATCATCATGAACAAACTGGTAGTTTATTATTTATTATTTTTCATTTTTGACATAAATCCATAGTGTGAAATTTGACATTCATCTCATAATAAAAAGAGGGATCTTTATTTTTTTCCTTAACAATACCCAAACTGTCAAGTTTTGCCAATTATTTGTGCTGACATCAACAAGCACATGAAATTTGGCAGATGACTTAAACATCACACACTAAGCTTCATTCCAAGACTAAAAGTATTAAATAGTGAAATTTGACTTATTATTTCCAATCTTAATTTTCTCTTTACTTTAAATGTGGCCAAAATTTGGACCCCTCACCATATTGAGTTTCAATTTGGTAGTTTGACTTTGGGAGGCCATAACTCATTCATCCAAATTCTAAATTAAGCAATTAAAAAAAAAATTGGGGGTACATTTGTTGAATTTTCTATTGGTACAACTATTTTTCTAGTTTTGGTGGACATAACTCACATAATTTGTAGATTTTAGTGATTGTAGCTATTCAATCCTGGTTTTGGCACTGCCAAAGGCTTCATTCAAACTCATATAGACACATTTTTAGGTACTATTTTTTTTGAAAGTTTATGATTTTGTATCTACTTTCTAGATATGATATCCATTTAGAATAATTTGAAGAGAACATAGTACTTTTAGTATTTGGTCTTTCTTTGCCTATTTTTTCACTTGTAATTGATTAGATCCTTTAGAGATCTTGTGTCATATTTTTATTGAATTTGTTATAGTTTCATTCTTACTATTGTAACCATCAAAATCAGAATTCCACTTTGATCAATTTTTACAAGTGGCCAATTATACACACACTAAATATAAAGTGCCAAAGCATCTATTTGGTGGGGGAGGGGGTGTGGGGGGTTTGGTCTTTGAATGAGTGATTTGAGGGGTGCCTTGAGTGATTTTTCTTCTCCTTCTCTTGCATTCTTTCAAATTTGCATCACAAGTTCTTCATTTAAAAAATTAATTCCTCATAAATATGCCAATGGAAAGAAAATGTATGGACCAAGTTAATGAAGAAAGACTTGATTCTCTTTGTAAATGGAACAATTCCATTTCACTCTAGTTCTGATTGTCAATACTAAGGATATAGTTACATGGAAAATGAAGACTTTAAGGCTTTAGGAATCATTAGAGATTCAATCACTAAAAATCTTTTGTTTCACATTATGCCCTTGAGTAGTTTCAAGGAAGCTTGGGAAAAGCTTGAAAGTTTGTATGGTAAAGTGGATGAAGATAAGGGATTCACAATTCAAGAAAAGCTTCTCAAATTGGATCCTACAAACTTTGACCCAATCCAAGATTTCATCAACAAGGAAAATAAGTTGAAGATACAACTTAAGGATTGAAGTACATTACCATTGATGAAGGATTCTCAATTAGTTCATCATATGATGGACAATCTTCCTTCAAAATATTGAACTGTTGTTTCAAGATACAACACTCACAAGTTGATAATGGGAAGTTCTTTCACTACACCTTCATTTGAGTCATTTGGAGAGATTATGATGTTGGAACAATCAAAATTTATGAGTATGGGAACTCTCAAGTCTTCAAATGCTAAGGAATTGGTAGCTAATCAAGGGAATCAAGAAAAAAAGAAAGAAAAATAAGTGGAAACACAAGGCACAACATGAGAAAGAACACTTAGCCTCCTTACCACAAGGTAACTCTAGTAATAAGGAGAAATCATCCAAGAGGGAGTTGCTTACTTGTGCATACTATAAGAAGAATGGACATGAAAACATCATTGGTATAAGAAGGAAATTCATAAACTCAAGAATCTTCTTAAGAAGAATCAAATAAGTCTACCTTCAAGAATGATTACTTCATCCTCTTCTTCACATTTATATAAAGGAAAGGATAAGGGAAAAGGTAAATATTTCATTGCTACTTGAAGTCATGATTTGGGTGGATGGCTTCTAGATACAGGTGCTTTGCATCATATGATATATTCATATTCTATGTTTTCATCATTTGATCCTTGTCATACTCCACCTATTTTGATGGGTAATCATACTTACATGAACATGATTGGGAAATGAACTATTGAGAAAGGGGAGGGATACTTCAAAGATGTTTTGTGTACACCTCACCAAAGTAATAATTTTCTTTCCATCTATCAATTCACTCATGGGGATATAAGGACTATGGAATTCACACCTAATCCAATATTTATCATAGACTTGGAGACTAGAGAGATTCTTGCTACATTGATGGTTAATCATGCATCTCAAATACACTACTTCACAAACTTTTCTCATGTTGATTGTCATGATTCTTCAATAGATTTTGTGCACACTTGCTATATTGATTTAGACTATGAGGAGAAATTTGGCTACATGAACTTGGGTATTCTCACATGTGATCAAGTTCTTGAGCCATCCATTTGTTCTCCTCCTATTGAGATTGCAACTATTGTTTCTCTTGATGATGCTTGCATTTAGAAAGCCATGGATTCAAGTGATTCAGTGCAACATGATACTCATTGTTTTCCAGAATTAGTTCCATGGTATGAGCACTTGAAAAACATTGCAAGTTTACTTGATTATTCTTTCAAGGTTGACATGATGATAAATAATTTGATACAATAGTTGGAGGAGATCACTTTATCTTTAGAGGAAACACTTGAGTCTTTGACACATGTTCTACATTCATCATCTATTAATATTGATTTGTCTTTTTTAGAAGAGTGGCATAGTACACATGATTTAGAGGAAGCACCTTTTATCATTGACATGGGACACTTGAACAGGTTTTAGAGATTCCATTCATTTTGAGGTTTCTTCCTACAAATGAGGGAGGCTTCATTGATGCACCTTTAGTTTTGTTTCTTCCTAAGGGGAGGAATGTTGTTCTACACCCATAGAACAATCTCTACATTGATCCTAGAGCATCTAGCATAGGTGTAAATTCTACATGGAGGGGAGGTGCTACGTGGTTTCTCTTCTACTTCTTCTCTCTCATATGGAGATCTTGTATTTTATATGCATGATGTGTGTTAGAATATATTTACAGAAATGTTGTGGGAGATGAAAACTATCGATTTAAGGTGAATTAAATTTTGAATAATTATAAAAGAGAATATATAGGTCTAAAGCCAATTTTTTATTTGGATTGTTCTAGCTATATATGTTATCTATAACATAGTCCAAGTTCAAATAGAAATAAGTTTATTTCCATATAATTTTTTGGTGGGAACTAAACCCCTAATTTTCAATGTTTTTAAGAAACTAAAAAAATATCTATAAAAATAGGGAAAATATATCAAATTATTATTCCAAATAATTATTAAAAATTATAATCCTAAACTTCCTCTATTTCTACATATTTCATTAGTTTACTTCATTTTCAAATTCTAAATAGTAATACTCATTAAATTATGTCATTAAAGGTGAATAGTTATACTTTTGTTAGCCTTTTCCTTTACAAAAGGGTGACATAGGTTTGTGCTTTTACCCTTACTTGATCCATCCATGAATCTTGATTTTCTTTTCATCTGTCTTTTTGGGGGAGGGTTTTTTCCCATGAGGGTTTGCCCCTTTCTCCACTTTATGAGAGATTGCATTGCATATTATTTTCTTTTCCATTTTGTACATGGGTACCTACCATGGCCTAGTAGACATGACACATCTTGCATTGCCATTTAGCTTTTTTTAGCTTAAGTGCATCCCCCTAAGTTGTACATTGGGGGAGGTGGGAAGGGGGGATTGGTGTAATTAATTAAATAATACTAATTACAATTTACTTAAGTTTACTTAGGATAATGCATTTTCATATTAGCTATCAAGTAAACACATATGAGTTTGCACTTTATTTGAGCACATGTTGTCTCACACCTCTCTTTGTGTGATACAGCTTGACATTCTTATACTCTCATTTTTGCACATAATTCCATGAAAAATGGAGGATAATCTACCTTTTCTGGATATGTACTTAGTTTTTATGCTTATCACTTCAACAACACCTAGTTATCTTGCATTGCCTATATATTAAGGCATATCTACATCTGTATTTCATTATCTATTCATTTGATCTCAACATTTTATCTCTCATGTTATCAATTGAGCTTCTAGATCTTGGCATTTTTATTCTTTGCCTTTGGATAATTCTTAAATGGTATTAGGGCAAAAGGAGTATCATTGGTTTTCAATTGGAGAGCATCATCTGTCTCATATTTTGGAAGGCCACAGTTCAACTCTGGAATATCCATAGTTATTAGGAGCATCTAGAGTAAGATCTCACCTCACCATTAAGTATGGGTGACCACTTCCATTAATTTTGACTATAAATTTTCCTATATTAGAGTATTTTTTTCCTGCAAATTGAGCTCAATTTTAGCTTAGCAACCCAACTTGCCAATTGACAAAGAGTTCATCTAATTGGTGAATGTGGAATTTTTCATCTCAATCCCTGCCCAACCCATGCAGTCTATAGACTCATAGGACCTTCCTCCATCAAGGAGCTCACTGCATGATCATTGTCATTATTCCATCTTAGTGCTAGAGATCCTCAATGATCCTACTATTTAGACTACCCCCCCTGACATTGGCACATTGCATAAGTCATTGCAAGCATTGGTGCAACCTCTATACACTTCCAATGACATTCAACATCATTAGATTGGGACAACCACCTGATCTCTATTCAAAAGTGGGATCCTCAATGGTCTCTATACTTAGCCACGCAGATTCCTTGGCATCACAAAACACATCTTAGTGGATCACACACCTCCATGTGGTAGTAGATCTTAGTCGATCACCCACCTTGCATTGAGGATAGTCCAAGCACAAAATTAGAGTCATGAAAGATTGACATTCTTTAGCACACAAGATCTCAACCCAAATAGTGGAAAATCTTGTAAATTTCATGCGATTTGTAGACATCAAAGACATTAAACTATTTGAGGCCTACCTCCATGATAAACTCATCCAACAGGTGCATTGGAAGTCCACGTTCATAGTAGGTCAAGCAATATATCTCAATCAACAATTTTATCCACTTCTTGATTCACCCATCAATGTCATCCTAGTCCAATCTCATGCACATGTAGATTCAAGGTCATTGCATTATAATGATTTGATCTAGATGAGGCACAAGAAGATGATGCTAGGTAACCTCCAAACAAAATGCACCAAAGAGAAAAAAAGTCAAACATGATTCTTTTTTCAAATTCATAAAAACAAAAAGAAATTTTCTCAATTTTTTTGTTGTTTCTGATCACAAAATATATAGATCATGAAGATCAAATGCTGAAAATTTCAAAAAATTCCATTGTGTTTTCATTTTTTTGAAATTTAGTCAATGGTGCAATTTGTAGGGAGGATAGCCATGTCCCAATCTAAAAGCCAACAATGAAAATTGTTAAATTAAGATGAAAATCAATTAGATTACATCATATCTAAGAATTAACTATGTAAGATAAAAGAAATTAGAATATATCATATCATAAAATAAGAGCTAAATTGGATATAGTCATTCTTGGTCTTAGGTGAATTCTTATAATTCTTGATGGAGTCATTAATGTATGTAATTATTGTTGGAAATATAAGGTATGAAAGAAAGGTTATTGAGAAGGGAGAGGTGAATCAGGAATCAATAAAATCTTAACTCACTTCAGCAATTAATCCTTCATATATTATTCTGATCTAATTGCATGCATGAAAGAATGAAAGCAATAAAACATTCATAACATTTTGACACAAGATATGGTGACCCAGAAACCTTTCAACTAAGTAAAATTGGGGTAGGGATGATACTTGCAAGCTTTAGTACTACAGTATAAAATTAACCTATTAAGACTTACAATTGACTACTTCTGGTGATCTTCCTTGTTAGGAGCAATAAGGACCATGAGGTCCACCTTGTTAAAGGATTTACAAACATACAATGAAGTATGCACTCGGTTAGGAGATTTAGCAAAAGATTGTTAAGTCCACCTAGTTAAAGAATTTAACTGATACACCTATTAGAATGAATCAATGACTGATCTTTGATTTACAATTTTGATTTGTTGAATGAGATTCCTTGAATTGCAATGATCACCTTTTTGTGATAGATAAATCTTTGCTGTCTCTTATAGTGCTTGTAGCCTTCTTCAATTCACACTCATACACTTCATATTACTTCTCCTTTATACACTTGCATATGATACAATGAGTTACATATATATATCAATCCAAATAATTACTTACTAGAGTCAGCTACAATACCAATTTCATCATAATTCACAAAATCAGCCCAACTGCTCTAACTTGGGTTCTAAAGACAAACTCAGTGATGTTTTGACACTAAAAAAAAATTGTCAATGCTTGAAAATATCTAGCATTTGGTAAAGTTGAAGCTCAGTCCATACAAACCACTTAGAGTAGCTTGAACTCTATTAGCATTGAGTGACTCGGTGAACACTAAGAAACTTGGTAGATACAGAATCACTCAGTTGACACTGCATGACTCGGTCAAGACTAGATTTACTTTGTTAACACTACAAAGGTCAGTTAACATTAAGATCTTCATCACTTCTATTGGATAGCTTGGTAGACACTGCTATGCTCGAGCTATACTGCAAATTGTCTCAAATATTTTGTAAACATTATGTAGCTCGGGATGAACTACAATTTGACTATTTTGCTCAGTAGCAACTAAAACATTTAGTTAAAACTATTGGATGAATGATAGTTCAGTAGCAACTGTAGAGCTTAGTAGCAATGTAACCAACTGACTAAAGTGTTGAGTCACTAATATACAAATTGACCTTAATGTCAAAAATCTCCCCCTTTGGCATTAGTGACAAAAAAAATTATCAAACCAAAAAATTTGAATTCTCAAAATTACAAGTCAATACTTTCTTTTATCAAAATTCAGTGTCTTCAACTTGGTTTTGATTTCCTGCTGCTGTAGCTTAGTAACTTACTCTATTGTTTTGATTTTCCAAAATTGATTTTGTAACCATGTTCATTGCTTATCTATATATATTATTACTCCTCCGTACATATATCTCTCCTATATACATATATCTGGAGTATACCATTCTTCTCCTCCTTTATCAATAATATTCACATTTACTTCTCCCATACTTTATACAGATAATCTTTTTCTCTAAGCATATTTACTTCTCCTCCTTTTTGACATAAATGCCAAAGGTGTATAATATATACAAGTTAATATCAAAATGTGATGAGAAATGAGAATGTACCTTCAAGATTAGTACCATAGTCTTGTCCCAATTCTCTTGCAATACCTTACTTGTATGTAAAACTATCTATACCTCTGTTAATAGTTCTATGATGTGGTCATCTATTGAGAATTTTTTATCATGGATGAGCATCTTTGAATGTTAAATTTACTTTTGTAGTGCATCCATGTTTGGAAGAATCACACCCTAAATTTTTGCAAGTGTGGCCCTAATTCTAGCTTCTTCCCTTAATAATTCTACCTAGAGATTTGTTAGAAATATGATCTTGGTGAAGTGTGTAGAAATATAACTTGGATCAAGTGATAGCTGGTGTGCTCTTTCCTTCATATCCTCATCTATCTTGGATAATTTATCTTTGATTTCCTTTGTGAAGATAGATGTGCCACTCAATTTGACAAATAATGAAACAACATTATTGATACATATTTCCAATGAAGTAAGAATAGTAGACAATTCTACTTGATCTATAACAATCTTTTGTGCTACTTGCTCCAACACTTTATTCTGAATGTTTATCTCTACTCTTTCCATCAACATTTATTGTCCATTCATTTCTACATTGTGCTTGTGGACAATCAACTAATTGATCTAGAATAGGTTATTTCTCATCAACCTCAATACTTAGAGCATCAACAAATATGCTCTTTGTATCCACAAGGACTTAATTTTCCTTTTCTTCTCTTCTCTGAGCTTCTGTTTCTTAGCCCTCTTCTTCCAAAGTTCACCTAGGGTATCCATTTGATTAGGAGTGAGGTTAGAGGTTTCCCAATTTGAATAACAATGTCCTCATCTAGATTAATTTCTTCTCGTTCTATAACCTTAATCATTGGAATGATAGAATGAACAATTTCTTTACCTTTATCTACAACTTCAGTGCTCGGTTAAGACTGATTCTCAGCTATCATTGCACTGGTCATGGTGGAAACAATAGTGGAAAATGTAGGAATAGCACCAATACTACTAATAGTAGAAATAACACTAACAACAGGAATACCTTGTTGTTGCTTGCTCAAGCCTAATGCTGGAAGAACATGCTGCTTGGTAGATGAAGTGCTAGGCACCTTAGTCATCAAAATACTTAGCACAATAATTTAAGAGATTGGTTTTATGCATGGTGTTGCATATTTTTCCTCAACCAAATCGGTAGAAGCCTTATCTAAGCCTGATTTCACTAAGGCTTTTCTCAGAGAATAGGGAAAGGAAGTCATAAGCTATGCTGCAATCTTTTTTGCATTAGATTCTTCAATACTCTGTATTTCTGGAAGGCTTCCTCCAATGCCTTCTTGCTCTTCCTCCTAATCATCAAGATTAACATCATCTATCTCATCATCTTTGATTTCTTCTTCTTCTTCATCATCTGCACCATATTTGTCATCAACTTGTACAACAAAGTCACTAGGCTTGTACAACCCATAGATATTCTTCCACATGGTAGTAGTAGACTACACCATAGATTCAATGTCCTTAAGTAGTATCAAACATGTATTTAATTTGAGTGTGAGCTTCTTCTTATTTTCTTTCAATGATTCCTTCACCCCTTTCTCACCAAGACTTGGCATAAGCTATCTCAAGGTTTGTTCATTAATGTCCATGGTAGTTTTCATTGTACTATTCTATCAAGGTTTAACTACTTTAAAAAACATATTGGGAACTTGTTGTGAAAGTTCATCAAGTGAATATTTCCACTTACCCAATTTTGTCACAAGGATATCCTCAATCTTCTTTTTATCTTCTTCACTCCTAGTCTCATACTTAAGAGACTTAAAACATGCTATATCAGTTCCTTGTTCTATCTTCTTCAATCTTTCCTAAAAGGTAGATGCAAACCTCTAAAAGATAATCTATTAAGATTCATCTTCATCCAACTTCAACTTCTTCCTAGACTTGGAAGATCTTCTTGTAAACACAAGGAGGGAATATTTAGCAAGTTTGGTTATAAAAACCTTTCCTTTCTTCTTTAGAGGCTCCTCTTCCTTAGATTTTGCTTCCTTTGCTTCATCCTCTTCGTCTTCATCCTCTATATCATCTCCTTTAGCCTCGATAATCATGAGAGGAGAACTTGATGACTTAGAATTCTTGATTATTTTCTCTATCGTCTTCCTCCCTCTATTTACTACTTGAGGTAACTTGATCTCAAGCTCAATTCTAGCCTTTGCCTCATCATAAGTGCCAAAATATGTAGTTTTAGGATCCATAGGTTCATTTAGTAGAGCCTGAATGATATGTTTAGTTTCATTAATGTTAACCTCATATTCTGGACGCTTAACCCATGCCACTCTAGGTCTAACTGCCAGAATGTAAACCTTGTCACAGTCAACCACAAAATAGCTATCTTCCTCATAATCTTTTACAAGTTTCTTGGGTATCTTAAATCTACTCTGCAATTTCTCCTTAAATTTTTCAAAATAGTTGTCCATGATATTGTCAAAGTTTTCTCCCATTTCTTCTATGAATTCATTGATTTGGTACAAGTTGAAGTATCTTTCTTCCATACTACAATACCTTTAGAAGGGAAAAACTTCTGAACATAGAAAAATAAGCATCTGAATAGAGAACCAAACTTACACAGATTATTCTTTGATATTCAGATGCTCTCTATATTCTTGCTTAGTTGATTCAATAACACCTCAGCAAGGTTGAAGGATAAGTTGTTCTTCACTAACTTGTATGCTAGGTCAGCCACTTCATATGACACACTATTTGGCTCTTCATTTTTTTTTTTTTTACATTTATCTCTTTATCTCACTTCTCTTCTCAAACCCTCTCTATCTCTTCAATCTTTCTATATTTCCTTATATCTATCTTTATAATTTTATATCACTTCTTTATTAAAACTTTTAATGTACAGGCACTATCCTTTTCTATGAAATAATGTCAATTAACCTTTGTAAGACGAACATATACTAGTAGTTGCATGTTTTTGTGCATACAATGGGTAAACAACAATAGAATTTTTTAAAAAAGATGTAAAATGTAAAATTATCATAAAATATATGAGAACATGATAAACAACTATAAAAAAAGCTCTAAGCTTAAAAGTTTCTTTTATCTTTCACTAAAAGTTTAACATCCAAAACTTAAAAAATAAAATAACATTACAATGAAAATTGAGTCATCAAGACTTTGGACTTTCCTTGGTCATAAAAAAATACATAGAAATAAAATCTATTAAAAATTAAATAAATATGCCAGAATAACACATAGTTTTGTTCAAAACAAGAGTGATAACATATCTACGAGGACACATATTCTTATTTACAACTACAAACCTGCACAAAAGGAAAATATTGTTTAGTTTATACAAATTAATTATTGTGCATAAAAATAAAAAAAGGTCCATGATTTGTACTAATGAAAATGTGTTCTCTTCCAAATCTGTTTATTTCTCAATTATTATCATATTGAACATACTAAAGTAGACAATGTTTATACATTTTGAAAGTAAAAAAGTTTCATCAAAATACTAAAATTAAAAAACATGTATCCAAACCCTCTAAGCTCGATGTGACCACAATTCTTTAGCCCCATTTTGAATAATATAGTTAATTTTGTTTTCTAATTTTACATGTAAACTTTTATCATTTGACTCATAAAGTCATACAATCCTTTTATTAATAAGTTCCAAAATAAACTATTTCATCTTAAAATCTAGATTTTACATAAACTTTAAACCATACGTATTAAAAATTAGCAAACTCTATAAGAATTTTGGTATAGCTCTGATACCATGTAAGAATATGCCTAAGGCAAGAATGAAATGTCAAGATCTAGAAGCTCAAGAGATAGCACAAGAGAGAGAAGATATAATAAAATGAGAATGGATTAATCAGATAATTGGATGAATACATCATAGAAGTGCCTTGTATATAAGGAAATTGATATGACTAGGAGTCAATAAAGAGATAAGGATACTAACTAAGCACATGTCCACCAAGAGTGGATTATCCTCCATTGTGCATGAATGTATGTACAACAATGAGAGGATAAGAATGTAAAGGTGTATCTCATAAAGAGATGTACTAGACAACATGTGCTCAATTGGAGTGCAAACTTCTGTGTTGTCTACATGAAAACTAATATGAATATGAAAAATCCTAGGTTTTTACATGACAACTAATATGAATATGCATTAACCTAAGTAAACTTAAGTAAAGTATAAATAGTAAATACTTATTTACACCAACACCCCCCCTTAAGTGAGTCTTAGGAGAATGCACTTAAGTTCACAAAAGCTAGATAATAATGCAAGATGGGTCCCAACTACTAGGCCATTATAGGTACCCATGTACAATATGCAAGTGCAAAAGATATGCAATGCAATCTCTCATAAAGTAGAGAAAGAGGGAAAACCACTTGGGAAAACCCCCCTCCAAAAAAAGAGACAAGTACAATAAAAAGAAAATGAGAGAGAAGAAGACCTCATGAGAGGAAAAAATCCCCCCATAAGAAAGAAGAAGAGGAAGATAGACCAAGTCACCCCCCCTTCATATATAATGTACACCAATGGTAGATGATCTAGGCTCAATGTAGGAACTCCTCCATGAGTATAGAACAACATTCCTACCCTTAGGAATAAAAATAACCAAAGGTGTATCAATGAAGCCTCCCCCATTTGTAGGAAGAAACCTCAAAATATATGGAATCTTTGAAACTTTCTCAAGTGTTCCTATGTCAATACTAAAAGGTGCCTCCTCCAAATCATGTGTATTATGCCACTCTACTAAAAAAAAAAATCAAGCTCAAATGAGGATGAATGTAGAAAATGTATCAAAGACTCAAATATCTCCTCTAAAAATAAAGTAACCTCCTCCAAGTGTTGTATCAAAGGATCTACCATCATGTCAACCTTGAATGACTGATCAAGTAGAGAATGAAGATTAGGGTCAGCATGCTCCCTCGCAAAAACTAAAAAAGAATCATCTTCACCAAAGAGAAGATGAATGTCATCAATAGTGTCTCCAAAATCTACAATGTAGGACTCCACAAATAAACTAGAAATGTCTGTCAAGTAATCATCCCATGGAATTGAGTCTAGAAGACAAAAAATATCTTGCTATACCGAATCACTTGAATCCATGGCTATGTGAATATAACTATCATCAAGAACAATAGTAGATGGAATATCAGTAGGATGAGAAGAAATAGAAGGCTCAAGAACTCGATCATATGTGAGAACACCTAAGTTCAAGTAGCCAAAGTTCTCCTCAAAGTCTAAATCAATATTAGAAGTGTGATCAAAATCTACTGAAGAATTTTCTGAGAAATCAGTATCATCATCATGAGAAAAATCTAAGAAGTAGTATAGCCTAGATGCATGATCAGCCACCCCTATAGAAATTATCTCTCTAGTCTCTAAGTCTCTGATAAAAACTAAATCAGGTGTGAATTTCACAGTCCTTCCTTTATCTCCATGAGTAAGTTGATAAATGGCAAGAAGATTATGACTTAGGTGAGGTACACACAAAACATCTTTGAAGTATCCCTCCACTTTATCAATAGTTCCTTTCCCAATCACATTCATGTAAGTATGTCTGCCCATCAAAATAGGTGGAGTATGATAAGGATCAAATGATGAAAACATAGACTGTGAAGATGGCATATGATGAGAAGCCCCTAAATCTAGAAGCCATCTTCCTGAATCTTGACTTGAAGTAGATACTAATGATTGAAATTTTTCCATGTGATCCTTTTCTTTATCAAAATATGAATGTGAAATAGAGGGTGAAGTAGTCATTCTTAAAGGTAGACTAATTTGATTCTTCTTGAGAAGATTCTTGAGTTCATCAATTTCCTTCTTGTAACAATGATGTTCTTCATGTCCATTCTTCTTGCAATATGTAGAAGTAAGAAAATTCTTCTTGGATGATTTTCCCTTATTATTTGAGTTTTCTTGTGGCAAGGAGGTTGAGTGTTCTTTCTCTTGTTGTGAATTTTGTTGCCATGATTTCTACTTTTTGTTAGACCCTTTTCCTTGATTCTCTTTACCAACCACTAATGCTTTGGACTTTGAAGACTTGAGAATCCCCATTCTCATCAAATTTGATTGTTCTACCATCAACATCTCTATGAAGGAATCAAATGAAGGAATGGTGTAGGAAGAACCTAAGGTCAACTTATGAGTATTGAATCTTGAAACAAATGATCCATACTTTGGAGGAAGTTTTCTCATCAAATTATAGATCAATATTTCATCCTCTATGGTAATTCCACAATCCTTAACCATTGACCTTAGCTCATGTGCCTTGGTGATATAGTCTTGAATTGTGTCAAACTCCTTAGGATCTAATAACATGATATTTTCATCAAGTTCAAAACCCCTAGCTTTGTCTACTTTTGCATACAAGCTAGCAAACTTATCCCATGCTTCCTTTACTATTTTACAATTATCAATATGGAAGATAAGATCTTCATGTACATAATTCCTCAAAGTACCAATAGAAACCTTATTGTTATGATTCCATTCATTTATTTTATCAGGATTAGATGGTGCAACCATGGTTCCATCAACATAATCAATTAAACCTTTTTCCATCATTTTACTCAATGCTCTAATTTTCCATGTAGCATAATTATGTGAAGTTAAAAGAGGAAACCTAAGAGAACCCATGATGCAAAACAAAAGAACACAAGAGAAAGAGAAGTGCAAAAACTCAAGAGACCATTCCCCCCCCCGCCCCCCACACCCCCCCCCCCCCCAAAAAAAAATCACTCAATCAAAGAACCCCTCAAAATGGATGATTTTGGCACTTTATACTCAGTGTGTGTACAATTTTCACTTGTCCAAATGAACCAAAGTGGACTTCCAATTTTGATGGTTACAACAAAAAATATGAAGCTAATATCAGACTCAACAAGATAAGACACAAGACCTCTCAAGGATCTAATTAATTATAAGTGGCAAAATAGGCCAAAAATGACCAAATGTTGAAAGTATTACGTCTACTCAAAATTACTCAAAATTGATACAAAACCTGGAAAGTAGACAAAAAATCATGCACTTTCAAAAAAAAAAGCTCCTAAATATGTGTCCATATGAGCTTGAAAGAAGCCTTTAAAGTTTCAAAAATTGAGATTTGTGATTTTCAAAAAAAACTCAGGAATAGGGATTGCAAACAACCTTTGTAATTATTTTTCCTAAATCACCGCTTTTGCACCTCCAAAAGTTAAATGACTCTAGATTTCACCTTGGATGTCCGATTTTGATGAAATAAAAGTCGATTTAGGGGTTCTTTGACCTTCTAAATGTGATGCCAACATCTGATTTGCACTAGTAAGCTCCAATCTTGACCTAAAAAAAATCTCTCCAATGGCTATGCAATGAATCTCCTATGGCTTTGATACCATGTAAGGATATGCCTAAGGTAAAAATGAAATACCAAGATCTAGAAACTCAAGAGATAGAACAAGAGAGAGAAGATATAATCAAATGAGAATGAACTAATTAGATAATTGGGTGAATACGTCATAGAAGTACCTTGTATATAAAGGCAACTGATATGACTAGGAGTCAACAAAGAGATAAGCATACCAACTAAGTACATGTCCACCAAGAATGAATTATCCTCCATTGTGCATGAATGTACGTGAAACAATGAGAGGATAAGAATGTAAAGGTGTATCTTATAAAGAGATGTAGTAGGCAACATATGCTCAATTCAAGTGCAAACTACCGTGTTGTCTATATGAAAACTCATATGAATATGCAAACTCCTAGGTGTCTACATGAAAACTAATATGAATATGCATTAACCTAAGTAAACTTAAGTAAAGTGTAAATAGTAAATACTTATTTACACCAACAAACTCTAGTTGTGGGCTATCAACATAGCATAAAACTGTACACACCATTTATTTAGAATAATTTTATTAATTAGTCCCAAAAGAAACTATTTTATCTTAAAATATAAAATTTCCATAAACTTTAAACCATAAGTTAATAAAAAATTAGCAAACTCTAATTGTGGGCTATCAACATAAAATTGTATACACCATTTATTTACACTAATTTAATGTTCTTCCATAAAATAATAAATCAATGAATTAATGAACTCTATTGATATATTAAAACTTATCAATCACTTTCATTCATTTGAGATTTTGAGATATTCTATTTCTATCTTCATTCTCATATAAAATGAGTATGGTAAAATGATATCAATATAAATACTAATAGATCATCCGCTATTAAATTCCGGATGGAAAATGATAGCCCTTATTTTTGTTAAAGAAAAAGGTTAATTTAATTTCATTAATTAAATTACCTTTTCTCCTTTCTTAAGATTTCACTTTATGGGATTTTTTCATTCTCTATTTAATAATTAATTAGTAAATATTAAATAGCTTTTACCTTTTAGGTTACTCTTTGTAACTTTTTAGGTTACCCTTTTGGGTTTTGATATCCTTTTATAAGGATTGAGCTTTTGTAATAAATACAAATCTTTTCTTTATCTTAGAATACAATTTGTATGCTTTCAGAGAAAACCTTTGCCTCCTCCTGTCTTTTTCTTCTCTGTGATAGGTTTTCTACATTTAGGTATTTGAGGGTTTCGTGGATTTGATTTGCATATTTTCTCAAATCCTTCATGGTATTAGAGCCAGATCTACTGTAGCTTGTTTGATATCTGGAGAAAAAGGAGAACAAGGGTTTGATAGATTAGATTTGGAGTTTTTTGGGTGTTTCTTGAGAAAATAGTGGGGGTCACTGATTTTTGGAGTAGCTAAAGGCCAAGAAGACCTCATGGATGGATTGACAAGGTGCCAAAACCCTTGTTTCCATATAAAGTTTGTCCATTTTGGACAATGTTGATCCGAGAGGAATTGTTTTTTGCCCAGAAGGCCGTACGACCTCTACATGCACTTTGAGGCATGTTTCTCCATTGAAAAATTGCAAAGAAAGTTTAAATATTTGGGTTTTTGACCCATTGCAGTTTAAATAAAATTGCCAGTAGTCACCAAGACTACTCGCAATTAGCAGTAACCACTGGTGGTCTCGCTGACCACAACGACTCCCCATGATCGCCGCTTCGGCTCTATTGCCCATAATATAGCTAGGCCACCGCTCCTCTGGTAGCACAGTTTTTTAAAAAAAGTTTTTTATTTTTATTTAAAAAAAAAAAAATTTCTTTAATGCATTTCTAGGTGCCTTGTCCATTTTTTCATGATATCTCGAGCATATAGACATCTTTTTTTGTTCCAAAAAAATTGTCGAAAAGCTAGTTCTAACATAGAGACAATGGCACATGATTTTTTGGGTTTTGATATAGCTTGGTTGCCTATTTGGGGAGTCAAAGATGGATGCTCTATTTTTCACTCCATAGGGAATATCTTGAGCATTGCAACTTTGTTTTTCAAAAATGTTATATTTTTGGAAAGTTGGTTTAGTTCTCTTTCCAGAAATGCTAGTTTGTCTTCTAGATTTTTCTCCAAGCTCTTTCTATTATAGTTTTTCTTTATTTCACTATGGTGGATATCTTGGGTGTTTCAGGTTCAAGGATCATTTTTGTGGCATAGGATTTCTTCTTTTAGGCTATACTATCTATTGTCATAGCTCTTTTCCATTTCAGATCATTGTTGATATCATTAATAAGCATGTTTATGCAAACACACTGAGATAAAGTGCCACTCCTTACATTTTCAAGATCTTTTTCATCATTGTGACTTATTGTACTCATGTACTACATTATAAAGTGCCATGGGGGGATAGTTGTTTGCCTTTTGGTGCCCTCTTTTTTTAAAGTGAGTGTTCCTTCCATGACATTAGCCCCATGATGTAATGATGACATGTGCCTTTATAGGTGTCTGTACCTCTTCCTTACTCTCAATGTTCTTGGTTTTTTCTGTGTTGTAGGAGTTATTGCCCCACTTTCTTAGTTGCTTGTCACCTCACCCTTGTCTGCATTAGGGGGGTCCTTTTGTTGTTTTTCATGCATCCTTGGTTTAATTGATTAACTCTTTAGGCTTTGGTGTTTCATGCCATTTGTATCTTCAAGCTCAATTATTTGCCTTTGTTTTCCTCTTGATTTGATGTAGATTATAGTCTTCTCTACTTGGTCAGGTTTTATTTTAGAGGAGATTTTACAGATCAGCAATATCTTTTTGACAAATTTTGCAGATTCTACATGCTTCAGTGGTTTTCTTCATGATTTCTCTTTGTTCTTATTTTCTAGAACAATTCCTCTAGTTTGAGGCTTTTGTAATCCTTCACTAGGTTTTCAACAATCTCTTTTTGGAGTAGAGTTTTTTCCACTGAGTTTTCTCTATTTCTCCATTGCATAGAGATTTGGTTGTGATTGGGTACCTCATCAGGCCTTGTTGTTGGGACCCAAGTTTTCTTTTAGCATTGCATTGTAGTTTCCTTTCTCTTTCTGCATTGTTTGTAACTACATTAGTCCTCATCTTAAGGAGGGGGTGTTAGAGAAAAAGGTTAATTTAATTTCATTTCCTCCCTTCTTAAGATTTTGTTTTATGCACTTTTTGCATTCTAATTAGTAATTATTAAATAGCTTTTACATTTTAGGTTACTCTTCGTAACTTTTAGGTTAATCTTTCGGGTTTCGATCTCCTTTTATAAAGATTGATCATTTGTAATAATTAAAAATCTTTTCTTTATTTGAGAATACAATTTTCATGTTTCCAGAGAAAACCCTTTCCTCCTCTTGTCTTTTTCTTCTCTGTGACAGGTTTTCTACATGTATGTATTCGAGGGCTTCATGGATTTGATTTGCATATTTGGTCAAATCCTTCAATTTTTACTATGCAAAATTCTAAAAATTTACTGTGAATTTGTCTTGAAATGTGTTATGTAGTTAGGGTTTTTCATATATTATTCTCAATTTTCCAATAAAAACCCTAATCTAGTAGGGTTATACCCTAGCCCTCTCTAAATTTTTTCCCCTAACATAGGATCTTGCAATGTCTTAAGAATTATGTCCTTTACCCTATCATTGAAAGTTTATCCTTACTTGGCAATCAAATTTGGCCTTTACCCAAGGTTTTATGTTTAAGCAAGAGATCACATTTAATTTTCAAGCTTTCCATCTCTTGGTACAATTTTATGATCAGGGTTTTAACATGAAGTCATAGGTCCAATTTTTCAAGTCTCTCAATGTTATGAAACAAAGGCTAGCACATGATCATAAATGTTATTGTTGAGTTTCCTGATGATACGATATTTAATGGAATCATAGAATTGTGGAAGTATGTTATGTGGGTTTTGATCTTATGATCGTGGTAGTAGCGAATCATCATAAGTTTTTTGTGATGAATATCAGGTGTTACGATCTTATGATGAATGGAAAAGAGAATAAACATAAAAGTTTTTAAGTGGACCCTCGGCCATATGAAAAACAAGAGAAGCATAAGATTGTAAGACATAAATGTCTAAGGTTGTGAAGTGTTATAATCTTGCAAAGTGAGGTCAAGTGTATAAGTGAAAGGGAATTTAACACATGTCAATAAAGTTTCACAAAGATATGCAGATGGGAGATCGTAATATCGCAAGAGCAAGCCATGAAGGTCTTTGAGGCTATGAAACAAGGTTAAGGTATGATCATAAGTGTCAAGGGAAAGTAACTGCTAGAGCTTTTGAGGTTAAGATAAAAAAAGGATAACAATCAGAGTATGATCAGAAGGTATATGCAACGATTAAAAGAAAGCTTCTAAAGCTATGATGAAGGTTTAGATAGCTATGGTCATGAGATTGTATATAAAGGAAAGGTAAGCTATGATGCTACTGGAAGCTGTGATTGTAAGTTAATAAGGTTCATTTGTATGATGATGATGCTACAAAAGGGTTTGTAAATTGCTTGGTGTAAGCTCATGACTTTGAAGAAGACATTGCAATTTGGTGCTTCTGATCTTACAATAAGCTATTAGGCATAAGTCATAGGAAGTTTAAAAGGGCTCTGTACTAATATGATGATGGATTGATTATAAGATCATAAAGGTCAATTTCTTTTCTTACAAGGACATAAATGGTTTGAAATTCAAAGTAAGGCGTAAGATCAAAAGCCCTAAAATATGACATGAAAAGTGTTTTTTGCTTTCTCTGAGCTAGAAAATGACAGGAAGTTCTCGACTAATGAAAACTGAGGAAAGTACAAAAAAGTGCTATGCCAGATAATTAATTTGATGCTCCATTGAGGCGACACAAAAAAGAGAGTTTAAATCTTGTGCATGTAGAAAATTCACATAGCAGAAAAGTTGGTGGAATATTCATAACCTAAAAGACATTCTCCAGGTTAATAATAAATTACCATTTGTAGAAGCACTAAGAATTCATGAAGTTACAAAGTTTCATTGTAAATATTTTAGAGTTTTTAGTGCTAATTGCAAAGCTTCCAGATTCCTAATTTATATTCAAGATGTCAAATAAAGAGGTAGAAGAGATTCAAGCTAACTATATGGAGGTTACTAATACATCTACTTCTAAATGAGGAAAATCTTGATAAAGAAAGCTAAACAAATTTGCAGAAGAATGGATGAAAATATTTCCAAGCTCATCAAACATCATAGTTGCAAATGATCACAACTTTAGAGACCCATACTCATTCTACAGAGATATAATTTTCCCTGGTGTCAACTAATATGAGCTTTTCATACATTTTTATAATAATAAGTTTGAAAAGATCCCTGTCTAAAATCCGTAGAAGAAAAATTTGGTGAAATTCTTGTTCCTAGAAGTATTTATATATGTCAATTTGGTGAAGGCCATGATCAAATCTTACAACCCAACAACCAAATCATTTCATAGGCATGATGGGAGCATTCTATGTATGTTGGACTGTGCTTCTTTCATTGAATCCTTTAGATTAGAGGGTTAAATGAGAAAACCACTAGACATAGATGAACTTCAAGGGAACTTTGAGAGGAATACAAAGGCCTACATTGGAAAGGCCATGATGTAGCACATCCCTATGGACCTCAAGAAAGTGGGGGATTATCCAAAGAAGGTGGATAAAATGATGCCTTTGGTCAAGTTCAAAAATTATTTCTAGAAGACTATATATGGCATCCACAAGGTGGTGGGAAGCGACAAATTTGATATGGTATATGGGTCAATCTACATTATAGCCCGAGATGTACAAGATGCATGTCATGGAGGGGAATATGATTATGTAGCTTACATCCTAGAGAAGATAAAAGAAAATATTGGATTGGCATAAAAAGGATAATTGGGAAATTTCAAATTCCACCATTATTCACTACTGATGCATCTCATACTGTATAAGAATGTGGGATAGATTAGCTAGACTTCATTGACTAGACAGATGATGCAAATTGAGAGCTGCTAGTACAACTATGGACATGGGTATGGGATAGGTTCTATCATTATTCATATTCAATTTCATTCTTTTATAATTTTAGCTCTGTAATAATGAAAATGTTAGACTGTATTTTATTTAGGGCTCCTAAGATTTTGAAGAGTTTATTAAGAACAACCCTGTTGCCTGAAAAAAAGAGGCTAGACCATAATTGGAGTGATATATTCTTGTTTCAAACATTTTCCCTTATGGGAGTCTATGAATGCCCCCAACCCCCACATATGTTGCCAAAGTATATCCCTCCCAAACTTGCCATCATTGAATTCATGTGGTAGTTATTCATCGTTAATAGGGAATACCTAGGGCCAAAAGTGCATAAGGGCACCTTTCTATGTAGATGTTTCAGAATAGGAGATTATTTAGTTGGAAAAGAATCCTTAGAATAGATTCATGCTTGCCTTCGCCACTAAAATTTATCCACTGCTCCATATATCATGTATGACCCAAAGGGCTTTATGAGGAACATTGTAAAGGACATTAGGGTTTATTTGTTGCCCAATACCAAGGAGTCACCCTATGAAGACTTGATCAAAAATCTTGTAGCTGAAGGGGAAGTTGTAGATAAATTGATAAAATTTGAAGATGTCTTGAGGGTAGACAATGAAAAAGAAGACCCAAGCTGTAAGGGCTTCTATCTTGATATCCCCTATCCCCTATCCACACAGATTGAGGAAGATGGTGAAAGATTATAACGAGTTAATGGTATAGATACCCATAGAAATAGTAGGTGAAGAGGGAAGCGTGAACCCAAACTCCCTTGAGCCAACTGTTGTCCTAAAGTTTGAAGAAGAAGGGCCTAAAGAAGTGACATGGGTTGCCAAGGGAAACAAGAGACAAAAGGTGATCCATATACTTGAAAAGGTAAAGAAAAGGACACTTCAACTAATGCCTAGGAAGAATAAGTACTTTTACAATTTAAGGCAGAATTACTTGCAGGATAGGGTGACAACAACAAAGAATTCTCTAACTAATCTTGTGCTAGTAGCAACTAGGTTGGACGACAGGATCATCCAAGCACAAAAGGTCATGGAGGATGATGAGTTCCTAAAATATGTAGAATTTAAGAGTTTCCTATATATGGTAAAGTAGGGTGAACTGGTTCTAAAACTCAAGATAGAAGAATTGGAACAAAAAATGCAAAAAATGGTTGAGAAACAACATGCCAATGACCTAGAGAGGGAGGAAATGACTCCTGCAAAGACAAGAGACCTAGTTCAAAGAAGTGGAATGCTTTTGGTGCCTAGGTGGGATCTAGAGAAAGCTTTTATGCTTGACTAGATAAGAAGACAAGAAAAGTCAATTTCATATGAGGCATTTGATGCTGATGGTCTTCAAAGGTGATCATTTTTAAACATTAATTCCAATCCTTTGTAGTGTAGAGCATGACTCCTGAAATAAAAAAGCCCAAGTTGATGGATGTACAAAATCTTGCCCAAGGCAATATGATAGTCGAGACCATGCAAAGCACATCTGGTTCAAAAATCTCCAAGGCCACAAAATAGTTCTCATTTATGAATGAGGCTAAGGTGGATGAGATATAAACAAAGATGTCCAAAACCTTCCATGATTACATAGATATCAGGAAGTTATATGAAGAAGAGCTCTGGAAGAGCTATGTTTACTAAAAAAGAGTAGAAGAGATGGAGACAAAAGATCAAGAGCTAGAAGTAGAAGTTTCATCCTTAAAGGAGAAACTTAGCATTTATGCTCAAGCTCCACAACAAGTTGGTGATGTGAGGAATAATGTCCTAAAATGTATGATAGGTCACATAGTAGATACTTCGAAGAAAATATCACAACAGACACATAGCCTTTTTATTTCTTTACAGAGTGCTGAGCATGTTTGTAATGAATAACTCTAATGGCTATTACCTATTTTTAGTCAATGGGGGCCATACATTGAGTTTTTGGAAAGACTAATCCAATTGATGGCAAAGAAGCCATATTTTCCTGAGAAAATCTTCACAGTGAAGGAAGGCTTCGAAAATATGAAAGAACTGATTGGCTTCTTCATTGGCAAATTACAAATCATGCAAAATAAGATGAAGGTCATGTCAGAAGGGATTGAACTATGTGTCCCACCAATTTTGGATGCTGACAACAAATTGAAGGACTGACAAGATTGACTAGATTCTTTTGATTCAATATTAACTCAAGGAGGAGTAGCATATTATTTTTGAAGATGAAAGTGGCATTCATTTCAATGATTATATTGATTCCTTGTTTAAAGTAGAAATAAACTTAAATAGGTTTGCAACTGAATCAAGGGCTATAACAAATGCTAGATGGAACAAAGTAGTTAATGACTTGGATAGAGTTAGAGGCATTGAATGACCCACAAAAAGGGAAATATACATATGTGAAGTAGTTAGAGAGGTCAAAGCTCTACTAATAGGAAGTAGTTAGGAACTACAACTAGATGGAAGAAAAGATAAAACGAAGAAAAAGGCAATAACAGTGATAGGTTGTTAAGATGCAAACATGCTCATTTTAAAGACACCTAAAGAAAGTCACCACCTACTAGTTTTGGAACTGCTTCCCCAGTTTTGTCCAAGTACAAAGAATGTTTATAAATTGAAATATAAAAAATATCTTTGTATTTATTTTTGAATCAAATTTTTATGAGTGTCCTCCCATATGAAACTTGTTGTAATCCTTGTCTTTAAAAGGATTTACAAGATGTGGAGTGAGGGTCCAAATTCCTTTCATTGCATAAGTCTTTGTAAAATTTTGAGTCATCCATGCATACTGTAAAACTATTTTAGAATTGAATATAAAAGTTAACAGTTGCTGGTGTATGTGTTTTAATTCCCGATAGAGATAAACACTAAATTGTATACAGTTTCAAAGAAATCAATACAAAATATTGAAAGTTGGTTTTCATCCCAGATCTTGTCTCTATTTTGTTCTCTGAGATTTAATAGAAAAGTTTTATTAAGTTTCATTTGTAATTTATCTTGAGTTATATTTCAATTTTCTTTTTCTGATAATCTAATGGATTATGTAAATGCTTAATGTAAGTTGAAAGAAAACTATGGTTTTAAGTCAAGATATGATAAGAATGAGATTTGGAAATGAACCATGATAAATCTTTACACAGAGTGTCAATATAAGATCCTAAGGTAGGTGTATGATATCTTAAAGTTATAGTCCATTAGATAAGGCATTTGCCATCCTTACTAGTTGATCTAATTGGAATGCTTTGCATAATGCATAAAACTTATATCAATCATTCTTTTAATATTTTGTTGTCCAATAGTAAACTGTCAGTTTGCATTTGATTCATGGTGTCTAGGGTTTGGTAAAATAGCTAGTTATCATCTCTTTATTACTATTGAATTAGAAGAAAGAAGGCCAAATTATTTGTTATTTTGGAGTTCACATTGAGAACATTGATCTTAAAGCAAGAAAGAGTGAATTCCTAAGGTAAACCCATCTAAATCTTGCAAAATTCAAAGTGGAGAAGACTTTATAGTCTTGTTAGTTGGTCCTTTTATCTTGCCTCTCAAAATACCCAATATGGTTTCTAGTTAATTCCTAGGTTTTTTGATATCATAAAAGGTAGTTGAAATCACCAATCAAATTAGGAGCCAACATAAAATAAGAATAATCAATAACAATTTCTCAACATTCTAATTGACAAATCAAAATACCTAATACACATATGGACAATCCATTTGCCTAAATCAAACCAAGAGTTTTGTGGGAGCAAGAGTCCTTGCCTATTGTGAGAAGGAGAAGATAAATTATTATATTGATTCAATGAATTAAAGTGTGGTTTAATTTTGTAAATTTGTAGGTGCACTATATTTCTATACATTCACATTACACCCACAAATCAATTGAAAATATGGTGCATATGAAGAATATTTTATTTTATAAAAGTAATTACATGAATCAAATAAATATAAAATTAAAAGAATAATGCAAAAGCAAAAAATTAAATTAAATCTTAAAGAATGAATTAAAATGATTTTTTACATAAATATTTTATCCATAATTAGTTGGGATAGATTTGTTTTATGGTTAAACATGACATACTTATTTAGTTATAATTAGTATGATTGAAAATAAAGATAATATTAGACACTTAATATTATTGATTGATAATGCATATTTATATGGCTTTGTAATATAGATCAATCTTAAATATTTCTTTGCCAATGTCCTTTGTAAGACTTTGCAAAACGTTGTGAGATTGCAAAAAAACTATTAGCAACGAAGACAAGTTTAGTTTATAGCCATGGTTAATTTTTTTAAAAATTAAGTCTTTTCATTATTAAAAAAAATACAAATATTGTAACATAGACTTATATATATATATATATATATATATATATCATTCTAACATAAACTCTAATATATATTTGAAGCTATGTTTTCATTTCAATTGATATATCTTATTTGCTCACGATCTATTCTACTCACAAACATAGAATTGGGATTTACAAATAGATAGGTAAAGATGAATAATAAAATTAAACTTTTATATATTAAATTAAATCAGATTTTTATTTGTTTACATGATATTATAAATAAATTTATTTTGATAAAGTATTTCAAAAATTAAATAAATAAATAAATTTATTTTGATAAAGTATTTCAAAAATTAAATAAATAAATTTTGTATTGTTAAAAAACTATAATATTAAAAATAGAATTTATTTTAAAAATAAATTTTGCATTATTTAAATGGTATGATGAAAATATTCTAGAGAGCATAAATTTTACTCAAAATTAAATAATATCAATGTAAGACGTTTCATCTTGTAAGCTAATTTTAAGCAAGTCCTACATTAATTTTTGACTTTTAACATAAATAATCCTCCTCCATTATACAATCTTTGGCCTCTTCCCTACCATATTCCTCAAAGTTTCCAGATCCAAACCCTTACATTCAATCCAAAGCCTTGGAACATTGTCAAAGACCAAAAAAGAAAAGAAAGACCAAAATTGTTCTCCTTAACTAGATTGTAATTGACTTTGGAATTTAGTCCATCACATAAATAATGGGCATACAAAGCAATAGGAAAATAGGCAGAGACATCCATTGTCAATGATGAAGAAGATTCAAAGTTTTTCGTATTATCGACAAATATAATTAGAAATTTTTTTTATAGACAATGTATGAACATTTATAGACCATGTATTTGGGTGATCCACATTCATAGAGCCATGTGGACTCTAATAATCTTGTGAATCTTTTGTTCAGGTCAATTTTCAATATGGTATTATGTAGGACCAGGTTTTTTTTTTTTTTTTTTCTCACCTAATGTTTATAAGCTAAAATTTTAAGGGTTTTGGATTGTCGTCATTGGTCCATTGTTATATATCTCAAGCACATGTAAAGCCCTAGACCTGACCTCAATCTTACCACTAGGTTTACAAATTGGTTTCTTCCTAGTTGTTAAATTTGGTGGAATTTTTCACATTGAACTTGGGACAGGCTAATCTCCCTGCAAAATGCACTAAGGACAACAAAGTCAAACCTTTTTTTCTTAGATTCACGAAAACCTAGTGATTTTTTTTCAATTTTGTTGTTGTTTTTGAGTACAAACTATGCAGACCATGATAAAAAAATCTAATGTTTTCGATTTTTTGAAAATTGGTCAGCTGTATAGTTCGGATGGAGGATAGCCACCAAAAAAAGTCAGATTAGGGGCTGTTATATGGAGTGATTTAGTGGCCTTTCTAGGGGTGATTTATGAGACAATTTCACTTTTATTAAAAAAACCACTTAAAAAGCCTGGTCATATGAATAATTTCTTTTGTCAGTTATTACATATGAATTTGGAAGAAATTTAATTCTTAAAAATGGAAACTTCCATAACATGCAAAGCCATAAATCAGAAAAGTTTCTATATAATTTTAAAAATGGTAAGTTGCTATAATTTTTTTTAATAAAAGTCTAAAATTGTTTTATAGTGGGAAAATTAAAGTTTAGACACAAATTTTTAGGCAAGGTACATATAACCTAACAACTTAAATAAAAAACCAAATATTTCCTGAAAAAAATTCCACATCTGAGGCGTACCCATTGCACACCTCAGTAAACATTTGTGCATCCGAAAGTGTGGTGCATCGCTATGCCTCGCAAACTCACTCCCAGATTCCAGAGGAGCCAATGTTAATTTCTCATTGCCAAACATAATTCTCACCAACCGCAAAATATTTCTTTATGTAAAGCCCTGCGAAAATTCGGCTCCATGGGAAAAATGCCTAAGGAGAAGTTGAAGATTTTTCATTGAGATTGTTTCTGGATGCTTAAGCGTGCTTCCAGACATCGTTACCTTTTTCTTCCAATGAGCCCATATGATCAGGCACAGTAAAATATTCAGAGAATATCCTCGATCAAAGAAATTGGGAGTTGTAGTTACAAATCTAGATTCCATGTTTTATCGTCTTCTATTCCTCATAATCATCCTCTGTTTATTTACAGGTCAGTAATATAAATTATCATTTCAAACTTTATTCATTCTCTTCTCTCGGATGATATTAAGTTTAAATCGATTGATTTGCAGGGAGAGGTGTTGCGGAGAAAGCGCAGGCTCTGTTTGTGTTGGGAGATTCTTTTAACCACACAAGAAATCAGATTCCATATAATCAAGGTGTGAGACAATCTTACACTATTGCCGGCCATCACAAAATCATACATTAAGCAAAACATAAGCTTGATACAATAAGTTAATTTGAACTATTTAACAATATTTGATTTTTTAAATTTAAGAATCGAGCTTTAATATATATGGTTTAAACCGTTCCAGGCAGAAGAAACTTGGAGGTGAGCAAAACAAGAATAAATCAAGAATAAATAAATACATTATGAGCAATTTCTTATTTGTGATGATTATAAATCTAATTGAAAACAAGATTTAATCAAATTTATAACAAAGAAATTTGACAAGAAATCACGAGTTTAAAATCATCTGAACTTGTTCTTGCAATCAATATAGTACGGGATGCTTTAAGCCGTTCTGTTTAAAAATTTAGCAGCCTTGTCTACAAAGGCAGCTGCTAAATCATAGTCACAAAAAATACTCTATTCTGACAAAAATCTTGTTTGCATCAATCTTAATACTATTTGCCCAAAATCCATATGTCTTGTATTATCTACGCATGAGAATTAGATCATCTAACATTGTTGCTATGGAGAAACTTGTGTTGGAAATTAGACATGGAAGAAGAATAGAATCAACTGAGATAGGAACAGATGTTGGAATATTTAATGCTATTGACATTTGCTCCTGGAGCCAAACACCTCCCTAAACAGACATAAAACATAAATGCGGTGGGTGAGTTTTGAAATCAGGAAAAGAAGAGAAAAAATATGACAAAAAGGAATGTTTTAGATTCATTCAATAGTGTTCATTAGAGCAGATCAGAGAGTTGCAAAGCAGATCAATCGTTGCAAAGACAAAAGGAAGTTTGTGTTGTGTTTTCAGTTGCAGGTGTTTCCTTTGTTCATTCTATAAGTTAGCTATTGTTGGTTTTGTCCTATTGAAGTAGTGATTGCTCTAGGCACCATTGTATGCAGCCATTAGAGTTGCAAGTTTAAAGTATTGAAGTTGTTTAAAGTTTTAGGGTTTTCTGGTTGAAGCCGAATGCTCCTAGATTTTGTAATGTTTTTAATTTTAGTTGAGTAGAAAGCAAGAAGACATACTTGAATCCATTGATTCTTCTTCTATTCATTGCATTTGAGAAGTTTGTTTAGAAGTTTCAAGCTTTGGCTCTCTGGTTTTAATGGTGAAAGCATTCACGTTGAAATTTCTCTAAGTTAAAATTTTTCCAGTTTGAGCCGAGCTCACTTGGCATCCATTGTTGCCGAGTATTTCCTTTGACTGCTGAGCTTACTCAGCTTCCACTTGGCATTGCAGTTGAAGCCGAGCTTACTCGACTTTGCTTGTGCCGAGTGCCCTTTGAGAGCCGAGCTCACTCGATTTCTATTGTGCTGAGTTACTCGGCACCCTCCTGCCACTCGGCTCCTTAAGGTGCCGAGCAAAACTGGCACTTGGCACCTTCATGTGCCAAGCAGATTTTTAGGTTCAATATTGTGAGTTTTAATTGAATTTTATATTTCTCACAACAAAAATGAGATAACGAGGAATGGACGTGCCAGAGCCACCCCAAGAACTATAGCAGATCTTTCTGTGGGTGGAATCACAAAACAAAGTAGCCCCATGCAGTTGCAGATGAAAGATAGTGTTGCAATGCACAGAAACACCTTGGCTGAAAAAATGTGATCACACACCTTGGCAAAGGCAAACATGACCAGACAGAGTACGCCCAAAATACATCCAAATGCAAACATGTAAAAAGGAAAGCCCTTGTCAGAATATGTCATGGCAAACGACATAGCGACGACGAGAGGGATCGCTGCTGACAACAATAAAATCTTCTCGAACATATCCAGCTTTCTAACTGTGTATTTAAGCTTGGTTTCCTCCTCTTTGTATACTTCAAGCAGAGGCTGTTCAAGGTCATTTCTCAACCTCTCCATTTGCTGAAAAATATAAAGATATAATATTTGTTTAACAACATTCAACAAGTTATAGAGAATGAATAGAGGTGTTTAGAACTACCTCTATACAATAACAATACACCTTCACTGAGATGATGAACTTCTCTCCTCTTGATAACCTGCAACACATAAATGATGTTTAAGTAAGATTTAACAAAAAACTAAAGTTATGGATTATATCTTCATTTGTATCTCTAAAAAAAATTCACATACTCTATGATCTCGTCAACTAGAGAAGCTTTTTCTCATATCTGAGCAAAAGCCAAACGTGAAAATAAAATCATTGTTTCTTAATGAGCCCACTTTAAATTCCAGTTTATGGCTGACAAAGGACAACTTTTCTCTTAACTGTTACACTTAAGAAAAAAATTGAAATTGTGTTTCTTTCCACTTCCTTCTTAACCCATTATCGACTTGCTATATGATTCATGATTTCATGTATTAATTTAGTACATGTGCAGCAGAGCGTAACTTGTCTATTAATAGTTTTCAATTTATTATGCCCCCACCATGCAATGACTATCGTTAGTTTGCTTGAATTTTGAATTTGTCAGTTGATTTATTTTGAGGGGATAGTTTCTTAGTTCATGATTTTTTATTAATAATATTCATCTTTTTTCACATTCATATTTAATATTTACTATTTTGCAAAACATTTTTTCAAAAATAATTAAAAAGAAAAAATTGGAGTTCAATGTTGAATTTTTTTTACAATTATCTAGAGAACAACTTTGCCTATTAGTGTCAGATATGCTATGACTGTAGGTACGGCTATGGGTAAATGCAGTGAGATAGTCTCCTTTTTCTATAGCTTATATATTTTTGTATGAGAATAAATTGTTGTATATTAACATTTACTATATGTACATGAGGCAATATACAAGGATGCTTAATATATTAAAATATAAAACATATGTAAACTTAATTTTTTAGATTAATTATCTCTCCTTTAGTTCTAAGTTTCATTATTAACTATTTCATTTTATTTACAATCTAAATGTGTTTTTTTTACAAATTCTATTCCACACACTAATTCATCCATTTTCATACTTTGTTATATTTATCTATTAAAAATACATAATGAATACAATTATATATTACATTTGTATTAATTTAATTGTTTCAACTTTTTATTTTAATATTATATAATCATTTTATTTAAATGAATTCTTTTGATCAAACTTTTACTACTTATATAATATTTCTATTATTTAATAAACTTTACGACAAATACATGCCACTATGTGGCACTTGCAATGAGGCTTAGAACTTATAATGAACACTTAATAATATACTTATAAAATAATAGCTTGTTTAAAAAATTATAAATTTATTCATATTAGTTAACTAATTTAAATTTAAAATATAATAAAGTTTTATTTTTAACTAATTATTAATAAATAAAGATAGAAGATATGTATGAAATAAAAAATTGGCACATTCTATTATTAAAAAATTATTTAGATTTTTTAAGTTATGTCCATTTAGTTTTCCTTAAAATCTGCCCTTATGACTTCATTTGATTTAAAGTTTAAATATAGTACAGTTTACTTTAACAAATATTAAATTTTGGTTTGAGTTGATGCCTATAGTTCTACAGCCTACGAAGAGAAATTCTTTATGAAGAGCATGACAACGAACAATAGCAAACAAAAGCAGAGCAACGAGCAAAGGCAAATTGGCAAATTTGAGCAGACATGCGAACAACTCCAAATGGGCAAATGGAGAACATAAGAACTTCGGATGCCCTAGAAAAAAATATTATCAAAATTTTGTGAATGTTTGCAATACATCTAACACTCGATATGTTGTCGAAACCCAAAATAGATTATCCATTCTAGCCGATTCTGACATACATAAGGAGCTGAATCGAGGGAAATCTTCTCTGTAGAATGAAAGGTTATCTTGAATGTCTTCAGAGCTTGGGTTATGCCACTCATATTACAACCTCCACAACACAAAGTCTTCTGGTAATTATCAACCTCACACATTTTTCACCGTAGAAAGTTTAAATCATTAAATCAGAGTTTTCAACATGACTAAATATGCCTCCTCAATCACATGCAATGTTTTACCTCCTCCATCTGAAGTAGCTAGGGTTTCATTTCAAAGTCCATGCTAGGATAATTCTATAAACTTGGATGCATCCAATGGTGTATCCCCTAAACCCTACATTCCCCCATATCGAAGATCAATTAAAAAAGGTAGCATGAGTATGGAAAAACCCCCAAGAAATCCACCTCATAATGAAGATTCAGATAATTCCATCTTGATTCAAAATGAAGAATGTTAAGATGCATGGTTGGAATGCAAAAACCTCAGAATCTTTACAATTTGGATTGGATCCAGAGAAGAAATGTTTTTTCTATCTAATTGGCTTGAAGAAAATTGCTGGGGTCAAGTAAGTATATCTCTCTTCACTGATAATGTCCTTTATTTGAATTGTTTTGATAAGGCTGTTAAAAATTAGTTTATCAATGTTTCAGAATGTTTCTTCAATGGTCATTATGTCAATTTTTTTGAATGGTCTCCAAACTTTAAATTAGTAGATGTAGATGTTAAGTGCCCAATCTAGTTTAACATTTTGTCCTTACCACCCGAATTAAATCAAATCAAAATACTCAAATTAATTGGGTCAGCTTTAGGAGAGTTTGTAGGAATTGATGCGTCATTCTAGTTTGATAAAAATGTGAAATTATTAATCAAAACCAAATTTAATCAAGGGTCAATAGTCCATAAAAATGTAATAACAAATAAGGAAAATTATGAGCTAAATCTCCATACCTTTAAAGGAGAAATTCCAAAAATCATTAAAATTGAGGATCATAATGGTATGGGAATCAAAAATCTTTCTCTTACTTCAAATTTTTGGACTACGTTTCCATCAATTTTCAAATTGAGAAAAAAGATGGGCATTAAACATGCAAATTTTGACTCTTATTCTCAGCCTATAGACAAAGACAAGACCCAGGTGGATATGCTTTGTTCAAAACTAAGAAATCAAGGAGAGGATAAGATTTACAACACCTAATGATAAGGTGAAATTTATCATTGTTCACAAAGAATCTCCAGAATTATGTCAAGGGAAAGAGAGGTCAAAAAAACATAAAGCTAAGAAGAATAAGAAACCCTTCAAAATTTTGAAACAATGGATTGATTCAGAGGATAAGGAGGAAATGAAAAACAAAGAGGAAATGGCAAATGAAAATAAGAATTAGGCAGCAAGCAATGTAAAGGGACTTATTATAGCTTACCTTTCAAATATGGTTCAAGAAGGAGATAAATATTCAAGTAGGAAAGATCTATGCAATGCAAGAGAGGTAGCTAGAGGTACAAAGGAATCAACAAAGACTCAAGTCAGGGCAACAGGAGGGTCAGAGAAAAATGATATAGTTAAAGTAGAAAAATCCTTAGTTTTTGCTTCACCTAAAGATGGAGGTGAGGATAACTCACCAAAAATGGAAAGGCAAATTTTTTAGCAGTAGACACAAGATATTGAGGTTGAGGCACCTACTCCTAGTAAAAAAGGAATCAATTTTTCTTCCAAATTCTGGCAGACTCCGATTGACTACATGACTTCACCATTTACTCTAGAGGTTAATTAGTTAGATATGATGAATGAGGGAAAAAGAATAGAAGGTTCTACTATTAAAGATGTCTAGACTTTCTTAAACAAAGATTTGGATATCCCTCTAGAGGAGGAAACTTTAATGCATAAGATGAGGACTTAGATCAGCTTTCTGAGGATCTAATTTAGGTATTTAGCTTTGATAATATAAATAATAGTACAGACTCCCAGAAGAAGAATTTAATTCAAAAAATCATCAAGCTAGGAGGTAAAGATTACACAGCTAAAGATCTCAGAAGGGATCTACTAAAGATTGAGATGGAGGATAATTTATTGAGACAATCTGAGAATTATGGTAACATATCAAAAGTAAATCAAGAAGTTAATGGTATAGATATTTGTAACATGGTAGAGCTAAACTTTGTGGATGTGGACAAGGGTGGAATAGGGAGTTAGATCTTTAGTGAATTTGACAATGAAGAGCTAGACAAAATAGGGGATATCAAAATTGCCTCAGTACATAGTCCATTTAATTATCAACAAGATCTCAGAATATATATGAATCGGGAAGGATTGAGCTCTCCAAAATATGGCAGATCAAAGGGCAAAAAAGGAAAAAAAATCTTTGAAGGAATTAGGAGAGGTTGATGGATAGTGCATAGAATAGCAAAAAATTGATTACTTACTTAATAATGGGAAGGGGAAGTGCCTTCCTAGGGCATCATGAGGATCACCACATGGAATCCTAGGGGCTTAAATGCCCCTAGCAAAAAAATGTTAATGAAACAATATATTAAAACTTTTAATTCAGAAACAATTTTGATTCAGGAAACAAAATTGAGTCAGTCAGAAGGTTTAAAACTTAATAAGATGTTAGGAATGTGGGAATCAATCTTTCTAGAAGCTGCACGTGCGTTTGGTAGTTTAGGTCTAATTTGGAATTCTAAGAGAGTAGATATGCATTACCTAGAATGTAGTAGCAATTGGATGTGTGTCAGTGTGCAGATTCTAAAATCAAACTTGAAATTCATTTTAATCAATATTTATGGTCCTATTAGTCACATAGGGAAGAAAGTTGTATGGGATGAATTAAGTTCTATTTTTCTTAATGACAATGATAGCCCAATTGTGATAGGTGGCAATTTCAACACCATTTTAAGCTTAGATGAAAAGGTAGGAGGCACACAACATCTTGCTCATTCATCTTTAAATTTTAAAGCATGGATTGATAAACATAACATGATAGAAATTCCTTTGAATAATGGCATTTTTGCATGGAATAATAGAAGAAAGGATTATGCTTATATTGCGGAGAAACTAGATAGGTTTTTTATTTTAGGAAATTTTGCTGATTATAATAAGAACTTTCAGTCCTCTATCCTGCTATATGCAAGATCGGATCACTTTCCTATTTGTGTTGAGTTTTTTGAACCTTCTAAACCAATCAGAAATCCATTTAAATGTGAAAAGATGTGGTTTCAAGATCCTAATTTTATCGAATAATATTAGAGCTTGGTGGACACAAGCTAGCTTTGAAGGCTCTAAGATGTTTATCTTTATTTCTAAATTAAAATTATTAAAAGAAAACATTCTAAGGTGGAACAGAGAACACTTTAATAATATCTTCAAAGAAAAGATGGAAATTGAAGACAAGTTAAAGATTCTGAATCAAAAAATTATAAAGCATGGCATGAACAATGAAAGTTACCTATTAGAAAAATAACTTCTCATGAAATAGGAAGATATCCTTTCCAAAGAGGAAATATTTTGGAGATAGAAATATCGAGACAAATGGTTGGATGAGGGAGACTAGAACAATTTTTTTTTTCTCACAATTTAACCATCTACAATATATCTCAAAACAAAATCACTAGTATCACAAACCATCTGGGTATTCATATGGAGAATCCTCAAGAAATAGCAGATACTTTTGTTTCACATTTTTAGGGATTACTAAATAATTATGAAGGATCAAATAGGGACGCTCAATCCAATATGCTTAAAATTATTCCTAAAATAATTTTGTCTAAGGATAACAAAAAATTAAATAAACCAATCACTTTGGATGAAGTACGATCAGTAGTCTTCAATATGAATCATGAGAAATCTCTAGGGCCTAATGGTTTTTAGGCCTTTTTCTTTCAAAAGTGTTGGGATATTTTGGGGGAAGATTTATGGAAAGCAATTGAAGCTTCCAGGAATGGAGGATCCTTGTTGGCCAAAATTAATTACTCATTTTTCACTCTGATTCCTAAGAAGAATGGGCTAGAACATCCTAGAGATTTTCATCCTATTGCCTTGTGTAATACGATATCTAAAATCTTTTCTATAATTTTGGCAAATAGGCTTAAGGGAATTTTGCCAAAATTGATCTCTGAAGAGTAGATTGGTTTTGTCCCTGGAAGATCTATTTTGGATGGTATTCTTACTATCCAAGAAACTATCCATTCAGCATCCAAAAAAAAAAAAGCATGTATGTTTATGAAATTAGATATACAAGAGGCTTATGATATGGTTGATTGGCATTTCCTTTGCAAAGTCCTCGAGGCCTTCAAATTCTCCCATCAATGGATCAACCCTATCTTCAAATTTATTTCCACTCCTAAGATTTCTATTCTTATTAATGGCATGCCTGAAGGTTTCTTTGAAATTTCTAGAGGTATTAGACAAGGAGATCCATTATCTCCATCCCTCTTTATAATTATGGTAGAAGCATTTGTTAGAGTGGTTTTAGATGCATATCTTAAACAACATATTTCTGGTATTACTATAACTAGAAATCTCCCTAACATCACTCATCAACAATATGCAGATGACACAATCTTACCAGGAAAAAGTATAGTTCCCGAGGCTTTGGGTTTTAAGGATATTATACAGTCCTACATGGATGCCTCAGGATAGAAGGTAAAAAAAGAAAACTCTGAAATATTCTTTATGAATACTAATTCAGATTTGGAAAATCAGATTTGTAGGATTTTGGGTTATAATAAGGGGCAATTTCTGTGCAAGTATTTAGGTATCTCTCTGGAAAAGGGCTCAAAATCTAGTAAATTATGGATGGACACGCTTGAGAAGTTGGATAAGAGGATAGGTAGTTGGAAAGATAAGTGGCTCACTAGGGCTGATAAAACTACTAAAATCAATTCGGTCCTATCAGCCATTCCAATCTTTCCTCTATCTTGTCTCCCCATTTCTAATTATATGACTTCAAAATTTGAGACTAAACTTAGAAACTTTCTATGGAAAGATAGTGAAGATGATAAGAAATTAGTCCTCATTAAATGGGATAATTTATGCAAATCTAAGGAACATGGGGTTTAGGGATTAAGAAGCTATAGGGAAAAATGAAGTGTTAGGAGAAAAACTTATTTGGCGGTTATACACAGAAAGTGACCACAAATGGGCCAAGATTTTATATAACAAATATCTTGATTTGACAGACCTGTTATCGCTCTTTAGGATGAAAATCTTTCCAAAAGGGTTAGAGTGCTGGAACTTTATGTCTAAATGTTAGAGATTAATATGCAAGTTTTTGACCTGGGATGTGGGCTTGGGGGATAAAGCCTTATTTTGGGAGAACTCCTAGGATGGTTATCCTTCAATTCCTTCCCCCCCTTGTCACGATAATCTTAAAATCAAGTTGTCATCCTTATGAGGTGATAAGGTCAACGATTATAACATTAAGATATGCTCTAATGGGTTCCAATAGTGGAGGTGGCAATTGGTTGATGGGTTAGGTTTAGATCCTGACTCAGTTAAGGCTTATGAGAAGATTGTGTCAGAAAGATGTATTAAACAATCTGATAGGTTTGATGATCTCATTTGGGCTAGCTCTAAGGATGGTAAATATAGTGCGAAACATGGTTATAAGGCTTCAATCCATTCTCAAAGTTGGAAGATTGTTGAGATGCCCCTCAAACTTTATTGGGATACTGCTTGTCTTCTTAAGGCTAGGTTCTTTTTGTGTCTTTCCATTCAAAATAGAGTCTTGACTATGGATAGACTTGCTAGATTTGGCATCATAGGCCCTTCTTGGTGTGTATTATGTAAACACAATAATGAAGATGTGGATAACCTATTTTATAGCTATCCATTCACACAAGTTTGTTGGGAATGGCTTAGGTCTCGACTTATGTGGTCTACCCCTTTGCCAAACTCTTTTCAAGCTTTCCTCTCATCATGGCCTACTAGCTTGGATCATGGGGTTTATAATAATATTTGGAATATTTGTCCCTTGATTATTGTGTGGGAGTTATGGAAGGAAAGAAACTGCTGTATCTTTTGGGATATGGAAATGAGTTTGGAAGGATTACTTCTAAAAATAGAAGCATCCATTGTGGAGGTGTTGAACTCTCATCTTAGAAAATTGACTAAAGAAGAGGGATCCTTCTCCATCTAGGATGGCCTTATAAAAAGGAACTAGCCCAACCTTATCAATCCACCCCTTATTTATTTTAAAAAAAGTAAGGAGGCGAGGGCTAGATGCAAATGGGTTCCACCTCCATGTGGATGGTTTAAACTCAATTTCGATGGCATTGATAGAGATAACCTGGGGGTGGCTGGAATTGGTTGCATAATTAATGATGACTCTGGCAAGTGGGTGGCAAAGCTAGCCTCACCCATCCCTCCTACCTCTAATAAATTGGCAAAATTAAAAGTGCTATATAAAGGATTAGAACTTTGTATTAGTCTAGGATTATCTAAGGTCATCATCGAGGGTGATTCTCAGATTATTCTAAATGCAGTAAGGAAGCGTGAAACACCTAATTGGGTCTTAAACTCAAAATTAAAAGAAGTCCTTATGCTCCTTGATCATATCAAAGATTCTCAAGTTTGCCATATATTTTGAGAAGGAAATAAAAAAGCTGATTGGTTAGCTAATAAAGGAGCCAATGGAGAATTGATTTTAATTTATAATAATTGGTAGTTCCTTTTGGTTTCATTATATATTGGTCTTATATATTAGGCTTATTCTTGATCATAGGTAAGTTAGATTTATTGGTTATTTAAGGGTTTGTTCAGGCATTTTTAGAGTCTCATATTCATTTAGATTAGTTAGGACATCAAATCTTTTTTTTTTTTTTCAATTTTCTTTATCCATGGCTTTTTGTTTGTTTATACTGTTGTCTTTAATCCTCTTTTTGTGTCCTTGTCTTAGGGTCTCGAATGTATATATATGTATATTTTGAGATAGATATTTTGACCATCTATCCTTTGTTTTGGTCTCCTTCGGTTTAATTCTTCTATATGTTTGTTATTCTATCCATAGTCTGTGTTATGGATATTTCTTTTTCTGTCTATCATTTTATGTGATTTTCTTATGTTTTTCTGGGTTCTCGAGGTGCCATCATTATTTTTCATGATTGTTATAGATTATTCCTGTATGATGAAACTTATTGCTACTTACTTCTAGCACATTCTGGGGTCGGGGCATGATGGAAATAGTTGGCTGATTAACTCCAGAATCCTCGCAAGTTTATTAAAGACAATTGTATCCATTTAGTTTAACTAATAACAAATAGTAATATCCAGTTAATCATATCTAAGTTTTGATTCCTAATTTGTTAATTGAGGGGATGATCCTTCCTGTGATATGCATTTAGATACCTGAGCATTGGAGCATTATATTTATTGTGCATTGTATTGAAAATATAGAAAGGGAAATTTGATTTATCGAGTGTAAATATATTGGTACAATCTATTAGCTTTCTGCACTTAGTATGGATATAGAATAGATTAATAATATGTTTTTTTGATGGAGGGACGCCTTTTTTTATGAGATGCTTATTTAGATTTGCATTTGGCTATTTGAGTAGAGATGCATAACATTGAATGATAAGTGATCTAAAAATTTAGAATGACAGTATGACTTTTAGCTTTAATTGGATATTAAAACTAATTTCTTTAAGGCTATGCACTCATACCAAGTAGGATACCCTATTTTTAGATCTCTAGAAGGATTCAAAGCTTTTGTTAATTACCAGAAGGTCCAGTCTGGTATATGGGTTTGAGTATAAGTCCAGAGCTACTGATGGATTTAAGTTAATTTCATTTTAAGTTTAGTTTCTTAATTTTTACTAGGTATGGGAGGCTCTTTTTGTAGATGTTTTCCTTTTCTAGACTTTCTTTTAGCTTTCTGAGAATTGTAGCATTATTTTTAGTAAGCACTCGACTAAAAATTTAGAGTAGGCAGTGTGGGTTTTGATGATTAGCCTCTAGCAATGGATATCAAAACTAATATTTATATAGTCATGTATTAGCTTCAAGAAGGGTACTCTATCTTCAGACCCCCTCTGGATAGAGTACTATGGTTTTAGACTCAGAGTCCCTGATTAACATAATTGCTAGAGGTATGAGACGAGATTATGGGGCTGAAGAGATAAGTGAAGAGGTACTAAATGATGTTAAGCAAAATACTCAGTTAATATTATTTAAGATTAGATGAAAATTTTAAGGATTGGTTAAGATGTTGGCTGTTTGAGTCAATTGTATTTGGCTCTTTATAGACAATGAAAGTGGAGTTATGATATTAGATTTTCATAAGAATTCTAATGAGTTTATTGTGTTTATATCATAAGTAAAGCAAAAAAGAGTTAAGGATTATTAGTTCAAATAGAGTGTCAAAGGTATTGACAGGAATGCCTCTAATTTTAATTGATTTAGTAATCATAAGGATTTTATTAATAAAGGATTGAACATAAGTTCATGGACGTATGCATACTTTAAAGTATAGTAGGAGATAGTACTAATAAATTTAAGAAAAGGAAATAGTTAGTTTATCCAAGGCATCCATTACATTTAAATGATTATGAAGTTATGTCACTAACAATTTGATGGTTAAGTTTTAAAGGTAGGGATGAGTGTGTTGATCAGTAATGGAAGGATGTTAAAATGCAGAGGTTGAAAGGGTCCAACTATAATTGGTCACAGATGCAGTTAGATTATATTATTGATTATATTAATTTGAATTAAATCTCCTCTTTACAATAACTTAGGAGTTAATTTTACTGGGGTATGCCCCTTTTATGATGTAATAATAAAGGACTTTAGTCCCGAGCTAGACTGGAGGTTTTCTTCTCCGTTCTTTCCTACCAATGCCTATTTGAACGGAGATACTCTGGTGTAATTTATCAATTTTTACTAATTAATATAATCAAGGTCTTGGTCATTTACTGATAAAAAATAAATAAATAAAATAAAATAAAAACAAAAGATTCTTTATAAATCAAACTTAAAAAGATAATTTTTGTTTATAAGTTAAATAATTTAAAAGGAAAAAAGAAACAAAAGAAAAATATTTATAACTTATACTTAAAAATTAATTCTAATTGCAAGTTAAGTTTTAGTTTACATTTAACTAATTTATTTTAATACTTTTTTGTTGTTTTAGATTTTGTGTACTTTTTAAAAATATTAATTTTTTTAATTCTCTACATTAGTTTTCAATGGTTACTTTTACTACTATTCATTTATAGAAGAATATTTATAATCAATCTTAAAATCATTTTTTATACATAAATTAGTTTTTTTTGTAAAAGTTTAATAAATTTTAATATTACTATAATTTTATATGTAATTTATATTATTTAATAATAATATTTTAATTCTAATCATTCAAGAATTAGAATTTGAAATAATATAGGAAAAAATAGAATGAAAATTTATAAAGAGATCATGTGAAAATATTAAAAAAAAAAACAAGATTATGATTGTTTATTAATAAAATAATTAGAATGGAAAAAAATAAAAAATAATAGAAGGCTCTTTATAAATCAAAGTTAGAAATTGTTTATAGTTAAAAAGTTAATTTTAAATTTAGATTTTACTATTTTATTTTACTATTTTTATCTTCTATTACTATTGCTATTTTTAAAAAATTGGGTGTTTGTGAGGAGGATGATGTCTGTTATTTCAAGCTGTGACCTGTGTGCTAGAAATTGGGTGTTTGTGAGGATGATGTGGGGCGTAGGTTGAGATAAAAAAGATGGGGAAATAATTATATGAAATCGGGTGCATTTATAAGGAGTTTTATAGAGCAATGGAGTCAGTAAGGCTCATGTGAGGAAATAATTCTATGAAATCTCTTGGTTAATTTTAATGGCCGCAAGGAGGCCTCCCCATTTTAGGGTTTGCCATAGTTTCAAAAACCTCTAGATTACTTTCAGATTGGATAATGGGGAAGAATAAAATGTCTTATAATTCTTGATTTATTCCATTTATAACAAAATTTCCTTTCTTCAAGTTAAGCTATTTTGGAGAAACAATCACATTGCAATCTTGACAAAAAAAATTTCCATAGCAAATTATGACATATAGCTATCATCAGATTGAGGAAGCTTGTTAGAGACTGGCTACACCACTTTCTCTTACCATCCTCTTCAACATAAAGACCACATTCTGATCCAACTCGTTGCTGTAATGCAAGAGGGAACATGGTTTCCTTAATACAGTCTGAATTAGGAAGAACAAGGAGCAAATGAACAACAGGAGAAATTTGGAGGCAAGCAAATGAGCAGCAGTAGAAATTTTGGTACAACAACAAATGATTTTAACAATAACACCTCCAACAAAAGAAAATCCTTAATTCGACACAACTTTCCAAAGTCCAAGATTATTAGTATTATTAGCCTCAATAGCACAAAGGTGGTTCTAGAAAATACCCAATTAATTGCCCACCTTTTGCAAAATGATCACATAGGATTGACAAGGATAGCTAGGCAGGAAAAATATGAAAAGGAAGAGGGAACAACATAAAATGGATTATGGTTAGTCCAATAAACCAAAATTATCAGCCAATGAAACATGGTGTTTTCAAAATTAAATAAATATAATTAACAACAGTTTCTTATTTCTGATGCTTATAAATTTACTTGAAAATAATATTTAAACAAATTTATAAAAAAGACATTAAACAAGTAATCAAGAATTTAAAACCATCTAAACTTGTTCTTCCAATCAATGCAATGCAGGGTGTTTAAAACTTCAGTAGCCTCGTTTTACAAAGGCATTTGCTAACACATCAAATGACAAAAATACTCTATTTTGTGAAAAATCTTGCTTGCATTAATCTTAATACTAGTGACAAAATCCATATGTCCCGTATTCTCTATGTATGAGAATTAGATCATTTAACATTGCTGCTTTGGGGAAACTTGTATTGGCAATTAGACATGCAAGAAGAATAGAATCAACTGAGATAGGAATGAAATAACGAGGAAAGGACATGCTAAAACCCCTAGAATTGCAGTAGATCTTTTTGTGGGTGGAATCACAAAATCAAGTAGACCCATGAAGCTAGAGATGAAAGCTGTGTTGCCATGTAGAGAAACACCTTGGCTGAAAAAATGTGATTACACACATTGGCAAAGGCAAACATGACCAAAGAGAGTATAGCCAAAATACATCCAAATGCAAACATGTAAAAAGGAAAGCCCTTGTCCAAATATGTCATGGAAAATGACATAGGCATGATGAGAGGAAGCGCTGCTGACAACAACAAAATTTTCCCAAAATTATCCAGCTCTCTAACGATGTATTTAGTCTTGGTGTCCTCCTCTTTGTACACTTGAAGTAGAGGCTATTTAAGGTTATTTTTCAATGATGCCATCTACTGAAAAATATACCCAAATTTTTTAAAAAGTATTTGTTACAAAGATGTGATATTTTTTTAACAACATTTAGCAAGTTATAAGGAATGAATAAAGGTGTTTAGAACTACCTGTGTACAATAACAATAATTCTTAACTAAGATTATGAACTTCTCCTCCACCTTCTCTTGATAACTTGTAGCACACAAATGATGGTTAAATAAGATTTAAGAAAAAACAAAGTTATGGATTATATCTTCACTTGCAGCTCTAAGAATTTCACATACTCTATGATCTCCTCAACCAGAGAAGCTTTTTTCATATTTGAACAAAAGCCAAATGTGAAAATTACATCATTATTTTTGAATGAGCCCACTTTAAATTCTAGTTTACGACTGACAAAGGACAACTTCAACTTTTCTCTTAACTGTTACACTTCAAAAAAAAATTGAAATAAGGTTTCTTTCCACTTCCTTCTTAACTCATTATCAACTTGCTATATGATTCATGATTTCATGTCTTAATTTAGTAGATGTGCAGCCGAGCATCACTGGTCTATTAATAGTTTTCAATTTATTATGCCTCCACCATGCAAAGACTATCATTAGAATGATTGAATTTTGAATTTCTTAGTAGTGATTTATTTTGAGGGGATAGTTTCTTAAACATGAATCTAAATTTGTCAGTAGTGATTTATTTTGAGGGGATAGTTTCTTAAACATGAATTTTTATTAATAATATTAATCTTTTTTCACATTCATATTTAATTTAGCCGATAGGCTATTTGTGAGAACTTTGTTCCCATAAATTAAAATTTTGACGAAAAATTTGCAAGTTGGCCGAGAAAGTTGTTAGTTTGACCGAAAAATTGAAAATCCTTTTCGTTAATTATTTACCAATCTCCCTCCACTTTTAACTCTTGTTTTGATATTTATTAATTATTATCTCTACTTTTAAGTATTGTTTTTCTTTTTCTATTTTATTAGTTATCTCCACATTAACTCATGTTGTGATCTATTCATTTAACTTTTGATTTTTTAAATTGATTTAGGTTTTAATTTTTAAATTATTTTAATTTATTTTTATATTAGTTTAATTTCTTCTTTAAATATTATTTTTTAGTTTTTATTATTTATTTAGTTGATAGAATATTTGTTAGACATTATTTTTTTGTATTTCTCTTATTAATTTTTCATAATAGATTTTTTTATGGGTTTTTTTAAATCATTATTTTTTTCATATTTGATAAATTTAATTTAAATAAATAATATTTATTAATATATTTAAAATATTTTAGTAAATATTATGTTATTTAAATTAAAAATTATTAATAATCTAATTTGTTCACATAAGATTATATTTTAAATATCCACTTTTAACTATTGTTTTTCTTTTCTTATTTATTTAAAAATAATTACTTGTAATCTCCATTAAACTTCTAATTTTTTTAATTGATTGAGGTTTTAGTTTTTAAATTACTTAAAAACAAATTTTTATTAGTTTGATTTTTTCTTTAAATATTATTTTTCACTATTTTTCATATTATTTTTTGTATTTCTCTTATTACTTTTTGTAAGAATTTGGCTTAGTCCAAAATTCACTTAAGAACTAAAGAACTCAACACAAGCACACAATAGACCAAAATAGATAAAGTATGATCAGAATGACGATATTCATTCAATAACTGGTTGAGAGTACACTAGGAGTGCCTAAATATAAAGGCCTCAAGAGAGCTTCTAGAACGCATAGAAGTTAGCATCATGATATGTCATACAACTAGGCACATGTCCACCAGATATGGGTTATCCTCCATTGAGCATGAGATTAAGTGAGATGATGTGAGGATAAGCCTACAATGGTGTAGCACACAAATTAGTGGAGTAGACAACATGTGCTAAATGAGGAGTGTGGATAACTGTGTTGTCATCATGACAACTCAGTGAATGATGCATACTCTTGTGTTGTAGACACCATGTGCATAATTAGAGTTGCGTAACTCAATGAGAGTACACAAACTCCTAAGTGTCTCACTTAAAATAATAATAAAATAATGCAAAATAATTAAATAATGCATTAACTAAGTAAAACTTAAGTAAGTGTAATAAGTAAATAATTATTTACACCAACACCCCCCCTTAAGTGCAACTTAGGGGAATGCCCTTAAGCTTATAAAATCTAGGATGATATGCAATATGGGTCTCAACTTCTAGACCATGTTAGGTACCCATGTACATAATGATATGCAATCTCCCATAAAGCAGGGAAAGAGGGAAAACCTCTTGGGAAAAAGCCTCCCCCAAAAAGAGAGATAAATAAGGATGCATGGATGGATGGAGTAATCAAGACCCCCCCATTATGACATGCATCCAATATATACATAAGAGAATGATGAGAAGAGGAAGAGAGATAGGATGGGCTCCCCCCCCCCCCCCCCCCCCAAAGAAGAATGCCGAACAGTGACTGCTCCGATGAAGAAGCTGATCCAAGACTGTACAATGATGTTCCTCCCCTTAGGAAGAAACAATGCCAAAGGTACAAATGAGACGCTTTCGTTGTGTGTGGAAAGAATCCCATGGATAAGTGATGTCTCTATAACCTGCTCAACTAAGTGAAGAACCTGTCCCAAAGAACTATCTGACTCTGCAACTGATGAAGAACCCTACTGCAACTACTGATCATACGTATCCACAATCACTTCAACTTGTGATGATTGATCATGTAGAGAATGAACAAGAGAGTCTGGAACCCTCATGACAACTAAAGAAGGTAATTCTACATCAAGAAGAAGAGGCAGATCATGAATACTGTCCCCCAAATCTGTCACTAAACCTATATCTAGAAGACTGGATGTACCCTATTGTTCTGGACTTATCACTGTGGCGATGTATGCATGTGGAGCGAATTGATGAAGTGACCTCTCATTGTAACTGTCGATAGAACCCCATGTGTCTGAAGCTGTTGAAGCACTATCGTTGGCGTCACTATCAATATCCACACTGTATGATGTGCGAAGAGGAATAGAGGACAAGCTAGGTGAACTTTTCTCAAAATATACATCCTTCTCCACAAATATCTAATGTGTCTTAGGATCTAGAAGTCTATATGCCTTCACACTGTCTTCATAACCAATGAAAGTACAAGGCTGAGATGACTATGCCTTCCATCCCCTGGAAGATTTCTTTGCCCATGCAAGACAACCGAAGACTCTGAAGTGTGTCACAATAGGTTTTCTGCCGCACCATGCCTCAAAAGGAGTTTTTCCATCTAAGGCAAGATGAGGAGAATGATTAAGAATGTGAGTGGCACTGAAGATTGCTTTGACTTCTAATGATGAATTGAGAGACTTGGCATGAATCATGCAACTTGCCATAGAATTAAGAGTGCAAATCCTCAAAGTTGCAACATATGTCTCATGCAGACTGAATGCTGGCAGAGTCTGAAGATCAATGCCCTCATGTTTGCAAAAGTCCTTAAGTCTTTTGTTCACATCCATGTTTCCATTGTCCATGTGGAGTACTTTGATGGCCTTTCTGGATTTCTATTCTACATGAGCCTTGAAGTCTAGAAACTTGTCCAACACTTCACCCTTACTATGCAGAAAGTAGACCCAAGTGAACCTTGAAAAGTCATCAACTAAGGTAAGTATGTAGTGACCCTGTCTAAATGCAAAAGAACCTGCTAATACCATGTGAACCATTTGTAGAACACCAGTTGCTCTTGAAGACTTCCCCTCTAGATGCATATCCACTAAATTTTTTGAACACTCACCCTTAGAAAATTTGATTTGAGGTAGACCTTTCACCATATGGTATGTGCAAAGTTGCTGAAGATAGCAGAAGTCAAGATGACCATACCGCTCATGCCATAGTTGCATGTTTGAATTGGATTTTGATAAGAAGGCCTTTGAAGGAGACTTGGGTACAAAATGGGAGAAAGAGTACAACCTCTTGTGATCATTCACTTTCCCCACTGCAACCAAGGAATTGTCTCTGAGACTGTGCACTTTTACTGAGTCTAGAAGGAACTCAACTCTATGTCCATCTCCAAAGTGAGTGATTTGGTGTAGATTGATAGGAGATTTGAACTTAGGTTTGGAACATAGAGAACCTCTTGAAACTCTCTATTTTCCATCTCCACGTTTCCTTTTCCTTCAACTTCCATTTTGCTATCATTCCCCATGAAGATGTGCGGTACCTTTGAGTGATTCAATGAAGAGAAATACTCCTTTGAAGAACCCATGTGATATGAGGCACCTAAGTCAAATATCCATTCCTTTGAAGAGTTTGCATTTTCCATGAATGCTTGCCCTTTGCCCTTTCAATTTGAAGATGTCCCTTTATCCTTGTAAGCATTAGGCAATGGAACATTATGTTTCTTCATGATGTGAGTTGACTCATCAATCTTTTTGAGATAACACTCATGCTTTTCATGACCCGATTTCTTGCAATAAGCACACTTCTTCTTCTCCTTATTGTTGTCCCCTTTTTTGTTGGAATTCAAGGACTTGCCTTGTTGATTGGATTGTGGTGTTGTCTTTTCTGCATCCTCTGATTTGTCCTTCTTCCATTTCTTCTTACCCTTTCCTTAATTTGAAGATTGTCCAGCTGAATGTTGAGAACCCTTATTTGTCACCAATGCTTTGGATTGAGGTGATTTGAGAATCCCCATTGATTTCAACTTCTTTTCTTCATCATCCAACAGTTTTGCATATTCATCAAATGTGACTTTCTTGTAGCTAGACCCTAAGGTAGTCTTTGAGGTGTTAAAAGAAGATACAAATGTGGAATATTCTGATGGCAACTTGTTATGTATGGGATAGATTAGTCTGTCATCTTTGATAGAACTCCCACAATCAGTAAGCTTTTTCCTTAATTCACTCACCTTGATAATGAAGTCCTGTATTGAGTCATATGACTTAGGATCTAAGGATACAAGCTCATCTTCAATTTTGAACACATCCTCTTCAGACACTTTACCATAAAGGCTTTCGAGGGTATCCCAAGCTTCCTTGGATGTAGTGCATTTCTTGATTTAATCCATGATCTTATCATCTACCCCCAAAAAAAATCACCTAAGGCTTTTCTATCCATTGCTACCCAATTTGAAATATCACTTGTTAATACATTATCACCTACTGGTTTAGGAAGAGTACCATCTACATATTGTGAAACTCCATTGACTCCAAATGTGCCCGTACGGAGCGTTTGAAGTTGCAAAATGCAGGATTATCTAGTATAGTCACCAAAAAATGCAATTTTTGAATAATTCATGCAGAAAATAGTTGCACCACTGAAAAAATTAGAAAATTTTACCCAATTTCAAAAAAAATTGCACCTGATTTGAAGTCCAGATGTGTGAGATATCGCCTCTCAAAGTCAGACTGCAAAATCCAAAATGAATCTGGAGAAGGGTTGCATCAACGAATCACGGGGTTAAATTTGATAGTCATATAGCTGTCTCTACAGTTCTATTTTGGCATGTTTGACATCCAAATGGGCATCAATTTTAAGCTTGAAAACTTATGACATTAGCAATTTCTTTGGCTCTGATGATGCCAACATGATGTCATCATGTACGAATCATATAGACAGTGATGTCGTGTCTTGCTAATGTGGATGCTGCTTAGGGATAGAGTAGCTAATAAGGTGGATGATTAGGATGCTGACTGTATCTACTGATGATGTACTACATGTAGATGCTGACGTTGGTGGTGTTGGCAATGAAAATTGCTACGTGTCTTTCTTTGACAAGGCTGCATGGTGGGTGCGGATTCATTTGCATGGACTGAGGCTGTGTAGTGGCAGTGGCTGTGCTGGGTAGATGCCGTAGTGGACAATGCAGATTTCATTGCTGTGGTAGTGAACCAGCAATCGCCGCATGGAGATGTCTGCAGAGGACGCGTGTTTGGAGATTTAGCGCTCAGATTGAACACTCGCTGCGTTTTCAAAATCCTTTTTCTAGTTGGTAGAGATTTTGTAGATACCACCAATGGTGTGTGGGAAATATCCCACATTCATGGGATAGGTGCGTTATGCGTAGTATAAATGTTGCAGCCCGCCCAATCACCAACGAAGACACAACCCTCATGGTGGGCTTTCAGACTATCGTGGAAGTATGAGCCCCAAAAAAAGTTTGTCACCACCGGTGGGTTGTCCAGTCCCTTCTGTGAACTGAATTTATAGAGTTATATGACCCAAATTTGGAAGAGGTTTCTAGTGGCTATTTAAACCTTGCGAAATAATAAACAAATTCCACCAACAAATATAGAGGGCTGAGCTGGGTTGTCACTGCCTAGTTTGGCCAATTTTTTTTCTGTCTCTGCTAATTAATTCGAAAAATAATTTAAAAAATACAGATAAAGTGCAGACAAAAAATTGTAGATCTAAAATACAATAATCAGATCAATGAAACGATCATACCTGAATTGCAAATCGGGGCCTCGAGGTTTCGATTTGCAAAAAATTTTTGCCTCACAATCAACTTTCACCTAGCATAGAAAATTTATAGTTGATCTTCACCGAATCAATGCTTCGAATGCAATGGTGAGGTCAGATCTGGCTTTAGATGCTCCCAATTTTTGTGGATCTTATAGATTTGTGTCAAGGTATTGAAGCATGAATGGTCTCAATGACTACGTGATGAGAATCCTCCTTGGCTCTGATACCATGTAAGAATTTGGCTTAGGCTGGAATTCACCCAAGAACTAAAGAACTCAACACAAGCACATAGTAGACCAAAATAGACAGAGTATGATTAGAATGATGATATTCATTCAATAACTAGTTGAGAGTACATTAGGAGTGCCTGAATATAAGACCTCAAGAGAGCTTCTAGAATGCATAGAAGTTAGCATCATGATATGTCATACAACTAGGCACATGTCCACCAGATATGGGTTATCCTGCATTGAGCACGAGATTAAGTGCGATGATGTGAGGATAAGCCTAAAATGGTGTAGCACGCAAATTAGTGGAGTAGACAACATGTGCTAAATGAGGAGTGTGGATAACTGTGTTGTCATCATGACAACTCAGTGAATGATGCATACTCCTGTGTTGTAGACACCATGTGCATAATTAGAGTTGCGCAACTCAATGAGAGTACACAAACTCCTAAGTGTCTCACTTAAAATAATAATAAAATAATGCAAAATAATTAAATAATGTATCAACATAAGTAAAAATTAAGTAGGTGTAATAAGTAAATATTTATTTACACCAACACTTTTTCATAATAAATTTTTTGATGAGTTTTTTTTAAATGATTATTTTTTCCATATTTGATAGATTGAATTTAATTGTAAGATCTTAAAATTATTGAATAGTTTCTTAAGCAATATTCAAATTTCCTAAATATTGTAAATTTTATATCTATGTTTTAATCTTAATTTAAAAAAAAAAAAATATTTTTCATTTTTAAAAAACTTATATTTACATTATTTAATGTTCATTCTACATTTTTTTATCTTAAATCTCATTTCCTATCGGTGCACTCATTGCATGCACAAAAGCATGCGACTGCTATTATTTACTATTTTGTAGAATTCGAGTTCAATGTTGAATTTTTTTTTTGCAATTATCTAAAGAACAACCCTGCCTATCAGTGTCAGATATGCTATGACTGCAGGTATGGCTATGGGTGTAAATGCAGGGACAGGCTAATTTCCATTCAAAATGTACTAATGACAAAAAAAAGTCAAAATTTTTTCCAGATTCAAGAAAATGTCATGATTTTTTTTCTAATTATTTTTTTTTGTTTTCAACTACAAATTGTGTAGATTATGAAGATTAAGAAATTTTTAGAAAAATCCATGATGTTTTCAATTTTTGAAAATTGGTCAACACAATTTGGATAGGGGATAGCCATATTAGTAAATGCAGTAAGATAGACTAATTTTTCTATAATTAACCTCTCTTACATTACTTCCACTCCACCTTTAAAAATTCATACATTGTAACAGAAAACATTTTAATAGTCCGTAATCATTTCAAAATTCAAAATTCATAAACTATCGATATGTTCAGCATACTTAGAGCAGTTGATTTGTTGATGCCCATTGGAGTGTTGGAATGTAATTTCCTTGTCAAATGAAATGTGAAGTGTCTTATGTCAGCTAATTTAGATATTTACAGAAACAATTAAAGACCTTTATAAAAGAGGCACAATGTAATGTTTTTTGATTAGGCAATGAAATGATTCTATAATTTCTATAAGTGCCTATAGTGTGTATTTTGTGTTTAATTATCATTGTGGATCCAATCCCTCCACCGCTATCAGTTTGGTATCAGAGCCAGGTTGTGAATTTCATAAGGTGAAGATAATATCTTTTGAAATAGAGAAGTATATGATTGTTTTTGTCCAGCCAATGATTCAGATCATGTGGAAGTTCTAAAGAATTGTTGGTGTGAAAAAAATTGTTTGGAGAAGAAGAAAATCATTACTCCCATCGAAAGAAAGAGTGAGCATCTTATTGGAGGCACCAGTTTGTGGAGGATTTCTATTATTTTGATGAAAGAAGAGAGGAAGAAAAAAAAGATATGGTGTGAATTCTTTTTAATTATTTAATGAAATTTGAGAAATTATAACAACAAAAGAATATTGTGAGGAGTGTAGCTATCTAAAGAGTTTGTTTCAAATTGTTTGAAGATTTTATTAAAAATCTGGAATTAAAAAGACATTTAGAATTATCTAAAAGAAAGAGTAAGGTGTGTTAAATTGTTGATTTCAATGAGAAAAGCTGGTAGAGTTCAAAAAGAGAAGGAAAAAAAAGTTAGAAGAAGAATTAGTGACGGTGAAGAAAGAAAATTCAAGATTATTGTGTAAAAAAGATATTTTGCAAAAGGAATTGGCAAAAGTAAGAAATGAAATGGGAGAAGAAAAGTCTACATTGGTAAATGAAATTAGTGTCTGCATAGAGGAAATTGAAGAGTTGGAAAATAGGCTAAAATTTGTGGAAGAAGTACATAATTAGCAGGTGAAGGAAATAAATAATTAAAAGAAAAGTTAAATTTGTTTGATGATGCTAAGAAAAAGAACAAAGTTTTAGAAGATAATGTGAAGAAATTGGATGAGGAAAATAATTAGTTAAAGAATGAATTGTCTACTCTAAAAAAAGAGAAAAAATGTTTGAATGTGAAACCATTTGTATGTGATGTATCTTGTGACAAAAATGATTTGAGTGATTATGGGATTGAGAAATGTGATTTTTCTATGGTTGTTTGCAAAAAGGAGTGTAATTATGAACATGAAAATTGTATTGGCAGAACTTCTAGCTATTATAATGACAATATTGGTTTGACGATTATGGAAAGAATGGGTTTCAAAGGTAAAGTTCTAGGAAAGGATGAATAGGGATTAGGGAATCTGATTGAGACTACAGTCAAGCCAAAATATGCAGGTCTTGGATATGATGCAGACAGTAGAAAGATGAATAAAGGTTCAAGAGAATCAATTTAAAGCATAAAGATTCTACAATGTTCACACTATAACAAGAAATGGCATACAAAGGATAGATGCTGGGATATACATCCTTGTAATATTTGTGGCTTGAAAAATCATTGTGATAAGACATGTTGGAATAGAGAGTGCAATAAATATTTTATGGCAAGTTGTATTAAAATGGATTGTGGATGGAGCTACGGATCAAATTGGCAAAAAATTGTAGGAATGATCAGAGGTTTATTCAAGTACAAATGTTCAAGTGTAAGGAAGACTACCATAGCAGTGGGAAATAGAGCCGAGGAAGGCATGAAAGAAGAAAAATATTTTTGAAGTCTACAAGCATAGATTTGAAAAAGAATGCAATAATATTGGCACAAATAAAATTCTTATGCATTGACATTTGAGGTTGAAATTGGGGGGAGTGTTGGAATGTAATTTCCCCCTCAAATGAAATGTAAAGGCATAATAGATGATTCTAGAAATTCCAAGAGGATTATCAAATAGGGTTATGTTTAGAAGGCATTTATATTTAGATAATTCTAGAAAAGTCTATTTGTCTTATGCTGGCTAATTTAGATGTTTCTAGGAATAATCAAAGACCTCTATAAAAGAGGCACAATGTAATATTTTTGATCAGGCAATGAAATGATTCTATAATTTCTATAGGTGCCTATAGTGTGTATTTTGTGTTTAATTATCATTGTGGATCCAATCCCTCCACCCCTATCACAGAGTAGGATGGGTTGCAATCGGTGTGACCTCAGAGCTCCTCATGATAGTGTGTCTTGTTCTCTTCTATTTTGTTTTAGTTGCCTAACTATATTCCTTCACCTCTTTTTGTTATTCATTTTAATAGACAACAACCTGGAATTTTAATATTTATTTTTGATAAGGTAGTTATTATAGACTTGCAACCGTTTCTTTTGGGCTTTATCACACTTTTTCCCATAGTTGCTGCACTTTATAGAAGTTAGGATTCCAATTGTTACAAAAAGGGTTTCTTAATCGTGTTTGTTATTTTCATACTTTGTTTTAAATAGACCAAGCTAGTGGCCATTTTAGATGTGTATAGAGGCCTTACTTTTGTGGCATTTTTACTAAAATTTTATGGTGTAATCTAAATTACAAGATAAAGCCACTGTATTTGATATGTATGACTACAAACATAAAACATGGTAGTGTATATGGTATAGATATCATATGAGAGTGTACTACATGCTCCTTTGAATGACTATAATCTAGTAGAGTTTGTCAAGCCCTTCAACAAGAATACTCTTCACTTTAAGGCTTGATTCATAGACTAAAAGTATTAAATAGTCAAAGTTGACTTATTTTTTACAAGTTCAATTTTTTACTTAGTGTATGATGCTCCATAAGTGAAAATCAAATAAATCTTTCTTGATGATGTTCAGATGAGCTTCACCTTGATTTTTTTAAAGACTAAATAAATAATTAAATATCTTACCAATAATAAATCTACTTGTAGGATCAATGGTTCATGCATCCTAGCCATTGCTATAGTATCATTGCAACTAGATCAATAGGGCTCTATACCTAGCTTCTTAGTTAGTATGTGCTCTTTGGCTCTTGGCTACATGTATCCATTTATGGAACAAATTGCCTTTGCTTTGATTCATGTGCCTTAATTGATGAGGAGATGGACAATTACCTGCTTCTATTATTTGATATTCTCTTCAGCCTTTTTCTAGTTCAGTTCTTAGATGAGAGTATCAACCTTTTTGGTATATTTTGTAAACTCTTATTATATTTTAATATATATAGGTAACTTCCTTTAAAAAAATAAAAAACCTCTTACTTTGCATTTAATGCAAGAAAGTATTACATAGTCTATTGCCATAATAGGCTTAATAGTGTCCTTAACATTCTTAATAAAGGTCTTCAACTACCAAACGATAAGTATGAGAATTCAGTTCATGTCCAAACTCTCCATTCTTAATAGGGTAGAGTCCTATCTAGGGAAAATTCTCATTTTCTTAGCTATAACAATGTCAATATACATGCTTAATTTTGGGATATTTTGTTCATTGCAAATCAAAGAAATGGTTACCATCAACCAAAGATCTAAGTTTCCAAAATTAATCCTATTTACCATCAATGTTTTAGAAATTTTGCATTCAGAATCACAATAAATGTGATATATCATCAGGGTTCAATGGAAACTTGTAAGGTTATCTAAATATTATTTCAAATCCCCATTCACAAAAAAAATCAATAGCCAAGCATAAGAGTTAGTAAATAAAATTATGTTTCTAACCATGACCACTAAACAAAACCAAATGAAAAACATATCCATTACAAAACACATAAGGCATCAATGACAAAAAATGTGTGAAACTGTCACTTTACTAAGGAGCATCAGATAGAGAACTCATACATAACCAAACATATGAGCAGAAATGAAGAAATATGTATGAAACCATGGCCTTACTAGTTATTATTTTGTAGTCATTTCTCAAATGACTCTTCTCATTTCAACATAGAATTCTTGTCTTGAACTTCAAATTTATCACTATGCTTTGTGTTTTTAGTGGTTTAATTGTCATAAATTTGATGTGACATGGTCAGTTGTTCTTGGAGCCAAACACCCACCTACCCACCTGACAACATTCGACTTGGTAGGTGAGTTTGAATTTCAAAAATGAGAGGGAAACATTTTGGTGTGAGACAAAAAGGAATGAATCTCATTCATTCGATTAGTTAGAAGGATACAAGTTAGAAGGAAGTAGATAGAGGAGAAGTGTAGACCACATAACAAAGAAAGTATGATGATCATCAAATCAGAGCAAAGGAAGAATATTTAGAATAGGGAAAAGGATAGAAGGAAGTTTCAGTATCACAACATGTGTTGAATCTCTCTGTCATTCCGTAAGTTCATTTTGGTTTTTCCTAAGAAGCAGTGATTGCTCCAGTTGTATTGTATGTAGCCTCTAGTGCTATGAGTTAAAGTTTTAATATTTTTTGGTTGAAGCCAAATGCTCCTAGATTTTGTAATAGTTTAACCTAGTTGAATAGAAAGAAAGAAAGTAGACATACTTGGATCATTGTTGTCTCCCTTCTATTTGCTATTGCATGTTTAGTATTTGAGAAATTTATACTTGCTCTTTGTGTGTTAATGGTGGAAATGTTCAGACAAAAAGTCTAGAGACAACTCACTCAATTTGTATAAGATTGGTTGTTTCTACTAAGTCCATTGATCTTCTATCTATCATTCCTACTGAGCTCACTCGGTGTCTTTGTCAACCAAGTTCACTTGGTCTAAGTGTTGGTTGTGTGTAGAGCTTGTCGAGCTCTACCTCCTTTTGGAGATTGAGCTCACTCGAAAACTACTATGCCAAGCTCCACCTTCCCTTCAATGACCGAGCTCGCTTGACATCCTCTTGTGCTGAGTTTCCCTTACTATCAAGCTTACTTAGCTTCTTTATGTGCCGACTAGCTTGACACCATCTACTTCTCACTCGACACACTCTTGTGTCGAGCAAAATTGTTACTCAGTTTCCTTATTTTCTGAGTAAAATTTGAAGTTTGTGAAGTTAAATTCTTTACATAGTATCAGAGCTTTGATGCCCCACATCCATAGTGAGTTAGGGCATTTGTTTTCTGGGTATAATTGACATGGTAGGAGATGTAAGAAAGATATGGCAGCAACCACCATCCTTCAGTGGACAAAATTATGACACATGGGAAAATATGATGAAAACCATAATGGTTTCTAATGATTTGTGGGAGTTTGTGATCAATGGGTTTAATAATGTTACCATCCTGACACTTTATGCTACCCTCGAAAACCCATAGAAGACTTAGTTGAAGGAGTCAAGGAGAAAGGATGTGAAAACATTAAGTCTGATTGAGGAAACAATGAAAGAGACAATCTTTCCCAACATTGTAGTAGCAAATTACTCAAAGGAAGCATGGGGTATCCTTGAGATGAACATCAAGGGGACTAATAAGGTCAGAGTAGTGAAGCTATATATGATCATAAGGTAATTTGAGAACCTTTAGATGAAGGACAATGAACCAATTATAGAGTTCAACTCACAAATCTCCACCTTGATAAACCAACTCAAATCAAATGGAGAAGATTATGAAGAACAAAGGATTGTGGAAAAGATATTGAGGAGTTTAACTAAAAAATATGACAACCTTGTGATGACTGTTGAGGAAGCAAAGGACCTCACCACATTGACCATGGACAGGTTGATGGGAACTCTCCAAACCCATGAGCACTAAATAAACAAATCTGCAACAACTTCCCAAGAGAAATTTTTCAAGGCTTAAGAGAATTCAAGAGGCAAGGGGAGAGGAATAAATGGCTCTAGTAGAAGCTCATGAAGTAGAGGTCATGGGAGGAATGGTCAAAGGAATACTAGTGCAAAAATCTTAAGATGAGCAAGCAACCAAGAGGGAGAAAGAACCTTTCAAAATAGCTCTAGAGGAGTTAAGAAGAATTACAACTCCAACAAGAGCAATGTATAATGCTACTACTATTATAAGTATTGGCATTATGCTAGTGAATGCTGGAAGAAGCAAGGTGATTAGTCAAAGTAGAATGTAAATGTGGCTGATGTGAACATGGGAAATGCAAACAAGCCCACAACCTTCATGTGTAACATTGGTGAAGGAGGCAGCCTTGAGGTATGGTACCTAGACAACGGTTGTAGCAATTGCATGAGTGGTAATGAAAGTTTATTCTCTTTCATTGATAAGACTTTTAAGTTTGAGATTAAGATGGGAAATAATGGAACCATTCCCATAGTGGGCAAAGGATCTATCATGGTATGCACCAAGCAAGGTGAGAAGAAGGAGATACAAAATGTATATTTTACCCCTGGTATGGAGCAAAATTTGATCAGTGTTGGAAAATTCATTCAAAATGGTTACAAGGTGTTGATGGAAAATGATAAGTGTGCCATTCATGGGAAGGATGAGAGTAATAGATTACTTGCAGTAGTCCAAATAACAAAGAACCAAATGTTCCCTTTGAGGATAGAGACATGTTTCTCTTCTCAAGTCAGTGCCACACCTCCCAAGCATGCATGTACACCATTACATTAGAAATCACTTCTTAGGAACATGATTGAAGACCCCTCCAAGCTTTGGCATCTCAGGTATGGACATCTTGGTCTTGCTGGTTTAAATTTGTTGTGGACAAGAAAAGAATGGTAGATAGTTTGCCAAGCATAGTAGATTCATGTGACAAGTGTGAAGGTTGCATTTTGGGTAAGCAATATAAGCTTCCCTTCAATTCTAGAAATTATAGAAGGGCTAGAGCACCATTAGAATTGGTGCATTTTGATTTAGTAGGCCCTATGCAAACTACTTCTATTGGGGGGAGTACTTATTTTATGTCATTCATAGATGATTTTAGTCGTAGGACATGGTTGTATTTTTTGAAGAGAAAATTTGAAGCTTTTGACAAATTTGTTGAATCTAAAGCCCTGAATGAAAAGGAATGTGGACACTATGTTATGATCATTAGGTCAGATAGAGGAGGGAAGTATACCTCCAATTTGTTTATAATTTTTTTGCAGGAAGAATGACATTAAGAAGGAGCTTACAACTAGTTATACTCCACAACAAAATGGAGTGGCTGAAAGGAAGAATAGGAATATTGTTGAAATAACAAGAAACATGATGAAAGAAAAAGGGATCCCAATTAAATATTGGGGAGAGAATATAGCATTAAAAAAAAAATTTGATTAATAGGTGTCCCACAAAGTCAGTTCATGACAAGATTCTTCTTGAGGAATGGTCAAGGAATAGATGGACAGTTGAGCACTTGAGAGTGTTTGAATGTGAAGCATATGCACATGTGCCTAGGGAACAAAGGAAGAAGCTAGATGACAAAGGTGTGAAGTGTGTCTTCATCAATTATAGCTTGAAATAAAAGGCTTATAGGCTATGTGATCCAATCACCAAGAAGATCATCATTTCAAGAGATGTGGAGGTTCTTGAAAATTAGTCATGGGGTGGCTTGGTTGATGAATCTTCAAGCACGTCAAGAAAAGTGCCGAGTATTAATGAGGAAGAGGAAGACATTGGTGATATGAAGGATGATGGAGAAACAAACATGGATTATAGACAGGCAAAAGTGAAAGAAACCTTTTACTTTCCAAGTGACAACTCCAAGTAGTTCAAGACAACCCTGAGCTAGTGTGCAAAACAATAGCAACAATACTGAGAATTCAGATCCCACTCTTGCCTCTTGCCAAGAAAGAGTAAGATTATATCAGAGATATACCAAGATGAAAGGTATGAGGAAGATTATGATTAGAGTGTTAATTAAATGCATTATTTTCTCATAGTGATCCAATTTACTTTGACGAAGCTGTGAAGGAAGAGAAATGGTGTAATGCCATGGATAAGGAGATTGATGCTAAAGAAATAAATGGGACATGGGAGTTAAATAATTTGCCTCCCAAGAAACAAGTAATTGGAGTGAAATAAGTTTACAAGACCAAGTACAATGCTGAAGGAAAAATAGATAGGCATAAGGCATATTTAGTGGTCAAGGGATACAAGCACCAGTATGGCAAAGATTATGATGAGACATATGCCCTGGTTGCAAGAATGAAAACTGCACGTGTTGTCATAGCAATTGCAACCCAACACAAATGAGAGGTATTGAAATGGATGTGAAATCCACCTTCTTGAATGGTGTATTGAGAGAAGAGGTTTATTTGGAGTAGCCACTTGGTCATGAAGTCTTGGGTGAAGAACACAAGGTGTATAGATTGAAGAGAGCTCTATATGGGCTCAAAAAAACTCCAAGGGAATGATACATTAGAATTGACTCATATTTGATGAGCAATGACTTTAGAAAAGGTGATGATGAGTGCAATCTTTACATCAAGGAAGCAAATGGTAAAGTGTTGATTATTTTCTTGTATGTTGATGACTTAATCTTTACTAGAAATAATAATTTTCTAATTGGTGAGTTCAAAGAGGCCATGCAGAATGAATTTGAGATGACAGACCTAGGTCTCTTGAAGTACTTTCTAGGTATAGAAGTAAAAAAAATGCATGATGCCATTTTTATCTCTTAAGAAAAGTATGCACATTAGATCTTGGAGAGATTATAAATGCAGAATAGTAAAGAAGCCCCTACACAAACATTAGTAGGTCTGAAGTTGAGCAAGGAAAATTGTAGCAAAAGTGTGAGTCTAACACTATACAAGCATATGGTTGGAAGTTTGATGTACTTGATAGCCACTTAGCTTGACATGATGCATGTAGTAAGTCTGATTTCTAGATTTATGGAAACACCAAGGATTCCCATTGGCAAGTGGGAAAGAGGATTCTAAGGTATGTGAATGGTACGAATGGATTTGACATTTTGTATACTGCAGATAATGATTTCAAGTTGATTGGTTATATAAATAGTGATTGGGCTGGAAGTCTAGATAATAGGAAGAGCACTTTAGGATACATTTTCCATATGGGATCGGATGCAATTTTATGGGCATTCAAGAAGAAACCTATTATTTCTCAATCGATAGTAGATGTTGAATACATAGCAACAAATGCAACAACATGTCAAGCTATTTGGTTAAGGAGGATCTTAACAGATTTGAATGAAAGGCAAGATGATGGAACCACAATATTTTATGACAATATTTTCTCAATTTCAGTCTAAGAATCTAGTCTTCTATGGGAGAAGAAAACACATAGAGATCAGATATCACTTCATTAGAGAGTTGGTGGAGAATGGAGATATCAAAATGGAATTTTATAAGTCTAAGCAATAGCTAGCGGACATTTTTACTAAGCTTTTGGGCATGGGAGCTTTTTTAGACCTAAGAAAGAGTCCTGGTGTAGTTAATTTGGATTAAGAGTGATCCTTGCTTTTTTTGGCTTGTGACAAAGGGGGAGTGTCAAAAATTTGATGTGACATGTTGGTTGCCCTTGGAGCCAAACACCCACCTACCTGCCTAACAACATTCAAGTCAGTAGGTGAGTTTGAATTTAGAAAATGAGAGGGAAACATTTTGGTGTGAGAAAAAAAGGAATGAATCTCATTCATTTGATTAGTGAGAAGGAGAAAAGTTAGAAGGAAGCAGATAGAGGAGAATTGTAGAGCACAGAATAGAGAAGGAAGAAGATCAACAGATTAGAGCAAAGGAAGAATATTCAAAATAGGGTAGAGGATAGAAGGAAGTTTCAGTATCACAACACGTGTTGAATCTCTCTATCATTTTGTAAGATCATTTTGGTTTTTCGTGAGAAGTAGTGATTTCTCCAGGTGTATTGTAGGCAGTCTCTAGTGCTATAAGTTTAAGTTTAAGTTTTATCAGTTGAAGTTTTAACATTTTTTGGTTGAAGCTAAATGCTCTTAGATTTTGTATTAGTTTAACCTAATTGAATAGAAAGCAAGCAAGTAGACATACT